>CANJKZ010000383.1:612500-1244374 GCA_947471745.1 Closterium sp. Naga37s-1 | reverse complement strand
CTAGGTGTCGTGTGTCTGCGTCCTCAGGTACTGGTGAGTCTGCGCTCTCAGGTACTTGCGTCGGCTTCGGCCTCCCTCACCTTCACCCTTGACTCTGGGGCGTCTCGCTCCTTCTTTCGGGACCGCACCACACTCACACCGCTGAGTCGACCGGTTTGCAGTGTCTCTGGCTGACCCCTCTGGGGGTCCTGTCCTGTCTCGCTTCTCCACAGTCCTCCCGTGTCCGGCGGCTCCCTCTGGCACCCTGTCTGGTCTCTACCTCCCCTCGTTCTCTACGAACCTGGTGAGTGGTGCTGACCTACAGGATGCGGGGGTCCACCAGTTCACTCCTGCACGTCAGAGAGTGACCCACTGTACAGACGCTGGCACAGGCCGACACCTGGCTACGTTCACCCGTCAGCCGGGGTCGAGCCTGTACACTCTGACCACTGCGTCTCCTCCAGTTGCTGAGTCTGGTAGGGTAGTTACGTCGGGTCAGGTGTTTGCTGCGGCGTCCAGGTCTGGTCCTGAGTCTGCCCCCTGTTCGTGTCGTCTCCTGTCTCACGAGACTCTCCTCTGGCACCACCGCCTTGGCCACCCCTCTCTGCTTCGGCTCAGAGGTATGGCCTCCCGTCTTCTTGTGTCCGGTCTCCCCCGGTCCCTCCCTCCCCTTCCTCAGGGCCCTGGCCCTGCCTGTGTCCCCTGTGTCGAGGGGCGCCTGCGTGCTGCCCCTCACTCCTCCCAGTTTCCTCCGACAGAGGCCCCGTTGCAGACACTTCACATGGACGTGTGGGGCCCAGCCCGCGTCCGTGGACAGGGTCACGAGCGCTACTTCCTGCTCGTTGTTGACGACTACTCGCGTTACACCACAGTCTTCCCCTTGCGCAGCAAGGGTGATGTCACTGAGGTGCTGATCGATTGGATCCGCGCAGCTCGTCTCCAGCTCAGGCAGAGCTTCGGCTCGGACTTTCCTGTTCTGCGTCTGCACTCGGACAGAGGCGGAGAGTTCTCCTCTGGCCTTCTGCGTGCCTACTGTCGTGCACGGGGCATCCGTCAGACCTTCACGCTTCCGGACTCACCGCAGAAAAATGGGATTGCTGAGCGCCGCATTGGCATGGTCATGGACGTCGCTCGTACGTCTATGATGCATGCGGCTGCCCCCCATTTTCTGTGGCCGTTTGCGGTGAGGTACGCGGCGCATCAGATCAACCTCCACCCCAGGATCTCCAGGCCGGAGACCTCCCCAGCCTTGCTGTGGACGGGGAAGGTTGGCGATGCGTCGGCGTTCCGGGTCTGGGGATCTCGGGCGTTTGTCCGCGACCTGTCTGCGGACAAACTATCCCCTCGTGCTGCTCCTTGCGTCTTCCTGGGGTTCCCCCCTGACGCGCCTGGGTGGCAGTTTTACCACCCCACCTCTCGCCGTGTTCTGTCCTCCCAGGACGTCACGTTTGACGAGTCGGTCCCCTACTACCGCCTCTTCCCCTACCGCACTCCGTCCCTCCCCCCACCCCCAGTCTTCCTGGTACCAGGTCCCCCCCAGGTAGACCCCCTCCCCCCTCAGGGTCCTGCCCCTTCAGGTGTGTCCCAGGTAGACGCAGTCGAGCCTGTCGAGGTCACTGGTGACTCTGGTGCTGCTGAGGGTGCTGAGGCTGGGGGTGCTGTACCTGGGGGTGCGGAGCCTAGGGGTGCTGGGCCTGGGGGTGCTACGTCTGGGGGTGCTGAGCCTAGGGGTGCTGAGCCTGGGGGTGCTGAGCCTAGGGGTGCTGAGCCTGGGGGTGCTGAGCCTAGGGGTGCTGAGCCTGGGGGTGCTGAGCCTAGGGGTGCTACGTCTGGGGGTGCTGAGCCTAGGGGTGCTACGCCTGGGGGTGCTGAGCCTGGAGGTGCTCCGCCTGGAGGTTCTCCGAGTGCTTCGTCTCGCCGGGAGCCACTTTCTCCACAGGAGCTGCGTGAGTGGTTTGCCCGGCGCTGGAGGCGTGCTGCTGGTGCTGGAGGTCCTTCGACTGCTGAGGGTGCTGCGGTCGCGGGTCCCAGAGGTGCTCGTCCTGGGTGCGCTGGAGCTGGTGCTGCTGAGGGTGCTGGCGCTGAGACTACCGCTGGCAGTCCTCCTGGGGGTGCTCCTGGTGCTGCTGGAGGTTCTGGAGCTACTGGTAGTGCTGCTGGAGCGGGTGCTCCTGCTGAGGGTTCTGGTGCTGTCCCTGCTGCTTCTAGCGTCGCCGCGCGGCCTCGACCGTACTTCGTGCCACTCCTGCAGCAGGTTCTTGGTCTTCCACCTTCTACTGGTCCTCCTCCTCCCTTAGAGTGTCCACAGCCTGTCTCGTCCCAGCTACAGTTGCAGCCTACCTCCCCTTTGCCTGCTCCTTCTCCCTACACTAGTCCTACTGGAGGTCTCGCTGAGCGTCGTGAGCCTGCGTCTCGCCCTGCGTCGCCTGTCCGTGCTGCTCGCACTAGTGGTCGCGGTTCGCGTCAGCGTCCTCCTCCTGTCCCTGGCACGCACCGGATGTCTCTGCGTCCGTCCACTGCTCCTCTGCGTGCCCCTTTGCCTTCTCCTCCTGAGTCCTCTCTTCCTGCTCTTGCCGACCCGGAGTCGGACTCTCTTCGTGCTGCCAGTCCTACTGTCACGCGTCTCCTTGCTACTGTTGTCACTGACCCTTCTTTCGAGTCTACTGCTGCGTCTGCTCTAGTTACTGAGCTCGTCGACTTTGCTGCTCGCTGTCGCTTAGACTACGCTGCTAGTCTTGTCGCTGAGTCTGAGTCTGTCTGTCCTCCGTCCGTCGGGGGTGAGTGTGCCCTTGGCACGGACGTCCTTGAGGACAGGCAGGAGGAGTTCCAGTGTCTGGCAGCTGCCTCACCTCATCTCGTGTCCGTACTGCTTACCCCTGAGGGAGACCCGGATGCACTTGACATCCCGACTCCGCGCTCTTACGCGGAGGCGATAAAGGGTCCCTACTCCTCTCAGTGGCAAGCAGCTATGGATGCAGAGATGGCTTCCTGGAAGTCCACAGGCACCTACGTTGACGCTGTCCCCCCTCCTGGGGCGAACATCGTCAGTGGCATGTGGATCTTCAGGGTGAAGCGGCCGCCGGGTTCTCCGCCTGTCTTCAAGGCGCGTTACGTGGCTCGTGGCTTCAGTCAGCGGCAGGGAGTTGACTACTTTCAGACCTTCTCCCCCACCCCGAAGATGACCACTCTTCGGGTACTGCTGCACGTTGCTGCTCACCGTGACTACGAGCTGCACTCTCTTGACTTCAGCACAGCTTTCTTGCAGGGCAGCCTGCACGAGGAGATCTGGCTGCGTCGCCCACCTGGCTTCACTGGGTCTTTCCCTTCTGGTACCCAGTGGAGTCTGCGGCGTCCAGTCTACGGTCTCCGCCAGGCGCCACGTGAGTGGCACGACACACTGAGGACTACACTTGCGGCTCTTGGGTTTGCTCCTTCTACTGCCGACCCGTCGCTGTTTCTACGCACCGACACCTCTCTGCCGCCGTTCTACATCCTCGTGTACGTCGACGACTTGGTCTTTGCCACAGCTGACACTGCTGGACTCGCCTACGTGAAGTCCGAGCTGCAGAAGAGACACACGTGCACAGACCTGGGTGAACTGCGCAGCTACCTTGGCTTGCAGATCACCCGGGACAGAGCACGCCGCACCATTACCCTGACTCAGTCACACATGGTGCAGCAGGTCCTTCAGCGCTTCGGCTTCACGTACTCCTCGCCTCAGGCCACTCCTCTGTCTACTCGCCACTCGCTCTCAGCTCTGCCTTCGGATGAGTCCGTAGAGTCGAGTGGCCCGTACCCAGAGCTTGTTGGCTGCCTCATGTACCTGATGACCTGCACACGACCTGACCTTGCATACCCTCTTAGCATTCTGGCACGCTATGTTGCTCCTGGGAGACACAGACCAGAGCACATGGCTGCAGCGAAGAGGGTGTTGCGCTACTTGTGCAGTACGTCGGGCATGGGGCTAGTGCTTGGAGGGCGGAGTCCAGTGGTCCTCACTGGGCACGCGGACGCTTCTTGGGCCGACGACCAGGCTACGCAGCGGTCGTCACAGGGTTACACCTTCAGCCTTGGTTCCGGCTCTGTTTCGTGGCGGGCTACTCGCTCGTCTTCTGTTCTTGGCTCGAGTTGTGAGGCTGAGATCTACGCCGGGGCCATGGCTGCACAGGAGCTTCGCTGGCTCACCTACCTGCTGACCGACCTTGGAGAGCCGCCTCGTTCTCCTCCAGTCCTGTACGTAGACAACAAGGCCATGCTGGCCTTGTGTCGAGAGCAGCGACTGGAGCACAGAACAAAGCACATTGCTCTCCGCTACTTCCTTGCTCGTGAGCTACAGCAACGTGGTCAGTTGCGGCTTGCGTACGTGGCCTCTGAGGCCAACACTGCTGATGTCTTCACCAAGGCACTTCCGCCTTGTGATCATCAGCGCTTCTGCACTCATCTGGGTCTTGTGCCCGTCTTGCCTCACTTGCTCTCCTCTTGATCTTGCCTGTACTCTCACATATATATATACCTGCTCTTGCTTGTCTAGCTTTATATATATGTGTGTACTCTTGCATGTGAACTGGCCGTGTGGCCTTGACCCTGTGCTCGGACTGTGTGGTGACTTTGTGATCCACCCTGAGCTTGCTTTGCTTTACTTTGCTTGACTGGTCTTGTGACCCCTTGTTCTCCCCCACTTTGCCTATGGGGGTGTGTCAGAACATTGTAACTTATGCTGTTGTGTAGGCTATAGTGGGGTATCCCATAGGGGGTACAACCAATTAGGGTTTCATATTTGTACTCACTTCATTTCATAGTCCATTCATTCTTGTTCAAATCTTCTCAAGAAACAGTTGCTACATGTTCATGATTTGTACATCTAAACTAGGGCTGATTTTATCTGACTAAAATGGTCTGATTGTCTGAAATTTTAGACATTTGTTTCTACGAATCCTGATTTTTAAGAGTTGTATGATTTTCAAACATGAGTGCTTCAAACTTATGTTTTTTTTTTTTCAAATACTGAGAAAATCAGAGTAGTAACTTACCAGATAATGGGTCCTCAGACTACAGAGGGTATGACCCATGAAATGCGAATCTTTACTTTCTATGAATTTTCCTCTATGTAATGATTAAACTCACACGGGCACCCCGCAGCCACATGCAGAATCTGCACGTGGCAAAATTGCTGCAACCATGAGTTGTCAACGGGGGAAATACAGGACAGTCCTGGAGCAGTCAAGCAGCTTCGCGCTGCAACGTGCACACGGTACAGCAGTGGCATTGCTGTATATCACTGCTCCTGGGTTATGGGCATGGCGGTGCCCGTCACTGCTGGGTGACGGGCAGCAGCGAAGCCTGGTTTTGCCTTGCGAAACCTGAGCACTCGGACTTGATTTTTTTTTTTTAACCTGAAAAATCAGAGCAGCGTTTCTTTGGATAATATGCCTCAGACTAGTTTTTTTTTTACCCCCAAACAATCAGACTGTTTTTATTTTTATATAGTTAGCCCTGAACTAAACCCCATCTATGTTCAAGCTCGTAGTGACTCATTTTGAGTGATTATCTCAAAGTAGGAATGCAACGGAATGATGAGATTAGGAATGTGGGTGATACAAATAGCAAACCCTAACTGAGTTGTACTCACTAAGGAGCACCTCACTACAGCTTATCACAAATATCAACATTTGACACACCCCCGTAGGCTAAGTGAGGGGCATCAAAGCAAGCAGGGTAATCAAACGGTCACAAGACCAGTCAATGCAAAAAGCAAAGCAAGCTCAGGGTGGATCTCAAGGACACCACACAAATTCCGAGCACAAGCAAGCGGGCACAAGGCCAGTTCAAGAGTTCACTAGAATATATAATAGCAAAGCACAACGAGCAGAGCAAGCAACAAGGCTACAGCAACCGAGGACCTGCCTCAACAAGCCCAAACTGCACACAGAACCGGTGGTGATCACAAGGCGCCAAGGCCTTGGTGAAGAGGTCAGCAGTGTTGGCCTCTTAGGCCACAAAGTCCAGGCGCACTTGGCCGCGTCGCTGTAGCTCACGCAGGAGGAAGTACCGGACGTCGATGTGCTTCACCCTGGTCTCCAGTCGAGGCTCGCGACACAAGAGAATCATGGCCTTGTTGTCAGCAAACAAGGTCGGAGCAGTGTGAGGTCGCTCACCAAGGTCAGCGAGCAAGAAGGTCAACCAGCGAAGCTCCTGAGCGGCCATAACACCGGCGTAGATCTCTGCCTCTGCACTGGACGAAGCCACCGACGACGACCGTGTGGACCTCCACGACACAGCCCCAGCTCCCAGACTGAAACAGTAACCCTGGGTCGAGCGCTGAGTCTCCACGTCGTCAGCGTAAGAAGAGTCACAGAGGCCAGTCAGCTCAACTGGCCGAGTCCCTCCAAGCACAAGCCCCATGCCTGATGTAGTCGCCAGGTACTTCGCCACCCTCACGGCAGCTGTCCAGTGAACAGGATGGTGCCTCCCAGGTCCAACAAAGCGAGAGAGGACGCTAAGAGGGTAGGCGTGTCAGAACATTATAGCTCATGCATATTGTGTAGGCTATAGTGGGGTAGCCCATAAGGGGTACAACCCAATTAGGGTCATTACTTGTACCCAATTCATTCATAGTTCATTCCTTGTTTCTTCTCATGGTATCGAGCAGGTTCCCCCGTGGGAACTGTTCCTAGGGCCCACCGTTTTTTTTCCTGCCCGGAGCGCACTCAGCCCCTGCCCGAGTCGCGCTCCCCTCTCTCGCGCCGCCCTAGCGGCCCCTTCGCGCCGCCCTCGCGGCCCCTTCGAGCCGCCCTCGCGGCTCTATCCGCCGCCCTTCGCGGCCCCTACTCCGCCGCCCTCGCGGCCCCGATCCGCCGCCCTTCGCAGCCCCGATCCGCCGCCCTCGCGGCCCCACTCCGCCGCCCTCGCGGCCCCGATCCGCCGCCCTTCGCGGCCCCGATCCGCCGCCCTCGCGGCCCCTACTCCGCCGCCCTCGCGGCCCCGATTCGCCGCCCTCGCGGCCCCGATCCGCCGCCCTCGCGGCCCCTACTCCGCCGCCCTCGCGGCCCCTACTCCCCCGCCCTCGCGGCCCCGATTCGCCGCCCTCGCGGCCCCGATCCGCCGCCCTCGCGGCCCCTACTCCGCCGCACTCGCGGCCCCTACTCCGCCGCCCTCGCGGCCCCGATCCGCCGCCCTCGCGGCCCCGATCCGCCGCCCTAGCGGCCTCCGGCCCCTGCTCCTACGGCCCCGGCGCCTGCTCCTACGGCCCCCGCGCCTACTCCTACGAGCAGCCCACCCGCCGAGCCGCCCAGCAACCGAGCCGCCCAGCCGCCGAGCCGCCCAGCAGCCGAGCTGCCCAGCAGCCGAGCCGCCCTGCCGCCGATACGCCCAGCAGCCGAGCCGCCCAGCAGCCGAGCCGCCCAGCCGCCGAGCCGCCCAGCCGCCGAGCCGCCCAGCAGCCGAGCCGCCCGGCAGCCGAGCCGCCGAGCCGCCCAGCAGCCGAGCCGCCCAGCCGTCGAGTCGCCGAGCCGCCCTGCAGCCGAGCCGCCCGAACCGCCCTGTCCGGTAAGAGCAGCGCCTCTCTCACAGCACTGCCCTCACCCTACTGTTTGCACTACTAGTCTACTGCTGTCATGGCTACCCCTAGTGTCCTCGCTTTTGACGCTGAGGGTCGGGCCATTGACTTTGACGTCTGGATAGATGACCTGCAGCTTTTCTTACAGTGCGACAGAGCAGACGGCCTCTCCCTCTTTGACCTCACTTCTGGTGCCTCTCCTGCCCCCGCTGCTGATGCTGACGCCACTGTTCGCTCACAGTGGGCCACGCGCGATGCTGCTGCACGTCTTGCTGTGCGTCGCCACCTACCTACCTCTGAGCGTGCGCACTTTAGCCAGTACAAGAGTGCTCAGACCTTGTACGACGCTGTAGTTGCACGCTACTCCTCCCCTGCCACTGCTGCACTGAGCCGCCTCATGCTACCGTACCTCTTCCCTGACCTTGCTGCCTTTCCCACAGTCGCTGACCTCATTACGCACCTCCGCACTAGTGACACTCGCTACCGCGCTGCGCTTCCTGCTGAGTTCTGCGCCAAGAACCCCCCCCCCATGTACATCACCCTCTACTACATAGTCACCCGTCTCCCTGACTCCCTTCGCGTAGTCAGGGACCACTTCCTCTCGGTTTGCCCCACCACTCTCACCGTTGACCTCCTCGAGAAGGCCCTCCTAGCAGCAGAAAAGAGCATAGTCGCTGTAGGAGCCTCTCGTGGTGACCCTCGCACCCCCATCTTTGAGGGGTGTTCCCCCTCCCCTCTTTTGCCCTCTGTTGCCTCTGCTGCTGCGGCCGACCTCGCTGGTTTGGAGTCGGTTGGGGCAGCGTCTACCCCTAGCGGGAGACGCCGCCCTGGCAGGGGCAAGGGGGGCAGGGGCGCTGGAGGAGCTAGCGGGGGCGGTGGAGGCGGCGGTGGAGGCGGTGGAGGAGGTGGGGGTGGCGGTGGGGGTGGTGGCGGGGGTGGAGGTGTAGGTGGCGGCAGTGGAGGCGCAGGCGGCAGCGGCGGTGGCGGAGGGAGCGGAGGTGGCGGCGGTGGAGGAGGAGGCGGCGGAGGAGGTGGAGCTGGTCGGGGTGGCGCTGCGCAGAGGGTCAGCTCCGGTGGTGGTCAGCGCCAGCAGCAGCAACAGCAGCAGCAGCAGCAGCAGCAGCGCACTCGTGACGTCCCCTCCCCTCAGCAGCTCCGTGAGTGGTACACTGCACGCCAGAGGGGTGGGGGTACTGGTCCGTGCACCTACGTCCTGCGCACCGGCGACCGCGCGGGTGAGCAGTGCGGGGGTGCGCACTCCACCCAGCGCTGCTTTGGCCGCCTGACGGACGCTTGGCGTCACCAGTTCCCTGAGGCCACTGAGATCCCCCGCTGGGGTGAGCTGTCTAGGGCGGGTGTAGCTGTCTTTGACCTTGACTTTGATGCTATTCTTGCTGCCATGTACACTGTGACTATTAGTGATGAGGGTGACTGTTACCGGTGTTTTCCGCCCGACCCGGGCATTGAGACTGCTGCTCTAGGTCCTGGTGAGGCTGCTGCTCTAGGTGCTAGCGAGGCTGCTGCTCTAGGTGCGTCTGCTCCCTCAGGTACTGGTGAGTCTGCTCTCTCAGGTTCTGCGTCGGCTTCGGCCTCCCACACCTTTACCCTTGACTCGGGGGCTTCTCGCTCCTTCTTTCGAGACCGCACCACACTCACGCCGCTTGGCCGGCCAGTTGCGGTCTCTCTGGCAGACCCCTCTGGGGGTCCTGTCCTTGCTCACTTCTCCACTGTCCTCCCGTGTCCGGCGGCCCCCTCTGGCACCCTGTCTGGTCTTTACCTCCCCTCGTTCTCTACGAACTTGGTGAGTGGTGCTGACCTACAGGATGCGGGGGTTCACCAGTTCACTCCTGCGAGTCAGCGGGTGACCCACTGCACGGACGCTCGGACAGGCCGACACCTGGCCACGTTTACACGTCGGCCGGGGTCGAGCCTGTACACACTGACCACTGCGTCTCCTCCAGTCACTGCGTCTGGTCAGGTAGCTGCGTCGGGTCTGGTGTTTGCTGCAGCGTCCAGGTCTGGTCCTGAGTCTGCCCCCTGCTCGTGTTGCCTCCTGTCTCACGAGACTCTCCTCTGGCACCACCGCCTTGGTCACCCCTCCCTGCTTCGTCTCCGGAGCATGGCCTCCCGTGTCCTTGTCTCTGGTCTTCCCCGGTCCCTCCCTCCACTTCCTCCGGGGCCTGGCCCTACCTGCGTCCCCTGTGTCGAGGGACGACAGCGGGCTACCCCTCACTCCTCCCAGTTTCCTCCGACAGAGGCCCCGCTGCAGACGCTTCACATGGACGTGTGGGGCCCGGCCCGCGTCCGTGGACAGGGTCACGAGCGCTACTTCCTGCTGGTGGTTGACGACTACTCGCGTTACACCACAGTCTTCCCCTTGCGCAGCAAGGGTGATGTCACTGAGGTGTTGATCGACTGGATCCGCGCAGCTCGTCTCCAGCTCAGGCGGAGCTTCGGCTCGGACTTTCCTGTTCTGCGTCTGCACTCTGACAGAGGCGGAGAGTTCTCCTCTGGCCTTCTGCGAGCCTACTGTCGTGCACGAGGCATCCGCCAGACCTTCACGCTTCCGGACTCTCCACAGCAAAATGGGATTGCTGAGCGCCGCATTGGCATGGTCATGGACGTCGCCCGTACGTCCATGATGCATGCGGCTGCCCCCCATTTTCTGTGGCCGTTTGCGGTTCGGTACGCGGCGCATCAGATCAACCTTCAGCCCAGGGTCTCCATGCCGGAGACCTCCCCAGCCTTGCTGTGGACGGGGAAGGTTGGCGATGCGTCTGCGTTCCGTGTCTGGGGATCTCGGGCGTTTTTTCCGCGACTTGTCTGCGGACAAGCTGTCCCCTCGTGCTGCTCCTTGCGTCTTCCTGGGTTTCCCCCCTGACGCCCCAGGGTGGCAGTTCTACCACCCCACCTCTCGCCGTGTTCTGTCCTCCCAGGACGTCACGTTCGACGAGTCGGTCCCCTACTACCGCCTCTTCCCCTACCGCACTCCGTCCCTCCCCCCGCCACCGCTCTTCCTGGTACCAGGTCCCCCCCCGGTAGACCCCCTCCCCCCTCAGGGTCCTGCCCCTTCAGGTGTGTCCCAGGTAGACGCTGTTGAGCCTGTCGAGGTCGCTGGTGACTCTGGTGCTGCTGAGGGTGCTGAGCCTGGGAGTGCTGACTCTGGGGGTGCTGAGCGTGTGGGTGCTACGCCTGGGGGTGCTGAGCCTGAGGGTACTACGACTGGGGGTGCTGAGCCTGGGGGTGCTGAGTCTAGGGGTGCTACGCCTGGGGGTGCTGCGTCTGGGGGTGCTGAGCCTGGGGGTGCTACGCCTGGAGGTGCTGAGCCTGGGGGTGCGGAGCCTGAGGGAGCTGGGCCTGCTGGTGCTGTGCCTGGCGGTTCTCCGGGTGCTTCTTCTCGCCGGGAGCCACTCTCTCCACAGGAGCTGCGTGAGTGGTTTGCCCGGCGCTGGAGGCTAGCTGCTGGAGCTGGAGGAGCTGCGGGTACTGGAGTTTCTGTTGCTGCTGAGGGAGCTGGTGCCACGGGTCCCGGAGGTGCTCGTACTGGGCGTACTGGAGCTGCTGGACCTGCGGGTACTTCTGGAGCTGGAGCTGCTGCGGGTGTTGGCGCGGAGGCTACTGCTGTCGGTCCTGGAGGCGGTCCTGCTGGGGGTACTGCTGGTGCTGCTGGGGGTACTGGAGCTGGAGGTGCTACTGGTGCTGGTGCTGCCGCAGGGGGTGCTGGTGCTGTCCCTACTGTGTCTGGAGTCGCCGCGCGGCCTCGGCCGTACTTCGTTCCGCTCCTTCAGCAGGTTCTTGGTCTCCCGTCTTCTACTGGTCCTCCTCCTCCCTTAGAGTGTCCACAGCCTGTCCCGTCGCAGTTACAGTTACAGCCGGCCTCCCCACTGCCTGCTCCGTCTCCCTACACTGGTCCTACTGGAGGTCTTGCTGAGCGTCGTGAGCCTGCGTCTCGCCCTGCGTCGCCGGTCCGTGCTGCTCGCACTAGTGGTCGTGGTTCGCGTCAGCGTCCTCCTCCTGTCCCTGGCACGCACCGGATGTCTCTGCGTCCGTCCACTGCTCCTCTGCGTGCCCCTTTGCCTTCTCCTCCTGCGTCTTCTCTTCCTGCTCTTGCCGACCCGGAGTCGGACTCTCTTCGTGCTGCCAGTCCTACTGTCACGCGTCTCCTTGCTACTGTTGTCACTGACCCTTCCTTAGAGTCCACTGCTGCGTCTGCCCTAGTTGCTGAGCTCGTCGACTTTGCTGCTCGCTGTCGCCTAGACTACGTCACCAGTCTTGTTGCTGAGTCTGAGTCTGTCTGTCCTCCGTCCGTCGGGGGTGAGTGTGCCCTTGGCACGGACGTCCTTGAGGACAGGCAGGAGGAGTTCCAGTGCTTGGCCGCTGCTTCACCTCATCTCGTGTCCGTACTGCTTACCCCTGAGGGAGACCCGGATGCACTTGACATCCCGACTCCGCGCTCTTACGCGGAGGCGATAGAGGGTCCCTACTCCTCTCAGTGGCAGGCAGCTATGGACGCAGAGATGGCTTCCTGGAAGTCCACAGGCACCTACGTTGACGCTGTTCCCCCTCCTGGGGCGAACATCGTCAGTGGCATGTGGATTTTCAGGGTGAAGCGGCCGCCGGGTTCTCCGCCTGTCTTCAAGGCGCGTTACGTGGCTCGAGGCTTCAGTCAGCGGCAGGGAGTTGACTACTTTCAGACCTTCTCTCCCACCCCGAAGATGACCACTCTTCGGGTACTGCTGCACGTAGCTGCTCACCGTGACTACGAGCTACACTCTCTTGACTTCAGCACTGCTTTCTTGCAGGGCAGCCTGCACGAGGAGATCTGGCTGCGTCGCCCACCTGGTTTCACTGGGTCTTTTCCTCCTGGCACCCAGTGGAGCCTACGGCGGCCAGTCTACGGTCTCCGCCAGGCACCGCGTGAGTGGCACGACACACTGAGGACTACACTTGCGGCTCTTGGGTTTGCTCCCTCTACTGCCGACCCGTCGCTGTTTCTGCGCACCGACACTTCTTTGCCGCCGTTCTACATCCTCGTGTACGTCGACGACTTGGTCTTTGCCACAGCTGACACTGCTGGACTCGCCCACGTGAAGTCCGAGCTGCAGAAGAGACACACGTGCACTGACCTGGGTGAACTGCGCAGCTACCTTGGCTTGCAGATCACTCGGGACAGAGCACGCCGCACCATTACCCTGACTCAGTCACACATGGTGCAGCAGGTCCTTCAGCGCTTCGGCTTCACGTACTCCTCGCCTCAGGCCACTCCTCTGCCTACTCGCCACTCGCTCTCAGCTCTGCCTTCGGATGAGTCCGTAGAGTCGAGTGGCCCGTACCCAGAGCTTGTTGGCTGCCTCATGTACCTGATGACCTGCACACGACCTGACCTTGCATACCCTCTTAGCATTCTCGCACGCTATGTTGCTCCTGGGAGACACAGACCGGAGCACATGGCTGCAGCGAAGAGGGTGTTGCGCTACTTTTGCAGTACGTCGGGCATGGGGCTTGTGCTTGGAGGGCAGAGTCCAGTGGTCCTTACTGGGCACGCAGACGCTTCTTGGGCTGAGGACCAGGCTACGCAGCGGTCGTCACAGGGTTACACCTTCAGCCTTGGTTCCGGCTCTGTTTCGTGGCGGGCTAATCGCTCGTCTTCTGTTCTCGGCTCCAGTTGTGAGGCTGAGATCTACGCAGGAGCCATGGCTGCACAGGAGCTTCGCTGGCTCACCTACCTGCTGACTGACCTCGGAGAGCCGCCTCGTTCTCCTCCAGTGCTGTACGTAGACAACAAGGCCATGCTGGCCTTGTGTCGGGAGCAGCGACTGGAGCACAGAACGAAGCACATTGCTCTCCGCTACTTTCTTGCTCGTGAGCTGCAGCAGCGTGGTCAGCTGCGTCTTGCGTACGTGGCCTCTGAGGCCAACACTGCTGATATCTTCACCAAGGCACTTGCGCCTTGTGACCATCAGCGCTTCTGTACTCAGCTGGGGCTTGTGCCTACCTTGCCTCACTTGCTCACCTCTTGACCGTGCTTGTACTGTTACATATATATATACCTGCTCTTGCTTGTCTAGCCTCTTTATATATATGTACTCCTGCATGTGAACTGGCCTTGTGGCCTTGAACTTGTGCTCGGAATGTGTGGTGACTTTGTGATCCACCCTGAGCTTGCTTTGCTTTGCTTTACTTGACTGGTCTTGTGACCCCTTGTTCTCCCCCACTTTGCCTATGGGGGTGTGTCAGAACATTATAGCTCATGCATATTGTGTAGGCTATTGTGGGGTAGCCCATAAGGGGTACAACCCAATTAGGGTCATTACTTGTACCCAATTCATTCATAGTTCATTCCTTGTTTCTTCTCAAGGCGAGGTCCGAGCGAGTACAGGTCATCAGGTACATGAGGTAGCCAACAAGCTCTGGGTAGGGACCACTGGGCTCAAAGGGCTCGTCGGGGAAGGGGCCGGTGAGTCTGTGGTCTACAGCAAGAGGAGTGGGATGTGTGGTAGAGAACTGAAGCCCGAACCGCCGAAGGACCTACTGCACCATGTGTGACTGAGTCAACGTGATGGTGCAAGCGGCTCTGTCTTTGGTGATCTGCAGGCCAAGGTAGCACTGCAGTTCACCAAGGTCAGTGCACGTGTGTCTCTTGTGCAATTCAGACTTCACCTCAGCCAGAGCTGCCCTGTCTGGTGTAGCAAAGACCAAGTCGTTGACGTAGACGAGTATAAAGAAAGGAGTGGAGCCAGCACGAACAAACAGTGACGGGTCAGCAGAGGAAGGGCAAAACCCTAGGTCACGAAGCATGGAGCGAAGAGTGTCGTGCCACTCACGGGGTGACTGGCAGAGACCGTAGACTGGTCGCCTCAGGCTCCACAGGGTCCCAGTAGGGAAAGTACCAGTGAAACCAGGACGACGGCGCAGCCAGATCTCCTCGTGCAGTCGTCCCTGGAGAAAGGCAGTGGAGAAGTCGAGGGAGTGGAGCTCGTAGTCACGCTGTGCTGCTACGTGTAGTAACACCCGAAGTGTAGTCATCTTCGGGGTTGGAGCGAAGTTATGAAGGAAGTCAACTCCCTCGCGCTGACTGAAGCCTCTCACCACATAGCGCGCCTTGAACACCGGGGGTGATCCAGGCGGCCGCTTCACCTTGAAGAGCCACATGCCATCAACTACGTGTCAAAACATATGTGTTTATATTTCTCTAGGCTGTAGTGGGCTTAGCCTTAGGGGGTACAATATTTCTCTCAACATTCTACTTGTACCCTCCCCCCTTTCACCTAATGCATCATTCTCTCGATTCTAACATGGTATTAAGAGCAGATAGGTCCCTAACGTAGGGTTACCACTGCCCCCCCCTTCCGCTGCCTGTCGCGCGCCCCTAGGCCCGTCGCCAACGGCCCGTCGCCCCGCAGCCCTTCGTTTCTGGCCCCGCGGCCCCGTCGTTCCCGGCCCCGTCGCACCTAGGCCCCGCGGCCCCCCTTTCGTTTCTGGCCCCGCGGCCCCTTTCGTTCCCAGCCCCGTCGCACCTAGGCCCCGCGGCCCCTTCGTTTCTGGCCCCGCGGCCCCGTCGTTCCCGGCCCCGTCGCACCTAGGCCCCGCGGCCCCATTGTTCCAGGCCCCTCGGCCCCGTCGGCCCCTAGACCCCGTTGCCCACGGCCCGTCCCCTCGGCCCCCTTGACCACAAGGCCCCTAGGCCCCGTCGACCTAGGCCCCCGGCCCCCGCGATCCCGTCGACCTAGGCCCCCCGGCCCCGTCCTCCCTGGCCCCATCGACCTAGGCCCCCCCCCCCGGCCCCCGCGATCCCGTTGACCTAGGCCCCCGGCCCCCTACGACCCCGTCGACCTAGGCCCCTGGCCCCCGCGACCCCGTCGACCTACGCCCCCGGCCCCGTCGCCCTCGGTCCCCGCGACCCCGTCGACCTAGGCCCCGCGGCCCCGTCGACCTAGGCCCCCCCCGGCCCCCCTGCGACCCAGTCGACCTAGGCCCCCCCCCCCGGCCCCTCGGCCCTATCGCCCCTGGCCCTGCGGCCCCGACGCCCCTCGGCTCCAGGCCCCTCGGCCCCGTTTCTCCTAGCCCCGCGGCCCTGTCGATCTAGGCCCCCCACAGCCCCTTGGCCCCTAGCCTCGGCCCCTCGCCCCCCCCCCCCTTCGTGTTTGGCCCCTCGGCCCCTAGGCCCCTCGGCCCCTAGGCCCCTCGGCCCCTCTGCCCCTCGGCCCCTTGGCCCCTAGGCCCCAGGCCCCTCGGCCCCTTGGTCCCCACCCTGCGTGTTTGGCCCCTCGGCCCCTAGGCCCCTCGCCCCCCCCCACCCTTTGTGTTTGGCCCTTCGGCCCCTAGGCCCCTCGGCCCCTCTGCCCCTCGGCCCCTTAGCCCCTAGGCCCCAAGCCCCTCGGCCCCTTGGTCCCTCGGCCCCTCGGCCCCCGGGCCCCTCGGCCCCTCGGCCCCTCGGCACCTCAACCCCCTCGCCCCTAGACCCCCGGCACCTCGGCCCCTTGGCCCCCAGGCCCCTCGGCCCCTACTGCTACTTTTCCTACTGCTACTACTGCTACTACTACTGCTACTACTGTTGCTCCTGCATACTGTGCCACTATGGCCTCGCTTCGAGTTCTCGCGTTCGATCATGAGGGTAGACCGGTTCAGTTCGACACGTGGCTCAAAGACCTGCAGCTGTAACTACTGAGCGGTATTAAGGACAGTGTTTCACTGTTTGACCACGTGTCCGGTGCCGCTACTGCCCCTCCCGCCACAGCTGACAGTGAAACTCGCTCACAGTGGCTTTCCCGCGATGCTGCTGCCCGCTTAGCCATTCGCAACCACCTGCCGATAGCCGAATGCGCTCACTTCGGACAGCACAGGACCGCACAGGCACTGTACGACGCTGTAGTCGCTCGCTACTCCTTGCCTGCCACTGCTTCTCTAGGTCGCCTGCTTCTGCCCTACCTGTTCCCCGAGCTGTCCGCCTTTGCCACAGTCGAGGACCTGGTTTCCCACCTTCGCGCTAGCAACGCTCGCTACCGCATTGCCGCCCCCGCTGAGTTCCTTGACAGGAACCAGCCCCCGATGTTCATCACCCTCTACTTCATAGTCACACGCCTCCCTTACTCTCTTCGCTCTGTCAGGGACCACTTTCTCTCCCTTGACCCCACCTCCCTCACTGTTGACCTCCTCGAGCAGCATCTCCTTGCCGCTGAGACATAGTGCGGTAGCTGTAGGTGCTGCTCGTGGCACTCCGCGCCCGCCCTTCTTTGAGGGGTGCTCCCCCTCCCCCCTTGCCCCCTCCTACGCCTCTGCTGCTGCTGCAGACGTCTCTGTTGCTGAGGACGTCGGGGCTGCTTCTGCTAGTGCGAAGCACCGCAGCAGCAAGGGCAAGGGTGGCAGGGGTGGTGAAGGTGGCAGCGGGGGTGGAGGAGGTGACAGCGAGAGTAGTGGTAGGGGCAGCAGTGGGGGTGGTGGCGGCGGTAGGACTGGTGGAGGGAGTGGGGGTTCTGGTGGCGGCGGTGGAGGCAGCGGTGGGAGTGGCGGCAGTGGCGGCGGTGGGACTGGTGGCGGTGGGACTGGCGCTCGGCGTGTTGGTTATGGAGGTGGCCAGCATCAGCAGTAGCAGCGTCGCAGCGAGACCCAGTCGCCCCAGCAGCTTCGTGAGTGGTTTTTGCAGCGTGGGGCATCTGGGGGTAGTGGTAATTGCCCATATGTCATTCGCACGAGTGACCGTGCTGGTCAGACGTGCGGGCGGCTCCACACTCAGCACCGCTGCTTCTCCCGCCTCGACGTCGCTTGGCGTGATGATTTTGGTATCTCCATGATCCATGCGGCTGCTCCCCATTTTCTGTGGCCATTTGCGGTTCGGTACGCTGCGCATCAGCTCAACCTCTGGCCCCGTGTCTCCTTGCCAGAGACCTCGCCCACACTGCGTTGGACGGGGAAGGTTGGCGATGCGTCGGTGTTCCAGGTCTTGGGTTCTCGTGCCTTTGTTCACGATACGTCTGCGGACAAGCTCTCCGCCCGTGCTATCCCTTGCGTCTTCCTTGGCTTTGTCCCTGACGCGCCTGGCTGGCAGTTTTACCACCCCACCTCACGCCGTGTCTTCCCCTTTCAGGACCTCACGTTTGACGAGTCGATTCCCTTCTACCGTCTCTTCCCCTACCGCTCTGCCCCTCCCCCGCCCCCGCCGCTCTTCCTTGCTCCCGGTCCTCCCCCGGTAGACCCCCTCCCGCCCCAGGGTCCTGCTCCCTCGGGTGTGTCTCAGGTAGACCCTCTCCCTGGTACTGCGCCTGTTCAGGTAGCTTTCGGCTCAGGTGCTGCTCCAAGTGTTGTGTCTGGGGGTGCTGCGTCTGGGGGTGCGGAGCCAGGGGGTGCGGAGTCTGAGGGTGCTGGGTCTAGGGGTGATGGGCCTGGGGGTGAGGAGCCTGCGGGTGCTGAGCCTGCGGGTGTGGAGACTGGGGGTGTTGAGCCTGGGGGTGCTGAGCCTCGGCGTGCTGCTTCGTCTGGAGGTCCTGCTAGTGCTTCGCCGCGTATGTCTCCGCAGCAGCTGCGTGAGTGGTTTGTTCGGCACGCACGCCTTCGGAGTGGAGCTACCGGAGCTGGAGGCGCTGGAGACGCTGGAGCTGAAGGTGCTGGGGTTACTGCTAGAGCTGGTGGTACTGGCGGTACTGCGGCTACTGGTCCTGGAGGTGCTCGTACCAGGGGTACTAGAGCTGCCGGGACTGGTGGTGTTGGGGACGCTGGAGCTGGAGACCCTACGGAGCCTGGAGCTGCTGGAGCTGGAGGCACTGGCGCTGGTGGCGCTGGAGCTGGAGGCACTGGAGCTGCAGGAGCTGGAGCTGTTGACCCTGGAGCTGGAGGTGCAGGAGGCACTGTGCGGCCGCGACCGTACTTCGTTCCCCTGCTTCAGCAGGTTCTTGGTGTCCCATCCTCTACTGGCCTTACTCCCCCCCTCCTGTGTCCACCGCCTGACCAGTCGCAGCAGCCGTTGCAGCCGGCCTCTCCACTGCCTGCTCCCTCTCCTTACACTGAG
The DNA here is from genome assembly GCA_947471745.1 of Closterium sp. Naga37s-1. Classification (NCBI taxonomy): domain Eukaryota; kingdom Viridiplantae; phylum Streptophyta; class Zygnematophyceae; order Desmidiales; family Closteriaceae; genus Closterium; species Closterium sp. Naga37s-1. Next base: position 1,225,838 of record CANJKZ010000383.1, on the reverse strand, counting down.
CAGACCGGCGGTCTTACAGAGCGTCGTGAGCCTGCGTCTGGTCCTGTCTTGCCTGTTCGCACTGCTCGTCGCATTCCTCGTTCGCGTCCTCCTCCTGTCCCCGGCACGCACGCTATGGCACTTCGTCCTTCATCTGTTCCACTGCGTGTTCGTCTGCCGCCTCCTCCTGAGTCCTCTCTTCCTGAGGTCCTTGACCCTGAGTCTGACCGTGCTCGTGCTGCCAGTCCCACTGTCACTCGTCTCCTCGCCACTGCTGTCACTGACCCTTCCTTGTTGCTGAGCTGCTTGACTTTGCTGCTGCCTGTCGTCTAGACTACACCACTGCTCTTGTTGCTGAGTCTGCGTCTGCCAGTCCTCCGTCCGTCGGGGGTGAGTGTGCTCTTGGCACGGACATCCTTGAGGACAGGCAGGAGGACTTTGAGTGTCTTGCAGCTGCTGTACCTCGTTTCGCGTCCATGCTGCTTGCCCCTGAGGGAGACCCGGATGCACCAGACATCCCGACACCGCGCTCTTACGCAGAGGCGATTACGGGTCCTTACTCCTCTCAGTGGCAGGCAGCCATGGATGCCAAGATGGCATCCTGGAAGTCCACATGCACCTACGTCGACGAGGTTCCCCCACCTGAGGCGAACATAGTCGATGGCATGTGGATTTTCAGGGTGAAGCGGCCGTCGGGTTCTCCGCCTGCCTTCAAGGCGCATTACGTTGCTCGAGGCTTCAGTCAGCGACAGGGGTTGACTACTTCCAGACCTTCTCCCCCACCCCGAAGATGACTACTCTTTGGGTGTTGCTGCACGTTGCTGCTCAGCGTGACTACGAGTTGCACTCTCTGGACTTCAGCATAGCTTTCTTGCAGGGCAGCCTGCACGAGGAGATCTGGCTACGCCGCCCACCTGGCTTCACTAAGTCGTTTCCTGGAGGTACTCAGTGGAGCCTCCGGTGGCCAGTCTACGGTCTCCGCCAGGCGCCTCGCGAGTGGCATGACACACTGAGGACTACACTTGCGGCTCTTGGGTTTGCTCCTTCTACTGCTGACCCATCGCTGTTTCTACGCACCGACACCTCGCTGCCGCCGTTCTACGTCCTCGTCTACATCGACGACCTCGTCTTTGCCACTGCTGACACTGAGGCACTGACCCTTGTGAAGTCGGAGTTGCAGAAGAGACACACCTGCACTGACCTGGGTGAAGTGCGCAGCTATCTTGGCTTGCAGATCACCCGGGACAGAGCACGGCGCACCATCACCCTGACTCAGTCACACATGGTGCACCAGGTCCTTCAGCGCTTCGGCTTCCAGTTCTCCTCACCACAGCCCACTCTTCTGTCTACCAGCCACTAGCTCTCAGCTCCACCTTTGGACGAGTCCGTAGAGCCAAGTGGTCCGTACCCAGAGCTTGTGGGCTGCCTCATGTACTTGATGACGTACACACGACCTGACCTCGCGTACCCTCTCAGCCTCCTGGCTCGCTACGTGGCTCCCGGTAGGCACCGAAAGGTGCACTGGGATGTTGCGAAGAGGGTACTGCGCTACTTGTGCAGTACGTCAGGCATGGGGCTCGTGCTTGGAGGACGGGGTCTAGTTGTCCTCACCGGTCACGAAGACGCTTCCTGGGTTGACGACTCAGCTACGCAGCGGTCGTCACAGGGTTACACCTTCAGCCTTGGTTCCGGCTCTATTTCCTGGCGGTCTACCCGCTCGTCTTCGGTTCTCAGCTCCAGTTGTGAGGCTGAGATCTACGCCGGGGCCATGGCTGCACAGGAGCTACGCTGGCTCACCTACCTGCTGACCGACTTAGGAGAGCAGTCTCGTTTGCCTCCAGTTCTGTACGTAGACAACAAGGCCATGATTGCCTTGTGTGAGGAGCACAGACTAGAGCACAGAACGAAGCACATCGCTCTGCGATACTTCCTTGCTCGAGAGTTGCAGCAGCGTGGCCAGCTTCGTCTTGCTTACGTGGCCACTAGGGCCAACATTGCTGATATATTCACCAAGGCACTTCAGTCTGGTGATCATCAGCGCTTCTCTACTGTGTTAGGCCTTGTGCCTACTTTGCCTCACTTGCTTACTGCCTGACTCTGCTTGTACTATGATCTATACATATACCTGCATGCTTACACTTGCTAGGGTATGATCACTTCATTGTTTGTTCTTTTTATATAACACTGCATGTGAACTGCCTTGTGGTCCTTTGCTTGTGCTCGGACTGTGTGGTGACTTTGTGATCCACCCTAAGATTGCTTTGATTTGCTTCTTCTCTTGACTGGTCTTGTGACCATTGCTTGTTCTTGCTATCCCCCACTTCGCCTATGGGGGTGTGTCAAAACATATGTGTTTATATTTCTCTAGGCTGTAGTGGGTTTAGCCTTAGGAGGTACAGTATTTCTCTCGACATTCTACTTGTACCCTCCCCTTGTTCACCTAATGCATCATTCTCTCGATTCTAACACTACGTTCGCCCGGGGAGGGGGAACTGCATCGACGTACGTGCCTGTGGATCTCCAAGACGCCAACTCTGAGTCCATGGCCACCTTCCACTGAGAGGCCCACGGCCCTGACACTGCCTCGCGGTACGTGCGAGGATCGGTATGTCAAGGGTGTCGGGGTCTCCCTCAGGGGAAAGCAGCATGGCACGAAGAGTGGGAGAAGCGGCTGCCAGGTACTCCAGCTCATAGTGCCTGTCCTCTAGGACGTCACAGCCAAGGGCAAACTCACCCCCGACGGACAGAGGACGTGTAGGCGGAGCGGGCACCACACGAGTGCTGTAGTCAAGACGGCTGGCAGGGGCAAAGTCAGCGACAGCGGGAGTGAGAGCCGAGACAGACGACGGAGAGAAACGAGGGTCGGTGACACCAGTGGCTAGAACGCGGGAGACAACAGGGCGAACAGCGTGGTAGTAGTCGGAGATAGGAGTAGGGGAGACAGGAAGAGAAGATGGAGGAGGAGACGGGAGAACTGATACCGGAGGAGGAGAACGACGAAGAGAGGTACAAAGGAGGGCAGTGTGGAGGTCGGTAACGGGGGACAAGGGACGAGAACTCGGAGGACAAGGACAGGAACGGTAGTGACGGACAACAGGAGGAGGAGACTGCGGTGGAGGAGAAGACCAGACTGCCGGACGGGCGTCAGGAGGAGAAAACGTAGGACCAAATGCAGGAGGAGACGGAGGGCGGACAGGAGGAGAGGAGGGAAGACCAAGGGCCCGGAGGCCACTCACGGGCGGGAACAACTTCCGCTCTTGAGGGAGCTGGTGCGGCTGCGGTGGCGGCGGCGGCTGCTGCTGCTGTGGCTGCGGCGGCTGCTGCTGCTGCTGCTCCAGTAGGTCCAACTGCCGCAACTCCATCCGCTCCCGCTCCAACCGCTCCTGCTCCTCGCGCGCACGCCGGCAGGCCACCTGGTAACGCGTGTTGTGGCGGTGGGGAGGCGGAGTGCTCTCTGCAGACGTAGTGCCCCCAGCTCCAGTCGCCTCAGGATTAGCACCCCGAGAACCAGTGTCCCTAGAAGGGGTACCAACAGGGTCAGGGTCCCAAGCTCTAGCGCCCCCTGTCCTAGCACCCCCAGTGCCAAGACCTCCAACTCCAGCACCCCTAGAACTAGCACCTCCTGTGCCAGCACCTCCAGCTCCAGCACCCCCAGAACTAGCACCTCCACTGCCAATACCTCCAGCTCCAGCACCCCTTGAACGAGCACCCCCAGACCGAGTACCGCCAGTGACTGCACCTCCAGCTCCAACACCAACCGAGTCCACAGTAACCTGTCGCGGAAGTGCCGAAGGCTGCAGAGGGGACTGTGAGGAGGACTGCGGGGAGGGAGACGCTACCTGACGCGCGACCGAGGGTAGAGGGGTAGCGTGAGACACACCTGATGGGGCAGGACCAGGGGGGGGTGGGGGTACCGGAGGAGCGGGAGCTGGGGGAAGAGATGGTGCGAGGAAAAGGGGGGGAGGGGGAACCGGGAGACCTCTACAGGGGTACCGTGTGTAGTAAGACACTGACTCGTCGAACCGGACGTCACGGGACTCTAGGAACCGGTGGAGGGGCGGGTGGTAAAAGGACCAGTCGGCCGAGGCTACCGGGAAACCAAGGAAGACACAGGGGATGGCGCGAGCCGAGAGCTTGTCCGCAGAGGTGTCGCGGAAAAGCGCAAGGCAGCCCCAGACACGAAAGGCTAACCCAACATCAGGGGACCTGGTCCAAAGACTGGTCGGTGAAGCCTTTGGCCGCGAGACACGCGGCTGGAGGTTCAGCTGGTGAGCGGCGTAGCGAACCGTGTTGGGCCACAGAAAATGGGGCGCACGGGCATGAATCATGGACGTGCGGGCGATGTCGATGACCAAGCCAATGCGGCGCTCAGCAACCCCATTCTGATGTGGGGACTCCGGCAGTGTCCAGGACTGTACAGTGCCCTGCTCGCCGCAAAATCCGGCAAGAATGCCTGAGCAAAACTCACCCCCACGGTCAGAGTGGAGACAGGAGACACGACGGCCACGAATGCCCTCAGTGGCTAGAAGCCACCGGATCAGCGTAGAAGTCACCTCGGACTTCTTCGTGAGAGGAAACACCGTGGTGTACCTGGAGAATTCGTCGACGACCACCAGAAAGTAGCGCTCCCTCTCAGGTCCCAGCGTAGGTGCAGGGCCCCAGACATCCAAGTGGAGTGTTTGGAAGGGAGCAGTGGCCGAATGAAGAGAGGAGGAGTGCGGAGCGGCATGAAGATGGCCGGCGATGCAAGGAGTGCACGGGGGTGCAAGCGAGGGAGGGAGCGACGGGAAGATGCAAGGGAGACCTGAGACAAGACGGTGACTAGCCATAGTGCGGAGGCAAGGGATCGACGGGTGGCCAAGACGGTGGTGCCATAGGACAGTCCGGTGGGTTAAAGACCGACACGAGCAAGACGCAGCAACCTGACCAGACGCGACAACCGGAGGAGACGCAGCTACCTGACTGGACTCGACAACCGGTGGAGGCGCAGGAACCTGGGGGGACGCAGCGACCTGAGGTGACGTGGACACCGGGGAGTGCTCGGTGTGGAGGACGTAGAGACCAGAGCACGGCTCCCTGTTGAACGTGGCCAAAACTCTGCATGTGACAGCGTCCGTACAGACTGCAGTTCTTCCACCCCCCACAAAGGTAACGGTGATCCCCCTGTCCTGGAGGTATCCAACACCCACCAAGTTCCGAGTGAACGAGGGGATGTGGAGGCCGCGCAGGACACCAGAGGGGACCACAGGGCACGGGAGGGTGGTAGAGCTGCGTGCCACGGCTGGTCCTGAGGAAGGATGAGTGTGAGTGGAAGGAGCGGTGTGAGTGTCGTGTGGTCGCGGAAGAAGCACTGCGACGTGCCAGAGTCCAGCGTGAAGGACAGGGACGCCACAGCCTGTGGTGAACCCTGTGTGGAAGCTACACAAGCACCTAGAGTAGAAAAACAAGCACCTAGACTGGAGAGGCACAAGTCTACGCTAACAGGAGGCAAGCAAGCTAATCTACCAACACGCGAGCACACAAATCCATCAGCACTATAGTCAACATCAGCATACAAAGCATACTGACGAGCATCATCCATAGACAGATCAAAGACAGGAATCTTACGGGCCAGCATGCGAGCCCAGCACGGAGTGGTCGCCTCAGGGCCCCAAAGGGCACGGTAGAGGTCGTTGAGGCGGCGGAAGCACTGCACGGCAGAGTGGTCGTCGCGGCCGCAGACACAAGGGCTGCCCGGTCCGGTGAGGCACCAGTGGTCACAGGGGCCGGTGTCACGACAAGGGGGGCGATGGGCCCAGCTGGATCTGCTCCTGCTGCGGCCGGTGCTCCCTGGTCCTCCCGGACCCCACTGCGACGGGGGGCCCCAGTGCTGCTGCGGACCCCACAGCAGTGGGGGCCCCCAAGGCTGGAACTTCTGCGGTGCCTGCTGATGCTACTGTCCCTGCTGGTGCTGCTGTCTCTGCTGTGGCTGGTGCTGCTGAGGTCCGACACCCCCGCCGGTCTGAACATCGCCAGTAGGCAGGCCTGTCTTTCCTGCACCTCCTCCAAGGCTCCATCCTCTTGGGGCACCACCACCGCCTCCGCCACCACCACCGCTCCCAGCTCCACCGCCACCACCACCGCCTCCTCCACCTCCCTTCTCGCCCTTCTTGCCACTCTTGCCCCGTTTCTGCCAGTCAGCGACAGAGACGGCAGCAGTAACCTCAACAACCAACACAGTAGCAGAAGCGCGGGTAGAAGTGAAAGTGGGAAGCTGAGGGGCGGCACACCCCGCAAAAAGACAGGGGGGCACTGCGTCAGTGGCGGAGGCAACGAAGAGGAGGTTACTCTCGATCTTCCCGAGAGCGGTCTCAAGGAGATCGATGGTAAGCTCAGTGGGGTGCTTCTGGAGAATCACGTCGCGAGCAGTAGCGAGGCGGTCAGGGAGGCGTATGACTAACTAGTGCACAGTGAGCCATATGGGGGGGGGAGCAACAAGAAGTTGGGCATCAGTGCAGGCCGCACGGAAACCAGCGTCAAGTGAACACAGGTGAGTCACGAGGTCGGACACTGTCGAAAACGAGCCAAGGTCAGGAAACACGAACGGCATGAGGAGGTGACTGAGGGAGGCAGAGGAAGGGGTGGAATAGCGTGCAACAACAGCATCCCAAATCCCCTGCGCAGTATCCACCTGGGCAAAGTGGACGGCCTCAGTCGGTGGGAGGAGCTCCGTCACCGCAAGAGCAGTGGCAGCGTCGCGAGATTCCCACACGTCCCTCGCCAAGACACGACGGTCGTAGTCCGCCTGCGCCGCAGGAGTCGACTCCGGGTCGGTCGGGAGGGGGTCGGGAGGCAGGGGCGCCTTGAGGGCACCAAAAGCGTGGGCCCACAAGGTGGCGCCGTCCTGACGCTGACTGGTGAGGTAGCGTGTGGCCTGGCGCTGCCAGGTACTGAACTCGATCGGGTGGCCCTTCGCATCGAAACGAAGGCGGAGGGACTCCATGCTGGAGGCTAGGCTAGAGGCGGCTGGAGGCTAGGTGCTATGCTAGAGACTATGCTACAGAGGGTCGCCAGTGAGAGGAGCGCCAGCCGTTGAGCAGAAGGCCAGTGACAGTTGGGACGGTTCGGGCCCGGGGAACAGGGCGGTGGAGGGGTGAAGGCTAGTGCTAACGGGGGGAAAGGGCGTGGGCAGAGGGCGGGCTAGGCGCTGCCTGGGGCGCAGGCTGGTGTGAGGGCAGGGCGCGGGCCTGGGCGACGGGCTAGGGCGAGGGCCTTGGCGACGCGCTGGGGCGCGGGCCTGGGCGACGGGCTAGGGCGACGGGTAGGGCGCGGGCCTGGGCGATGGGATAGGGCGCGGGCCTGGGCGACGGGCAAGGGCGCGGGCCTGGGCGACAGGCTAGGGCGCGGGCCTAGGCGTCGGGCTGGGGCGCGGGCCAAGGCGACGGGCTAGGGCGACGGGTAGGGCGCGGGCCAGGGCGACAGGCTAGGGCGCGGGCCTGGGCGTCGGGCTGGGGCGTGGGCCTGGGCGACGGGCTAGGGCGACGGGCTAGGGCGCGAGCCTGGGCGACGGGCTAGGGCGCAGGCCTGGGCGACGGGCTAGGGCGACGGGTTAGGGCGACGGGCTGGGGCGCGGGCCTGGGCGACGGGCTCGGACACGGGCCTGGGCGTCGAGCTGGGGCGCGGGCCTAGGCGACGGGCTAGGGCGCGGGCCTGGGCGACGGGCTAGGGCGACGGGTAGGGCGTGGGCCTGGGCGACGGGCTAGGGCGCAGGCCTGGGCGATGGGCTAGGGCAACGAGCTGGGGCGCGGGCCTGGGCGACGGGCTAGGGCGCGGGCCTGGGCGTCGGGCTGGGGCGCGGGCCTGGGCGACGGGCTAGGGCGCGGGCCTGGGCGTCGGGCTGGGGCGCGGGCCTGGGCGACGGGCTAGGGCGCGGGCCTGGGCGACGGGCTAGGGCGCTGGCCTGGGCGTCGGGCTAGGGCGTGGGCCTGGGCGACAGGCTAGGGCGACGGGCTAGGGGCGCAGAGGGCGCTGACGCACGGAGGAGGAGGGCGCTATGGCGCGGAGAGGGCGCGGATGGCGCGGAGGCTAAGGCGCGGAGGGCGCGGAGGGCGCGTGCTAGGAAGGAACGAGGAACTAACCTACTCGTGATACCATCTCAAAGTAGGAATGCAACGGATCCATGAGATTAGGAATGTGGGTGATACAAATAGCAAACCCTAACTGAGTTGTACTCACTACGGAGCACCTCACTATAAGATATCACAAATATCAACATTTGACAGTATATGCTGGCAGGGGATCTTTCCCTGTCAAGTAGCGTGGGATTTTCATCCACAACCCTGTTTCAATTCGACTCGATTGAGTGCTTAGGACTTGACCTACATTTTCGTGCTAGTAGTTTAAATTTCTATGTTTGTTATTTATCAGCGCATGCGCTTATAATATTTCCTCAATTAGAAGCGCACTCCCTTGAAAATCACATTTTATTACAAGCGCAGGTGCGCTTATATCCGGGGTCTTACGGTAGTATCCCCCTTATGTGTTATACCATTTTGTTTTTCAGATCTCATTATTTTGCCTACGGTCCTTATTTTATACGCTCTCTCCTCCTTCTCTCCTTTAATTCTCCACTCAATTTCCAATCCTCTCTTTCACAATAATTTTATTTACTCCCACTTCTCTTCACCCCCCCATTTCTCCATACTCTTTAATAACAATATGTATATAACCTGTATTGTACTCTCCTTTTATTGAATGAGCAGCAGCACCCCTCACCAACCTCTGCACCACACAAGATTCAACAATTCCCGATATATGCTCACTGATGACCCAACCATACTGCTCCATCGATGTCCCTGGCGGGTCAAGCCTCGGGAATATCCATCAGTCATCGAACTATTGTTCCCTGCATTCCTCTAAACCTAATAGACGCCGGCAGCCGTACTTCGTAGGAGCACTCCGCGAGGAGACCAACGCGAGCTTGAAAGTCCTTATTTTGAGAGCGATTTTCTGCACGTTTCGGTTTCGCGCGGCGTCGTCTCTGCCGTAGGAGTTAGCTCCGTAACTCCGAGTGCGCCATTTCTCCGTCAACATGGCGAAACCTCCGTCCTTAACTTCGTAACATCCGCATTGGTGATGCATTCAGTCATTCTCCCGACTTGATTTCCCGCTCATTTCTGCCGAGTCAATCACTTCCCATCGCACACACTAAGCAGCGCACATGGCTGCTGCAGCTGGAACCGCGGCAGCGCCAGCTGTAGTGGCCGACGGGCCGCTATGGAAGACACGATTCCTGGACTATTTCGTGGTGTGCGGCTTAGGTCTGGACCTGCGGTTAATGGACGGCACTCGCGGATTCCACGGCATGAAGAGCCATGGCGTGCGCATTTCGTACATGCCTGTGCTCATCGACCGCCTGCCGGCCGAGGAGCACAAGAAATTCAAGATCCCGGAAATGTTACCGCTGGTGCGACATCCTCTCAATGAGAGCTTCCTTTTTCATCAAGCTCTAAGAAATCACATTATGCTTTTAGGCGGAGTTAATGCATTAGAGTACAGTGCTGGATTGACTGCGTACCGCCTAGGTTGTCAGCCGCACGCCTGCTTCTGTCACGCAGATTCCGCATTCCGCGTCAGCTGTGCGTGCATTGTGCGCGCGCTCTTCGCTTTTCGCATCGACCCTCCTCTACTCTACAGCTCCTCTTGGTCCCGACATTCTTGCCCCCGCGTCCAACCACGTGGTTCCCTGCGTCCCCGCGCCTCCCCCTGTGCCGTCCCCTGCTCCGCCCCCCTGCGCCCTCCCCTTGCGCCGTTCCCCCCAGGCCGTGCTCCCTGGCGGGCTGCGCTTCTACAGCCATGGCGCCAACCAGGACGAGCCGCTGTCGTTCCCGCGATCCTACCCCATCATCCTTACCGGTACGCCCCTCGCTCCCTCCCGCACCCTTTCGCCCTCACATCCATAACCTGGGCCGTCGCAGTTCCCGCGCCCATGCGCGAATGCCAGAATCTCAAATTTACTTGTCCGCACGCAGCGTCGCGGCACACACGTGCGCCAGCCAGTGAGAGTCGTCACGCCTCAGCTGTCTCGTCCGAGAATCCCGTTCTCCGCGCCTTTAGAGCCCTTTGCTCCTCCGTGCACCATCTCACGCTCTGCCTACTCTTTTCCTCCCCACGCTACCTCTCCTCCCTCCGCACCCCAACCCCCCCCAGAGGGCGACGGCACCAAGGTGTACGTGTCAGTACTGGCGTTCCGTGATCTGGTGGACGATGACGTGGCGCAGGCCTACTCCATCCCGCCCAACTCGTACGCGGACAAGTGTCTGTGCGTGGTGTCGCACTACCCGTTCCTCGACACCTTCTCCGACCTCCTCACTGAGATCCACCGCCTCGCCTTCCAACCGCTCGGCAGCCCGTCAGTGCCCTACCTACCCACCCACTCTTCCCTCCCTCACAGCCCTCCCTGCCCTCCCTCTCCTCGCTGCCCTTCCTGCCCCACCTCCCCTCCCTCCCTTCCTTTCCCTCCCTCCCCTCCCTCCACTCCCTCCTCTCCCTCCACTTCTGTTCTGTGGCGACGCTTGTGTTCTCTCTTGGCCCTCACCGATGGTCCATTCTCATGCCTTGAATAACCCCCTCCTACTTGGGTGCAAAGCTGCTCCTTCTCAGCGTTCTCTGCCCATCACATTGCACAAAGTCATCAACCCTATCGAATGCTGTGGTGCGGCTTGCTGGCATGTCACGGCATGGTATGGCATGGTTTGGGGATGGCATGGTTTGGAATGTCCTGGCATGGCATGGCATGGCATGGCAGGCGGCCGATATGGGACATAATAGCGGGGGTGATGTCGGTGCCACTGCCATCAGGCCCACAGCAGACGGTGGTGTTCAGCGTTGAGAGCGTTGTGCTCTCCACCACTCTGCCCGACCCCCAAGCCCTCCCCTCCTCACACGTCAGTGCCCTTCCTTACTCCCCACCATACCTTGTACCCACTGCGATGGTGCTTTGGGTTGGAGCCGTTATGGCTCCTGGGATCACCATGTGTCTGCTGCCTTGCACCTGTGGCTTCTCTCACTCTCAAAGCATGCATCACGATGATCACGGTGGATAACGCTTTCCCACAAGGCTGTGCTCTCGTCCCAGCCAGAATCAAGTGCAGTCGGCCCTCCCTCAATCTCCATACATGCTGCCTTTCCTCTCTCACGCACCTTCAGGTGTCGTTTTTCCCCCTTGTAAGCTGTCTCGACATTGACAACATCATCCAGCTCTTCACGGCCGTGCTCCTGGAGAGAAGAGTGCTGCTGCTTGGAGGCATGTGAGTATTTCCATGATGGAATCGATGTGGTTTGTGTTTACATGAGTCAGTGGCAATGCCTGCCAAGGAGAACCACAATTTTCACGTGCCTCCCGCTATCCATTCCGCATTCTGCCTGCGCCCTGCTCCCTACTCCCCCCTGCTCACCTCTCCTCTCGCCTGTGCCGCCCGCCTCGCCACCCTCAGGCTGAAGCTACTGACGAACGTGGCGGAGGCGGTCACAGGCCTGCTGTACCCCTACAAGTGGATGGTGAGCAACGGTGACAGACAGTAGGCTGCTGGAAGGTCAGGGAGGATGAGCACGGGCAGTGGTGGTTTGAGTTTCCTTGAGAGGCACGGCAGTAGTCCTACCTAATTGGTATCGTTCTGCAGGCATCACGGAGGGAAGGGGAGGGAAAATAGGAAGCTGCCTGCCTCTGCAATTTTAGGTTCGAAATGGCGGTCAGCCCGGAAAAGGCTGACGTGGCAGTCATTTCCCTTCCCAACCTAATCGAAGGGAAATGCCTGCAGAACAGTCATTTCCCTCCAGGGAAATGCACCCCCAGGAAGGTTCCTATTTCCCCTCACCACCTTCCTCCTCGGGCAAATTTATTTGCCTCCGCCCCGCCATCGGCCACCCACCCTTCACGGGGAAGTGCGACAGTGACGGGAGGGAGGAGCTGGGCGTGGGAACACCAGCCTCCCACCCAAGAAACAAGCTTCCCTGTACAGCCACTAACCCAAACAGGGTTGCAAATCTCAAATCGAAAAAGAAAAACACACACCAACCACCAAAGTGAAAACCTTGGCGGCCTTCTCACCACTACTGTATGTTGGGTTTTCTTTATGTTGAAAACGCCCAGCCCCAAATAATTACCCTGGTCCTGCATTCGATGGTCACGATTTACCCCTCCATTGGGCGCGAGAAATTCCGCGAGAAGCTCGTCATTTTCCCTCGGAAACTACCTCCCCAAAATCCGAAATTTCCCATCTCGCATGTTTGCCCAGAGGGGAGAAAACGACCTCGGAACCCACCTCGGAACCCTCCTCATTTCCCTTCTCCCTCCCTCCTCCCCCAATCGTCATGTGCCTACAGAACGACACCATTGTGAATGCACCCGCCATAGTAGCTTGCCTGCTGCGCACGCCCTTATTTTATGTCACCGATCGCTTGCGCTCACCACGGCCACCACCAGCCTCCCACTTGAAAGCGCCAGGGGCATTCGCTGTGCAGCATGTTGCCAAGTGTGGGATGCTGAATGCAAAAGGCAAAGCGCCTATCTGCTCTGCATTGTACGACCTCCTCTTCTCTCCCGTCCCCCTTCCCCTCCCCCCCGTCTCTCCCCCAGCTGCCGTACATCCCGGTGCTGCCGCTGCCTCTGCTGGAGCTGCTGCACGCGCCGGGCATATTCATCTACGGCATCAACACGTCCGAGTTCGAACTGCAGGACGAACTTGATGGGGTCAGTGCCTCACTCACTGCCACCACCGCCTTGCCACTTTAGGACTGATGGGGCTGGGTAGCAGGTAGACATTAGGGCTATTAGCTGCCGGAAGGGGGGGCGGTGCGCACTGAGCAGTCAAAGGGAGGGTGATCGCGGCACATGTGGTGGTTGCCAGCGGCCAAGGGAGCGAGTTGTTGGTGCATGTGTATGGTCATAATTAGTAGTTAGTGAGCCCGCATTGGAAAAGCGTTATGTGTGCCCCCTTGTGCTGCACACAGCAAACGCCATGTGCAGCGGTTATACCACAGCTGGCTCCTCTCCCCCTTCCCCTTCCCCCTCCTTCCTCCCTCACTCCCTCCTGTACCCCTATCCCCACCCGTCCTCATCCTACCCCTGTTCCAGGTGGTGCTAGTGGATCTGGACACGAACCGAGTGCGCATGATGAGTCTGGAGAGCGAGCAGGAGGAGGAGGACATCCCGCCTCTGCCCGAGCCCGAGGCCTCAGAGCTGAGGGCGGCGCTGCACGCGCTGATCCACCCGCACCTGGCCGTGCTGGAGTCGGTGCGGCACCACCGCTCGCCGCTGCTCGCCGCTGGTGTGCAGCAGTTTGATGAGAAGACGTTCAAGACGTGGGGGCGCCATCATGATGAGCAGTTCAGGTGAGGATGGAATCGTGGCGAATGGAGCTGCTTTTGGCTCTCTGCCTTGGTGCCCGTTGCTGCTCTCTTGCAGTCTCCACACCAGCTTGCGCTCCTGTGCACACTTGAACCCATTCCGCTGCATGTCCCCATCATGCCCCCGAGATGCCCTCAACTCGCGCTCCTATTCGTCCCATGTCTCTGCTGCGTGCCGTGTGCAGGCAGCTGTTCCTGCGCTTCCTGGCGTCCGTGCTCCACGGCTACAAGGATTTTGTGGTGCGTTCGCCTGCACAATCACACTCTCAAACACTCACACGCTCGCACTCACACACTCACATGCTCACTCACATGCTCACATGCTCACACACCGCACTTCCCTCCGTCCATCCAATGCCCACTGATTGCGTTACATCACCCACTGTGTTGGCCCATTTAGGGTATCAGTGTCGCTGCTGCCTTGTACCTGCCCCACTCTCCCACACAATCCCCTCATCCTCCTCCTCCCTCCCCACCGGCTCCTCCCTCTTGCCTGTTCCCTGCGTGATGTGCGGTGCGGTGTGGCAGATGGAGGATCATTTTGAGGCGGGCAAGCTGGTGTTTGACAAGCTCAGCTTCCTGCTGCGCCGCTCCGAGCTCTACGATCACGCCACCGAGCCCTTCGTACGTTCCCCCCTGCCACACCCACCACCACACCCCACCACACCCCACCACACCCCCACACCTCCCACAAAAAACGCACAAGTGCGAGGCTAGGGTCTTACAACCGAGACACCAGCATCCACTCTCACTCCCCACCAACCCCCCCTTCCACTCCACTGCTTCACAACCAATTACCTCTTGCCCCTCTCCCCATCTCCCCACACCCCTCAACTCCCCTCGCCCCGCTCCCTTGTCCTGGCCCGCTTGTCGCTATGTGTGCTCGTCCCCGTGGGTGCAATGCAACAGATAGAGGCGATGCTGTCAACGCTGGGGTGGCACAACTTCTTTGAGTGCGAGCTGGCGCACTCTCCCCTCCCCCCCCCCTCGTCCCCTGCTTTACAACCAATCTCCCCTTGCTCTTTCCGTTTCCCCGTTCCCTCTCCTTCCCCCTCCTCTCCCGGCCCGCTTGCTGCACCACTTACGTGTGAGGCAGATAGAGGCGATGCTGTCAACGCTGGGGTGGCACAACTTCTTTGAGTGCGAGCTGGCGCACTCTCCCCTCCCCCCCCCCTCGTCCCCTGCTTTACAACCAATCTCCCCTTGCTCTTTCCGTTTCCCCGTTCCCTCTCCTTCCCCCTCCTCTCCCGGCCCGCTTGCTGCACCACTTACGTGTGAGGCAGATAGAGGCGATGCTCTCAACGCTGGGGTGGCACAACTTCTTTGAGTGCGAGCTGGCGCACTCTCCCCTCCCCCCCCCCTCGTCCCCTGCTTTACAACCAATCTCCCCTTGCTCTTTCCGTTTCCCCGTTCCCTCTCCTTCCCCCTCCTCTCCCGGCCCGCTTGCTGCACCACTTACGTGTGAGGCAGATAGAGGCGATGCTGTCAACGCTGGGGTGGCACAACTTCTTTGAGTGCGAGCTGGCGCACTCTCCCCTCCCCCCCCCCCTCGTCCCCTGCTTTACAACCAATCTCCCCTTGCTCTTTCCGTTTCCCCGTTCCCTCTCCTTCCCCCTCCTCTCCCGGCCCGCTTGCTGCACCACTTACGTGTGAGGCAGATAGAGGCGATGCTCTCAACGCTGGGGTGGCACAACTTCTTTGAGTGCGAGCTGGCGCAATCCCCCGAGGAGCTGACGCAGTTTGATGCCATAATGCAGCGCGCACACAACAAGGACCCGCACATCACAATCCCCCAGCTGCCCCCCACCGACTTCCTCACTGTCGACATTTACCAGGCCCTGCCAGGTGCGTGCTGCCACCGCTGGTAGGTGCTGCTGGTGCTGTCAGGTGCATTCAGTGCTGCCAGATGCTGCGACCCTGCCAGGTGCTGCTGCCACCGCTGCCAGGTGAGGAGCTGGCGCAGTTTGATGCCATAATGCAGCGCGCACACAACAAGGACCCGCACATCACAATCCCCCAGCTGCCCCCCACCGACTTCCTCACTGTCGACATCTACCAGGCCCTGCCAGGTGTGTCCTCCTGCCAGGTGCTGCCAGCGCTGCCAGGTGAGTGCTGCCATGCCAACCACCCTGCCATCACGCTCCCCACTCTGCCCATGCTCCTCCCGCTGCCCCCCACCGACTTCCTCACCGTCAACATCTACCAGGCCCTGCCAGCCGCTAGCTGCCACCACTGGTGATGTCAGGTGTTGTCAGGTGCTGCCAGGTTCTGCCAGGTGCTGTGCTGTCAGGTGCAGCTCTGGTAATGGGCCGAAATATGAGTTGGCTGTCGAAGCCACTCGAAGGTGCACTCAGCAAGTGCCATGAGGTGATCCGCCCAGCTCAATGTGTCCAACTTATGCATTCACGAAGCAGCAACTCGGCCTTATTCTTCCCCTCCGTCGTCCCGCCTGCCCTACCGCAGCGGCAAAGCGGGGAGCGGTGGGGCGGTACGTGTACCAGCGCTTCCCCAACAACGAGAAGGCGGGCGGCGAGCAGGAGGCCAGAAGGTGCGTGCGTGTGGGTGCATGGGGTTCACCGTACATGTGGGTGCATGCCGTGCGTGTGGGTGCATGGGGTTCACCGTACATGAGGGTGCATGGGGTTCACCGTACATGAGGGTGCATGGGGTTCACCGTACATGTGGGTGCATGGGGTTCACCGTACATGTGGGTGCATGCCGTGCGTGTGGGTGCATGCCGTGCGTGTGGGTGCATGCCGTGCGTGTGGGTGCATGCCGTGCGTGTGGGTGCATGCCGTGCGTGTGGGTGTTGGCCCAGGCATGGGGGAGCAGTAGCAGCACGCCTTGCTCTGGTCAATGACACCCTTGACCTCATTTCTCTCCCCCTCATTGTCCCTCTCATCGTCTCTGCCTTTTAACGCTCTCCCCCATGGTGCATGCATTGCTCTCCCCTCCTCCCTCTCTCCTTCCCCCCCTGGGCGGGCGAGGGTAGTCTGGCGGTGGAGAAGGCGATGAGGGCGTGGCTCAAGGAGCGCCGTCTGGGCCGCACTCGCAGCTCCAAGGAGCGAGGGGTGCGTGCAGTGTGTGCTCGTGTAGGGCGGGGTTTGTGGGGGTGTGTGGTGGGCGTGGAAGGGGGCTTGGTTGTGTGCGTGCATGTGTGTGCTTGCATGTGTGTGCGTGCATGTGTGTGCGTGCATGTGTGTGCGTGCATGTGTGTGCGTGCATGTGCATTCATGTGCGTGCATGTGTGTGCGTGCATGTGTGTGCGTGCATGTGTGTGCGTGCATGTGTGTGCGTGCATGTGTGTGCGTGCATGTGTGTGCGTGCATGTGTGTGCGTGCATGTGTGTGCGTGCATGTGTGTGCGTGCATGTGTGTGCGTGCATGTGTGTGCGTGCATGTGCGTTCATGTGCGTGCATGTGTGCGTGCATGTGTGTGCGTGCATGTGTGTGCGTGCATGTGTGTGCGTGCATGTGTGTGCGTGCATGTGTGTGCGTGCATGTGTGTGCGTGCATGTGCGTTCATGTGCGTGCATGTGTGTGCGTGCATGTGTGTGCGTGCATGTGTGTGCGTGCATGTGTGTGCGTGCATGTGCGTTCATGTGCGTGCGTGTATGCATGCATGTGCACGTGCGTGCCTCAGTGCGAGACGGCTGGGTGCGTGGGTGTGAGTGAGAGGGAGGTGGTCAAGGCGAGGAGGGCGTGCGTAAAGAAAGACGGCTGGGTGCGTGGAATGGAGAGGTGTAGAGATTGAGATGGGCGAGTGTGAAGGGAGGGTGGAGTGTGGCAGGGTGGTAGAGTGAGGATTCAGTTGGATTAGCGTGAGCAGCCGCCTCTGCTCCCATGCAGAGGCAGCAGCAACCCCCCCCTCTCCCCTTCCGCCCCCCTCCCCCTCTCCTCCGCCGCTCCCTTACTCCTCGCCACGGCGCCTGAGACTCGTGTTTCTCTACTTCCTTCCCCCCGCCCCCCCTCCCTCCTCCGCTTTCTCGTGTCCCGTGTGCTACGTGGGCAGGCGCAAAGGGAAATGATGAAGGTGGACACTCAAGTGCGCCTCTGTGTGAGTGCTCCCTGCTCCCCTCCTCCCTCTCACCACCTCCCTCCCCTCCCCGCCTCTCATTGCCTCCCTGCCCGTTCTCGTTGAATCACCATTGTCAAACACCTTCTAGCCCCTGCGGTTCTGCATCCCCTTGACAGTTGTTGTCTTGTCCTTGCATTTCAGCGCTCAGTTCTTCACCTGTATCCCTCTGTGCCTGGGTATGCGCATGCATTTTTCATGTGGATGTGTGCTTCTGCATGCACTGCCATGTTCATATGTCTGTCTGCATGTTGTTATGTGCATGCATGCATGAGCGCAGCAACTATGGGACCAACTAAGAGGCTTACCTCCGGGCGAGCACCCCATGGGATCAGAGCACTACGGCACCATCTACGGTATTCACCCTACCCCACCGCACCCCACCCCAGCCCAACCCTCAACTCCTCCCCCACGACTTCGCTTTCCGCTTCCCCCCCCTCCTTGCTCCCCACATCTTCCCCTGGATCCTGACCTCTCAATCCTCACCGTTCAATGCCTCACCCATGCTGTCCCATGCTGTGCCGTGCCGTGCTGCATGCAGGAATGATCGAGTCGGACCCTGAGGGCTTTGGGGGCTCCAGCTTCCTCGCGTGCCTGGAGGAGAACATCACCATCGTACGCCCCTCCACCCTCTCCTCTCCTCTCCCCACCCGTCCCTACCCTCCCTGCCCCTCCCCTCGCGCCCTTCACCCACCACTGCCTGCCTTGCTCCCTCTCCTCTGCTGCCTTTTTTCTGCCTCCACATCCCGCCCTTGTAGTTGTCTCGCCCCCAGTTCCTCACTAGTAGCTCCCTCTCTCCCCTCTCTGCCGCTCCTGCCTGCCTGCCTGTCTGTCTGCGTGTGTGTGTGCAGGGGTGGTCGGGCGAGCTCACTCGAGAGATGTTCATGGCGTGTCGTGAGCTGGTGAGCGCCTGGGCTGACAGGTGCTCAGGGGAGCTGGGGTGAGGGGCGCTGAGGGGCTGGGCCATGGGGTTGGTGATGATGGTGAAGAGCTGGAGCGAGGAGTGGTTGTTAAATTATATATTGTGTAGCATGCCAACACATGTGACTGTACACCAATTGTGGTGTACAGTTGGGTTGGGACTACACCCAACTTTGGGTGTAGTCTTGCACTTTGGGGTGCCAATCCACCCAATTGTGGTGGAGCCCCCAAATGCAACCCTCTTGACTTGTGGGTACCTCACTTCCCACAATTGAGGTTACCCCAAGCCAAGTGGGCCTAGGGTTGCCTCACTTCTACAAAGTGTGGGCAACCCAACCCACTTGACCTATGGTTCCCTCACTTCCCCAAGTGAGGTCAACCCAACCTATGGTCACTTTCATCCTTCCCTTCCAACCTTCCCTTCCAACTATGTATGCTAGGTTGTTCCTCTAATCTGATGACTTGTTCAATTTGCTACTTTCACAGTGGTGTGCCGGGTGTGGGGGGAGAGGGAGGGTCAAGGGCATGCCCCAGTGACCTGAATCAGTCCCATTTGGTTTTTTCTCTCTCCCACTCTCTCGTTTTTTTCCCATCTCCCCCCTCACTCCTCCTTTGCCACATCTTCCCTCTCTCCCTCCCCTCCCCCCCCCTGCATCAGATGCTGGTGGCGGCGTCGAGGGCGGGGGAGAGGAGGGACTACCAGGTGGCAGGGGGGCTGTTGGAGATAGCGGGGCGGATCTACTTCCGGGACGAGTTCGGCATGCTCGACTTCATGCGCCGCTACCTCGGCTCCCTGCACGTCTGGCACTCGCAAGCGTGAGTCAATGGCAGGCGGTGATGGGGAGTTGCTGCAACGGGGGGGGAGGGAAGAGGGCAAGGACAGGAATGGGGGAGCTGGCTCAGGTGTGAGTCGCTACCAGGCGGGAGTTGCCGCCCGCCTGGCAATCACAGGCACGAGTGCCTGCCAATCTGTAGCAGTTAATCGTGTCATTCCAGGTTGCTGCATTCTCACCCGTTGGCCATTCTGGTTAAAGATGATCCAAACTTTGTCCATTGTTCTCTCCCTGTGCCCCTCTCTCCTCGCCCCTGCCACCACTGCAGCCTATGGGACGAGCTTTTTGAGCAGCGCATGCAGGAGCTTGGAGAAGAGTAAGCCGTCTCCCCACGCCAGCCCCCTTGTTCTCTCGCTCTTCTCTACACTCCTACGCGCTCTTTCACTCTCCTAACCTCACCTTTGCTAAGTATGTCGGTGCCATGCGACTATGATGTGTGACCCTCCATACCATCATCCTCTAGTCTGCCCGCTGCATCGTTTGCTCCCGCCACTCGCGTGCCCCACCGTTCACTCACCCTCACACCACCCCTACCTTTGCTCCAACCCCTCCTCATCTCCTCACCTCTTCACCTGCCCCCCCTTCCCCTTTCCCCTGCCCCTCTTTCCCCTGCCCCCCTTCCCCCTTCCCCTTCCCCTTTTCTTCTTTCCCCTGCCCCCCTTCCCCCGTCCCCTTCCCCCGGGCCCCTAACAGCTCCTTTGGCAACTACTCGCAGATGGTCATGCTCACACTCAAGGCCTGCGCCTTCCACATGGTACCCCCGCGCTCCACCTCCCTTCCTCCCCTGCCCCTCGTCCCTTCCCCCCTGCCCCACCTTCCCCTCCCGTTCCTTCACCTGGCGGTCTCCCTGGTCGTCCGCACAGCCTGCCTCCCCTCAACCACATGTCCGTGCCATGATCCCAGCTACCTCCTGCCTGCCTGTGCCCAGCTCAGCCTGTCACATCCCCACGTGCATGCTGCCTTCGTATGCCCCGTCCGCCCTCCGTCATCCCCCCTCCGTCACTCTGTCCCTCCCTCAGTCCATCCCTCCGTCCGTTCACTCCCCTCCGCTCTCTTCCCTCCCCACCTCCTCCCCTGCTCTCGCAGGTGGAGCTGGGAATAGCGGACAAGGAGACGTGGAAGATGCTGCTGCACCTCGCCAGCGAGCACGGCCTCCGAGAGAAGCGCCAGGTGCTGTGCCGCTGGGGAGGGGTGGGGGGGGGGGGAGGGAGGGGGGAAGAGGCTGGGAGGAGGGAAGGGGAGATGCCACTTCGGGGGTGGGGAGTTGGAGGTGCTGTTGGGGGATACAGGGTGGATGGGTGGATGGATGGAGGGATGGGCGGAGGAGGTGTCACACGCTTAAATAGAATGGCTGGTGGGGAGCACGTTGATTCTGACGAGTGTTCAGTACACAAATATGCATCCACGATCAGAGGCATACGCACTCCGCACTCTAGTGCTGGTTGGAATGCTACCACCAACCAGCTCTTCCCCACGCCCCCCTGCTCACCTCTTCTTTTGCATCACTCTCCCCCACATCCGCGCTCCGGTACTCCCCCTTTTCCTTCCTCCCCTCTCTCACCACAGAACCTGCTGCGCGGCCAGCTGTCGCTCATCCAGCTCAAGTTCCGTTTCTACGGCCCGCCGCGCCTGGCGCTCATGATGGCGCTGGCGCCGCGAATCGCCCCCAAGATGGAGCAGGCCGCGCGCCTCAAGGGCGGGGGCGGGGGAGGCGCAGGGGCGGATGGCATGGCACGAGTGGACAGTAATAATACTCTGGAGGGGGAGGGGGGAGGCGCGGTGCAGCATAAGGGGGCGCTGGCGCGGAGCAAGAGCAAGGCGGGGCGGCGGGGAGTGAACTTTGATGTCGGGGGGAAGGGTGCGCCGACCACGACGCCCAAGGGTGGGGGAGGGGGGATGACGAGTCCGAGAGGAAAGGGCAAGGCGGATGGGCTTGATCGCCGGGCAGAGCGCCTGGTGAGAGCAGGTGCGTGCAGCGTGCTTGCATTCTCTTCTTAACTCGTGCCATGCAGGGTGCCATGCAGGGTGCCATGCCATCACTGTTCTTGTCCTCATTCAACATGCTCATGGTCAGCACCATCGCATCACAATCACACCTACCCAGATCGCCCCCCTCAACGCCTCACCCAATTCCCTCAACATCCCCCCAAAACCTCCCACCTTCCCACATTCCGCCATCCTTGCCACTACTCCCATCCTCCCTCACTCCCTAACCCCCCACCCCTGTGCGCCTGCCCCTCAGACCCGGTGCACCAGCAGGCGAGGAGGGAGGGCGAGGCGGGCATGCGGGTGCTGAGGGGGCACAGTGCAGCGGTGACAGCGCTGCATGTGGGGTCGGTGAGCGACCTGGGCGACCTGCTCTCCGGTTGTGATGACGCCGGCTACTTCGTCTCCGGCTCTGCTGACCGCACCGTGAGTTGATAACTGTTGTTGCTGTGAGGGCATGGGTGCTGTGCTGTGGGGCCATGGCGACCTGGGCGACCTGCTCTCCGGCTGTGATGACGCCGGCTACTTCGTCTCCGGCTCTGCTGACCGCACCGTGAGTTGATAACTGCTGTTGCTGTGAGGGCATGGGTGCTGTGCTGTGGGGCCATGGCGACCTGGGCGACCTGCTCTCCGGCTGTGATGACGCCGGCTACTTCGTCTCCGGCTCTGCCGACCACACGGTGAGTTGCGGGGGGGTCCATGATCGAATGGAATAAGCCGTGTGTTGGTACCTGCTGCTGCTGCTGTGAGGGCATGGGTGCGGTGCTGTGAAGCCATGGTGGCCCGCAGGTGGTGCTGTCTGCATTCCTGCTGGAACTCTCTACCTTTCTAATCTGCCGCTCTCCCATTTCCTCCGCCCTGCCCAATTCCACCGTCTCCCAACTCTCCGCATGTGTGTGGGGCCGGCAGGTGAAGCTGTGGAGTGCGAACCGCGTGGGAGCAGAGATGCGTGCCACGATGCGTGGCCACGAGGGGTGCGTGAGGGAGGTGCATGGGGGGGAAAGGAGATGCATGGGGAGCGTGGTGCATGAGGAAGGGGGGTTGCATGGGGAGAGTGGTTGCATGGGGAGAGTGGTTGCATGGGGAGAGTGGTTGCATGGGGAGAGTGGTTGCATGGGGAGAGTGGTTGCATGGGGAGAGTGGTTGCATGGGGAGAGTGGTTGCATGGGGAGAGTGGTTGCATGGGGAGAGTGGTTGCATGGGGAGAGTGGTTGCATGGGGAGAGTGGTTGCATGGGGAGAGTGGTTGCATGGGGAGAGTGGTTGCATGGGGAGAGTGGTTGCATGGGGAGAGTGGTTGCATGGGGAGAGTGGTTGCATGGGGAGAGTGGTTGCATGGGGAGAGTGGTTGCATGGGGAGAGTGGTTGCATGGGGAGAGTGGTTGCATGGGGAGAGTGGTTGCATGGGGAGAGTGGTTGCATGGGGAGAGTGGTTGCATGGGGAGAGTGGTTGCATGGGGAGAGTGGTTGCATGGGGAGAGTGGTTGCATGGGGAGAGTGGTTGCATGGGGAGAGTGGTTGCATGGGGAGAGTGGTTGCATGGGGAGAGTGGTTGCATGGGGAGAGTGGTTGCATGGGGAGAGTGGTTGCATGGGGAGAGTGGTTGCATGGGGAGAGTGGTTGCATGGGGAGAGTGGTTGCATGGGGAGAGGGTGTTGAGATGGGAGAGGGTGTGGAGTAAAGGTGGGGGAATGGGGCACTCTAAGGAAGCTACCAAGGTGCGCTCCCACTGCTGCACCCTGCCCTTGCACCCTCACGGTTACATGCCTCCACATCAGATCTCCCATCCACTCCTCCCCGTGCTGCCTCATTCCCGCTCTCACCCCCTGCTGTTTCAACCCCTCTCCAAGTCCCCGCTCAATCCCTGTCTGCTGTTCCCCCTTCGCCGCCCTTTTCCCCTTCAATCCCCCCAGCACGGTGAGGGCCATATCATCGAATGCGAGCAGCATTCTGTCGGGAGGGGACGACGGCAAGGTGCTGCATTTCGACAAGCGCACCTCGTGCCCCCCACCTGCTGTCCCACTCTTCCCCACCCCCGGTTCCCGTCCTTTCCCCCCTTCCCCTCCAGCACGGTGCGAGCCATCTCGTCAAACGCGAGCAGCATTCTGTCGGGGGGAGACGACGACAAGGTGCTGCACTTCGACAAGCGCACCTCGTGCTGTCCCACTCCACTCCAACCCCCTCCTTCTCCCCCTTCTCCCCCTTCTCGCCCGCAGCACGGTGCGAGCTATCTCGTCCAATGCGAGCAGCATTCTGTCGGGGGGAGACGACTGCAAGGTGCTGCACTTCGACAAGCGCACCTCGCTGCCCCTCGCCACACTCGACGCCCACACCGCCCCTGTAAGTGCCTGTTTTGATTTCTGGCGCACCTCAAAAGTAGAAATTCTCACTGCCCCAGTGTGCACCTGTGTTGGAAATCCGCCCCCGTGAGTGAAAGCATGGTGTGCTTTTCCCCCTGCTCCCCATCCCACTCTCCCGCCTCCCCCGCTCCCCAGGTGTCCTGTGTGCGCTTCCTGTCAGGATTCGAATGCAGTGCAGTGGTGGTGACAGCAGGCCTGGACGGGCTAGTGGAGGTGTGGAACATGCTTCTCATGTCACTCACCCACTCTCTTCCTCCTCCTTTTCCCATCCCACTCTCCCCCCTCCCCGCTTCCTCCCGCCCGTCCACCCCCAGGTCTCCTGTGTGCGCTTCCTCTCTGGCTTCGCACGTAGTGCGGCAGTGACAGCAGGGCTGGACGGGCTAGTGGAGGTGTGGAACATGCTTTCATGACACACTCCCCTTCGCTCTCCCCCCGTTTCCCATCTCCCCTCCCGCTTTTCCCCACCAGATCTCCTGTGTGCGTTTCCTCTCCGGCTTCGCGCGCAATGCAGCAGTAACAGCGGGACTCGACGGCCTGGTGGAGGTGTGGGACATGCGCTCGCACCGCCGCGCTCTCACCCACTTTCATCCCCTCCGTTTTCCATCCCACTCCCCCACCTTTCCCCAACCAGATCTCCTGTGTGCGCTTCCTCTCCGGCTTCGCGCGCAGTGCAGCAGTGACGGCGGGACTGGACGGGCTGGTGGAGGTGTGGGACATGCGCTCGCACCGCCGCGCTCTCACCGTGGCACAGCCCTCACAGGGTGCTGCCGTGCTGTGCGTCAGCTGGCATGAGGATGCAGGGGGGCTGATTGCCACGGGACATACTGACGGGTACGTGCGTGCATGGCTGGGCCGGGTCTGAGGGGTGGGGCACAGGGCGCACAGCCCGCATAGGGTGCACAGCCCGCATAGGGCGCACAGCCCGCATAGGGCGCACAGCCCGCATAGGGCGCACAGCCCGCATAGGGCGCACAGCCCGCATAGGGCGCACAGCCTGCATAGGGCGCACAGCCCGCATAGGGCGCACAGCCCGCATAGGGCGCACAGCCCGCATAGGGCGCACAGCCCGCATAGGGCGCACAGCCTGCATAGGGCGCACAGCCCGCATAGGGCGCACAGCCCGCATAGGGCGCACAGCCCGCATAGGGCGCACAGCCCGCATAGGGCGCACAGCCCGCATAGGGCGCACAGCCCGCATAGGGCGCACAGCCCGCATAGGGCGCACAGCCCGCATAGGGCGCACAGCCCGCATAGGGCGCACAGCCTGCATAGGGCGCACAGCCCGCATAGGGCGCACAGCCCGCATAGGGCGCACAGCCCGCATAGGGCGCACAGCCCGCATAGGGCGCACAGCCCGCATAGGGCGCACAGCCCGCATAGGGCGCACAGCCCGCATAGGGCGCAGCAGTGCAGTGCGTCAGCTGGCATGATGACCGGGGGGGGGGGGGAGGGGGGGCTTATTGCTACTGGGCACGCCGACGGGTATGTGCTTGTGTGGCTGGGCCTGCGGGGTGGGGCACACCAATGGGTAGTGCATGTGCTGCTGCTGCATGGTTCTCAGCATACATTCCCATGCCTTGTTTCCGCTCCTCGCCTTCCTCGTCCCCGCCCTCCATTCCTCATTCCTCTCCTTTCTTCCTCTCCTCACTCTTCTCCTCCCCCCTCTCCGTGTTCCTCCCCTCGCCTCTCTCCTCGTTCCTCCCCTTGCTCCTTAGCTGCACCTCCCGTCAGCGCAACCCTGCGTGGCCACTTCCCTAGCTCTACCCACACCTCTAATCTTCTCCATCCACACACTCATCAGCGGTCGCTCCGCTCATCCTCCCCTCTCTCGCCCCCTCTCGCCCCCTCTCACCCCCTTTCACCCGATCTTTCCCGTATCTCCCTTTCCCACACGGCAGCACGGCGCGGGTGTGGGACATGAGGGCAGGCAGGGAGATGCACTTCCTCGAGGCACACAGCAACTGGGTCAGGTGCGCCCCCCCTCAAGCAGCCCTGTGCCCATCATATCACATGACTGATTTGCCCTGACTCTGCTGGATGCACCCGCTTTTGCCTTTACCGGCTGTCATTTGTCAATGCCACTGCAGCTCTTGTCCTCGCTACCTTCTTCTCCACTTCCTTTCCGTTATCTCCTGGGCATCCCACCATGCTTCACCTCCCTTTCCCCCTCTCATGCTCTTGCCCTTGCCATCGTGCCCTCCTCCCTTCTTGCCCGCTCTTGTCCTCGTGAGTTCCCTCTCTCTTTCCCCAACCCCTCGGCATGGCCATGTGGCAGCTGTGTGTTGGTCAACAAGGACATCATCATCACGGGCAGCCACGATTGGACGGCCAAGATCTGGTCTGTGGAGACGGGTGACTGTGAGAAGATCCTGACCGCCCACGGAGGCGCAGTGAGCACCATGGACTACTGCACGTCGTCGCACCGCCTCGCCACCGGGTCGGCAGACGGCATGGTCCGCATTTGGAAGAAGGAGGACGGTGAGTGCGTGTGTGTGTGCATGCGTGCATGCATGTGTGCATGTGTGCATGCATGTGTGCATGTGTGCGTCTCTGCAGGTTTTTATCGGCACAAAGTCACCTCGGCAGGCGGCATGGTCCGCATCTGGGAGAAGGAGGACGGTGAGTGTGGGTGTGCTGCATCCTTGGGTGTCCACGGCTCACTCACACGGTCGTGGCACCGCAATTCACAGGCAATGGCTCCGCAATTCACAGGCAATGGCACCGCAATTCACAGGCAGGAGGCGGTGATCCTGCAGGGAGCCACAGCCACACAATTTTCATTCTCCACTCTCCACTCTTTTACCTCTCTCCCTCTGCTTTCCCTTCCCCCTCCCACCCCACACCAACCAACAGACCAGTACATACCGCAGGAGACGAGTGGGTCGTCGTCATCGGAGGCGGTGGTGGCATACTCGCACTCCCCGCACGGACCTCTCTTCCTTTCCCCTTCTCCCTCCCCCACCCCACACACCAACCAACAGACCAGTACATCCCGCAGGAGACGAGTGGGTCGTCGTCATCGGAGGTGGTGGTGGCGGTGCGGCTGATGGACGAGGTGTCGGGCGTGGCCACCGCCAGCAACCCCCCTTTCTCCCCCCCACACCCCACGCCCACCCCACACCAACCAACAGACCAGTACATTCCGCAGGAGACGAGTGGGTCGTCCTCATCAGAAGCAGTGGTGGCGGTGCGGCTGATGGACGAGGTGACAGGCGTGGCCACCGCCAGCAACCAGCTCATGTTCCTCGAATTCACCGACGCCGATGGCCGTGTTGGTGGCACCGGCAGCGGCGGTGGCGACCCCTCCACGTGGGCCGTCAGCAAGATGGTGGCCAACATGCCCGATGTGGTGAGCCGTCGCACCTTCGTGAGGACCTGTCTCAGTGTCATCGTTTCCTGCTCTTGCTTCTGTTTCTCCTCTCCACAGTTCCCTGTTGTGAATCCACACCACACTGCGATCTTCCCTGCTCATTCCAAAGCTCCCATCAACCAGCCCTTACCCCTCACTCTTATCTTTCCAACTCCCTCGCATTCCCTACCCTCTTCCCCCCACACCCAACCATGCTCCCTCCCCACCCCCCCTCTCTCCCCCCGCCCACACTTTCCCATCACCCGCCTCGCTCGTAAAGGTGCGGCACGTGGCAGTGGATCTGGACTATGGCCGCATGTGCAGCGGCTCGCACACAGGCGCCATCCGCATTTGGGACGCATTCCCCGAGGCCGCAGGGGCAGCAGCGGCGGCTGTAGCAGCAGGGCTGGGAGGCGTGCCGGCAGCAGCAGCACCCAGCAAGTACGACCTCACTGGCGTGTGGGACAGCTTGGATTCATCTGCTGCGCCGGCGTGAGTTGCGGTGCTGCAACGGCAGGTGAAGCGGGCGAGGGGAGATTAGTTGGTGGGAGGCAGGCAGAATTTTGAGGTGGTGGTGGTGGGGGAATTTTGCGAAGTTTGTAGTTTAGTATGTAGAAGCCAAGAGCTTCTTGTCCAGTGATAAAAATCACTCATTGTTACCAAATCGTATGGTGGTGGTGGTGATGTTGAATCACTAGCCTAGCCAGTTTCGTATCAGCCACTGTTGTCCATGTAGTTGTGCTTTGATATGGTGTCCTTTTACGGTTCAGCAAGCACATTCGGTGTTCAGTACTCGAGATGGATACTATCGAGATTCGGGGCGAGCATACCGCAAAGTGGTCAAACAGAGTCGTGCGGTGTGCATCCAACTAGCCCGGCCAGTAAAATGGCTTCAATCGTATTGCTGGCCCGAACCTTGTCCCGTCAGCATGGATTGCCGGAAGGGCGGCGTCATGTGATGAATAGTGGACATTCAAAGCGGTCCGGCCAGATGCGGTGCGTGCGAGCAGTGGGCGATGTTGCGGGTAAACATACCGAATCTGATGTGGCAAGGCATGAGGGGGGCGTTTGACAGGCTGCAGTCGAATGTGATCGGAGCAGTTGAAGTGGCGCGCTTGCTTTTCCCCTCTTGCCCCTCGAGGAGCGGAGTGAGGGGAGAGGGGGGATGTGAAACGCTTTTTGCTTCACAAAGCATCACCACCAAGGAATACGCACACATAGCTGCTGTTCATTCTGGTGGGACGTCAAGCTTGCTCTTTGTTTATGATGACGGGACGCATGGAGACTCTTGGTTTTAAGATATGGCACGCGCTTACTTTTGTCGACAACCCATTTTGGCGCGTGTTTATCCTCTGATTCCTGGTTTATATCCCAGCGTCGTAGCTCTATGCCTTTCAACATAGGCTTGCGTCTACATACTGCGATACTCGAGATTTCCAACCTTGCAAAACGATCGTCGTCACGCTGAAAACCGCAGCCGCGCCATGGCTGCCGTAGGACTCATTCAGAAAGGAAAGGTCCCTTCCGACGCTTTAGTTAACCCAAAAGGCGACAGTCGCAGTCAGTGCGATGCGTCTCATAAACCGTCAAATTTCACAGTTCCCCGCGTTCGCAGCCGTGTTGAGGACGTCGAGGTGCACGCGCTGGAGTGCCGCTTAGAGCTGCTAAACACGCAACGCGAGCTCACCGCCATGCGATGCCAGCAGTTCATCCGATCGCTGCACGACTCGTTTGAGGAGGCGGCTGCGGCCAACGCGCAAATCCCATCGTCTGACGTTTACGCTTTTAACTGCAACGCAACCGTCAATGAGAGGAGATGGGGCGTCGCCGAGCGTCCATCCCCGCGCGCCGACCATTGCTCCAAGAACGCTTTGAACGGCGCTTCGTGCTCCGCGATGGAGAGTAATTGGGAGTCGGAGAGCACCAGCTCGTCGAATGAGGACAATTCGGACGACGAGTTCGAGCGCGCCAATCGACGAGCCTTGGCGTCGCTCTCGTCCTCGCGAAGTCTCCACTCTGGTGCCACGTTATCATCTTCGTCCTTCCCCGTCAGAAATCATAGCGTGCGATTCGCGTTCGCTAAGCCGCTCTGCGATTCGTTAGACTGCCGCGGCCAGAGCGGGCATTGCATTGTAACCCCGTCAGTGCGAAGCCGGTCAGCTCGATGGATGGAAAGCGCGGCAATGCCAGGGGAAATTCGTCCTGATGGATTTTTGGAGTCTGAAACTGCCTCACCTAGCGTTGCTGTTGGGCGCTGCCAGTCCGCGCGATGGGCGGAAGACCTTCGGTTTTACGACAACCCTCTTCCTCGTCGCCGGTGGACATCGCCAGCATCTTCGCCGTGCGAATCATCTCACACACATCGCACGCTTCGCTCATGTAACACGTCGCCCAGCCCCCATCTGGATAAGTTCAATGTACCTCGGCCCCGGATTTCAAGCAAAAGGTTACACCAGCGTACAAGCTTACAATTCCCTAGCGGTAGCAGCAAATTGAGTCAATTTGGGTTTATGTAAGCTGCCTTATTCAAATTACTACTACTCAATTTAGTATGATCTGTCCTACAGAGTTTCGTCGTGATGTGCTAGGCTATCATTAACCATCAGAAGCAACGCGTTCTTCCCTTATCATAGTTGCCACTCTTGTAGTTCAAACGTGCATTCTTCCACTCATTACATGATACGTGCATAGTTTGGAACTACATTCTGGAATTTGTTTAGCGGGCCTGACTTCCCGCAGATTTCATGCTGAGAACCTATTTTCTGGTAAACACGCAAACACACATGCGCTGCCACCTCACGCTGCGCAAAATCGAAAGCGCTGCCGGAACTCGACGAGCGCGGCAAAAGAAGCTGAGACTCATGTTTTTCTGGTTATGAAACAGAGAGAACACAAGAGTAAGTCCGCTGATTCAGAAAACGCAGAGAACGCACAAGAGTCGTTGAAACTCCTGCTCGATGTTTTTTGCAGGGTTCCGCGAGAACCGCCGCTTACCAGACGCACAGGTTCGTCCATTGGTAACGCTTGTAAGATAGTTGCGGTGTAAGCGCGGCGCAGCATGGAAACATGATGACAGGCATAGCTACCGCGTAAGCCGATGTGCGCACAACCTCGCGCAACCTCGCGCAACCTCGCGCAACCTCGAGATAAGCCGAGGTAGGCTTCGGTGACGCTCGCGTCAGGGTGACGTAAGCCCCCCTTGCTCATCGCCTACCTCGCACATGTCTGCCGGTCGCCCCCCATGCTCAAGGCTGGCATCGCATCTTGGAAGGATTGACCACGACGAACGAGCACCGGCGACAATAGCGGGCTGTGACAATGGTACACCCTGTTTCTCGCTATTGTGAATTCCGGTATACTGAACCCTCTGGCTCAACGCGCCAAATTACGCGCTATAGTCAACTTTTGCACCAGTTCGGTTTGACGAGGTCAGCTACCTTTGAAGACGGTCAGTTGAACTTTTAATATGGCTCGGTAGGGTACCCAGGTTAACGAAATTTCGGATCACCCGCCTCCTAGAGACGGTTATTGTAAACTTTTCGAATAAGTCCAACGAACAGTTCCACTGTTCAGTGTGTTTCCGCAGTTCAGTGTAGCGAGAAACAGGGTGTATGCATCAACTGTTGTTTCTAGACGGGGCGGAAGCTCAAACCCCTCTTGCCGAGTCAGGCCATGTCAGGTCGGAGTCATCCAGACAGTCCAGGTAATTCCGTCGAAGTGCTGGTGGTGCTGACTGGTTCAGAATTAAGAATGCTGAAGTGTGCTGGAGCATAGACTGCAGGTCGCCTCAAGCACCTACGGGGAGCAGTACGTTGGTTTGGAACAGATGTAAGAAGCTGCGAGAGATTCGACGTTTCTAGGCCAGGAGATTCTGGCAATGGTGAGGTGATATGTGACAATGTTAGCTGTTCACGTGCTGCCAGTTAGCACAATGGTGGGAGGGAATGGGGACAAGGGGAGGGGGCCACGACTTTTGAGATCGCAATCGAGTGTTCTCGCTGCGAGCTCCTTGCTTGGTTGGATTGGTTTCCTCCGCTGGCAGATAGGGCTGCGAGGGATTTGTGGGTGGAAAATCTCATGAACTTCCGTGGCAGACGTAGAGTGGGTTCTTTGATTCGAGAACTTCACG
Source organism: Closterium sp. Naga37s-1 (assembly GCA_947471745.1). Lineage (NCBI taxonomy): Eukaryota > Viridiplantae > Streptophyta > Zygnematophyceae > Desmidiales > Closteriaceae > Closterium > Closterium sp. Naga37s-1. The sequence goes on along the minus strand of CANJKZ010000383.1, from coordinate 1,194,822 downwards.
AAATATGTGTTGCAACCCGTAAGTCGGAAGCAGCTCACTTCAATAAGGTTTGCCAGCAATTGTTGAGCCTACGTTTGCGGTGTGAGGGAGATTTGCGAACGATAACTTCAAATTTATACACTGTAAGTGTTCCGGGGCTGCAGTGAAGCAAGCGTTTTGGAAACTTGGATATTTCTTTTGACTTTTAGCGACCTCACATTCAGGCTATGATTAGTGTGGCTGGCCTTTCACTTTCCCGCCAAATGGTGACCAATACGAACACTTCGCGCTCGTTTATCGTTGGGAGCATTTAAAGTCGAACCACACTACTAAACGTGCTTCAATGTAACACAGCTGGCGGCATGAATGCGATCGTCTCCTCTAACCGGATCGTGAACCTGGCGCTCGTTGTGATTCGTGAATCTCAACGAAACTAACGCCCGTGGTGTATGTGTGGGAGAGCCAAGCCCAAGGGCAATCAAACCAGTCGAAGCATCCGGCTGTAAGAGACAAAAAGTCGCCGAGTCAGCACAGTTCTGAGAAATCAGAAGCAAGGAGAAACAGAAACCTGACTGGAAGAAGCTGACTTGGAGTGGATCGACCGCACAATGCAAGCCACACAATGCCCCGCTGGTGCATAATCCCAACGACCTTGCTTGTTGCCCCCGGTTTTCGCGCGTCTCCTCGCCTTCCAACAGAAGCCCCTCGCCTCGTGCCTCGCGTCTTGGATTGGCTGCGCCGTCGCGCTACGCCCTCTAGGTTCTTGCCCTTTCATATTCTAGATAAGACACACACCACTTTCGTTATCCTTCAGAAGCACTACAAAGAGCATTCTTCTCCCAAGCCCTCACAAACACCTCTTTTAGTCCATCAGCGTGAACCAATACTTCCTCTGAACCTCCAAACCAACAATGGCATCCTCAGCTACTCTCCTCTCCACAACCCACGACCTTAGCTGCCGGGCCGCCTCCCGAGTGATCCGGAGCACGCTGGAAGACGTCGAGATCCGCGCGCTCGAGAGCAAGCTGCAGCTGCTCGACACGCAGCGCGAGCTCAGCGCGCTTCACTGCCAGTCCTTCATCCAGATGCTCGAGTCCTCGCTCAGTAACACCGACGACGACGACGAGACCAGCGACAGCGCGCCGCTTTCCCGCTGCTCGTCGCGCCGGTCCTTGGACCTGGGCGCATCGCGTCGCAGCACGTGGGAGGAGGACCTTATTTTTTACAGCTGCGCCTCGTCGTCCGCCCGCTCCGCTCCCTCCGCCCGCCGCTTCCGCTCCACGCGCTCGCATGGGGCCTCCACTCGCCACCACTCCAAGTCGCTCCGCCGCCACTCGAGCCTCAACTGCGAGCTGCTCTGAGCATCCATCGGCCATTCTGCTCCATTCACTGACCGGGTGCGCTATCGGCAAGTTCTATGAGCTCACCTCGACTCTTCGAGGCAGCGCTGATCTCGGCCTGCTCTCCCTTTTTTGGCCCGCTGCGGCCGTCTTTTGATGATGTCTGGGCGCTGCCAAGGGGCCGCGTCTGCGCGTCGGCAACTTTACCGTTGACGGTGACATCAACAGCCTTCGGCTCGGAGCCGCGTTTTACATCCTCGCGTGAAGCAAGATCGTGAATGAGATCGACCCACTTGTTTTTTTCCCACTCAGCGTCGCGCTGTGCTTTCTTCGACAGTCATTTTATGCGCGGCGAGGACATGGAGGTGGAAAGCCAAGGAAATCATGGACGTCTCCGCGAGTTGCGAGACCCGAGAGCGAAACTACTACTCCCCAGTAGAAGTACTTGTCGCCGAGACTACCAGCTACAAGCAGCCTCTGCCTTCCGTTTTTTGGGGCGTCTCCGCCCTTTCTCTGGAAGACAATGGCGACTGTGTCTCTGTACAGCCTCTTTTTCTCTTATTTTTATGGTGGACATATGCATCCGCCTTCTTGTTAATGTGAATCATCTGATATTGCAATTTCAAGTTCTCAATTTCAAGTTCACAAAAGAGGACACAAGAAAAGGATTGGGGAGCTGATTTGGCTGGTGATGAGGTCTCATAAGGCCCCAAGAAGGAACTGTACATTATATACACCGCTTGGGGTCTGTAGCCCCTTGAGAGTTTGCCATTTTGCTCCCCACTAGTTTTCTGTTCTCGTTGAGGGACCTTGGGACGTTTCACTCGTGGAAGTTTAGAGGTCGGGCTGTGGTGTAGTCCTTAGATAAGACTTGCCAGAGGGAAGATCAACCGTCTGCAGCATGCACACAACCCACCAACAAGAACATACACAGCACCATTTCAAAATGTGGCATTAAATGAGAGATCCACATGGAAAGCTGGAGGGGTGTAAGAGAAATGCATCAGGTGAGAGGTCCAAGCTAGCGTAAATAGAAGGCCCACCTTGAAGCCCTTGGGGAACTTGTCTTTGGCTGCCTCATTGCTGACAGATGGAGCCACGATGACGTCATCGCCGTGCTTCCAATCCACTGGCGTCGCCACACTGTACTTGGCCGTCAGCTGAAGGCTGTCTATCACCCGCAGAATCTGAAGCAAAGCCGCGAAGATTCGAGGGGCAGTGAAACACAAGGGCGCGTGGATTTGTGGCGAGCAGGGGAAGAATGGGGGAGAGAAAGGCGGTGTGAGTGGGGGCTGGGGCAGAAACGAGCCTGACAGACAAACACAACATACTCTCCCTATCAACAAGGCACACTGCACGTGTGTACCCGTAAGCCCCCGGATAGTAGCGCCCCTGGGGATATAAAAAAACACTGTTTTTTAGGGGGTGCGCTTATAATCGAGGATTTTTATAAGCGCCGGCGCTTATATAATGACATTTAGGAAATGCGTATTTCTTACACCAAATTGTAGATCACGTTCTTGCAATTTGAATCGAGTCGAAACTATACAGGGCTGGAATTGAGAATCTCGCGCCAGTTGGCACGGAATGATTCCCTGCCACAACACACACAGTCAGAATGAGTCAACTTACGCTCATTCTGACTGAACGCGCAGGCACTGAGCCGAGCGAGGTGAAGGGCTTCGAAATTCAATCATGTGCGAATGGAAAATGTGAGTTTCGTTACAACGATTTCAGTACAATTATAGCAAAACAAAACAGAGGGTGGCGCTTATAATCCGTAAGCCTTCAGGGGTGGGCTTATACTCGAGGACCGGATATAAGCGCCGTCATCCTTTTATAAGCGCCGGCGCTTATCCGAGGCCTGCGCTTATATCCGGGGGCTTACGGGTATTTCAATTTCCAAGCCATACCATGTGCAGCAAAGCGCACGCACCTCATGGAAGTTGCGACCAGTGGTGGCGGGGTACAGTATGGCGAGCTTGAGCGTCTTATCCGGGCCCAACACGAACACGGCACGCGCTGTCAGAGGCAGCCCCGCTGCGTCCTTCGCCACGGCATCCAGCATGCCCAGCTTCACCGCGATGTCGCGACTCGGGTCCGCGATTATTGGATAGGTGACCTGGCGGAGGGAATGAATGTTTTTTGAGAGAGGGCGGAACAAGAAAGCGCTGACTCCAGGCGGAGAAACTTGCCGCTGCCAATACATCAAGGGTCGTGGATTGAAATCATGTGTTGAGGATGCGCTTTATGGTGACACACCTTGACGCCTGGGGTGAAGGCTTCTATGTCGCTAATCCACGCGCGGTGCGATTCAGCGCTGTCGCAACTCAGAGCCGCCACCTTCACGCCCTTCTTAGCAAAATCCTCTGCGAATTTCGCCACGCTGCTCAGCTCCGTCGTGCAAACGGGGGTGAAGTCAGCTGCAAAGAGGCACGCAGCGCAAAATCCGTGTCCGACGCAGGAAATCGACAGTTTAGAATCACGAAGTCTGACGGTGCACCAATCGCTACTCTTTTCTTGCCCAATTTTTGCTCATTTTTTGCCCAAGTTTTGCAAAGAGCAACACGCATGTTGTGCCGCGTACCAGGGTGCGAGAAGAGAATCGCCCAGCTGCCGTCGATGTACTCGTGCCACTTGATGCGGCCCGTGCTCGTGTCCGCCTCGAAGTCCGGAAAGCGATCGCCCAGCTTCAGCCCCACCGACTTGTCGTGAAGCGCCTTGGCTGCGCCCTCGCTGCAGGGTAGTACCATAAGAAGGAACGAGGGGAAAGGACGAACACGGTGACGAGCGCGAACGACGCGAGACGAGTCATGAGAGCGCGTGACGAGTGTCGTCCCAAGATAGGGAGAGCGGTTGAGAATTTTCAAAGCGCAAACACGGCGTCCTTGCTGCAGCGATAGACACAGACGAGAGAACGATGCGTATAAATCGAGAACAGCTACAGCCTCACACCCCGGCGAGCAAAACTTTATGTACCACACATACTTGACTTACCTTCCAGCCATGTTGCGATTCTGTGCCAACTAAAAGGAGTAACAGCAGATACCAACGGGCGGCATACACCACAGACGTCCTCGCACGAGATGGTGCAACAACTGTTGATGATGAGATCTGAGGGGATTGGTGAAGAAATGGCGCTGGCAGGCAGCTGAATTAGAGTCGAGATGAAGAATTTCAAGAATCGAAGCAGAGGGCGAATTTCCAAGGGACTACGATGTGTGAGGGGCGGACGCGGTCAAGGATGGGTAACATCGAAAGCGACGACGACTTATCCGACGTGTAGAACCACTAAGCACACCCTGTTATGTATGACTTCAGATCCACTGGATGACATTTGAAAATCGACAAATTTCGTTGCATTGCATCCTGTACATGCAAGCCAGCTGTTACGAGTGCAATCTAGCTAGCGAGCTAGAATTGCACTATCGAAGCAAAAACAATACAATGAGAGAAAGGCATGCGCGAATAATATATCGCGAACTAGAGTGGTAACGGTAATGAGAGGAATGTTAATTTGTATTTGCATACCTTATAACTGCCTACAGCTTGCTAGTGTACTAGATTAGTTATTAGAACCAACTGCTGGTGGTGTACCCTTTTCCCCCTTCCCTTTTCTCTCTTTCCTATTTGTACTCCCAACTCTATATCAGAAACCTCTCTTTTTGGCCATCTCCCTTCTCGCTACTTTCAAGCTCCTAAGTCTCAAACCCTAGCCATGGCTCCCTAGCCTATGAGCTTATCTTGACATGGTATTAAGAGCGATACGTTCCTACGGACCTTTCTATAATGAGCCCACCTCACTTCCGTCATGCCTTCGTCCTGCGTTCTGCCCGTGGCGAAAGCGCCATCGACCGTGGCCAAAGCGCCATCGACTGTGGCGAACGTGCCAGCAGTGCGCAGCCTGTCATGCGCCCCGTCACACAGCAATCGTGCGCATAGCAGCACGCACAGCCGCGCGGAGCAGCAGCGTGCATGCCCGCGTAGCAGTCGCCCGCTCGAGCAGTAGCAGCACGCACAGCAGTGCGCGCAGCAGCAGCGGCGAACGCACGCGCACGTGCAGCAGCCGCCCACGTGCGCGCGCAGCAGACGCACGTGCAGCCTCTGCTGCAGCCGCGCGCCGCTACGCCCCATCTCTCTCCCTGCCGCGCCTGCTAGTGTGGGGGGGGAGGGTGACGCGGTGGCGGGGGTGACCAGCAAACCGCCACCAGCTGCAACCCCTCTCTTCCTTTCTCTCCCTGCAGCATTTGTCGCTGCGGGGGGGGGGGGGGGAGGGAGAAGGATGAGGGAGTGGTGTGAAATTCCAACAGCAGCCCTCTCTCCTCTCCTCTCCTCCAGCCGCATCTCCTCCTCCTCTCTCCTCTCCTCCAGCCGCATCTCCTCCTTCTCTCTCCTCTCCTCGAGCCGCCCCTCCTATCTCCTATCCTCCAGCCGCCTCTCCTCTACTCTCCTCCTATGCACCACCACCAGCTTCCTCCTCCTCACCAACAGTTGTGTTTGCTCACAAATGGCGAGCGACCAGCATCCTTCGCCCTCCGTTTCAACTCTCTTGCTCCTGCTCCGTTCTGGCGTTTACAGGTGCTACCGGTCAGCCACTGCTGTTTCTCTGCATATCCCAGCTACTAGCAACCGCTCACCAGGCGACCTGCTGCCAGACACCACTAGTTATAGCTGTAGGCAGCTAGGGGGTGTGTTAATTTGTATTTGCATACGTTATAACTGCCTACTGCTTACTAGTGCACTAGATGTCAGAATGTTATAGTGCTTACATTTGTGTAGGCTATAGTGGGGTAACCCATAAGGGGTACAACCCAACTAGGGTTAGTACTTGTACCCAACTTCTGCTCTATGCATTCCATTCTCGTTCATTCTTTTGACATAGTATCAGAGAAGATCCTTTGCTAGGACATGGAAGTCCACAGGCACCTACATCGACGCAGTTGCCCCGTCTCGGGCGAACATAGTCGATGGCATGTGGATTTTCAGGGTGAAGCGGCCGCCGGGTTCTCCGCCTGCCTTCAAGGCGCGTTACGTTCCTCGAGGCTTCAGTCAGCGACAGGGGGTTGACTACTTCCAGACCTTCTCCCCCACCTCGAAGATGACCACTCTTCGGGTGTTGCTGCACGTCGCTGCTCAGCGTGACTACGAGTTGCACTCTCTGGACTTCAGTACAGCTTTCTTGCAGGGCAGCCTGCACGAGGAGATCTGGCTGCGCCGCCCACCTGGCTTCACTGGGTCGTTTCCTGCAGGTACCCAGTGGAGCCTCCGGCGGCCAGTCTATGGTCTCCGCCAGGCGCCTCGCTAGTGGCACGACACACTGAGGACTACACTTGCGGCTATTGTGTTTGCTCCTTCTTCTACTGACCCGTCGCTGTTTCTACGCACCGACACCTCGCTGCCGCTGGCAGAATGTGGTTGGTGCGATTCTAAGGACAGTGTTTCGCTGTTTCACCTAGCGTTAGGCGCCGCTACTGCCCCTCCCGCCACAGCTGACAGTGCGACCCGCTCACAGTGGCTTACTCGCGACGCTGCTGCCCGCTTAGCCATTCGCAACCACCTGCCATTAGCCGAATGCGCTCACTTCGGACAGCACAGGACACCACAGGCGCTGTACGACGCTGTAGTCGTTTGCTACTCCTCCCCTGCCACTGCTGCTCTAGGCCGCCTGCTTCTGCCCTACCTGTTCCCCGAGCTGTCCGCCTTTGCCACACTCGAGGACCTGGTTTCCCACCTTTGCGCTAACGATGCTCGCTACCGCGCTGCCAGCCCTGCTGAGTTCCTTGACAAGAACCAGCCCCCGATGTTCATCACCCTCTACTTCATAGTCACTCGCCTCCCTGACTCTCTTCGCTCTGTCAGGGACCACTTCCTCTCTCTTGACCCCACCTCCCTCACTGTTGACCTCCTCGAGCAGCATCTCCTCGCAGCTGAGACTAGTGCAGTTGCTGTAGGTGCTGCTCGTGGCACTCCGCGCCCGCCCTTCTTTGAGGGGTGCTCCCCCTCCCCTCTTGCCCCCTCCTACGCCTCTGCTGCTGCTGCAGACGTCTCTATTGCTGAGGACGTCGGGGCTGCTTCTGCTAGTGCGAAGCGCCGCAGCGGCAAGGGAAAGGGTGGCAAGGGTGGTGGAGGTGGCAGTGGCGGTGGTGGAGGTGGCAGCGGGAGTAGTGGTGGGGGCAGCAGTGGAGGTGTTGGCGGCGGTGCGACTGGTGGAGGGAGTGGGGGCTCTGGTGGCGGCGGTGGAGGCAGCGGTGGGAGTGGCGGCGGTGGCGGCAGTGGGACTGGTGGCGGTGGGACTGGCGCTCAGCGTGTTGGTTCTGGAGGTGGCCAGCGTCAGCAGCAGCAGCGTCGGAGCGAGACCTTGTCGCCCCAGCAGCTTCGTGAGTGGTTTCTGCGTGGGGCGTCTGGGGTTAGTTGCCCGTATGTCATTCGCACGGGTGACCGTGCTGGTCAGACTTGCGGGCCGCTCCACACTCAGCACCGCTGCTTCTCCCGCCTCGACGACGCTTGGCGTGCTGAGTTTGGTGACGACGTTGAGCTCCCTCGCTGGGCAGATCTGCTTAAGTCTAGGATTGCTATCTTTGACCTAGACTTTGATGCTAATATTTCTGCTATGTATGCTTTGTATGTTAGTGCTGAGGGTGACTGTTACTTTGACAGCACCACCCTCACTCCTCTTCCTACACCTGTCCCGGTCCGACTGGCTGACCCCTCCGGGTGCTCGATCGTGGCCAGTTCCTCCACTGTCCTCCCGTGTCCGGCGGTCCCGTCCGGCTCACTGTCAGGTCTTCACCTCCCCTCGTTCTCTACGAACTTGGTGAGTACCGCTGCCCTCCAGGACGCAATGGTCACTACCACCACTCCTGGGGGTCAGCGTGTGTCGATCTGCACGTGTACACAGACGGGTCGTCACCTGACCACGTTCACTCGTCGGCCAGGGTCGAGTCTGGACACACTGGCTACCGAGCCTCCTCAGGTAGCTGCGTCTGCTCAGGTGTCCGCGTCAGGTCAGGTAGCCGCCTCTTGCTCGTGTCACCTCCTGTCGCACTAGACTCTTCTGTGGCACCACCGCCTGGGTCACCCCTCCCTGCCACGCCTTCGTGGCATGCACTCTCGTCTTCTTGTCTCTGGTCTTCCCAGGTCCCTGCCTCCCCTCCCGCCCTCGCCTGCCCCGCCCTGCCTTCCTTGCGTCGAGGGGCGGCAGCGCGCCTCTCCTCACCCCTCCTTGTTTCCCCCGACGACCGCTCCCCTGCAGACTCTCCACATGGACGTGTGGGGCCCAGCCCGCGTCAGTGGACAGGGCCGCGAGCGCTACTTTCTGCTGGTAGTTGACGACTACACGTGGTACACCACGGTCTTCCCCTTGCGCAGCAAGGGTTAGGTCGTTGATGTCTTGATCCCTTGGATCCGCACAGTCCGTCTCCAGCTCCGCGTGCAGTTCGGCGAGGACCTTCCTGTCCTGCGTCTGCACTCTGACAGAGGTGGTGAGTTCTGCTCCAACCTCTTGCGGGACTTTTGTCGTGGGGAGGGCATTCTCCAGTCGTTCACGCTTCCGGACTCCCCTCAGCAAAATGGGATTGCTAAGCGCCGCATTGGCTTAGTCATGGAGGTCGCTCGTACCTCCATGATCCATGCGGCTGCTCCCCATTTTCTGCGGCCGTTTGCGGTCCGGTACACTGCGCATCAGCTCAACCTCTGGCCCCGTGTCTCCTTACCGGAGACCTCGCCCACACTGTGTTGGACGGGGGAGGTTGGCGATGCGTCGGTGTTCCGGGTCTGGGGATCTCGTGCCTTTGTTCGCGATATGTCCGCGGACAAGCTCTCCCCCCGTGCTATCCCCTGCGTCTTCCTTGGCTTTGTCCCTGACGCGCCTGGCTGACAGTTTTACCACCCCACCTCGCGCCATGTCTTCCCTTCTCATGACGTCACGTTTGACGAGTCGGTACCCTTTTACCGTCTCTTCCCCTACCGCTCTGCCCCTCCCCCGCCCCCGCCACTCTTCCTTGCTCCCGGTCCTCCTCCGGTAGACCCCCTCCCACCCCAGGGCCCTGCTCCCTCAGGTGTGTCTCAGGTAGACCCTCTCTCTGGTCCTACGCCTGTTCAGGTAGCTATCGGCTCAGGTGCTGCTCGAGGTGCTGCGTCTGGGGGTGCTGAGTCTGGGGGTGCGGAGCCTAAGGGTGCAGAGTCTGAGGGTGTTGAGACTGGGAGTGTTGAGACTGGGGGTGGTGAGCCTGGGGGTACTGAGCTTGAGGGTGTTGAGTCTGGGGATGCTGCGTTGGAGGGTGCGGAGTCTGGAGGTGCGAGGCCTCAGGGTGCTTCTTCGTCTGGAAGTTCTGCTGGTGCTTCGCCGAGGCTGTCTCCGCAGCAGCTGCGTGAGTGGTTTGTTCGGCGTGCACGCCTTCGGAGTGGAGCTACCGGAGCTGGCGGTGCTTGCGCTGCTGGAGCTGGAGGTGCTGGAGTTGCTGCTGGAGCTGGTGTTACTGGAGGTACTGCGACCATTGGTCCTGGAGGTGCTCGTACCCCGAGTAGTGGAGCTGCCGGGACTGGTGGTGTTGAGGGTACTGGAGCTGGAGACCCTACGGAGTCTGGAGCTACTTGTGCTGGCGGCTCTAGCGCTGGTGGTGCTGGAGCTGGAGGAGCTGGAGTTGGAGGCACTGGCGCAGGAGGCGCTGGAGTTGGAGGCCCTGGTGTTGGAGGTGCTGGAGCTGGAGGAGCTGGAGCTATTGACCCTGGTGGCGCTATGCGGCCGCGACCGTACTTTGTTCCCTTGCTTCAGCAGGTTCTTGGTAACCCGTCTTCTACTGGCCTTACTCCTCCCCTCCTGTGTCCCCCGCCTGACCAGTCGCAGCCGCCGTTACAGCCGGCCTCTCCTTTGTCTGCTCCTTCTCCTTACACTGAACAGTCTGGCGGTCTTACAGAGCGTCGTGAGCCTGCGTCTCGTCCTGTCTCGCCTGTTCCCACTGCTCGTAGTGTTCCTCGTTCGCGTCCTCCTCCTGTCCCTGGCACGAACGCTATGACCCTTCGTCCTTCCTCTGTTTCCCTGCGTGTTCCTCTGCCTGCTCCTCCTAAGTCCTCTCTTCCTGAGGTCCCTGACCCTGAGTCTGACCGCGCTCATGTTGCCAGTCCCACTGTCTCTCGTCTCCTCGCCACTGCTGTCACAGACCCTTCGTTTGAGTCTGCTGCTGCGTCTGCTCTCGTTGCTGAGCTGCTTGACTTTGCTGCTGCCTGCCCTCTAGACTACGCCACTGCTCTAGTTGCTAAGTTTGCGTCTGCCACTTCTCCGTCTGTCGGGGGTGAGTGTGCTCTTGGCACGGACATCCTTGAGGACAGGCAGGAGGACTTTGAGTGTCTTGCAGCTGCTGTACCTCGTTTCGCTTCCATGCTGCTTGCCCCTGAGGGAGACCCAGATGCACCAGACATCCCGACCCCGTGCTCTTACGCAGAGGCAATTACGAGTTCTTACTCCTCTCAGTGGCAAGCAGCCATGGATGCCGAGATGGCATCCTGGAAGTCCATAGGCACCTACATCGACGAGGTTCCCCCGCCTGGGGCGAACATAGTCGATGGCCTGTGGATCTTCAGGGTGAAGCGGTCGCCGGGTTCTCTGCCTGCCTTCAAGGCGCGTTACGTTGCTCGAGGCCTCAGGCAGCGACAGGGAGTTGACTACTTCCAGACCTTCTCCCCCACCCCGAAGATGACTACTCTTCGGGTGTTGCTGCACGTCGCTGCTCAGCGTGACTACGAGTTGCACTCTCTGGACTTCAGCACAGCTTTCCTGCAGGGCAGCCTGCACGAGGAGATCTGGCTGCGCCGCCCACCTGGTTTCATTGAGAAATTTTCCTGCAGGTACTCAGTGGAGCCTCCGGCCGCCAATTATCCTCACCGGTCATGCAGACGATTCTTGGGTTGACGACTCAGCTACGTAGCGGTCGTCACAGTGTTACACCTTCAGCCTTGGCTCTGGCTCTGTTTCCTGGCGGTCTACCCGCTCGTCTTCGGTTCTCAACTCCAGTTGTGAGGCTGAGATCTACGCCGGGGCCATGGCTACACAGGAGCTACGCTAGCTCACCTACCTGCTAACTGACTTGGGAGAGCAGCCTCATTCGCCTCCAGTTCTGTACGTTGACAACAAAGCCATGATTGCCTTGTGTCAGGAGCACAGACTGAGCACAGAACGAAGCACATCGCTCTGCGATACTTTCTTGCTCGAGAGTTGCAGCAGCGTGGCCAGCTTCATCTTGCGTACGTGGCCACTAGGGCCAACACTGCTGATATATTCACCAAGGCACTTCCGCCTGGTGATCATCAGCGTTTCTCTACTGTGTTAGGCCTTGTGCCTACTTTGCCTCACTTGCTTACTGCTTGACTCTGCTTGTACTTTGATCTATATATATACCTGCTTGCTTGCACTTGCTAGGATATGATCACTGTATTATTTGTTCTCTTTATATCACTATGCATGTGAACTGGCCTTTCGGCCCTTGCCTATGCTCGGACTGCGTGGTGACTTTTTTATCCACCCTGAGCTTGCTTTGCTTTTCTTGACTGGTCTTGTGACCACTTGTTCTCCCCCACTTTGCCTATGGGGTTGTGTCAGAACATTATAGCTTATACATTTGTGTAGGCTATAGTGGGGTAGCCCATAAGGGGTACAACCCAATTAGGGTTAGTACTTGTACCCAACTGTTTCATAGTTCATTCATCATCGTTTATTATTTTGACAGTTGTTGTACGCGAACTCGATGAGTGGCATTTGCTGTTCCCAGGTGGCCGGGTCATCGCACGTGGCTTGGTTGAGTTGCTCCATGGTCTGGTTTGTCCGTTTTGTCTGGCATAAGTTCGTCGGTCTCGGGGTGGTATGAAGAACTGAACCGTAGTCGCGTGCCGAACTTATGCCACAGGTTCCGCCCGAAGTTGCTGGTGAACTTCGTATCGCAGTCGCTGATGATCGATGCTGGTATCCCGTGTAGTCGAACGACGGTGGAGATGAAGAGGTGGGCTGTTTCTTCGGCTGTGATTGATTTTTTGCAGGCTGCGAGATGTGCCATTTTCGTCAGCCGATCGACGACGACCAGGATTGCGTCGTTCCCACTTGCTCCAGCTGGTAACCCCGTGACGAAGTCCATCGTCACCTGCTGCCAAGCCCGCTCTGGGGGTGGTATCGGCTGCAAATGCCCTGCCGGTCGTTTCCGAGATGACTTCATGAGTTGGCAGGTGGGACATGATGCCACGTGTTGTTGCACATCGGTCAGCATTTCGGGCCAGTAATAATACCGCTACAGCTGATGCCGTGATTTCTCTACTTTGAAATGTCCTGAGGTAACCCCGTCGTGTGCCTTGTGTAGTAATAGCTCCCTTAGTAAAGTGTAGCCTGGTACCCAGATGCGGACGGTGTCGGCTTTTACGTAATATACCCCTTTTTCTGTTGCAAACTGCTGTGAATTTCCACCTGTGAAGAACGGATCGGTTTGATAGCCGTGGGTAAATAGCCGTGTTAGTAGCGGTCTGGTCTGGGCGAGTAGTATAGTGTGGATTTGGGCAATGGGGCGGGTCAGTGCGTCGGAAATGTTCGATGCTTCTTTTTTGTAGGTGACCGTATAGTGGAAATTTGACTCGAGGAAATCGAGCTAGCGGATCTATCGTGGGTTGAGGTGGCGTTGTGCGCATAGGTACTGTAGTGATTTGTGGTTTGTCCATACTGTCACGTCTGCGCCGGTCAAGTAACATCGCCACACTTTGAATGCATGCACGATCGCGAGCATTTCGGGGTCGTCTGTTGGGTAATTCTTCTCGGGCGGATGCAGCTTTCGTGACTCGTATGCGATGGGCTGTAAACCGTTGCCGAAATCATGTAGCAGTACGGCTCCAATGGCGATGTTGCTTGCGTCTATAACCACTTCGAATGGGCGGTGTGGGTCGGCGATGCGCAGTAGAGGCGGTGAGCAAAGAACATTTTTCAGGGCAGAGAAGGCAGCATGCTCTTCTCCCCCCCACGTAAAAGCGACCCCCTTCTACAATAAATCCGTCAGCGGGGCAGTTAAGCGTGCCATGTCGGGGACGAACTGACGTACATAATTAACGAACCCTAAAAAACTCTGCAGCTCTGTGATGTTCATCGGGTTCTTTGGGTCGATCTCGACTCCAGCCTCCGAAATAACGTGTCAGATTTATATGACATAGCTACTGTAGGCTATAGTGGGGTAGCACATATGGGGTACAGTTTTCTAGGGTTTGCTTTTTGTAACCAACTTTCACTTAGTCATTTCATTCCTCGTTTCTTCTCATGGTATCGAGCAGGTTCCCTAGTGGGAACGATTCCTAGGGCCCACCACCACGAAATTTTTTTTTCCTGCCCGGAGCGCGCTTCGCTCCGGCCCGAGTCGCGCCCTGTGTGCTCTCCCTACCGTCGCGCCCTCGCTAGGCCCCTCACGGCCCCGTCGCGTCGCCCTTAGCGACCCTCTCCCGGCTCCCTAGCGCCGCCCTTACGGCTCGTCGCGCCGCCCTTACGGCCCGTCGCGCCGCCCCTACGGCCCGTCGCGCCCATCGCGCCGCCCTCACGGCCCCTCGTGCCGCCCTTACGGCCCGTCGCGCCCGTCGCGCCGCCCTCACGGCCCCTTGCGCCGCCCTTACGGCCCCTCGCGCTACCCTTACGAGCCCCCCCCGCGGCCCCCCCTTCGGCCCCTCCCGTCGCCAGTCGGCCCCTTACGCCCCCCCCCCCCCTCGCGGCCCCTCGAGCCGCCTTCCGCGGCCTCCTCACGGTCTGTCGCCGCCTTCGACGGCCCCTCGTGGCGCCCTTCGCGGCCTCTCCGCCGCTCTTCGCGGCCCCTAGCGGCCGGCAGCCGCCGTCCCTGAGGCAGCAGCCGCAGCCGTCTCTGCAGCAGCAGTCGCCACAGCTTCTGCGACTGCTGCCGCGGTCGTCACCAACCACACCAGCCGCTGAGCCGCCCAGCAGCCGAGCACCCGAGCCGCCGAGCAGCCCTGCAGCCGAGCAGCCGAGCCGCCGAGCCGCCGAGCCGCCCAGCAGCCGACCGCCGAACCGCCCGGGCCGCCGAGTTGCCGAGCCGCCCGAGCCGCCCGAGCCGCCGAGTCGCCCGAGCCGCCCGAGCCGCCGAGCCGCCCGAGCCGCCGTGTCGCCGACCCGCCGTCCTGCCGAGCCGGCGAGCCGCCGAGCCGCCCGAGCCGCCCTGTCCGGTAAGAGCAGCGCCTCTATCACTGCACTGCCCTTACCCTACTGTTCGCACTGCTAGTCTACTGCTGTCATGGCTACCCCTGGTGTCCTCGCCTTTGACGCTGAGGGTCGGGCCATTGACTTTGACGTCTGGGTAGATGACCTGCAGCTTTTCTTACAGTGCGATAGGGCAGACGGTCTCTCCCTCTTTGACCTCACCTCTGGTGCCTCTCCTGCCCCTGCTGCTGATGCCGACGCCACTGTTCGCTCACAGTGGGCCACACGCGATGCTGCTGCACGTCTAGCTGTGCGTCGCCACCTGCCTACCTCTAAGCGAGCGCACTTTAGCCAGTACAAGAGTGCTCACACCTTGTACGACGCTGTAGTTGCGCGCTACTCCTCCCCTGCCACTGCTGCACTGAGCCGCCTCATGCTACCGTACCTCTTCCCTGACCTTGCTGCCTTTCCCACAGTCGCTGACCTCATTACGCACCTCCGCACTAGTGACACTCGCTACCACGCTGCGCTTCCTGCTGAGTTCTGCGCCAAGAACCCCCCCCCCATGTACATCACCCTCTACTACATAGTCACCCGGCTCCCTGACTCCCTTCGCGTAGTCCGGGACCACTTCCTCTCAGTTTGCCCCACCACTCTCACCGTTGACCTCCTCGAGAAGGCCCTCCTAGCAGCAGAGAAGAGCATAGTCGCTGTAGGAGCCTCTCGTGGTGACCCTCGCACCCCCGTCTTTGAGGGTTGTTCCCCCTCCCCCCTTTTGCCCTCTGTTGCCTCTGCTGCTGCGGCCGACCTCGTTGGTCTCGAGTCGGTCGGCGCTGCGTCTGCCCCGAGCGGGAGACGCCGCACCGGCAAGGGCAAGGGGGGCAAGGGTGTTGGAGGGGCTGGCGGGGGTGGCGGAGGTGGCGGTGGCGGCAGTGGAGGGGGTGGGGGTGGTGGTGGGAGTGGTGGCGGGGGTGGAGGTGTCGGTGGCGGCAGTGGAGGCGGAGGCGGCGGCGGCGGTGGCGGTGGGAGCGGAGGTGGCGGAGGTGGCGGCGGTGGAGGAGGCGGCGGCGGAGGAGGTGGAGCTGGTCGGGGTGGCGCTGGGCAGAGGGTCGGCTCCGGTGGTGGTCAGCGCCAGCAGCAGCAGCAGCAGCGGCAGCAGCGCACTCGTGACATCCCCCCCCCTCAGCAGCTCCGTGAGTGGTACGCTGCACGCCAGCGGGGTGGGGGTACTGGTCCGTGCACCTACGTCCTACTCACCGGCGACCGCGCGGGTGAGCCGTGCGAGGGTGCGCACTCCACCACGCGCTGCTTTGGCCGCCTGACGGGCGCTTGGTGTCACCAGTTCCCTGAGGCCACTGAGATCCCCCGCTGGGGCGAGCTGTCTAGGGCGGGTGTAGCTGTCTTTGACCTTGACTTTGATGCTATTCTTGCTGCCATGTATGCTGTGACTATTAGTGATGAGGGTGACTGTTACCGGTGTTTTCCGCCCGACCCGGGCATTGAGACTGCTACTCTAGGTACTGGTGAGGCTGCTGCTCTAGGTGCTAGCGAGGCTGCTGCTCTAGGTGCTCGTGCGTCTGCTCACTCAGGTGCTGGTGAGTCTGCTCTCTCAGGTACTGCGTCGGCTTCGGCCTCCCACACCTTCACCCTTGACTCGGGGGCTTCTCGCTCCTTCTTTCGAGATCGCACCACACTCACGCCGCTTGGCCGGCCAGTTGCAGTCTCTCTGGCAGACCCCTCTGGGGGTCCTGTCCTTGCTCACTTCTCCACTATCCTCCCGTGTCCGGCGTCCCCCTCTGGCACCCTGTCTGGTCTTTACCTCCCCTCGTTCTCTACGAACTTGGTGAGTGGTGCTGACCTACAGGATGCGGGGGTTCACCAGTTCACTCCTGCGAGTCAGCGGGTGACCCACTGCACGGACGCTCGGACAGGCCGACACCTGGCCACGTTTACACGTCGGCCGGGGTCGAGCCTGTACACACTGACCACTGCGTCTCCTCCAGTCACTGCGTCTGGTCAGGTAGCTGCGTTGGGTCAGGTGTTTGCTGCAGCGTCCAGGTCTGGTCCTGAGTCTGCCCCCTGTTCGTGTCGCCTCCTGTCGCACGAGACTCTCCTCTGGCACCACCGCCTTGGTCACCCCTCCCTGCTTCGTCTCCGAGGCATGGCCTCCCGTGTCCTTGTCTCTGGTCTTCCCCGGTCCCTCCCTCCCCTTCCTCCGGGGCCCGGCCCTACCTGCGTCCCTTGTGTCGAGGGGCGGCAGCGGGCTGCCCCTCACTCCTCCCAGTTTCCTCCGACAGAGGCCCCGCTGCAGACGCTTCACATGGACGTGTGGGGCCCGGCCCGCGTCCGTGGACAGGGTCACGAGCGCTACTTCCTGCTGGTGGTTGACGACTACTCGCGTTACACCACGGTCTTCCCCTTGCGCAGCAAGGGTGATGTCACTGAGGTGTTGATCGACTGGATCCGCGCAGCTCGTCTCCAGCTCAGGCAGAGCTTCGGCTCGGACTTTCCTGTTCTGCGTCTGCACTCTGACAGAGGTGGAGAGTTCTCCTCTGGCCTTCTGCGAGCCTACTGTCGTGCACGAGGCATCCGCCAGACCTTCACGCTTCCGGACTCTCCACAGCAAAATGGGATTGCTGAGCGCCGCATTGGCATGGTCATGGACGTCGCCCGTACGTCCATGATGCATGCGGCTGCCCCCCATTTTCTGTGGCCGTTTGCGGTTCGGTACGCGGCGCATCAGATCAACCTTCACCCCAGGGTCTCCATGCCGGAGACCTCCCCAGCTTTGCTGTGGACGGGGAAGGTTGGCGATGCGTCTGCGTTCCGTGTCTGGGGATCTCGGGCGTTTGTCCGCGACTTGTCTGCGGACAAGCTGTCCCCTCGTGCTGCTCCTTGCGTCTTCCTTGGCTTCCCCCCTGACGCGCCAGGGTGGCAGTTCTACCACCCCACCTCTCGCCGTGTTCTGTCCTCCCAGGACGTCACGTTTGACGAGTCGGTCCCCTACTACCGTCTCTTCCCCTACCGCACTCCGTCCCTCCCCCCGCCACCGCTCTTCCTTGTGCTAGGTCCCCCCCCGGTAGACCCCCTCCCCCCTCAGGGTCCTGCCCCTTCAGGTGTGTCCCAGGTAGACGCAGTCGAGCCTGTCGAGGTTACTGGTGACTCTGGTGCTGCTGAGGGTGCTGAGCCTGGGGGTGCTGACTCTGGGGGTGCTGAGCGTGTGGTTGCTACGCCTGGGGGTGCTGAGCCTGGGGGTGCTGAGCCTGGGGGTGCTACTACTGGGGGTGCTGAGCCTGGGGGTGCTGAGCCTGGGGGTGCTACGCCTGGGGGTGCTGAGCCTGGGGGTGCTACGCCTGGAGGTGCTGAGCCTGGGGGTGCGGAGCTTGAGGGAGCTGGGCCTGCTCGTGTGGCGTCTGGCGGTGCTGAGCCTGGAGGTTCTCCGGGTGCTTCGTCTCGGCGGGAGCCACTCTCTCCACAGGAGCTGCGAGAGTGGTTTGCCCGGCGCTGGAGGCGTGCTGCTGGAGCTGGAGGTTCTTCGACTGCTGAGGGTGCTGGTGCTGCGGGTCCCGGAGGTGCTCGTACTGGGAGTACTGGAGCTGCTGGGCCTGCGGGTACGACTGGAGCTGGAGCTGCTGAGGGTGTTGGCGCTGAGGCTACTGCTGTCGGTCCTGGAGGCGGTCCTGCTGGGGGTGCTACTGGTGCTGCTGGAGGTACTGGAGCTGGAGGTGCTGCTGGCGCTGGTGCTGCCGCTGGGGGTACTGGTGCTGTCCCTGCTGTGTCTGGAGCCGCCGCGCGGCCTCGGCCGTACTTCGTTCCGCTCCTTCAGCAGGTTCTTGGTCTCCCGCCTTCTACTGGTCCTCCTCCTCCCTTAGAGTGTCCACAGCCTGTCCCGTCCCAGTTACAGTTACAGCCGGCCTCCACACTGCCCGCTCCTTCTCCCTACACTGGTCCTACTGGAGGTCTGGCTGAGCGTCGTGAGCCTGCGTCTCGCCCTGCGTCGCCTGTCCGTCTTGCTCGCACTAGTGGCCGTGGTTCGCGTCAGCGTCCTCCTCCTGTCCCTGGCACGCACCGGATGTCTCTGCGTCCGTCCACTGCTCCTCTGCGTGCCCCTTTGCCTTCTCCTCCTGCGTCCTCTCTTCCTGCTCTTCCCGACCCGGAGTCGGACTCTCTTCGTGCTGCCAGTCCTACTGTCACGCGTCTCCTTGCTACTGTCGTCACTGACCCTTCCTTTGAGTCCACTGCTGCGTCTGCCCTAGTTGCTGAGCTCGTCGACTTTGCTGCTCGCTGTCGTCTAGACTACGCTGCTAGTCTTGTCGTTGAGTCTGAGTCTGTCTGTCCTCCGTCCGTCGGGGGTGAGTGTGCCCTTGGCACGGACGTCCTTGAGGACAGGCAGGAGGAGTTCCAGTGCTTGGCTGCTGCTTCACCTCATCTCGTGTCCGTACTGCTTACCCCTGAGGGAGACCCGGATGCACTTGACATCCCGACTCCGCGCTCTTACGCGGAGGCGATAGAGGGTCCCTACTCCTCTCAGTGGCAGGCAGCTATGGACACAGAGATGGCTTCCTGGAAGTCCACAGGCACCTACGTTGACGAGGTTCCCCCGCCTGGGGCGAACATCGTCAGTGGCATGTGGATTTTCAGGGTGAAGCGACCGCCGGGTTCCCCGCCTGTCTTCAAGGCGCGTTACGTAGCTCGTGGCTTCAGTCAGCGGCAGGGAGTTGACTACTTTCAGACCTTCTCTCCCACCCCGAAGATGACCACTCTTCGGGTACTGCTGCACATAGCTGCTCACCGCGACTACGAGCTGCACTCTCTTGACTTCAGCACTGCTTTCTTGCAGGGCAGCCTGCACGAGGAGATCTGGCTGCGTCGCCCACCTGGCTTCACTGGGTCTTTTCCTCCTGGCACCCAGTGGAGACTCCGGCGGCCAGTCTACGGTCTCCGCCAGGCACCGCGTGAGTGGCACGACACACTGAGGACTACACTTGCGGCTCTTGGGTTTGCTCCCTCTACTGCCGACCCGTCGCTGTTTCTGCGCACCGACGCTTCTTTGCCGCCGTTCTACATCCTCGTGTACGTCGACGACTTGGTCTTTGCCACAGCTGACACTGCTGGACTCGCCCACGTGAAGTCCGAGCTGCAGAAGAGACACACGTGCACAGACCTGGGTGAACTGCGCAGCTACCTTGGCTTGCAGATCACCCGGGACAGAGCACGCCGCACCATTACCCTGACTCAGTCACACATGGTGCAGCAGGTCCTTCAGCGCTTCGGCTTCACGTACTCCTCGCCTCAGGCCACTCCTCTGCCTACTCGCCACTCGCTCTCAGCTCTGCCTTCGGATGAGTCCGTAGAGTCGAGTGGCCCGTACCCAGAGCTTGTTGGCTGCCTCATGTACCTGATGACCTGCACACGACCTGACCTCGCATACCCTCTTAGCATTCTCGCACGCTATGTTGCTCCTGGGAGACACAGACCGGAGCACATGGCTGCAGCGAAGAGGGTGTTGCGTTACTTGTGCAGTACGTCGGGCATGGGGCTTGTGCTTGGAGGGCAGAGTCCAGTGGTCCTCACTGGGCACGCAGACGCTTCTTGGGCTGACGACCAGGCTACGCAGCGGTCGTCACGGGGTTACACCTTCAGCCTTGGTTCCGGCTCTGTTTCGTGGCGGGCTACCCGCTCGTCTTCTGTTCTCGGCTCCAGTTGTGAGGCTGAGATCTACGCCGGGGCCATGGCTGCACAGGAGCTTCGCTGGCTCACCTACCTGCTAACTGACCTCGGAGAGCCGCCTCGTTCTCCTCCAGTGCTGTACGTAGACAACAAGGCCATGCTGGCCTTGTGTCGAGAGCAGAGACTGGAGCACAGAACGAAGCACATTGCTCTCCGCTACTTCCTTGCTCGTGAGCTACAGCAGCGTGGTCAGCTGCGGCTTGCGTACGTGGCCTCTCAGGCCAACACTGCTGATATCTTCACCAAGGCACTTGCGCCTTGTGATCATCAGCGCTTCTGTACTCAGCTGGGTCTTGTGCCTACCTTGCCTCACTTGCTCACCCCTTGACCTTGTTTGTACTGTTGCATATATATATACACCTGCTCTTGCTTGTCTAGCCTTATATATATATGTAATCCTGCATGTGAACTGGCCTTGTGGCCTTGAACTTGTGCTCGGAATGTGTGGTGACTTTGTGATCCACCCTGAGCTTGCTTTGCTTTGCTTGACTGGTCTTGTGACCCCTTGTTCTCCCCCACTTTGCCTATGGGGGTGTGTCAGATTTATATGACATAGCTACTGTAGGCTATAGTGGGGTAGCACATATGGGGTACAGTTTTCTAGGGTTTGCTTTTTGTACCCAACTTTCACTTAGTCATTTCATTCCTCGTTTCTTCTCATAACGTGCCCCAAAAATTATAACCTATCCTGGAAGAACTCGCACTTGGAACCCTTGGTTAGTAGTGTGTGCTCGTCTAAAATTTTAAACACTACTTCCAAATCTGCTAAGTGCTGCTGCTTATCACGACTGTAGACTAGGATGTCGTCGAGGTAAATTATCACGCATTTATCTAAGAGCGGCCTAAATGCCTCGTTCATGGTCATCTGAAATGTCGCCGGTGCGTTGGTCAGCCCGAATGGCATCACGGTGTACTCGAATGACCCGTACCTAGTTCTAAATGCCGTCCTGGCGCAGTCCGATGGTTCGGCCTGAATCTGGTGGTAACCTCCCCGTAAATCTATTTTCGAAAAGATCCGTGCTGTTCGCAGTCGATCTATCACTTCGTCGGCGCGGGGAATAGGGCATCTCGACTTGACTGTTACCCTGTTCAGTGCTCTGTAATCGATACATATACGGAACCCTCCTTTTTTTTCGGTGTGAATAGTATCGGTGCGGCGAACGGCAATGAACTCAGTCGAATGAATTTCCTCTCTAACATGTTATCTAGCTGCTTCCTCAGTTCATCGAGCTCGGGCTGTGTCGGTCGAAAATGTCGCTGTACAATTGGCTGTGGCCCCGGTTCTAATTCTATTCCCTGATCATGCGCCCGCTGAGGTGGCAGTCCCTCTGGTAAATCGCCCAGAAAAAATCCACGGGTACCGTTTCAACAGTTCCTGTAGTTCGGGCGGTACCGCTGCCAGCAGTTTCTGAAAATCACTCTGTCGAAGTAATGAACGAGAATCAATGAACTAGCAAACAGTTGGGTACAGGTACTAACCCTAATTGAGTTGTACCCCTTATAGACTACCCCACTACAGCCTACACAAATGTATAAGCTATAATGTTCTGACACACTCGGCTCCTCTGCTTCTCCTACCAATGTGATATCCACCGCGTACACATCGGCTCCAGCGGCGACAGCCGTTTCATTGTGATGGCGTTGACGTGGACCGTTGAAGATTCGGGCGACTGCCAGCGAGGTAGCTCGACCCAGTTACTGCTACTTCGCACAGTGCAGCTACCCGTCGTCCAGTCGATTCGCGGATTGTAGCGTCGCAGCCAATCATGTCCCGGTAAAATGTCGTACCTATCCAGCGTCGTCGCGAGCATTTCCTGTGTAAACCCGAAATTTCTCCCGCAGCGGACTTTTACTCTCTCCACCTTCTCCCGTATGGCCAGCGGCGTGCCATCAACTAAGCGTGCATCTATCTCCAGTAAACACCGACTAAGTGTCAATTGCAGCTTCCGTGCGGTTGCGGTATTAAATAAGCCGTGACTTGCTCCTCCGTCTATAAAAATCTGCACTGCCGCTCCCTGTATTTTCCCCTGAAACAGTACTGAGCAATCCGTCGCTGTACCCTCCTTCTTCATCCGAGCCCGATCGATAGTGTGAATCGGTAATGTGACTCAGTGAGGCTCAGAGAGGTTGGGCAAGCAGGTTGTCTCGTCAGTAGTTGGCCCGATTTCTTCTGACTACTGGCGTTTCCCTGCCTCTGAGACTCCCTCCCCTGCTCTGCTCCGTGGCGCCTCAGCTCCTCTAGGCATTCGCTCTTGCGGTGACCTGGCCTGTTAGAAGCAAAGCAGCGCCCCTTAAATGGCGCGGCAGTTGCATTCGCTGCAACGGCGTGTACAGTGGCGTGCTCGGCCGGTCCCCGAGAACGTTGTCCGTAGTAGAACCCCGGTCTCGGTCGGCGTAGGATATCGATCTTCTCAGCGAGCGCGAGGATCTCGTTGAAGTTCGAGAGCCTGCGTAGCATGATTTCGTGCGAGATGTCCGGCTTCAGCCCTCCGACGTAACGGTCCACCCGCTCCGCTTCGTGCGTGTAACCGACTTGCTCGCATAATGCGAGAAAACCGCTCGTGTAGTCTTGGACCGACCCGAGTTGTCGCCAAGTACGGAGTCTCTGACGCGCTGAAATAGAAGCCGCAATCAGCTCGAAGCGCGCCCGAAGCCCTGCGCACCACGCATCCCACGTGCTGTACCGGGCGATTTCGTAGAAAGAACTCCATGTGACGGCTAGACCCGAGGGCCCTCCCTCTTGCGACGGCGGCTCGTAGGCACGTGGCGACGTCACGATGACTTGCCACCAGTCCATGGAGGGGCCCCTCAGCAGCGAAACTGCGTAGCGAATCTTCGTTGCGTCCGACTAGACGTAATTCGCGTCGAAGAAAACGTTCACCGTGAAAACCCATGATTGAACTTTCGGACCTCCACGTTGGCTAGGATCGAAGCAGGGCAGGCGCTGCGGCTTGAGTGGCATGTCAGAATCCCAACCACTAGACCATTGGGATAAAATGGGCTTGATAAGTAGCGGGTCAGTGCGCCCATAACCCCCCAGGACAACGAGCATGTAACCCTTCCCTAGGATCAATCGGGGATCACCAGTGGACCTCTGACACCCCCCCGCACTGGGATGCCCGAAGTGCACACACTAGGATTCGAACCCGAGATCTTCGCTCTGATACCATGTCAGAATCCCAACCACTAGACCATTGGGATAAAAGGGCTTGTTAAGTAGCGGGTCAGTGCGCCCATAACCCCCCAGGACAACGAGCCTGTATCCCTTCCCTATGATCAATCGGGGATCACCAGTGGACCTCTGACATAGCATCGGCGCCATAATGTCGTTGTTGCCACTCGTTGCGGCGAACTCCACGTGACGGCGGACTTCACGAGGCCCTCGTGTGCCTGTTGCGGCCCTGTTCCTCTCCATGCCAGGCATTGAGTGAGCGGTGTCATCACTGGCTACGCCTGAGCGTTATCCCACGCTGTCGTTCTGTGTCGGTGTGCCTGATGAGATGATGATCGGCTCCTCCAATTGTGCAGGTGCATTCGCAGGTGCATGTGTTGGTGCTGGTGCATTCATCGTCGATTGCAGGCGAGCGGAGTCGCGTTCCGCCATGAGTGTCGCTATTTCGAGCGCCGAATCTTCGAGTTGGCGCATGAGACGGTCGAGCTGCTCCTGCAGCAATGTCGCGAGATTGATTTCGGCCATGGCGGGGGTGTCGGGCAAGCTCAGCGAGAGCCTCTGTCGTGGCCGTGCGTGCTTACGAGAGAGCACTTCGAGTGGCGGTGCTTGTTCGTTGGGAGACGTCTACCCCCCCCCCCCCCCCCCCCCCCCCCCAAAAAAAAAAAAAAAAACAAGAGGCGACGAAATCGTCTTAGGGTTGCGAAGCGTTTTGGTAAAATTATCAATATAGATTGTGAGATTCTTAAATATATTATAATATATGTGTGAAATAACTGTGATAATATGCACACTGGGAATCGAATCCAGGACCTTGCGATCGGGAAACGTGGTAAACCACTGTACTAAGGCATCTGTTAAACAGTTTATGTAACATATAATTAATCTTGTACTTTTCAAAAACATCCGTTACAGCACGGAGCCCGCAAGAATCGATCTCACGACCTTTCAATTGCTAGATGAAACTTACTCGACTATACTACCTGACTTCAACAGATGTTTCTCGCAATTTTTCAAATCCGCGTCCTTTGCGGCGAAGTCAGCACACCTTAGGGTTTCAATTGTTTCTTTTTCTTCTCGCTCACTTCCTCTCGCTCGTTTCTTCTCCACAGCGAAGGCTTGTTCTTACCTTGGCTTCTCTCTAAGACACCACATGGGTATGTTGATTTATCTCCAAGATTGCATCTTAGTGAGCTAGAGGAAGTATCTACGGTAGTCGCCTTCACATAGTTTCCTTCGCTTTCGTTTTCACTTATGCCACTTCTCTCATTTCGTTTTTTGTTTTCCTGGTCGTAATTTTCTTTTGTCCTCTACTTTAATTTCCACCTCCTTGCTCATTAGTCTGTTTTCTTTATTCCTTTCTCATGCGTTCTTACTTTTCGTAGTCTTCACGCTTAATCTCTTGTGTACCTTCTCACCTCCAGTTCATTTAGGCTATGTCTTTCCAGATCTGTCTATTTCGTTTTCTCCTTTGCTCCTTTTTTACACTGACGACTCCTCCATTTCCATTTAAGTACTGCGTAACTTGATTCTTATTTTATTACATCCTTTGCGTTTGCGTTTGCGCCTGTGGTTCTTGTTGCCGTGGCCGTGGAGTACAAGAACGTCGTCGTTCAGATATGTAGAACCGCCGTGGTGAGTTCTTGCTTTTCTCCGTCCGTTTTTCCGTTTCTTTCGTTAATGTTTCCTTGCTAGTAATTGTTTCCCTTCCTTTTCTTCTACATCCATACTATCGCGTCAATCTTTGTTTCCTTATCCTGGACCTTGTAATCTTGGATTTTCTTTTTTTGCACAATCTTCTCAACTAGAATGGTCGAAAGTAGCGATTCTTTGGTGCAACAATCTTTTGTTCGTAGTTGCATCGATTCTTCGTTCCTCTTAGTGTCTGCACCACCTCGTGTTTCTCTCTTCCCCCCTGCATGTGCTCTCTCTGCTTTCTCTTCGCTAGTTCCAAATCCTTGCTTCCATCTTTCTCTCTATTTCACTTTCCAGATTCCATTATTTAGTTGATGATTTCTCCCTACTTCGTTCTCTCTGTCTCTTTCTCTCTCTCTCGTTCTCTCTCTCTCTCTCTCTCTCTCTCTCTCTCTCTCTCCCGATCTTTCTCTCTCTCTCGTTCTCTCTCTCTCTCTCTCTCTCTCTCTCTCTCTCTCTCTCTCTCTCGTTCTCTCTCTCTCGTTCTCTCTCTCTCTCGTTCTTTCTCGTTCTATCGTTCGTTCTCCCTCGTTCCTTCTCCCTCGTTCTCTCTCTCGTTCTCTCTCCCTCGTTAGGTGAGCTCGTTTATCTGTGAAATTCACTGCTAAGATATATTGTTGTTTGTTGTTTTGTTACTTGCTCTGCTTTTTGGGTTCTGATTTCTATGTATGTCGCTATTCATTATTTTTTTACCTTAGCACCATTAGGTTGTATTTTGTTTGGTTATTATGATTTTGTCCTCCCCTGCCTTTCTTTCCTTTCCATTTTCACTGCACTTTGATAGTTCATTTTTCTCTCCCTTCTTCCTTCTTTCCCTCTCCGTCATTCGTTGCCTACTTGGTTTTCCGGATTTCCCTACTGAATTTTGTTCCAGATGTGTATATCTGCCAAGATTACTTGTGAAGTGGGTAGCAGTGGTGACATGTATGATTATATTTTAATGATTGTATGTTATTGTTTTGATGGAGGGTTTTTGTGTTTGTGTGAATGTGTGTGATATTGAACAAGTGTTTGTATCTTTGTGTGTGCCGTCGTGCGTGTGTGCCGTGGTTGTGTGCATTGATCCATATTCATTGCAATAACAATGCATGTCTGTGATTTTTAAAAAGAATGCTCAAGTCTATCATTTCACAAAAGGTTCATTGGCGCACTCAGTGACTCGTGTGCGACCACTTCGAACTGGATTTGATAGAGCTGACTTTCTTTTTAGATTTTACAGATTGTGTTGTTTCATGTGACAGTTGATTATTCAAAAGCTGAACTATTGACCTCCCCCCCATGCTAGGCAGGGGATGGCGGTAGCTTAATTTTTGGGTCGTTAATGTTGGAAAACAGTTGAAAGTTAGAAATGAGAAAGAGGGGTTTCACTAGCAAAGAGTTGAGTACATATAGCAAACCCTAAATTGGGCTGTACTCACTATTGAGTACTCCATTGCAGACTAGACAAATATAACATTCTGACACACCCCCATAGTCAAAGTGGGGTATGATCAGCACAACAAACAAAGCAAAGCAAGCTCAGGGTGGATCACGACGTCATCACACAATCTGAGCACAAGTACAAGAAGCAGCAGTTTATAGTTCACAGCAATAAGTAAAGCTAGATGCTATCACAGAGGGCAAATGAGGAGGAGGAGCTGGACTGATAGGAAAGGAGAGAGGAGGCAACGGCTGAAGCTGCAGACACACGGGCAACAGGAGCGGCGCGCACTGTGGCTACCGGAAGCGCACCTCCGGACTACAGGAGTAACTGGCTCTGCGGCTAAGACGAGCGGCAGGAGTAACGGACCCACGGGCGACTGGCGCAGCAGGCTCGCTGGGCTACCAGAGGCGCACCTCCGGACTACTGGCGCTGCTGACGACACGACGGCTACCTCCACCCAACCTCCCTCTACTGCCGCACCTGTCAGAATCCCAACCACTAGACCATTGGGATAAAAGGGCTTGTTAAGTAGCGGGTCAGTGCGCCCATAACCCCCCAGGCCAACATGCCTGTAACCCTTCCCTAGGATCAATCGGG
The DNA here is from genome assembly GCA_947471745.1 of Closterium sp. Naga37s-1. Lineage (NCBI taxonomy): Eukaryota > Viridiplantae > Streptophyta > Zygnematophyceae > Desmidiales > Closteriaceae > Closterium > Closterium sp. Naga37s-1. The sequence continues at coordinate 1,167,727 of CANJKZ010000383.1, read as the reverse complement.
GATCACCAGTGGACCTCTGACACCCCCCCTGCACTGGGATGCCCGAAGTGCACACACTGGGATTCGAACCCGAGACCTTCGCTCTGATACCATGTCAGAATCCCAACCACTAGACCATTGGGATAAAAGGGCTTGTTAAGTAGCGGGTCAGTGCGCCCATAACCCCCCAGGCCAACATGCCTGTAACCCTTCCCTAGGATCAATCGGGGATCACCAGTGGACCTCTGACAGCACCCCCCATTCACACACCCCCTGCTGCACCCCTAGGTTTATTCACACTCCACCCCCTAGCACCACTCCGTCGACTCCCACACACCCACCCCCCTCAGCGGCAGCTGCAGCAGTGGGAGACGGAGTAGGAGGAGGAGCAGGGGATGCCACACACCCGCCACCCCCCACTCGCCACCCCCAAACCCTAACACAGGGCAGGGCCGTAGATGGCGGGTAGGGAGGTTACGGGGGGGGGGGGGGGGGGGGGGCAGGGCCGCGACGAAGACGGGGGCAGGGCTGCAAGGCAGGGCCGCGACGACGACGGGAAGGGCCGACGCGCGGCCCCCCAGGGCGCCGGAACAGGCGGCAGAAGGGGGGCGACGCGCGGCCCTCTGTGTGCCGCGACAGGCGACGAACCTGCCGCGCGCCTCAGGGCGCACGACGGGCAGGGCACCGTCGCGCGCCACGGGGCGCACGACGGGCAGGCAGGCAGGCAGAAAACCGCCGCGCGCCCCTAGTGCGCGGCGGGAAGAAAAAAGGCTGTGCGCCATGGGCGCGCGGCAGGCAGAAAGATAGCGTGCGCCCGAGGCGCGCGATAGGAAGGACAGCAGCAGCGGAAGCATTGGTGGGCCCATCCGCAGGATCGACCCGTGAGGGTCGACCTGCTCTGATTCCATGTTGGAAAACAGTTGAAAGTTAGAAATGAGAAAGAGGGGTTTCACTAGCAAGCAGTTGAGTACATATAGCAAACCCTAAATTGGGCTGTACTCACTATTGAGTACACCACTGCAGGCTAGACAAATATAACATTCTGACAGTTAACTGTCATGCATTTACATCATATACTGGTATGTGCGCATTTAAGTTCAGAGCACTTCAAACATTATGCATATTGAAGCATTATCATCTATGCATAATGCATCTTTATAACTTACATCATTATATTCATCTAAACATCTGATTATATGCATGTATTATATGCATTTCATGATAGCAACGTAGTTATCACTACATCATAAAACATACCGTAAAAAAAAATGCAGCGAACAGTACTGCTACATTGCACGAAACTACAATAATAATTCGTATGGTTTAATAAACTGTAAACAGTGTTCAATACTTCTCAAAAATCATACAATATACCGTAGTAATTGTAGCTTCCAAATTTTGTTTTTATCTTTTAATGGAGAATAAAATATGAAAAAAAAAATTGGCAAAATCGGTCGTAAAAGGTTGCTTCGCAACCCAAAAAACTGAGATAGTGGGGAAGCGAAGGTGTGGGTGCGGTCCGAGAGGAGATCGCAGGCTATGAATACCAAGTGTTACGAGTGCAATTGAGCGAGCGAGCGAGAATTGCACTATCGAAGTAAGAACAACATAATGAGCGAAAGGCATGCGCGAATAATATGTAGCGAACAAGAGTGGTAACGGTAACGCGAGGAATTGGGGTGCGCTACGGGCCTAGCGCCGAGGTTGGGATATGTCGAGGCGGAGGTCCGGAGCGCGGGTTACCAACCGAACCATGAGGTTGTGTCGCATCGTGAACAGTGGCGGGAGTCGTAGTCGAGGCGAGTGTCGCGAGTGGGTAACGTTTCACTGTTTGGGTGCCGATGGCGAGAATGGTCTTGTACGCGGTAAGAAGGGGCGCGAAGTAAGGAAAATGAGTTTTCCTTACACCAGCCCATTAGTCCACATTCGGATAACCTGCGGCAACACAGGGAATCACGCTATTTTCAACTCCCACTTATGTAAATAGAAATATCCTTACAGCTGTGTACTGCGTCAAGTACATCTCTTTTATCGGGTTCCAAAGTTCCCTCTCAACTCGCCAGCTTTTGACCCCGTTTGAATCGCGAGGTGCCCCCAGACCGCGTACAGTGCTGTTCCATTTCCGTTACAGCACTGTACTGTATACAGTAAATGCTCTCGATCTCAAACATCTTCAATGCTCTGTAGCCTCTGTCAGAATCTGTCAGACAACGAAGCAGGTGCACTGACACTCTTCCCGTGTGGTGCTGCTCGGTTGCTGTGTTTGTGCGTTTCCCTGGTGAAAATGGCGGTGGTTTTTGCCAATTTGCGGAGCTTGGATGCTTCCTCATCCACACAATCCGGATGCAAAAGAATCACAGCTCTTCGATCACGCACGGCTCATCGATACACAGGATTGGATACTGCATAACGGTGTCGAGAAATGAGATTCGAGAAACGCTGAACTACACCGCACGATGGATACTGTTCGTCGTTTCATGCGCGAACTGTTGCTAGAGTGTTCTCGTCACTGGCTGTGCGCGATCCGCGTTGGCCACAAGGAGGATCGAGCACATTCCACTGGGACATCGGCAAGCACATTGCCGCCACAAACACATGGGGCAGCTGACTCCGTCGCTACACTGTTCACGTCAGCAAGATAGCCTGAGCATCTGACTCAAGCTTCAGCACCAACGCATCCAGTGCAAAAAAAATGAGTAAAAAAATGGTGATTGTGATTTGTGAGCATCATAACCCTATAGAGCATAGACCCAGGAAACTTTGCGTGTAAAAAGTGAGTAAAAATGGTGATTTGTTTCTATTGTTCGTGTAAATGGCTGCCCGAGATCAGATTTTTGGCCGTCCATCGTCCCGGTCCTAGCGAACACATTCATTTTCCACCCGTCCAAGGGGCTACCTGTCGCGTCAAGCTGGCCAGCGTGCTTGCAAGCATTGATTCCAGAGAATCATGTCATGTGATCCTGACGTGCCTTGGGTGCAACAGCAACCGCAACGTGTTACCGCGTCGATGAGGAGTCGTTGGAGGAATTATGAGTTGCGCGGGCTCCGTTCTCACGCCTCAAAACAGGAGGGAGAATGTCAGAACATGCAGCAGAGCAGAAGCCCTTGATGCTGCATTCTTGTTCCCAAGCAACAGCTTACTTCCTTTCGGATCAGTTGACAAGCACGTTTTTGCAATAAAAAGCGCAGCAGCCATTGATATCTGAAACCGAACCGTGTTCCACGTTCAACTGCAGTGTGTGCATCTCTCTTTCCGCGATCACTCAGTGTAATCTTACATGATCCAGTTTCTTGGTTCGTAGTCTGAAGTTAGAACCAGTCATTTCCTGAGAGGGGAGCTTATCAGCGGCTGAGCTATATCCGCAAACGCGCTTCTTGTCTCCGCCGGACTTGACACGATATTTTCGACCAGAAGCCGCCTTTTTCGCCAACAGAGCACGCAGATCGATTCCGACCATTGATCCCACATCCTCCAGCAACAATGGCGTCTGGAGTTCGCGTGTGCGTGGACCATCACAGCTCGTTAGACGACCCTTCCACGCCGCGCCTATTGGTGGATGACAGCCTGTCGCCGTCGCAGATTATCCGGAGGAAACTAGAAGACGTGGACACGCGCGCGCTCGAGGGCAAGCTTAGACTCCTCGACATGCAGCGACAACTCTCCGCCGTCCGATGCCAGCAGTTCGTCGAAATGCTCGAATCCGAGCTCCAAGCCGCCTCCGTCACGTCAGCAGCGCCGTCACCTGGATTATCGCCGTCGTCGACGTTCCCGTCTGCGTCGAGGCCGAATCGAAGCCTAACGCGCATCGGCTCGCTCGACCACGAAGGCCGGTCCCTTTGGACACGCAGTCACGCCAGCTGCCGGCCAATTACAGACTCAGCCTCCGCGCCGGTCCAGAGATGCGGCTCGGTCGACAGATGCGGATCCGTCGAGCGGGAAAGCAGCGGCAGGGGATTCGCGAGCTGGAATGACGCTGAAACCGGCGGCAGCGGCTCGACGGGTCGACGCTCCCTCGACGTGGGTAATGGAGGCGGGAGCTGGAGAGACGATATGAGTTTCTATCAGGAGCCGCGTTCGCTCAGTCGCAGTCACACCAACCCGCCGTCGCCGGCTAGCCGGTCGCCCAGGAGCCCGCGCTGCAGCAGTCCGCGGCACGCCAGTCACGCCGCGGTGCGGCACAAATCGTTGCTGCGCCACTCGAGCCTGCAGGTTGGGCACGTCGAACCCGCCTTGTGACTCCGCCGAATGTGATTATATGGAACGTGACTTTACCGAATGTGACTCAGGCCGACACTGAGAGTCACTGGGAAACCCTAAACTCGGCCTACGGCCGTGATACTACAGCGATTTGTGCCTCAAAACGGGGGAGCGGAAGAGCTGCAGGGAGGCGCAGAGGCGAGGCGCTGAAGCTGCTGCTACCTAACCGTTGTAAACACGGACATACCACCCCATTTCTGTGATAGATACTCTTTAGCTGATCAACCTTCATAGACTTCTTGTAAATGACACCCATTTGTGTGTCTCACCCTAATCTATAATAATATTTTTTTGTCAATTTTTGACAATTTACACTTCGTTCGCATGTGCTTGGAACGAATCAAAGATATGAAACACAGTAAGCAGGCAAGAGGAATCAGCGGAACCTTTCCATAGAGCATCAAATCCACATCAAGCCATCTGACGCCGAACCACAGAGCGGATGAATTCACTCCAGTAGTCCCCACCCGACACGACACTCGCTCGTGCTCGCGCCCCTGCCCGTTCTCGTGCCACTGCCGCGGATGTAACGCAACGGGTCGACGTGAGACAAGGGGAGACGAGCGTCATGACGCGCGCATGTCGCGCTAAGGTCGTGCCGGCCGGTAAGCGCACCGATTGACACGCCTCGGAGTTAAACGCGCAGGGAATGCCTCCGCGCCGCTGCGCGCGTCCTTTTTTCGAGGCGTCTGATAGCGCGTACAAAGGATGCCGTGCCGCTGTCAGCAGGGACCGTGGCGGGGCGGTCCTCTCGGCGAATCTGACAGAAGTCGCGACGCTTTTGACCGCGCCGTTTACGATGACGCCGCGCCGTTCATATCGCCGTCAGAACATCCCCGCCGTTCCAGCGCGCCACTCCGCGCGCCCTTCAGTATTGGCGGCGTCCGCCACCTGCGCCATCTGCGCCTGCTGCTGCTGGCGCTCGTGATCGCCGCGGCGGACCTCCTTTTCCCCGCCTGCTCCTGGCGCAGCTTCCGCCTGCTGCGCGCAAGGGGCGGAGACTTTCCGCCCACGGGGAACATGGCGCCGTTGACTCCGTTGACTCCGTTGAACGCCTCATATGGCCACGTCAGCTGCTCCGTCACTGCTCTCCGGTGAGATCCACTGAGGGAAGAGCCAGTGAGGAGAGAGCCCTTGGATGATGATGGCATGATGGTGTGATTGCGCGGCCACTCCTCTGGCATCTCTTCTGGTTCTTCCCCTTCCATCCTGCTTTCTTACTGATGACCTGAATGACCCATTTCCTCTCTTTTTTTCCGCTCCTCTTTCCCGTTTCTCTTAACCCCATCTCCCGCCCCATACCCCATGCAACTGTCCTCGCACATACACCCCCCACCAACACCTTTATCTCACGGTGCTGTGCGGCTGATTGCGGTGGAGAGCGGCACCAGGCATCTCAGCAGCATGCTCTCCCTCCCCTCGCCCTCCCCACACCTCCCCCTCTTCGCATTGCTCCTCCCGCCCCTCAACCCCACATCCTCCCCGCTGCTGACACCACCACCAGCCACAGCACCACTGGCAGCACCACTGGCAGCACCACTGGCAGCACTACTGGCAGCACCATCACGTGCACCAGCGCCAGCACCAGAACGTGCCCCTCTTCCTCCGCTCCCCCCCATTCCTGCTGCCACCTCCCCTGCACTACCTCCCCTTCCTCCAACCCCCCCTGCCCTGACTCCCTCTGCCCCACCCCCATACCCCACTTCCACCGCTCCCAACTCCTTAGCATCCCCACTTCCTCCGCCTCCCCCGATTCTCTCTCCCCCTTCACCGCCCCTCGCCGCCTGCCCGCCGTCCCGCCTCTATCTACCACAAGCCGTGGCTGCTGCAGCAGGGGATGGCGCCAACGCAATAGCAGCAGCAGGGGTTAGTGCTAATGCATCCACCCCAACAGCAACAGCAGCAGCAGCAGCAGCAGCAGCAGCAGCAGCAGCAGCAGCAGCAGCAGCAGCAGCAGCAGCAGCAGCAGCAGCAGCAGCAGCAGCAGCAGCAGCAGCAGCAGCAGCAGCAGCAGCAGCAGCAGCAGCAGCAGCAGCAGCAGCAGCAGCAGCAGCAGCAGCAGCAGCAGGGGTTAGCGCTAATGCGTCCACCCCAACAGCAACAGCAGCAGCAGCAGCAGCAGCGCCTCCCTTACAGTGGACGCCCCAGGCGCATAAGTACATTCTCATGCACTGCGACAGCGGCCAGGTGACATGCTTGCCGCTCGCCTGTTGTGCTACCTGCTGCCTGCTGTCCAAACTATTATGCACCTCCTCTTCTCATCTCTCCTTCCACTTCCTTCCATTAAATTGTTATCTGCCTTGCCCTTCTCCTCCCTCCCACAATGCAGATCAGCAACTGGGTGCACTGCACTCGCATGCACCTACTCTTTGCCGGCCTTCATTCAGACGTCTAACGAATCGTCCCTGCCTTGCCCCTCTTGACCCTCGCACCGTGCCGTGCAGATCAGCAACTGGGTGCACTGCATTCGCACGCACCTACTCTTTGCCGGTCTGCTCAGCCGCACCCTCCTTGTGAACGCCCTGCCATTCGAAACCAAGCGAGCTTACAACTACTCTCTCCTCTTCGACATCTCGCATGCACGGCAGTGCTACGGCTCCAGCGCTGTACAGACCACTGAAGAGTACTATAACGAGTATGGCAAAAAGGTGGAGCTGGATCGAGTGCTGTGCTGGAGGTATGGGTCGATACCCGCTACAGCGCGTGATATGAAGACTTACGTGCATATACCCGACGATGTGAATATAAAAGGTCATGTATCCCAGGTAGCGTCGGGAACACTCGAGAAGTTTCACAAGTTTTTCAATTCGCATACGGGCCATGCGGATGTGATATTACTGGGGGATTTATACAGCTACCCTCATTTTCAAGGCTTGGAGCACCCCTTGGCTTGGGGCGACCTTCCTTTTCAACGGCTGCCCGGTTGCCCGAGCACACTTGCCGTGCAGCCAGACGAGCGGATTTTCCGGGCAGCCGAAGAATTCGAACAGCAGAAATTTGGGCAGAAACCATTCTTGAGCCTGCACATGAGGGCGGGGGACCTGCGGGCGAGCTGTGAGCGGCAGCAGCTGGACGTGGGGTGCCGGCTGGGGCCTCATCAGGTGGTGGCGTGCGTCAAGAGGAAGCTCAGACTGCACCGCCTCATGCACCTCTTCATCGCCACCAATGCTGCCCACCAGGAGGTAAGCTTGGGGAAAGAAGAAATTAATAAATGCGTTCAAAAGAAGAAGAAGAAGAAGAAGAAGAAGAAGAAGAAAAAAAGTGCTCTGGGAATTCCCTTCCTTCCTTTCTCTTCTCATCTTGCAAACTCATCCCTCGATACAGCTGATTCGGCACCTGTGAAAGCTTATGCCATAGTGCATGCCATAGCTCATGCCATAGCTCATGCCATAGCGCATGCCATAGCTCATGCCATAGCTCATGCCATAGCTCATGCCATAGCTCATGCCATAGCTCATGCCATTGCGCATGCCATAGCTCATGCCATAGCTCATGCCATAGCTCATGCCATAGCTCATGCCATAGCTCATGCCATAGCTCATGCCATAGCTCATGCCATAGCTCATACCATAGCTCATGCCATAGCTCATGCCATAGCTCATGCCATAGCTCTATTTCAACCAATCCACTCGCTTCCCCTTCTCGCACCTCCGTTCCTCATCACCAGGTGCAGCAGGTGAAGCAGCTGTTTCAAGCCAGAGACCCCGCCCCACCACCGCCCCCAGGAGCACCCATCCTCCCTCCAGGCCTCACCTTCCAAGTGGTAACCGGTGTGCACGGTTGGCCGGGGCTGAAGCGGTGGTTCGGTGCACTGGATGACACACAGTTGAAGCAGGTAGAGGCAGAGGTGGAAAAGGTGGTGGCGGTGCGAGGCACTGTGTTCCAAGGCACGTGCACGTCTACCTTCTCCCTGGATGTGGAGAGAATGAGGCTGGCCCTGGGAAGAGGTAGCTGCCACGACTCATTTGTGTGCGATGAGGAGATAGCGGCGGGCGAGGTGGTGAATGAGTCGGAGAGGAAAGGCTGCGGGATGGAGTTTCTCTTCTGGTAGCACACTGGTGGGGGGAGTGTGTTCCAAAGCACGTATATGTCTATCCTGTCCCTGAATGTGGAGAGAATGAGGCTGGCCTTCGGAGAAGGGGTAGGTGCCATGCCATGGCTCCTTAGTGTGTAACGAGGAGATAGTGGCATGGCAGCTGGTGAATGATTTGAAGAAAGGGCGCCCCACGGAGTTTCTCTTCTGGTATGGTAATACTGTGGCTGGTGTGTGTTGTGTTGCTCACTTGTATCATGAAACACATTGTAAGGTCCTGGGTGCAGTGGGTTGGTTGGGCAGGAAGAGAAGCCAGCTCGGAGCTGTGCAATGCAGCGTCAATGCTCTACACGCAGCAGGTGTTAGTGGAATATACCATACGCTCAACACCACACACTTCTCCTCTCCACATTCATCAATAAAACCCTTTGGGCAGCGACGCATGCATGACCTGCTTGTGCCTGGAAGATCCAAATACTAATTGTTGAACAACCCCTCCACTGCTGCTACGCCTCCACTGCAGCCTGCATGCACCCCAGCCAGAGTCATGGCCCTCGGAGGTGCGTCCTGCTGCTGCTGCCTCTAGGAGGAGGCAGGAGGGGCAGAGAGGCTCTTGGAGACGATCTCGTAGACATTCTCTGAGAGACCCTCTGCTGCTAGGATGCGCTCCAACTCCACCTGGTGGCACACAGCGGAGAAGCGTGGGGGAGGGAGGGGAGAGCGAGTGAGAAGTTTTGAAGTGCCTCAAGACATGCTCATTGGATCGGAGGGAGCAGGGGCCCGAGGGCAAACGGATCGGGTGCACATGCGGAGGAGCGGGATAACGAAAAGGAGCGAGTGAGAATTGTTACGCAAGTGGGGAGAACCTAGTAAGACGAAAGGCAGGGGTGTACAGGGCAGGAGGGTGTTGGGGTGGGCAAGAGGAGAGAAGGGCGGGAAGAGGGGGGAAAGACTAGGAGTCCAGGGAGGTATAGCCATGCCATGCATGCACCCGAGTTAGAGCCTGCCTGGCCTCGTTGTAGCGGCGCCAGCGGGTGAATGCGAACAAAAAAAGTGAACAGCCACCTGCGCTCTGAGAAACGAGACACCTAATCGCACACACCTTAGCCAATGCCTGGCGGGCCTCGTCGTAGCGGCGCCAGCGAGTGAACGCAGAGACCATGCGGGCAGCCACCTGTGCGTTGATCTTGTCGAGCTGCAACACCACGTCTGCCAGGAAGCGGTACCCACTGCCGTCCACCGCGTGCAGGTTCACCGCAGATGAGGTGAAACCGCCGATGAGCGAGTACACCTGGGGGCATGGAGGAGAACGGGAGGGAGGCGCGAAGGAGGGCAGGGAGAAGGGAGGGAGGAAGGGAGGTGAAGGTGTCTGGCAGGAAGCGGTAGCCACTGCCGTCCACGGCGTGCAGGTTCACCTGGTGAAACCGCCGATGAGGGAGTACACCTGGTGAGATCGAGGAGGCCGGGATGGTGGAAGGGAGGGTGGGATGAAGGGCAGGCGGGGGGAGGGCAGGGGGGGATGGACGGTGAGAGCAACCTTGTTGGGTTCGGTGATGATGAATGCAGGGTGCTCCATGAGCCTCTTGACCACCTCCACATTGTGGGAGCAACTCACCTTGTTGGGTTCGGTGATGATGCAAGCGGGGTGCTCCATGAGCCGCTTCACTGCCTCCACATTGCCGGGGATGGATGATGATGTAGGCAGCAGGTCAAGTGTAAAAACCCTGAGTGATAAATAGGGCACGGAAGGCCTGTGCATGTGCATGTGGGAGTGGGAGCAACTCACCTTGTTGGGTTCCGTGATGATGAAAGCAGGGTGCTCCATGAGCCTCTTCACCGCCTCCACGTTGCCAGGGATGGACGAGGCTGCCTGCAGTGACAACCACTTGTTCATCACCAGCCCGTCGTGCTTCCACTGCTCGTAGAACGCCTGCAGCGCCTCCTCCCGGGCGGCGCCGGGGTTCAGGCAGAGGGCGGCCAGGGCGGCGAACTGGTCCGTCATGTTGCTCGCTGCCCGGAACTCCGACAGGGCGAGCGCACCAGAGGCCTCGTCGTCCAGCGATGCCAGGTACACTGCAGGAAAGGGGGGTGGAAGAGGGTAGGAGCGAGATGAGGGGAGGCGAGATGGAGATGGGAGGAGGGGGCATGCAGTGAGAGCATCAGGCATGGAGTTGAAGGGACAGAGAGGAGGCTTTGGGAGATGGGGATGGGGTATGAATGAAAGGCGATGGCATCACGGCTGCTGCTGTGGCTGCGAGACTCACAGAGAGCAGCGTTTTTGAGCGAGCGGCGTGCCATGCTGGCGTGCTCAGGGCTGTACGCCTCCCCTTCCGGCGCCCTGTTGCTCTCCACCTGGGGGGGGGGGGAAGGGTGGGGGGTTGGGGACGCACGGGGCAAGCAAGCGACACATACCGAGAGCATGGGAGTGAGGGGCGCGAATAGGCAGTAAGGGATGGCCCTACCAGAGCCTCCAGTGCATGTTTTTCTCCTAATTATTATAATTACTTTCAAATAAGCGTTTGGGCCTACCAGAGCCTCGAGTGTGGGGCGCAGGCGGGTGGCGATCTGCTTAACACAGAACTTGCGGACGGCATGCACGGCATCCGGGTCGGCATACGGCGTCATGAGGTCGGCAATCTCACTCTCGCCTGGCAGGGAGATTACCCGCGCGATGAACATCTGTGTCATGCACATTGCACGTTGACAGGGAAAGGAAGAAAAACACAAGGGCTCAGTCGAGAAGCCGTGTGCAGCTTGGGTGTGAGTTGCTGCCAGCCTACCCTGCAACTGCTAGGTGCTGACACACGGCACATGACTACGCCTTGCAAGAACAAGATCCTGGAGGACAAGGTGCGGTGGGAAAAGGGGGGGTGGGTGGAGGGCAGGTTTTTGAGTCTACTCAGAAGTCAGCGCATCACACGGTACATGACTCTACGCCTTGCAAGAACAAGAGCCGCGTGACCCGCACCTTGTCCAGTGACGTGTCATCCAGGATCTTGGCGAGGGCGTCAGTGAAGTCATCCTCCATATGGAGCGGCTTGTTACTGCGATAGTCGTCCACCATCCTCAGCAGCATTTTGCGCGCCAGCACCTGGCATGCCTCCCACCTGCCATGGCGATTACGGGAGGGAGAGTGAGGAAGAAACAGAACAAGAATATGAGAAACACAGAAAGAGGGAGGAGAAAAAGGAAGGCGAGGGTTTGTTAGAACCATTGTGATGGGCGAAATAAGAATGCATATGGTAACCAGTCAAGTAACCAGTCAAGTAACCAGTCAAGTAACCAGTCAAGTAACCAGTCAGGTTACCAGTCAGGTTGTAAGGCGTGAGGGGACACCTGTTGAACTCATCAGAGTCATTGGCGAGGAGGAAGAGCCAATCGGCATGCGACAGGTCAGCGTTGAGGCGCACGGGGGCACTGAAGCCACGGAGCAGCGAGGGCACGGGGCGGTGCGGCACGTCCGTGAAGGTGAAATCCTGCTCTGCCTGTTGGTGTGCATGGGGCAAGGGTGAGTGGTGGGGATGGGCGGGATGGATCGTGTGTGGAAGAACAAGGAAGGGGTGTGTGGCACGTCCGTGAAGGGGAAATCCTGCTCTGCCTGTTGGAGCACATCAGGGAGGGCATGGGTGATTGGACGGTGGGTGGACAAGAGAGAAATTATATTTGTTTTTTTCCAACCAACCACGGGCAGCATAAACATACCCTTGCCACCAGGCACCAAACATGTCAGACACGGCAGCACATGCCCACCTGTGTCTCTTTGAATCCCCCTCTTCCCTTGCCCACCCCTACTCTCTCTTCCCTGCAGACCTTGTTGAATCGCAGCACGGTGGTGGTGGGGCCATCCAAGTCAGTGAGCCTCGCCCCATCGAACACGTGCAGCAGCGCCATGTCCTTGCCGTCTGGCCCCACCAGCCCCACGGCGAGTGGAATGAGCACGGGCAGCTTGCTGTCCTGCCCGGGCGTGGCTGGGATCTCCTGCCTGCGAGGTGGTGGCAACGGAGAAGAACGGGGGCAGGGGGAGCAGTCAAAGGGCAAGGGAGCGGAGAGTGCGTGTGAGCACGCAAGAACAGCGAGAGCTGCTTGCTCCCACCAGCCCCACGGCGAGTGGAATGAGCATGGGCAGCTTGTTGTCCTGCCCGGGCGTGGCTGGGATTTCCTGCCTGCGGGATGGTGGCAAGAGAGGAGAGTTGAGGTGCAATTAAAAGAGTTGAGAAGCTTGAGTTGACGTTGAGCGCTCTTGCCGCTCAAGGGGGGGAGAACCAGCCCAAACGTACATCACCGCAAGGTGAATGGTATGGCTCAAATCTTGAGTCAATTAGGAAATCTACATGCATCATTCCAAGGCGAATGGCGAGGCTTACTATCAGTGCAGTATGGCTCAAATCTTGAGTCAATTAGGAAATCTACATGCATCATTCCAAGGCGAATGGCGAGGCTTACTTGCAGTGCAGGGTGAAGGTGTGTTCCTTCTCGTTGTACGACGATGTCACTGTCACCACGGGTGTGCCTGCCTGGGACAACCTGTGGCAAGTTAACACAACAAAATGGCAGGGTCTAACTTTGAGGCGCCTAAAAAGTAGACTGGCAACGCGGAACAACCATGCACTGTTTTGATGCAAGGAGGTCAAGAATGGCAGCTGTGCGCATCTATGCGAGTGGGAGCACAGACGTGCATGTGGCAGCATACAGTGCAGGACAGAGAAAGAAGAGAGACGCCAACAGACAGATGGAACCAAGGACAGGCAAAAAGGGATTAGAGGGGAAGAAATAAGACTAGTAGGAACAGGGATGAGGGAAGAGGTGCAGGGGATGAGAGGCGAGCGGGTACGTCCCTTCTAGTCTCATGGGCATGAGTGGCTACGAGTGGGAACGTACCAGGGCTTGAAGCCTTCGAGCTTGTCGTTATTGGCATCTGCCATGGCGGCAAAGAAGTCATCACACGTCACTGCCTGCCCGTCGTGGCGCTCGAAATACAGATCCATGCCCTGCATGCCAAGGGGGAGAGAGAGAGAGATCATAGATGCTATTTAAAAAGAAGTCATCGCACGTCACTGCCTGCCCGTCGTGCCGCTCAAAGTAGAGGTCCATGCCCTGCATGCCAAGGGGGAACGCGCACAAAGGATATCTTAGAAAGATGTCTCAAACCATTCACTGCCTGTGTGCCCATCGTGGCGCTCAAAGTACAGGTCCATGCCCTGCATGCCAAGGGGGAGAGAGCATAGAGTGAATACTCTTGAAGCGCCTAGGGTGTCATGCTGCGCAACGTACATATGCGAGCACAGAGTTAGGGACCAGGAAATGAAGGGCAGGCTATGTATAGGGTGTACCAATCTCAGTTGAAAGAATCTAGCGAAGAAGTGAAATATAGCAATCAGAAACGATTTTCCATGCTCCAGGACCCCCTAAACTCCCCAATCCCCCACACTCTCACCCACACCACATTCCGGCCGCTTGTCATCGCATGACATGACACAGCACGGCATGGCACAGCATGGCACGGCGGTGTGCATCTGGCACACAGGCAGGGGAGTGTGGAGCTGCACTGACCTTGTTTTGAGACGTCTCAAAACTGTGGAGCTGCACTGACCTTCCTGAAGCCATCTTTGCCCAGCAGCGTCTGGTACATCTTCACCACCTCCGCCCCCTGGTGTGTACCGTGCAGTATAGCAGGCATTGGGCAAGGCATGTGCAAGCATGGAGCATACCATGTACATGATGAGCAATGCCATATGCATGGATGCACAATGCCGCCATGCCATGTCATTCCATCCCATTTCATGCCAAGCCCATGCAGAAAGAGCACATAGAGAGAACGGGTTGACTAATAAAGCCAAGCAGACATAGGCCAGCACAACACACGGAGACACGCACGCCAGCATGCCAAAACACCAGACATTCTTGAGGGGACGGCATGGTGATGCCATGGGGCGAAATAGCAATGCGATGCAGCAGTGTGAAGTTACAAGGGGAGGAAACAACGAGGGGGGAAGGGGGGGGCGGGAGCAAGAGAAGGCGGGAAAGGGAGAAGGGAGAGGGGGCTGCTGGGGGAGTGGGGGAGTAGGAAGAGGGGAGTGCGAAGAGAGGGTAAAGGAGGATCACCTTCTCATAGACGGTAACTGGTGTGTCAAGTCGTAGCAGTCAAGCACAGCGTTGTTGATTGATGATCGATCCATGTGGGGTTGCACGGGAGGAGATTTTGAGGTGATTGCAGCACGATGCACATGGGAGAAACAGCGGAGACACACAGGACCAGAGGTGCAAGAATAAACACGCATGCGGAAACGCAATGGTTGAGCGGGGGAGGGGGAAACACGTGGAACAAGAATCAGGAGGGAGGAGAATTTAAGCAAAATCGCAAAAGAGGGTGTGAGTGAGAGTGGAGCCTGGAGAGGAGAGCACACCTGTGTAGAAGTTGTCCATCTGCAGTCATGGGACGAGCACGCAGAATGGCACAAACAAAGGAAGACTTCTTAGTAAACAATGGTATGAACTAAGAACTTTTAGTTGGCATGTAGAGCAATGGTCTCCCACGCACTGCTGCTCACTGCTCACCTTGATGTAAGAGCTGGGGCGCACCGGGTGCGCCATGGGGCCCGCATCCTGTGAGGGGGCACACAAAAGGCAAAAGAAAGTTCAAACGTCTCACACAGAGAAGACTCAAAGAGCGCAAGGGAACATGCATGCTCATGTGGTAGGAATTAAAAATCAGGAGTCAGCTCAAAGCACGCATGTTGAAGATACTAGAAAGGATTCCTGGAAGCGAGCATTGTGAAGACCGCATGAAGGAAGTTGTGATGGAGAGGGTCACACCTCGGAGAACTGGCGGGCGCGCAGCACTGCCACGTTGGCAATCCGCTCCACTGCACGGCAATTCATGTCCGATGAGAACTCCTGAGGGGTTGAGATGGGGTGGGATGGGATGATATGCGGTGGAATGGGGTTGAGGCGACATGGCCATCTTGCCTATGCGCTTCACTGCATGTCTGTTGATGTTACATGAGAACTCCGGGGGGACGGGAAGGAGGGGTGGGATGGGATGACTGCTACACATGCCCCACGCCATGCTGTATGCTTGCGCACACAGCATGGCATGCCCAAGACCAAGCCACCACCGGTGCGCCTCCGCCACGCCCCACCACGCCCCACCCTGCCCCACCAAGCCCCGCCATGCCCCACCATGCCCAACCGTGCCCCACCGCGCCTCACCACACCCCACCTGGTCGCGGAACACAGTGAGCCCCTCCTTAAGTGTCAGCTGGAACCAGTCGCGGCATGTCACCCTGGCAGATGGTGAGGGGGGAAAGGGCGAGGAGGCGAGAGGGGAGGAGTCCAGAATGGGAGAGCAGCGCCAGGGCAGAAGAGAGGCAGAGATCGGTGAGAAGCCAGAGACTACAGTACAGGCAGGATATAAGTAAGAAGAGGCACCTGTTAGGCAAGGCGATCACAAAATGCTTGACAAAGAGGGGTGTGATGGTTGACATGTGCTGCTGCTGGCAAGTTCGTTTGACCTGGTGGACATGTGCTGCTGCTGGCAAGTTCGTTTGACCTGGTGGACATGTGCTGCTGCTGGCAAGTTCGTTTGACCTGGTGGACATGTGCTGCTGCTGGCAAGTTCGTTTGACCTGGTGGACATGTGCTGCTGCTGGCAAGTTCGTTTGACCTGGTGGACATGTGCTGCTGCTGGCAAGTTCGTTTGACCTGGTCTGGTGGACATGTGCTGCTGCTGGCAAGTTCGTTTGACCTGGTGGACATGTGCTGCTGCTGGCAAGTTCGTTTGACCTGGCCTGGTGGACATGTGCTGCTGCTGGCAAGTTCGTTTGACCTGGTGGACATGTGCTGCTGCTGGCAAGTTCGTTTGACCTGGTGGACATGTGCTGCTGCTGGCAAGTTCGTTTGACCTGGTGGACATGTGCTGCTGCTGGCAAGTTCGTTTGACCTGGTTGACATGTGCTGCTGCTGGCAAGTTCGTTTGGCCTGGTTGACATGTGCTGCTGCTGGCAAGTTCGTTTGACCTGGTGGACATGTGCTGCTGCTGGCAAGTTCGTTTGACCTGGTGGACATGTGCTGCTGCTGGCAAGTTCGTTTGACCTGGTGGACATGTGCTGCTGCTGGCAAGTTCGTTTGACCTGGTTGACATGTGCTGCTGCTGGCAAGTTCGTTTGGCCTGGTTGACATGTGCTGCTGCTGGCAAGTTCGTTTGACCTGGTGGACATGTGCTGCTGCTGGCAAGTTCGTTTGACCTGGTTGACATGTGCTGCTGCTGGCAAGTTCGTTTGGCCTGGTTGACATGTGCTGCTGCTGGCAAGTTCGTTTGACCTGGTGGACATGTGCTGCTGCTGGCAAGTTCGTTTGACCTGGTTGACATGTGCTATCCTGGTAGCAGTGCAGCAAGAGGGTCACCTGTTGCCGGTCCAGTTGTGGAAGTACTGGTGAGCAGGGAGCCATGTGCGCATGAAGCCCGAGATTGGGGGGCAGAGAGGAGCAACAGGGGGTGATGGAGACACGGCACAAACCACCATCCCCCATCCCCTCGTACACCAATTCACACCAACCCGCATAAAGCACACACACATACCCCCCGCTCCCCCCCACATTTCCCTTTCCCAGCACACATACGCCCACCTCACAAACACATACGCCCACACCACACGCACACACACAAATGAATTTTCTAAATGATTCACTAGATTCGCTGACGAGACGATAGATCGCATAAGGGGAGCAGGGAGAAGGGGGGAGTAAACAAAGTAGCAGGAGTCGAAGGGGAGCAGGGAGAAGGGGGGGAGTGGGAGCGGGAGGGGGAGGGGGAAGAGCGGTGGGGAGGGGAGAGGGAGGGGGAGAGAGAGAGGGAAGGGGAGTGGGAGGGGGAGGGTGAGCGGGAGTGGGATGGGAGGGGGAGTGGGAGGGGAGAAGGGGGTGGGAGAGGAGAAGGGGTTGGGAGGGGAGAAGGGGGTTGGGAGGGGCAAAGCAGCAAGGGAGAGGCAGGCAAGGCATGAAGGGCGCACCTCGTGGGCAATAACCCCCTCGATGGCCGCATAGTCTCCATCCGTGGCTGTCTCTGGTGACGCCAGCACCAGCCGCGAGTTGAATATCTGCCGTGTGTGAAGGGCGAGACGGGGAGAGAGTCAAGAGGGGCAAGAGGGGCGAGCAGCGCGAGAGAGGCAAGAAGGACAGGGAGAAGGCAGAGGAGACGCGAGAGGCCTGAAAGAACGGCCTAACAGGAGAATGCAAGATGCAGGACACAGGACTACCAACCACAGAAAGTGGGTGCACAAAACGCCAATAATAGATGCATTACTAGTGGCAGATGAAACGCTAGTGGCAGATGAAACGCTAGTGGGAGATGAAACGCTAGTGGAAGTTGAAACACTAGTGGCACATGAAACGCCGTGTGTAGAGCACTGGAGAATCTCAAATTGGCGGCACTCACGTTGAGGCTCTTGTTCTCCATGGCCCCCATGTTGAAGTCCGGCACCTGGCGATCAATGGAGGGCGTGCGGAGAGAGCGGAATTTTGGGTGAACGGGAGGGGAGGAGGGTGGTTTGACAAGGAAAGAGGAGCGTGGGTGGGGGGGGTGGGCGAGGGGGTCACGAGCAGAACAAGCAAACCTGCAGAATTTTGGAAGAAAGGCACATCGAACGGCAGCACAAAGCGATGAGGGACACAGTCCTACCTCGAAACATCCATGCGCCACTCCCCCATCCCCTTCCCACCCTCAGAACGCACAGTGGTACTCCGCCCTCACATCGCACACACACTCGCCCTCAGCACGCACACTGGTACCCCCCCACCCCCTCTTCCCCCATTGAGCTTCAGCACCCACCGCAACAACGTTGAAGAGGTGAAGATCGTACTCCCTGCCAAACACCTGCAGCACAGCAGCACGCACGCCACACACTTAGGCAAGCAGAGACAAACAAGAGCATCAACCACATGTCATTGCACTGCACTGCACTGCACTGCACTGCACTGCACTGCACTGCACTGCTCACACCAACACTCAAACAATCCCTGCTTCGGGCAGCATCACAACGAACGCCCCTGCCGTTTCAACCTATCCCCGTCCGTCCTACAGCGGAGGACCTCCAGAACAAATTCCCCTCACCCCCCACCCCCCACCGCCCCCATTCCTCCATCCTCCACCCCACCCATCCCCCAATCCCCCCCACCCCAACCATCCCCCAATCCCCCCCACCCCACCCATCCCCCAATCCCCCCCACCCCACCCATCCCCCCATCCTCCCATCCCCAACCCCCTTATTCCCCTGTCTTCCTCACCTCCTCGTCCCACCGGAACGACTCCTTGAGCGACTTCATGGCATGAGCCGTGCGGCCCTCGTCGCCCGCATTCACCCAAATTCTCAGCGCCACCTCCCTCCCGCCGCACGTCACAAACTTATCCTCGCAGCACACCAGCTTCCCCGCCACCAGCGCAAACAGGTAACACGGCTTCGGCCACGGGTCCTCCCACACCGCATAATGCCGCGCACCCTCCCCTTGGCCCAGCATGCCTGCGTCGATCTGGTTACCGTTGGAGAGCAGCACGGGGCAGGCGCTGTGGTCAGCCTCCATGCGCACGGTGAAACGGGACATGACGTCGGGGCGGTCCTGGTAGTACGTGATGCGCCGGAAGCCCTCCGCCTCGCACTGCGTGCAGAAGTTGCCACTCGACCGGTACAGACCCTGTTGCAGGGGGTGAGGGGGGGCAACGTGGCACGAAACCATGAGAGCAGGATGAGACGAATTCCTTCCACAGCACGCCCAAGCAGGCCGATACGCCGGAAGCCCTCCGCCTCGCACTGCGTGCAGAAGTTGCCGCTTGAGCAGTACAGCCCCTGGTGCAAGAAGTGGGGGGGGAGCGTGGCATGAAACCATGAGAGCAGGATGAGACGACTTCCGCACCAACCCCTTGGGCAGCACGCCCAAGCAGGCCGATGTGCCGAAAGCCCTCCGCCTCACACTGCGTGCACAAGTTGCTGCTTCGCCGGTACAGACCCTGTTGCCCGCCCGGCAATCAGTTTGTTGGTCAGTCTGTCAGTCAGTCAGTCAGTCAGGCGGTCAAACGGTCCACATCATGTGGGTGAGCGTGTGCGCGGATGGAGGGGAATGTGGATTGGGGCAAGAGGTGAGGCGGGAGCAGGTGGCACGAAGCCATGTGGATGCAGGCAGGACCAGGTAGACTGACTTGTACTGTGGAAAACAAACCACACCCCCAGGCCACCCAAGCATTGAGATAGTGATAACAGGAGCACAGGTGGGCGGGTGAACGAGCAAGGAGTTGAAGCGATGTAGACTCGGAATGGATAATATGATAGGGCAGAGTGCCCCACAGGCGGATGCACCACACCACACAAAGGCTGCATGCCACATGCAGACCCTCATCACACAATGGGGGCGAGTGGGGTACCTCGAGGGATGTGTTGGCAGCGGGGTTGATGCGAGTGACGATGGCGAGGGTGAAGGGCGATGCAGGCGGGGCGAGCAGAGTGAGCTTCTTGCCTGTCTTCACATACTCCTCCGCCTGCCAGCGCGCCACACAGTGGATAGATAGAATAGGTCAGAACAGCAAAACTCCGCAAAAGTTCCACCACACTCCAGGAGAAGCAGGTGGGGAGTGGGGTGAACAGAAACGATGCTTTCAGTCAGCACGCCCTTCTCCATAAGCAGCCCAGCCCACAAGCCTGTGAAACTGCACCCTATTCGTAATCATTCCGCTTCGAAACTCACCAGCACATCAGCGCCGTTGATCTGCAGCGACACCAGCTCCAAATCGTGGCCGTCCAACACGAGCGGCGCAGACCCATTTTCTGATAATCAGACAAAGAATAGAAAAACAATGAGCCGATGACTTCATGTAGGAAGCGCAAGTGATGCAAAAGTCAGACGACCCTCCTTGGCACTGTCGAACCAACCCAGCGACGGGCCGAAACCAGTTTGTGACCACTAGTGGTGGCCTAGCACCGCCCTCGCTCACCTGGCTTGTCCGCCTTGTCATTCGCAACAACGGTGATGGCGGACTTGACGAGGGTGTAGTCGTCATGCAGGTCGAAATCCAGCGACACCTGACGATACAGCATGATATGTTCAGTTAGGTGTGGGAAAGGGGAAGGGTAAAGAAGGCTCGCGACACATGCCATCACAGGAGAAGGCGAACGCCTAGTCTTGACAGCGGGCTACGTGTAGAAAGTGGATTTTTGAGACGTCTCAACTCAAAAACGCCTAGTCTTGATAGCGGGCTACTGCAATCATGTCAGGACTTGACGAGGGTGGAGTCGTCATGCAGATCGAAATCCAGCGACACCTGATGATACAACGCAAGATGTAGAATTCAAAGGGGACAGGGAAAAGAAGGCTCTCACGACGCACGGGGCAACTGAAAGAAAGTGAAGGCCTACTCGTAGTAGCGAGAGAGTGCAATGTTTTCAACCCAGTCAACCCAGTCAATGCAGTCAACCCAGTCAACCCACGGATCTCACCTTGTCGAAGAGGTACGAAGGCGGCTTGTAGTTGGCGAGGAAGATTTCCTGCGGCTTCTCCTCATCGGCCTCCGCCGCCGCGCCCTCGTTGGCGGCGACCGCCAGACCCGCTACCGCGCCATCGGCGGACGCAGCCGCCTCCTCCCGAGCCGCAGCCTCCTCCGTCATTTGCTGCACGGGAATAAGGGATGTGGTAAGAATGAATTAATTAACTTTAGTCAGTGAACAGCGTCGCCAATGAAAAAACTAACGAAAGCATTGGAGCAACTTGGAATGTCGCGGACAGGAATTCGCTAAGCTGTCGGCTCAAGCACTGCAAATTTGCGTAGCGCGTAACATAGCGCGTAAGATCCCCAAATGTCCAGAAGCATCGAGGGGGATCTAACCTGCGTGTTAGAGCCGGACGAGAAGCCGCGGATGGGGCTCGGCGCAGATCCGATCGCAGCACCGAATCCGATCCCTGACGTCGCGACAGCACCAGAAACGGGTCCTGCGGCGCCAGCGATGGCAGATGCTGCACTTCCAACCGTCGATTTGCTCCCGCCGGGCGATGCAACGGTCGTCGCAGGCGGCTGCGTGAGACCAGCGACGCCCTTGAGCACGGATCCTGCCGCTGCCGCTGCTTGCATGATCGCGCGAGAACGGGTTTCGCGATAAAAACGGCGAGGGAGCGGATTAGGCTGCTTTGAGGAATTAACGAGCAAGACGCCTAACCCTGAAAGGCGTGCTAGGAGCCTCTGACTCGCCACCTTGGAATTCCTCCGGAATCTGGATTACTCGAGTGTGTGGTGTGAGTCTAGAATGGCATAATCACTGAACCATTCTAGGATAGGTTATCATTGGCCCTCAGAGCTCTGAGTGGGTACCACTGGATAGGCGTGATCGACATGTAGTTACCCGATTATTATATCGCACCCACTCACACCTCGGCTTCTCCTTCATAATTTCAGCTTGTATGCCGGTTCCCCGCCCAAACCTTTTTCGTGTCTCATAATTCTTGATGTATCGCGTGGAACTCCCTATAACACGACATACAAAGCCATACACCACTACACAATCGCAGCAGACCGTGGTGAGGAACTTTAGTGTAGCAAAGCTGACTTTAGTACAGTACGTAGATGCCAGGTATTGTACTTAGTCGCCAGGTAAGCAGGCCTGCGGTCCATAGCTGGCGAGGTTGTACCTATTTTCCAACCTCGAGTTTCTTCCCGTCCATCTCGGTGCCTACGTCGAGCCAGCTCCATAATCCAGATCCGGCACGCGTTATTACCTGTGTGACTAGTGCCCACCGAAATTTGCACATCTTACCGCATTGTTCTGTAACGCCCTTTCCGATGTTCCCATCCCAGGTTGTAGGTCAGATCCGAGCCGAACGTTGGCCGTTGACGGTCTTCTTAGGCCGGTGACCGGCGTCAAGTTGCGGTGCTGTGCGTCTCGTCCAATGAAAACAAAAAGAATCACTATGCAGTCGTCACGTCGCTTTCACTCTCGACAAGCCATACAGCAACGGACGATATGCCGACGCTTTGGGTATCTATTCACCCACGTTAACGCGTATCTCGGACTTTCCTGCCATGTGTCCGAACCTCTCGGTATTGAGGCTCCTCGAAACGCGTTCTGCTACATTCCTTCGACCGCGTGAAGCCAAATCGGCGTTGACTGGAAATGGCGAGGTGCGATCCCGCCAGGCAATGTTCGAGTCGACTCAAAAATCGACCAACTATCTGCAAGAACGCATTTCTCTCCTCAGAATCTCGTGACGGGGACACTCATCAGAGATCAATCTCGGCCATCACGACGCCACACATGGTCGCCGTGTTACAGACTCCAGAGTCCAGAAACCGCAGGACGGTTCGTGGAGTCGCGTCGTGATGACAAGCGACGACGCTGCTGCATGCCCCGTCCCCGCCATTGACTGGCGCTTCGTTTCACGCGAAGAGATCGCGCGGCTGGCGCAGCAAGGCTTAGTCGCCACCGCCGCCGATTCCGCCGACCGCCGTTCTATCTGCGACGACAGCAACTTGCGCCGCCGCCGCCTGCGCCGCGTGGCTCGTGAGGCCAGTGCGGAGCTGGCGCGCGTGGTGGCGGAGTGGCGCAACGAGGACTTCCGCCGCCGGGACCCGCAGGCGGTGGCGGTGCTGGCGGCGGAGAGGCATCGGCGCAGCCTCAGCTGCAGCGATCTGGGCGGAATCCGATGTGGCGCAGAGGACGAGCGCGAGGATGGATTATCCTGGGCAAGTGAGGCTTGCGGAAATGGCTTAGAAACGACAGCAGAGGCACAAGAAAGAGCCCACGCTACTAGGGTTAGTAGCAGGCAGGCAGGCTCCAGCACGGCTTCACTATCTGGTTCCCCATCACATGCATTGTGGGGCTCTGACGCATCCCAGCACCAGGGAGGGGTAAGCCCGAGCGTGCTGCTGCCGGAGTTGTGCCCGTTTCCACCAACGGACTGGCGCCATGTGGCGATCGCCGACAGTCCTATCTCCTCCAGCCGTCTCTCTAATTATGACAGAGATAACGCCTCCCTCACTCCCTCTTTATCTCCTACCTCAACAAGTGGTTCACACCAAGGAGCCTAGCTCGTTGCTGCTTGCCAACTGACTTGCTCTGACCACCTCTCCAGTGTCTCCTTATCCTCCAGTATCCCTGCCAGGCTTGGCATTTGCTCCTCTGCTTGTGACCGGGAGGTTCTAGCTATACTACCTAACGACAACCACTCACTCAGGTAGCAGCAGCATCACAAGGAGAATATACGGTACTGGCCTGTGTCAGAACAATAGGGGGGGGGGGGTGACGCCTTGTGTTAGATTAGATCCATCTCACGTCAGGTCAGACTCGTACACTTATGTGCGGTGCATGAGTTGTATCACACGGTTTGATGCGGTTCAGTTAGGAACCGGTCCTGCTGCTGTGGCGATGGCAGATGCTGCACCAACCGTCGATTTGCTCCCGCCGGGCGATCCGACGGTCGTCCCAGGCGGCTGCATGAGACCAGCGACGCCCAAGCACGGATCCCGCCGCTGCCGCTGCTTGCATCGCGCGAAAACGGGTTTCGCGAAGGAATCGGCGACGGAATTGATTAGGATGATTTGAAGAACTAACGAGGAAGAGGCCTAACCCTGAGAGGCGCGGTAGGAGTCACTGACTTGCCACTTTGGATTGGAATTCCTGCGGAATCTGGAATACTGGAGTATGTGGTTCTAGAAAAGGCATACCGTAAGCCCCCGGATATAAGCGCAGGCCTCGGATAAGCGCTGACGCTTATAAAAGGATGACGGCGCTTATATCCGGTCCTCGATTATAAGCCCACCCCTGAAGGCTTACGGATTATAAGCGCCACCCTCTGTTTTGTTTTGCTATAATTGTACTGAAATCGTTGTAACGAAACTCACATTTTCCATTCCCACATGATTGAATTTCGAAGCCCTTCACCTCGCTCGGCTGAGTGCCTGCGCGCCCAGTCAGAATGAGCTGTCGGCAGCGTAAGTTGACTCATCCTGACTGTGTTTGTTGGCAGGGAATCATTCACTGCCAACTGGCGCGAGATTCTCAATTCCAGCCCTGTATAGTTTCGACTCGATTCAAATTGCAAGAACGCGATCTACAATTTGGTGTAAGAAATACGCATTTCATAAATGTCATTATATAAGCGCTGGCGCTTATAAAAATCCTCGATTATAAGCGCACCCCCTAAAAACTGTGTTTTTTTATACCCCCAGGGGCGCTACCATCCGGGGGCTTACGGGTACTGTACCTAGGCTATCATACTCGTGTTGAGAGAAGCTCTGAATGAAAGCGTTGGTATGACTGGTTTGGCATTGTCTGACATTTAGTACCTGAAACCGATCATGTTTTAGCACCCACCACCACCCATAACCTAAATTGCAAACACTCAGTTAGTTTGCCTGTAAATTTATTCCCGCCCAAACGTTGACCTGCCTTTTTGTTGATTCATGACCCCTTTACCCAATCGCAGCAGACCATGGCAAGACATTTACTGCAACAAAGGAGACTTGAGGTGACACTCGCACTTTTGTTGCCGAGCGGAGTACAGTTCGTAGGTGCCAGGTATTTTACATTGTTGCCTGTTAGTCGCCAGTACGCAGCCTGCGGTCTATGGCTGGCGAGGTATTACGATTTCTCAACCTCGAGTTTCTTCCCGTCCATCTCGGTGTCTAAGTCGAGCCAGCCCGACGAGCCAGATCCGGCACGCGTCATTAGGCGTGTGACTAGTGCCCACCGAAACTTGCACCTCTTACCGCTTCGTTGATGCCCACACGGGTGTTTTTGGTTCATAGCAGATTTCAGATCTGTCCTGGATTGACCGTGACTGTTGACCGTCTGTGACGCGGAGCTTGAAGGTGAGGTTCGGCGCGTACAGACCGACAAAAACGAGTAATTAGTTGTGCAGACGTCCCGTCGCCTTCGCTGCCAGACTAACCTTAACCCTCAATGGACTATTTGTCGGCGCGTTATCTATTTACCATGTTAACGCGTGACCTCGGACTTTTCTGCAATGTTTCGGAGCCTCTAGGTGTTGAGGCCCCGCGCCCGTCGTTGGAACGCCATATTCCTTGCACCGCGTGGGAGCAAAGCAGCGTCTGTGAATGGAGATGGCGACGTGCTATCCACGGCAACCGACAGCCCAATTTCGAGTCGACTCTATTAATAATCATCGCCACCTATTCGCAACTACTAATAATCGACCAACGATCGGCGACAGCGCTCGTCTCTCCTCACTATCTCGTCTCGCTCCTTGTGGCTCGTCTCGCGTCTCATTCCTCGTTCGCTGCATATCGTCCTTCCGGCGTTAGTCGCAACGGATCGAGCGGGCCGCCGGTCGTCACATTGAACCTAATACGATCATGCCCCACCCTAGAATTGGCTGCGTACTAACCCGCCTCGATCACTCTCGGCCAGCGCAATGTTAGGCTGGAATAATACTCTCACGGACCGCGAGGTACGGCTGCATGCTGATGGGGTAATGTGGTGTGGAATAACGACTCTACACATGGTTGCCGCGTTACAGATGTTACAGATCCCAGAGTCTACAAGAATTGCAGGACAATTCGTGAAGTCGCGTCGGAATGACGGGCGACGATGCTGCTGCATGCCCCGTCCCCGCTATTGACTGGCGCTTCGTTTCACGCGAAGAGATCGCGCGGCTGGCGCAGCAGGGCTTAGTCGCCACCGCCGCCGATTCCGCCGACCACCGCACGATCCGCGACGACATTGAATCACTCCGCCGCCGCCGCCGCCTGCGCCACGTGGCGCGCGAGGCGAGCGCGGTGCTGGCGCGCGTGGTGGCGGAGTGGCGCAACGAGGACTTCCGCCGCTGCGATCCGCAAGCGGTGGCGGTGCTGGCGGCGGAGAGGCATCAGCGCAGCCTCAGCTGCAGCAACTTGGGCGGAATCCGATGTGGTACAGAGGACGAGCGCGAGTACGGGTTATCCTGGGCAAGTGACGGATGCGAAAATGGTTTAGAAACGACAGCAGTGGCAGACGAAAGAGCCCAGGGTACTAGGGCTAGTAGCAGGGTGGAAGTTCCAAGCAAAGATTCTCAATCTGGTTCCCCATCATGTGCGTCGTGGGGCTCTAACACATCTCGGCACCAGCAAGGGGTAGGCTCGAGTGCTGCTGCCAGAGTTGTGCCCGTTTCCACCAATGGACTGGCGCCACGTGGCACCTGCCGGCAGTCCTCTCCCCTCCAGCCATATCTCCAATCACGACAGAGATAACGCCTCCCACAGTGTTTCTTTATCCCCTAATAAACCCACCAGTTCACTCGAAAGAATATAGTTTGTTGCTGCTGCAGCACTCACCTCCCTGCATCACCTTTTTCCTAGATCTTGTCGCCCTCCACCTCCAGTATTCCTGCTGGTGCCAGTCATTGCAACCTCTGCTTGTCACGCACTCACCTCCCTGCATCACCTTTTTCCTAGATCTTGTTGCCCTCCACCTCCAGTATTCCTGCTGGTGCCAGTCATTGCAACCTCTGCTTGTCACAGGGAGGGTCGATCTAGGTTATCCAACAACCACCACACAAGACGCAGCCTTTTTTAGCAGGATGAAATACAGGCTTCTTCCCGTGTGGTGGTTCTGGGAATCTTAGTGCTACCTTTTTCCCGATGTGGCTCGGGCTCCTAGACTCAAGCAGCAGTGTGCAATGCAAGTGTTTATACTCAGTGTGGTGTGCACCAGGTTTGACATGGGAAGTGATGGGTGTGGAAGGACAGGAAAGTATGCAGGCACTCACTCAAGAATGGATTTCCTTCCCATACCCACAATTTAGTTGCACTGCCATGCCATGACAGCAGGCCCTCGGATTCGTTTTGGGGCACGCTGATCGCTCAGTGTCCCTTGAAGGCCAACGCTGATTTTCAGTGTCGTCGTGTTGAAAACACTGATTTTTCAGTGTACAAAAAATATAAAGGCTGAACAGTCAGTGTTGTTATTCACTGTTACATTGATTGTTATTCCTGTACTCGTCAAGGGACTTTGTTTAGCGAGGAATTTGGGCAATCGTTATGGCTCATGGGCTCAATCATGGCGAAAACGCACTGTAGGTACCGTGGTTGGCTGCCTAGGTAGCAAGTCACGGCGCCAATCACGGCGAAAAGGCAAGACGGGAATTTCAGATTCAGGGTCACACTCGATATAAACACTGAAAAATCAGAGTTCGAAATTAAGAAACACTGAAACATCAGGGTCGTTTAAAAACAAAAGGCTGATGCATCAGGGTCATGATAAAAAACGAGGGTCAAACTTCAGGAATTCAGGGTAAAAATCCTGACTTCTGAGGCCCTGCATGACAGTCAACAAACACGGCTGTGTTAGATTCTACGTAATAATGTTCCACAGCATTCCCTGAGCTCCCAGTGTCCACCTACCGTAAGCTCATCTCCGTAAACTACTTGAGAAACAATATGCTGGAACAAACTTTATGGATTCATACCGTAGATGCATCATGCACTGCATTACACAACACGTCTAAACACACCAGAGTAAAGTCTACTAGATTATTATGTTAGGGCATGAATATATTACCCCCCCCACCCAAGTCCCACCCAAAGCCAATATTCAGATGAAGGCAAAGTTGCTCGAGATGCACCAAGATGCTCATTCCAAATTCACCGATACTGGCTCACTCTAACCCACTGCCTCATCCAACCCCTCCCAACCCAACCAAACCAAAACCTGCCAGCCAAATGCCTTCCCTTCCCACCCAACCCAAACCACTCTACCCTGTTCCGTCCTACCCTGCCCAGCCATCTTTACCTCACCACACCACACCCTACTCAAAACTCCTCAAGCCTACCCTATTCCACCCACTCCGCCTCATCCAATCCTACCCAACCCAAACCATCCCACTCTACGCCGTCCCAACACAGCCTGCTGAAACCAACCCACGCAGCCCCATCCCACTCTACTCCATCCAATTCTTCCTTAACCAATTCCACACTGCCCCATCCCACCCGACCCAACCAAACCCAGCCCACTAAGCACAAATCCGCCCTTCCCTACCCAACCCACTCTGCCTCATCCCACCCTACTCTACCCAACCCAACTCCACACTGCCTCATTTCTAACAAACCCGAGCTAACCCACACTGTCCCATCCCGCCCCACCCTACATTACCCGACCCAGCTTGCCTCATCCCACCCAACCCAGCCCAAACCACTGCCCCATCCCACCCACCGCACCCTATCCAATCAATCTGCCTCATCCCACACCACCCTACTCACCCACACTGCTCTGGGGGGTTGTGAGCGCGAGGCGTGGCTGCCTCTTAGAGGAGAGGCGCTTATTAGGGGAGAGACGCCTACCGCTTAGAGGAGTGGCGCTTATTAGGGGAGAGGCACCTCTTAGAGGAGAGGCGCCTGCTTCCCGATTTCCCGGTTTCCCGGTTTCCCGGCTTGACTGGAGCTGCAGTCCCGGCTTGACTGGAGCTGCAGTCCCGGCTTGACTGGAGCTGCAGTCCCGGATTGACTGGAGCTTCAGTCCCGCCTTGGTTGGAGCTGCCGTCCCACCTTGACTGGAGATGCAGTCCCGGCTTGATTGGAGCTGCAGCTCGCGAAATGGGATGATATACCTCAGCGGACAGAAAACGCGGCCCAATTTCGCGGTTTCGATAGGACAAGGCCCCCCCTCGGGATTGACGAACTCCCGACGACTCCGAGTGGCAAACTGGGGCGAATTGGCAGATCTTTGGGCCCCTGGAGCCCTCGCGATTGTCGACAATCTGACGACCTCGGGTTTCGCTGAGAGAAACCCGAGAAGGACATCTTAGCGGACAAAAAATCACAGCACGCCACGTCGAGCCGTGATTTCAGCGCGGGAACTCGACTGCGCGCCCAAATTTGTCGGTGGCCGATCCACGCGGCAAAAATCTGTCTGTAAAAAAATGATACAGTTGTATGGCATCGCGAGCTGCTCGCCATGTTGGTGTCGACTACGGATCCAACGGCCTAATCCGAGCCACGCGGCACCATCGGTTAGTGCCTTAACAGTGTATAGGTTAAATGAATCTAAAGACATCCCCTAGCGCGCGACAGGAAAGTCAGCGCCGACCACGAGGGGCTCATGGTGGGCTTGCCACGCGGCTCTTCAATATTCCCGGGCCCTTAGGCCATGGAAGTCAGCATGCTGGCTTTTTCGAAGAGAGGCACCAATGATGGGCCCACGACACGTAACGCACGCGCATCCCACCGTGGACGTGCTCAGGCTTACGCCCCTTGAGTGCAGCGCGGCGACCCATTAGCCATGCATGGCTCGTGGCACGTCGGACACTGCGCCGCCGCACGAGAACACATGCATAGCGGCACAAGCATAGGGGGTTGCATGAAGTGCGACAAAATCGGAGTCGCTCACGACCATACCCCTCCGTGACCTTGCGCTGGTGCTCATTCCCTTGTCCATTCCTGCATTCCTTCCTGCTCTCTCTTGCACATAGAATTTTCCGCTCCCTAGCTATCTTCACGAGCGTGGGTTACTCGTGCGCCTACCAATTGATCAAGTCGGCACCGGTAGCATCTACATGGCATACACTACTCAGGTCGGTGTTTAGGTAACCAAACGGTCAAAACGCATCGACGTCGACGTCGGATGTTTTAGGGCAGCATCTCGGCATAGTATCAACAGCTCTACCGACCAAGCAAGATGGGATGAAAGAAACTAACTAGGTCGGCGACGCATGGCCAGAGGATAGCCTAGAGCCCAACCCATCCCACCCCCTACCGACTCTGTAGACGCCGGCATCAAAGCGCAGCTGGAACGCCTCGAGCTCGCTGCCGAGTTAGAAGCACTTGAGAGAGAATTCGAAGAAGACGCCTGAGCAACTCATCGGGCGTACACCGCACTCGTGACTCAGTGTTGTCTCTGGTGGTCCATCCTTTACCTCGAACACAGTCGACGGTAGAGCAAACTACGAGCGGCCGTATGGCCGACGTCGACATGTCCGACGTTGGTCCCCCAACCGACCACAATCAGACCTCTACCCCCGAAGAGACGCTCAAGTTACTCTATGATCTTGACGCACTGACACAGATTCCAGAAGGGGAGTTCACCAAGGACATTCCCCCACCACCGATAGGGGAGTTTACGAAGCCAGCTAGTAAGTCGACCCCAACGCAAGATGGGCAGCCTGGACCTTCGTCGGTACCGGCCGGCTCAGGAAACCAGGTTGATGACGAGGAGGAGGAGGAGGAGGAGGAGGAGGAGGAGAGCGACGACGAATACGATGAGCGTCCTCCGCGTAGCACGAATCCGCGCACCTTGGAAGAACGCCTCCGGCGGGAACATGAATACATAGATAACCTGCTCGAACAGGACGAGGAGGAGGACGAGCAAAACATGGCGGTGCCACGCGAACAGTGGAGAGTGGCAGACTTCGTCGAGGACGACATGGTTTACGCCTGCATCGACGTGCTGGTCATAGACGCCCTACACCACCTACAAACCTTGGAGAAGAATAGCACGCTGAGGCTGTACACCTCGTTCATCTACCACTACATCCGGGACAACAAGAAGAAGAATTGGGACAAAGTGGCCGAGGTCCCTCGGGAGTACATCTGGCTGCACGGCCCTAAGGTAACCGAAACCCGGCTGCGCGCCTACGTGAAGTTCATGATACGTGAGTGTAAGCTCGATGCCGAGTCGATCGAGGAGGGGAACAATGCCTCGCGAACCCAGCCTGTGCAAGGTACAACGGTGCACACGCTCCTCGGGCGCATAAAGGCATGCCAGATGGCGGCGAGAGTGGAGGCGACGCTCTACCGGGAGAAGGAGCTGAGCATCATGCGGGAGATCTTGGTGGTCAGATCGGAGGTGCGGTTTATGGTCCGCACCAAGAACGAGAGGGACATAAAGTAAGTTTGTCGACACCGCCAACCTCTGTCCACATCACTCTGAAGTCGACGCCGTCAAACTAAAAATACTATGTGGCTTTGTGGGCAGGAATTGTGCCGACCGGCGTCGCGGCACCATCGGCGATACCTACACCGCCGAACAGTTCCGCCAGATCATGGGCGGCGACGTCGTGGAACCCGCGGGCAACCGCTCCTTCGTAGACGCTGTGGCGATTTCTGCTCACCAAGGCACTCATGCTACTCTCCCACCACACTCTCCTGCGAGGCGCCAGCATCCGCGAGATCACGCTCCCCGACATCTTCTTGTACCGACTAGCTAGCACCTCGTTGGTGAACCCAGAGAACCAGCCGATCGTCATGGTGATCGCCGCACGGAACTCGAAGACTTCCAACGATGCACGTCTTCAGCAAAGCTACGCGGCGCGACACTTGGAAGCGGAGTTGTGCGCCGTCGGCGAGACCGGCCTGTGGTTGCACTTCATCCTCGACCAGATCGGTCAGTTCAATGGCGTCGACTCCCTTCCGCCGCTTGACACCACCGAACGCGAGCGCTGGTACAAGAAGCACCTCTTCTTCGCCCGCAACGACAAAGAGCAAAAAGAGCTCTCCGCCGCCAGCCACCAACATTGGACACGACAAATGTGGACGACCAACAAGGTGTTCTGCAAGCGGAACGTACACGCCGCTCGCGTCGGAGGTGCGCAGGAGCTAGCCATCGAAGGGATGCCTCGCGCCGAGATCGCCGAGCTGGGTCACTGGGCACTCGACAAGATGACGCGTGCTTACATCACAGCCATTCCCGTTGGGGTGGTGATGAGGAAGGCCGGCTACTCGGGTTGCAAGCAAGACTACTTCTTGGGTCGCAGCAGGGTCGAGCCCTCCGACAAACTCTTGGACATCATCACCGAGCACATCTTCCCCGACGTGGATGCTCTGCTGCGCGATGTATATTAGTCGACGCCGACAATGTCCTTATGTCGCCATAGCTTTGTTGGCTGCCCAACACCTTGCTAACCCTCATCACTTGCCGACGTGCAGGCAGAAACGTGTGCTGCCAAAGGGAGCGATGCCGACAAAGCCGCCGTACACTT
Source organism: Closterium sp. Naga37s-1 (assembly GCA_947471745.1). NCBI lineage: Eukaryota > Viridiplantae > Streptophyta > Zygnematophyceae > Desmidiales > Closteriaceae > Closterium > Closterium sp. Naga37s-1. The sequence goes on along the minus strand of CANJKZ010000383.1, from coordinate 1,135,520 downwards.
CTGGCGTACCGTCCAGATGATGCGGACCTCGCGGTGAAGCTCGTCCGCACCCCTTGGCCCCCGTACATCCAAGGTTCCAAGCTCTGCCGGATTGCCCTCTTTCAGCACTGGGCGAAAAGGGTCGAGAACATCGACACCGAAACGATCAACAAACGCCGGGACCCAACCCTCATTCAACCAGAGGTAAACCGTTGCTATAGTCGGCGTCGATCTGTTACGGGTGTATTCTAAACTATTCTCGCCTTTCCGCCTTGTGCTGCAGAAAACCTCCGTCCGCTTGGACACCGAATACCATAACATGTCCCTCAAGGAGACGCTGAAGTATGAGAGGGAGCGCTCCGCAGTCGAGAAGATTGACCTTCAGGAGGAGATCGAGAAGCGCGACGATACCATCGCGACGCTGACCACCGAGATAACCCGTCTCACCAAGGCACTCCGTGTGTCAGACGCACGGAGGATGTCGGCGGCGCCGCCGCCGGGGAACGAGCAAGCGCCGAGCGAGAGTGGCTCCGCAGCCCTGGCTCGCCACATCCAACCTAGTTGGGCTTTCCAAGCCTATCGGCGACGTCCGACAGGTGGCAATTGGGGAGGTGCTTTCGCGTATCCTTGCTCGAGCTCTCTGCATCTCGCTCCGCCCTGCGATGGCTTCCTACTTTCTGCTGTGCAACCAGCTGGGAGCGGGCACCAGGGCTGGGGTGGAGATTCTTACTCATTCTTTCCGGTCAGCGCTGGCCGCTCACCCCGAATGGTGTGCGCTGCAGATAGACGTCGCGAACGCCTTCAATTCGTTTCACTGTCATGCGATGTTTGAGGGGCTGCGGGAGTCGCCTTTCTTAGGGTTGATCCCATTCTTGCGTGTTTTCTACAGGACACCTAGCGACCTATACCTCCGAGCGGGCCCTTTCATACAGAGCCTTGAGTCGGCACGAGGATCGCGGCAGGGGAACCCGCTCGGCCCTTTTCTTTTCGCGTTCATGCAGCAACATGTGATGTAGTCGGTGACTAGAGAGTTCAAGGACCTACTTTTCCTAAGTTATGCAGACGATACCTTATCTTGGGACCAACAGCTAGGATTCTAGAGGCTTTTGGGGTGCTGCGGGAGCGATTGGAGTGGGTGGGGCTGGAGGTGCAGGCGCACAAGTGCCGGTTTTGGGAGCGCGAAGGCGGGGATGTGGAGCGGGCACTGCCATTAGGGATGCAGCGGGTGGAGGAGGGTCTCACTGTGGTGGGCGTGCCTATTGGGGAGGAGGATTGGGAGTTGGTCCGGTTACGGGAGCGGATTTGACAGTTGAAGATGCCATTGTGATGGCTCCCCCTGCTCGACCACCCCCAGATGGCTTCACATCTCCTCGCCATTGCAGTTTCAGCACGGCCGATGTACCTGGCCCGGACTATGCCGTCGCGTCCGGAGGTGGTGGACGCCTTTAGGGATTGGGATAGCAAGGATTGCTTTGAGCAGCTTTTCCCACCTGGCACTTGGGAGCAGGACCCCGACCGGTCTAGGCGCGCACGCATGCAGGTGCATCTCCCTGTGCGACTCGGAGGGTTTGGGATCCGGGCGGTTGCCTCTTTGAGTCCGCTGTCCTATGTTTGTGGGTGGGCGCAGGCCGCGCGGGATATTGCACAGTTGGGGGTGGCGGGCCAGGAGGCGATGTTTGCCGAGTACCTCACCACTTCGCCAGGGGCAGAGTTTCTTGACCCGTGGTTTGCCAAGGCTATTGAGCAGCTGCCTGCGACTATAAGCCAGGAGATGCCGGGCTTACCTCTGTGTGTAGCGGCCCCTCCTCTTCGGCTTTTCCAGGCGCGGCAGCGGCAGTTGGCTGTAGAGGAGCTCCAGGCACTGTGCCGCTCGGCTCATGACAATGCCACCCTGGCCCGTTTCACATCCCTTCAGGGCCCGGGGGCTGGTGCATGGGTTTCGGCGGTCCTGGCTCACTCAGATCTCACATTCACTACGGCTGAGTGGGGCATTGCTGCTGCTATACGGCTCGGGCTCCCAATTCAGCAGCTGCAGGTGGCGGGGAGGTGTGTTTGTGGAACAGCGTATGTCGACCCAGCAGACCCGCATCATGCCCTGAGATGCAAGCACCAGCACGGTCCATCTTGGGTGCATGATGAGGTGAAGTTTGCGGTGGCGAGGATCTCTAAGGCGACAGGGGGGGTGGTGACGATGGAGGATAGTGTGATGCTGTCGGGGAAGCGGGTTGACGTAGCAGTGCGACGACCAATGGCAAGGGAGGCTCACGCTCCAAAGATCAGCGTCGCGGACCTGCTATCGCTATCTCCATCTCTGCTAGGGCAGTGCGGACGTTCTATAGGTGTGGCGGCAAAGAAATGGGAGCGTCGCAAAATGAGTGATTACGCGCCTTTGCTTGCACGCAACCGGGGCGTGCAGTTCACCCCTTTGATAGTAGAGACGTGGGAGTGTCTCGGCGGTTGTTTCCGGCGGTGGCTTCGACAGCAGGGGGACGCGCACGTGGGGCTAGCTGTGTCACGGGGGGCTTGTCGGGAGGACGACACTTCGTTTTCGGCTTATCTTTTGGGGTCTCTGAAGGCACTCATCGGGGTGGCGTTACAACGGGCGCAAGCTCGTGTCATCCTTCTTCGGGCAGCGTCTTCCATGGGAGGGATGAATGTGGATTTGGTGGACCGGGAGAGAGATGACGTCGAGGTGGAGGGCGGGGCTCTTTGGGTGGAGGCCCCGTACATGGTGGATGCGCAGATGTGACTGAGGGGGGGTGAAATGGGGTGCGGGATGGGGTGTCTTGATGGGGTGTCCTGACTGGGTGTTTTGATTGGGTATTTTGATGTTGCTTTTTATGGGCGTTGCGTTGTCAGAATAACGAACGAGAGAGAATGAACTATGAAAGAGTTGGGTACAAGTACTAACCCTAATTGGGTTGTACCCCTTATGGGCTACCCCACTATAGCCTACACAAAGAAATCTATATAACAATTTGACACACCCCCATAGGCCAAGTGGGGGAGAACAAGTGGTCACAAGACCAGTCAAGAAAAGCAAAGCAAGCTCAGGGTGGATCACAAAGTCACCACACATTCTGAGCATAAGCAAAGGCTACAAGGCTAGTTCACATGCAGAGTTATATAAAAGAGAACAAACAGTACAGTGATCATACCCTAGCAAGTGTAAGCATGCAGGTATACATATAGATCACAGTACAAGAAAAGTCACGAAGTGAGCAAGTGAGGCAAAGTAGGCACAAGGCCTAAAAAAGTACAGAAACGGTGATGATCACCAGACTGAAGTGCCTTGGTGAATATACCAGCAGTGTTGGCCCTAGTGGCTACGTAAGCAAGACGAAGCTGACCACACTGCTGCAACTCTCGAGCAAGGAAGTAATGCAGAGCGATGTGCTTCGTTCTGTGCTCCAGTCTGTGCTCCTGACACAAGGCAATCATGGCCTTATTGTCTACGTAGAGCACTGGAGAAGAACGAGGCCGCTCTCCCAAGTCGGTCAGCAGGTAGGTGAGCCAGCGTAACTCCTGTGCAGCCATGGCCCCCGCGTAGATCTCAGCCTCACAACTGGAACTGAGAACAGAAGACAAGCGGGTAGACCGCCAAGAAACAGAGCCGCAGCCAAGGCTGAAAGTGTAACCCTGTGACGACCGCTGTGTAACCCAAGAAGCGTTTGCGTGTCCAGTGAGGACAACTAGACCCCGTCCTCCAAGCACGAGCCCCATGCCCGATGTACTGCACAAGTAGCGCAACACCCTCTTAGCGGCCTCCCAGTGCTCTGGTCGGTGTCTCCCGAGCGCAACGTAGCGTGCCAGGATGCTAAGAGGGTAGGCAAGGTTAGGTCGAGTGCAGGTCATCAGGTACATGAGGCAGCCCACAAGCTCTGGATATGGGCCACACGCCTCTACGGACTCGTCCGAAGGTGGAGCTGAAAGCGAGTGACCGGTAGGCAGAGGAGTGGACTGTGGCGAGGAGTACCAGAAGCCGAAGCGCTGAAGGACCTGGTGCACCATGTGTGACTGAGTCAGGGTGATGGTGCGCCGTACTCTGTCCCGGGTGATCGGCAAGCCAAGATAGCTACGCAGCTCACACAGGTCAGTGCAGGTGTGTCTCTTCTGCAGCTCCGACTTCACAAGGGCCAGTGCCTCAGTGTCAGCAGTGGCAAAGACCAAGTCGTCGACGTACACGAGGACGTAGAACGGCGGCAGCGAAGTGTCGGTGCGTAGAAACAGCGACGGGTCAGCAGTCGAAGTAGCAAACCCAAGGGCCGCAAACGTCGTCCTCAGTGTGTCGTGCCACTCGCGGGGCGGCAGGCGGAGACCGTAGACTGGCCACTGGAGGCTCCACTGGGTACCTGCAGGAAACGACCCAGTGAAGCCAGGTGGGCGGCGCAGCCAGATCTCCTCGTGCAGGCTGCCCTGCAAGAAAGCTGTGTTGAAGTCAAGAGAGTGCAACTCGTAGTCACGCAGAGCTGCGACGTGCAGTAACACCCAAAAAGTTGTCATCTTCGGGGTAGGGGAGAAGGTCTGGAAGAAGTCAACTCCCTGTTGCTGACTGAAGCCTTGTGTAACGTAACGAGCCTTGAAGGCAGGCGGAGAACCCGGCGGCCGCTTCACCCTGAAAATCCACATGCCATCGACTATGTCTGCCCAAGGAGGGGGAACTGCGTCGGCGTAAGTGCCTGTGGACTTCCAGGATGCCATCTCTGCGTCCATGGTTGTCTGCCACTGAGAGGAGTAGGGACCCGTAATCGCCTCTGCGTAAGAGCGCGGGGTCGGGATGTCTGGTGCATCCGGGTCTCCCTCAGGTGCAATCAGCATGGACACGAGATGAGGTACAGCAGCTGCAAAACACTCAAAGTCCTCCTGCCTGTCCTCAAAGACGTCCGTGCCAAGAGCACACTCACCCCCGATGGACGGAGGACAGTCAGATTCAGACTCGGCAATAAGACTAGCGGCGTAGTCGAGATGACAGGCGGCAGCAAAGTCAACAAGCTCAGCAACTAGGGCGGACGCAGCAGCAGACTCAAACGAAGGGTACGTGACAACAGTGGCTAGAAGACGTGGGACAGTAGGACTGGCAGCACGAACTAAGTCAGACGCAGGGTCCGGACCGTCAGCAAGAGATGACGCAGGAGGAGACGGCAGGGGGACACGCTGTGGAACAGAGGAAGGATGAAGTGCCATATGGTGCGTGCCAGGGACAGGAGGAGGACGCTGACGAGGAACACGACGACCAGTGCGAACTGCGCAAACAGGCGAGGCAGGACGAGACACTGGCTCACGATGCTATGTAAGACCACCGGTCTGCTCAATGTAAGGAGAAGGAGCAGGCAGTGGGGAGGCTGGCTGTAACGGCGGCTGCGACTGGTCAGGCGGTGGACACAGTAAGGGAGGAGTAAGGCCAGGAGAAGACGGGAGACCAAGAACCTGCTGAAGCAGGGGAACGAAGTACGGTCGCGGTCGTCTAGTGTCTCCAGAACCAGCACCAACATCACCAGCACCACCATGGCCAACGCCTCCAGCTCCGGTGACTCCAGCTCCAGGGTCTCCTGCTCCAACGCCTGCAGCACCACCAGCTCCAGCAGCTCCAGTACCTCCAGTACGAGCACCTCCTGGACCAGGGTCTCCAGTACCTCCAGCAACTCTAGCTCCCGTGTCTCCAGCTCCAACTCCTACAGCAACTCCAGCTCCAGCAGCTCCAGTACCTCCAGCGGCTCCAGCATCGCCACTCTGAAGGCGAGTGCGCCGAGCAAACCACTAACGCAGCTGCGGTGGATAGAGAGGCTCCCGCCGCGACAAGGCACCTGGAGGACCTCCAGTAGACAAAGTACCCCAAGGCTCAGTACGCTCAGGCTCATCACCCCCAGACTCCGCACCCTCAGACTCAGCACCCCCAGGCTCCGCACCCTCAGGCTCAGCACCCCCAGGCCCCGCACCCCCAGGCTCAACACCCCCAGACCCCGCCCCCTCAGGCTCAGCACCCCCAGGCTCCGCACGCGCAGGCTCAGCACCCCCAGACGCAGCAGATCCAGACGCTGCACCTCGAGCAGCACCTGAGTCTACAGCAACCTCGACAGGTACAGCCCCGGGGAGTGGGTCTACACACCTCAGGGAGCAGGACCCTGAGGGGGTAGGGGGTCTACCGGAGGGGGACCTGGAGCAAGGAAGAGTGGCGGGGGGGGGGGGGGGAGAGGGGCAGAGCGGTAGGGGAAGAGACGGTAAAAGGAAACTGACTCGTCAAACGTGACGTCCTGATAGGGGATGACACAGCGCGAGGTGGGGTGGTAAAACTGCCAGCCAGGCGCGTTAGGAGGAAAGCCAAGGAAGATGCAGGGAATAGCGCGGGCGGAGAGCTTGTCCGCGGACGTATCGCGAACAAAGGCATGAGAACCCCAGACCCGGAACACCGACGCATCGCCAACCTTCCCCGTCCAACGCAGTGTAGGCGAGGTCTCCGGCAAGGAGACACGGGGCCAGAGGTTGAGCTGATGCGCAGCGTACCGGACCGCAAACGGCCACAGAAAATGGGGAGCAGCCGCATGGATCATGGAGGTACGAGTGACCTCCATGACTAAGCCAATGCGGCGCTCAGCAATCCCATTTTGCTGCGGGGAGGCCGGAAGCGTGAACGACTGGAGAATGCCTTCCCAATGACAAAAGTCCTGCAAGAGGTTGGAGGAGAACTCACCACCTCTGTCAGAGTGCAGACGCAGGACAGGAAGGTCCGCACGGAACCGCTCGCGGAGTTGGAGACGGACTGCGCGGATCCAAGGGATCAAGACATCAGGAACCTCACCCTTGCTGCACAAGGGGAAGACCATGGTGTAGCGCATGTATTCGTCAACAACCAGTAGAAAGTAGCGCTCGTGGCCCTGTCCACTGACGCGGGCTGAGCCCCACACGTCCATGTGGAGAGTCTGTAGGGAAGCAGTCGTCGGGGGAAACAAGGAGGAATGAGGAGCGGCGCGCTGCCGCCCCTCGACGCAAGGAAGGCAGGGCGGGGCAGGCGAGGGCGGGAGGGGAGGCAAAGACCTGGGAAGACCAGAAACAAGGAGGCGGGAGTGCATGCCATGAAGGCGTGGAAGGGAGGGGTGACCTAGACGATGGTGCCATAGGAGAGTCTGGTGCGACAGCAGGCGACACGAGCAGGAGGGTGCTACCGGACCTGACGCGGACACCTGAGCAGACGCAGCTACCTGAGGAGGCTCAGTACTCATAGTGTACAGACTCGACCCAGGCCGATGAGTGAACGTGCCCAAGTGACGGCCCTTCCGTGTACACATGCAGAACGACACACGCTGACCCCTAGGAGTGGTGGTAGTGACCATCGCATCATGGAGGGCAGCGGTACTCACCAAGTTCGTAGAGAACGAGGGGAGGTGAAGACCTGAGAGTGAGCCGGACGGAACCGCCGGACACGGGAGAACAGTGGAGGAACGGGCAAGAACATGGCCCCCTGAGGGGTCAGCCAGTGTGACCGGAACAGGTGTAGGGAGTGGAGTGAGGGTGGTATTGTCGCGAAAGAAACAGCGGGATGCACCTGAGTCAAGCGTAAAGGTGTGCAATGCCTTAGCAGGCGCAGTACCAGGGAGAGCAAACTCACTAGCACCTAGAGCAGCAGCCTCTATACCTGGGTCGGGCGGCACACACAGGTAACAGTCACCCTCAGCACTAACAGACAAGGTATACATGGCAGCAAGGATAGCATCATAGTCAAGAGCAAAGATACCAACTCCCGACCTAAGCAGCTCTGCCCAGCGGGGGCACTCAGCCTCGTCACCAAACTCTGCGCGCCAAGCGTCGTCTAGGCGGGAGAAGCAGCGGTGCTGAGAGTGAGGCTTCCTGCATGTCTGACCAGCACGTTCACTCGTGCGAATGACATATGGGCAGCGAACACTACCCCCAGACGCCCCACGATGAGAAAACCACTCACGAAGCTGCTGGGGAGAAGGGGTCTCGCTCCGACGCTGCTGCTGCTGCTGCTGCCTGTGGCCACCGCCAGAACCTCCCCTTGGAACAGCTCCACCCCGACTGCCACCACTCCCACTACTGCCACTACCGCCACCCCCACCGCTGCCACCACCGCCGCCACCAAAGCCCCCACTCCCGCCACCACTCCCACCGCTGCCACCACCTCCGCTACCTCCACCACCTCCACTGCCGCCCCCACTACCACCCCCGCTGCCACCGCCACCACTCCTGCCACCCTTGCTCTTGCTTCTTCGGCGCTTTCCACTAAGAGCAGAAGCAACCCCGACATCCACACCACCAAGGATGTCAACAGCAGCAGCAGAGGCGTAGGAGGGGGCAGGTGGGAGGGGGAACACCCCTCAAAGAAGGGTGTGCGAGGAGTGCCACGAGTGACACCTACAGCGACTACACTAGTCTCAGCTGCAAGGAGGTGCTGCTCGAGCAGGTCGACAGTGAGGTCTGTGGGGTCAAGTGCGAGAAAGTGATCCCTGACAGCGCGAAGAGAGTCAGGGAGGTGGGCGACTATGAAGTAGAGAGTGATGTACATCGGGGGCGGGTTCCTAACAAGGAACTCTGCTGGGAGGGCAGCGCGGTAGCGAGCGTCGCTAGTGCGAAGGTGGGCAACGAGGTCCTCTACCATGGCAAAGGCGGACAACTCAGGAAACAGGTAGGGCAGTATGAGACGGCCTAGAGCAGCAGTGGCTGGGGAGGAGTAACGGGCGACTACAGCGTCGTACAGTGCTTTAACAGTCTTGTGCTGTCCGAAGTGAGCGCGTACGGCTAACAGAAGGTGGTTGCGAACGGCTAAGCGAGCAGCAGCGTCACGGGTAAGCCACTGTGAGCGAGTCGCACTGTCAGCTGTGGCGGGAGGGGCGAGAGAGGCTCCAGACATGTGGTCAAACAACGAAACGCTGTCTCTAGAATCGCTCAGTAGGTACTGCTGTAAGTCGTCGAGCCACGTATCGAACTGGATCGGACGGCCCTCATGATCGAAGGTGAGTACACTGAGAGAAGCCATAGCGGCCAGAGCAGGGTGGCTCGTGACCAGCAGAGCAGTGCGCAGAGCAAGGCAGGGCGGCGCACGGCTAGGGCGGCAAGCAGGGCGGCGCACAGCAGGGGCGGCAGCAGGGGCAGGCAGTAGCCGGGCGGCGCAGGCAGCAAAAGGGCGGCGAGTGGGCTGCCAGAGGGCGGCGAGCGGGCTTCAAGGGGGGGCGAGCGGGCTGCAAGGGGCGGAGAGCGGGCTGCAAGGGGCGGCGAGCGGGCTGCAAGGGGCGGCGAGCGGGCTGCAAGGGGCAGCGCGCAGGCTGCAAGAGGGCAGCGCGCGGGCTGCAAGGGGCGGCGAGCGGGCCGCAAGCGGGCGGCGAGCAGGCTGCAGGGGCTGCGTACGGGCGGCAAGGGCAGCGAGCGGGCCGTAAGGGCGGCGAGCGGGCGGCAAGGGCAGCAAGCGGGCCGAAGGGCGGCGAGCGAGCCGCAGGCGGGCGGCTAGCGGGCTGCAGGGGAGGCGCGCGGGCCGCAAACGAGCGGCGAGCGGGCTGCAGGGGCGGCGAGCGGGCCGCAAGGGCGGCGAGTGGGCCGAACGGCGGCGAGCAAGCCGCATGCGGGCGGCGAGCTGGCTGCAGGGGCGGCACGCGGGCGGCAAGCGGGCGGCAATGGCGGCGCGCGGGCTGCAGGGGCGGCGCGCTGGCTGCAGGGGCGGCGCGCTGGCTGCAGGGGCGGCTCGCGGGCTTCTAAGGGCGGCGCGACGGGCTGCTAGGGGCGGCACAGCGACTAGCAGGGCGGCGGGCCGTTAGGGCAGGGCTGCAGGGCAGCTAGTGGGGCAGCGATGTGGTGGGCCCTAAAAAAAAAATCGGTCCTAGGGAAGGATCTGCTATGAAACCATGTCAGATCCAGAACGAGAATGAATGAACTATGAAAGAGTTGGGTACAAGTACTAACCCTAATTGGGTTGTACCCCTTATGGGCTACCCCACTATAGCCTACACAAAGTAAGCACTGTAACATTTTGACATCCGCCACACTCTCTAAGCGCACCGCCACACTGACCATGAGTATCCTGACAGCTCCACAAGAGGCAAGGATGGTCTCACTTTGCAGGTTCCACGAACCAAGCATGAGAATCACGCTCTCATGTTACAGGTGTCATCAGTGCCATACGGCTCATCATGTGCCTCCGCCAACCTTGCCTCTCACCACCATCACCACCCACCCAACCCAGCCCACCTAGCCCCTCCTCAATGTCACCTGCCAGTAGCAGACAGCTCACCTCCTTTTTGGAACAGCACCCACAGGGGTTGTGCCTTGTGTTGAAATAGTAGTTAGACTTAGGAGCCATGGCTAGTGAGTGTCGAGAGAGTTGAGTGTCGAGGGAGAGTGGAAAGGAGGAATGAAATGGTTTCACTATAGCACACAAGGTACATATAGCAAAATGAACAAAGGTGCACCACCAAACAATAGGAGCTACACTACAGTAAATCCTACAGGCAGTTATATAACAGAACATATAATTATATTTTCTGACACCTTGTGGTGCGAAGTGCTGTATACCCGTGCTACCACAGGTGAGTGTTACCTCCACAGGTCCGTACAGTACATGGAATACCGCACTATAAATAGAAACGGTATGTTTGTCCCAGCTTTTTTTAACTGAAATTGCCATACATTTCTGGTGTCCTATCGGTCAAAAGTCTAGACATTGGTGGCTGTGATATTCTTCGCAGTTATCAACCCATCTAAAACCCTGTGCACAGCAGCACCACCTATTAACATGATGTGAGCACGTCAACAGCATACACCTACTGATGTACACCCGGCCGCTCTTCCCCGTGTTCCTTGTCTTCATTCACCCACTCCTGCCCATCTACTCCTGGTATCCACTCAGTCCTTGAGTTCACTCAGTCGTGCCCGTCACGCTCAGTCCGCATCGTCATGCAGACCCCCGTCTGCAAGCAGTCCGCCAGCCTGGCTACTAGGAGCCCTCCCGGCTACTAAAAGCCCTCTCGGCCTACACCTGGTGGTGGAGGAACCACCAGCACGTGTTCTTAGGGGACTGCCTGGCTACACTCCTCCTTGCCTTCACAAGTCCGCATCGTCACACACTCCCCATCTGCAAACAGGCACACAGATCTCCTGCCTGCCTACACCTGGTCGTCGTGGAACCACCAGCGCGTGTTCTTGGGGGACTGCCCGCTGCGCTGCACGTACCGATCGTTGTCTGCCGGCCTCACCTGCAGGGATGGGGGGAGGGCGGGCGGTGGGCAATGAGAAAGGAGATGCTAGGGGTCTTTCTAGGCGCCAATAAGTGTTCTTGGGGGACTCGCCGCTGCGCTGCATGTACCGGTCGTTGTCTGCCGGCCTCACCTGCAGGGAGGTGACAGAGGATTGATCATGAGCACGGCGGTAAGAGGTGGTTCAAGTGCAGCGAGAGGGGTTCAGTGGTAGAGCGGCAGAGGGGTAGGGAGGCGGAGAGGCGGCGAGGTGGAGAGGCAGAGGGAGAGTGAGTGCAGACACACCCTGTGCTTGGTGTCTCAGGGGGAAAGGGCCTAGCGGGGCGGAGCGCACCTTGTCCTTGCAGCTGGAGAGCATGGAGAGGATGGAGAGACACACGGCGCTCACTGTCATGGCGGGCGACCACGAGTCGTACAGAATGTCTGCGGAGGGTGTGGGGGTGGGGTGCGGTGCGGGGTATGCCGGTGGGATGGGGTGGGGTGGGGTGAAGGGTATGCGGGCGGGGTGAGGTGGGGTGGTGCTGACAGTCATGCCCTTCGACCACGAGTCGTACAGAATGTCTGCCGGGGGTGGGATAAGGTGATGGGCATGGATGGAGTACGGATTTAGTGCATGGTTGTAGGCATATGCGGCATGCCAAGGCATATGCGGCATGCCAAGGCATATGCGGCATGCCAAGGCATATGCGGCATGCCAAGGCATATGCGGCATGCCAAGGCATATGCGGCATGCCAAGGCATATGCGGCATGCCAAGGCATATGCGGCATGCCAAGGCATATGCGGCATGCCAAGGCATATGCGGCATGCCAAGGCATATGCGGCATGCCAAGGCATATGCGGCATGCCAAGGCATATGCGGCATGCCAAGGCATATGCGGCATGCCAAGGCATATGCGGCATGCCAAGGCATATGCGGCATGCCAAGGCATATGCGGCATGCCAAGGCATATGCGGCATGCCAAGGCATATGCGGCATGCCAAGGCATATGCGGCATGCCAAGGCATATGCGGCATGCCAAGGCATATGCGGCATGCCAAGGCATATGCGGCATGCCAAGGCATATGCGGCATGCCAAGGCATATGCGGCATGCCAAGGCATATGCGGCATGCCAAGGCATATGCGGCATGCCAAGGCATATGCGGCATGCCAAGGCATATGCGGCATGCCAAGGCATATGCGGCATGCCAAGCCATATGCGGCATGCCAAGGCATATGCGGCATGCCAAGGCATATGCGGCATGCCAAGCCATATGCGGCATGCCAAGGCATATGCGGCATGCCAAGGCATATGCGGCATGCCAAGGCATATGCGGCATGCCAAGGCATATGCGGCATGCCAAGGCATATGCGGCATGCCAAGGCATATGCGGCATGCCAAGGCATATGCGGCATGCCAAGGCATATGCGGCATGCCAAGGCATATGCGGCATGCCAAGGCATATGCGGCATGCCAAGGCATATGCGGCATGCCAAGGCATATGCGGCATGCCAAGGCATATGCGGCATGCCAAGGCATATGCGGCATGCCAAGGCATATGCGGCATGCCAAGGCATATGCGGCATGCCAAGGCATATGCGGCATGCCAAGGCATATGCGGCATGCCAAGGCATATGCGGCATGCCAAGGCATATGCGGCATGCCAAGGCATATGCGGCATGCCAAGGCATATGCGGCATGCCAAGGCATATGCGGCATGCCAAGGCATATGCGGCATGCCAAGGCATATGCGGCATGCCAAGGCATATGCGGCATGCCAAGGCATATGCGGCATGCCAAGGCATATGCGGCATGCCAAGGCATATGCGGCATGCCAAGGCATATGCGGCATGGCCAAGGCATATGCGGCATGCCAAGGCATATGCGGCATGCCAAGGCATATGCGGCATGCCAAGGCATATGCGGCATGCCAAGGAATATGCGGCATGCCAAGGCATATGCGGCATGCCAAGGCATATGCGGCATGCCAAGGCATATGCGGCATGCCAAGGCATATGCGGCATGCCAAGGCATATGCGGCATGCCAAGGCATATGCGGCATGCCAAGGCATATGCGGCATGCCAAGGCATATGCGGCATGCCAAGGCATATGCGGCATGCCAAGGCATATGCGGCATGCCAAGGCATATGCGGCATGCCAAGGCATATGCGGCATGCCAAGGCATATGCGGCATGCCAAGGCATATGCGGCATGCCAAGGCATATGCGGCATGCCAAGGCATATGCGGCATGCCAAGGCATATGCGGCATGCCAAGGAATATGCGGCATGCCAAGGCATATGCGGCATGCCAAGGCATATGCGGCATGCCAAGGCATATGCGGCATGCCAAGGCATATGCGGCATGCCAAGGCATATGCGGCATGCCAAGGCATATGCGGCATGCCAAGGCATATGCGGCATGCCAAGGCATATGCGGCATGCCAAGGCAATATGCGGCATGCCAAGGCATATGCGGCATGCCAAGGCATATGCGGCATGCCAAGGCATATGCGGCATGCCAAGGCATATGCGGCATGCCAAGGCATATGCGGCATGCCAAGGCATATGCGGCATGCCAAGGCATATGCGGCATGCCAAGGCATATGCGGCATGCCAAGGCATATGCGGCATGCCAAGGCATATGCGGCATGCCAAGGATGGCATGCCAAGGCATATGCGGCATGCCAAGGCATATGCGGCATGCCAAGGCATATGCGGCATGCCAAGGCATATGCGGCATGCCAAGGCATATGCGGCATGCCAAGGCATATGCGGCATGCCAAGGCATATGCGGCATGCCAAGGCATATGCGGCATGCCAAGGCATATGCGGCATGCCAAGGCATATGCGGCATGCCAAGGCATATGCGGCATGCCAAGGCATATGCGGCATGCCAAGGCATATGCGGCATGCCAAGGCATATGCGGCATGCCAAGGCATATGCGGCATGCCAAGGCATATGCGGCATGCCAAGGCATATGCGGCATGCCAAGGCATATGCGGCATGCCAAGGCATATGCGGCCATGCCAAGGCATATGCGGCATGCCAAGGCATATGCGGCATGCCAAGGCATATGCGGCATGCCAAGGCATATGCGGCATGCCAAGGCATATGCGGCATGCCAAGGCATATGCGGCATGCCAAGGCATATGCGGCATGCCAAGGCATATGCGGCATGCCAAGGCATATGCGGCATGCCAAGGCATATGCGGCATGCCAAGGCATATGCGGCAACATATGCGGCATGCCAAGGCATATGCGGCATGCCAAGGCATATGCGGCATGCCAAGGCATATGCGGCATGCCAAGGCATATGCGGCATGCCAAGGCATATGCGGCATGCCAAGGCATATGCGGCATGCCAAGGCATATGCGGCATGCCAAGGCATATGCGGCATGCCAAGGCATATGCGGCATGCCAAGGCATATGCGGCATGCCAAGGCATATGCGGCATGCCAAGGCATATGCGGCATGCCAAGGCATATGCGGCATGCCAAGGCATATGCGGCATGCCAAGGCATATGCGGCATGCCAAGGCATATGCGGCATGCCAAGGCATATGCGGCATGCCAAGGCATATGCGGCATGCCAAGGCATATGCGGCATGCCAAGGCATATGCGGCATGCCAAGGCATATGCGGCATGCAACGGCATGCCAAGGCATATGCGGCATGCCAAGGCATATGCGGCATGCCAAGGCATATGCGGCATGCCAAGGCATATGCGGCATGCCAAGGCATATGCGGCATGCCAAGGCATATGCGGCATGCCAAGGCATATGCGGCATGCCAAGGCATATGCGGCATGCCAAGGCATATGCGGCATGCCAAGGCATATGCGGCATGCCAAGGCATATGCGGCATGCCAAGGCATATGCGGCATGCCAAGGCATATGCGGCATGCCAAGGCATATGCGGCATGCCAAGGCATATGCGGCATGCCAAGGCATATGCGGCATGCCAAGGCATATGCGGCATGCCAAGGCATATGCGGCATGCCAAGGCATATGCGGCATGCCAAGGCATATGCGGCATGCCAAGGCATATGCGGCATGCCAAGGCATATGCGGCATGCCAAGGCATATGCGGCATGCCAAGGCATATGCGGCATGCCAAGGCATATGCGGCATGCCAAGGCATATGCGGCATGCCAAGGCATATGCGGCATGCCAAGGCATATGCGGCATGCCAAGGCATATGCGGCATGCCAAGGCATATGCGGCATGCCAAGGCATATGCGGCATGCCAAGGCATATGCGGCATGCCAAGGCATATGCGGCATGCCAAGGCATATGCGGCATGCCAAGGCATATGCGGCATGCCAAGGCATATGCGGCATGCCAAGGCATATGCGGCATGCCAAGGCATATGCGGCATGCCAAGGCATATGCGGCATGCCAAGGCATATGCGGCATGCCAAGGCATATGCGGCATGCCAAGGCATATGCGGCATGCCAAGGCATATGCGGCATGCCAAGGCATATGCGGCATGCCAAGGCATATGCGGCATGCCAAGGCATATGCGGCATGCCAAGGCATATGCGGCATGCCAAGGCATATGCGGCATGCCAAGGCATATGCGGCATGCCAAGGCATAGCATATGCGGCATGCCAAGGCATATGCGGCATGCCAAGGCATATGCGGCATGCCAAGGCATATGCGGCATGCCAAGGCATATGCGGCATGCCAAGGCATATGCGGCATGCCAAGGCATATGCGGCATGCCAAGGCATATGCGGCATGCCAAGGCATATGCGGCATGCCAAGGCATATGCGGCATGCCAAGGCATATGCGGCATGCCAAGGCATATGCGGCATGCCAAGGCATATGCGGCATGCCAAGGCATATGCGGCATGCCAAGGCATATGCGGCATGCCAAGGCATATGCGGCATGCCAAGGCATATGCGGCATGCCAAGGCATATGCGGCATGCCAAGGCATATGCGGCATGCCAAGGCATATGCGGCATGCCAAGGCATATGCGGCATGCCAAGGCATATGCGGCATGCCAAGGCATATGCGGCATGCCAAGGCATATGCGGCATGCCAAGGCATATGCGGCATGCCAAGGCATATGCGGCATGCCAAGGCATATGCGGCATGCCAAGGCATATGCGGCATGCCAAGGCATATGCGGCATGCCAAGGCATATGCGGCATGCCAAGGCATATGCGGCATGCCAAGGCATATGCGGCATGCCAAGGCATATGCGGCATGCCAAGGCATATGCGGCATGCCAAGGCATATGCGGCATGCCAAGGCATATGCGGCATGCCAAGGCATATGCGGCATGCCAAGGCATATGCGGCATGCCAAGGCATATGCGGCATGCCAAGGCATATGCGGCATGCCAAGGCATATGCGGCATGCCAAGGCATATGCGGCATGCCAAGGCATATGCGGCATGCCAAGGCATATGCGGCATGCCAAGGCATATGCGGCATGCCAAGGCATATGCGGCATGCCAAGGCATATGCGGCATGCCAAGGCATATGCGGCATGCCAAGGCATATGCGGCATGCCAAGGCATATGCGGCATGCCAAGGCATATGCGGCATGCCAAGGCATATGCGGCATGCCAAGGCATATGCGGCATGCCAAGGCATATGCGGCATGCCAAGGCATATGCGGCATGCCAAGGCATATGCGGCATGCCAAGGCATATGCGGCATGCCAAGGCATATGCGGCATGCCAAGGCATATGCGGCATGCCAAGGCATATGCGGCATGCCAAGGAATATGCGGCATGCCAAGGCATATGCGGCATGCCAAGGAATATGCGGCATGCCAAGGCATATGCGGCATGCCAAGGAATATGCGGCATGCCAAGGCATATGCGGCATGCCAAGGAATATGCGGCATGCCAAGGCATATGCGGCATGCCAAGGAATATGCGGCATGCCAAGGCATATGCGGCATGCCAAGGAATATGCGGCATGCCAAGGCATATGCGGCATGCCAAGGAATATGCGGCATGCCAAGGAATATGCGGCATGCCAAGGCATATGCGGCATGCCAAGGCATATGCGGCATGCCAAGGCATATGCGGCATGCCAAGGCATATGCGGCATGCCAAGGAATATGCGGCATGCCAAGGCATATGCGGCATGCCAAGGAATATGCGGCATGCCAAGGCATATGCGGCATGCCAAGGAATATGCGGCATGCCAAGGCATATGCGGCATGCCAAGGAATATGCGGCATGCCAAGGCATATGCGGCATGCCAAGGAATATGCGGCATGCCAAGGCATATGCGGCATGCCAAGGAATATGCGGCATGCCAAGGCATATGCGGCATGCCAAGGAATATGCGGCATGCCAAGGAATATGCGGCATGCCAAGGCATATGCGGCATGCCAAGGCATATGCGGCATGCCAAGGCATATGCGGCATGCCAAGGCATATGCGGCATGCCAAGGCATATGCGGCATGCCAAGGCATATGCGGCATGCCAAGGCATATGCGGCATGCCAAGGCATATGCGGCATGCCAAGGCATATGCGGCATGCCAAGGCATATGCGGCATGCCAAGGCATATGCGGCATGCCAAGGCATATGCGGCATGCCAAGGCATATGCGGCATGCCAAGGCATATGCGGCATGCCAAGGCATATGCGGCATGCCAAGGCATATGCGGCATGCCAAGGCATATGCGGCATGCCAAGGCATATGCGGCATGCCAAGGCATATGCGGCATGCCAAGGCATATGCGGCATGCCAAGGCATATGCGGCATGCCAAGGCATATGCGGCATGCCAAGGCATATGCGGCATGCCAAGGCATATGCGGCATGCCAAGGCATATGCGGCATGCCAAGGCATATGCGGCATGCCAAGGCATATGCGGCATGCCAAGGCATATGCGGCATGCCAAGGCATATGCGGCATGCCAAGGCATATGCGGCATGCCAAGGCATATGCGGCATGCCAAGGCATATGCGGCATGCCAAGGCATATGCGGCATGCCAAGGCATATGCGGCATGCCAAGGCATATGCGGCATGCCAAGGCATATGCGGCATGCCAAGGCATATGCGGCATGCCAAGGCATATGCGGCATGCCAAGGCATATGCGGCATGCCAAGGCATATGCGGCATGCCAAGGCATATGCGGCATGCCAAGGCATATGCGGCATGCCAAGGCATATGCGGCATGCCAAGGCATATGCGGCATGCCAAGGCATATGCGGCATGCCAAGGCATATGCGGCATGCCAAGGCATATGCGGCATGCCAAGGCATATGCGGCATGCCAAGGCATATGCGGCATGCCAAGGCATATGCGGCATGCCAAGGCATATGCGGCATGCCAAGGAATATGCGGCATGCCAAGGCATATGCGGCATGCCAAGGCATATGCGGCATGCCAAGGAATATGCGGCATGCCAAGGCATATGCGGCATGCCAAGGCATATGCGGCATGCCAAGGAATATGCGGCATGCCAAGGCATATGCGGCATGCCAAGGCATATGCGGCATGCCAAGGCATATGCGGCATGCCAAGGCATATGCGGCATGCCAAGGCATATGCGGCATGCCAAGGCATATGCGGCATGCCAAGGCATATGCGGCATGCCAAGGCATATGCGGCATGCCAAGGCATATGCGGCATGCCAAGGCATATGCGGCATGCCAAGGCATATGCGGCATGCCAAGGCATATGCGGCATGCCAAGGCATATGCGGCATGCCAAGGCATATGCGGCATGCCAAGGCATATGCGGCATGCCAAGGCATATGCGGCATGCCAAGGCATATGCGGCATGCCAAGGCATATGCGGCATGCCAAGGCATATGCGGCATGCCAAGGCATATGCGGCATGCCAAGGCATATGCGGCATGCCAAGGCATATGCGGCATGCCAAGGCATATGCGGCATGCCAAGGCATATGCGGCATGCCAAGGCATATGCGGCATGCCAAGGCATATGCGGCATGCCAAGGCATATGCGGCATGCCAAGGCATATGCGGCATGCCAAGGCATATGCGGCATGCCAAGGCATATGCGGCATGCCAAGGCATATGCGGCATGCCAAGGCATATGCGGCATGCCAAGGCATATGCGGCATGCCAAGGCATATGCGGCATGCCAAGGCATATGCGGCATGCCAAGGCATATGCGGCATGCCAAGGCATATGCGGCATGCCAAGGCATATGCGGCATGCCAAGGCATATGCGGCATGCCAAGGCATATGCGGCATGCCAAGGCATATGCGGCATGCCAAGGCATATGCGGCATGCCAAGGCATATGCGGCATGCCAAGGCATATGCGGCATGCCAAGGCATATGCGGCATGCCAAGGCATATGCGGCATGCCAAGGCATATGCGGCATGCCAAGGCATATGCGGCATGCCAAGGCATATGCGGCATGCCAAGGCATATGCGGCATGCCAAGGCATATGCGGCATGCCAAGGCATATGCGGCATGCCAAGGCATATGCGGCATGCCAAGGCATATGCGGCATGCCAAGGAATATGCGGCATGCCAAGGCATATGCGGCATGCCAAGGCATATGCGGCATGCCAAGGCATATGCGGCATGCCAAGGCATATGCGGCATGCCAAGGCATATGCGGCATGCCAAGGCATATGCGGCATGCCAAGGCATATGCGGCATGCCAAGGCATATGCGGCATGCCAAGGCATATGCGGCATGCCAAGGCATATGCGGCATGCCAAGGCATATGCGGCATGCCAAGGCATATGCGGCATGCCAAGGCATATGCGGCATGCCAAGGCATATGCGGCATGCCAAGGCATATGCGGCATCATGCCAAGGCATATGCTGGCATGCCAAGGCATATGCGGCATTGCCAAGGCATATGCGGCATGAGCCAAGGCATATGCGGCATGGCCAAGGCATATGCTGGCCACCCATCGCCAAGGCATATGCGGCATGCCAAGGCATATGGTCATGCCAATGCATATGGCATGCCATAGGCATTATGCGGCCTGCCAAGGCATATGCGGCCTGCCAAGGCATATGGGCCAAGGCATATGCGGCATGCCAAGGCATATGCAGGCATTCCAACGGCATATGCGGCCATTCAAGGCATATGCGGCATGCCAAGGCATATGCCGGCATGCCAAGGCATATGCTGGCATGCCAAGGCATATGCTGGCATGCCCAAGGCATATGCGGCATGCCAATTCATATGCGGCATGCCAAGGCATATGCCGGCATGCCCAAGGCATTATGCGGGCATGCCAAGGTCATATGCGGCATGCCAAGGCATATGCGGCATGCCAAGATAGGGCCAATATGCGGCATGCCAAGGGCATATGCGGCCATGCCAACGGCATATGCGGCATGCCAAGGCATATGCGGCATGCCAAGGCATATGCGGCATGCCAAGGCATATGCGGCATGCCAAGGCATATGCGGCATGCCAAGGCATATGCGGCATGCCAAGGCATATGCGGCATGCCAAGGCATATGCGGCATGCCAAGGCATATGCGGCATGCCAAGGCATATGCGGCATGCCAAGGCATATGCGGCATGCCAAGGCATATGCGGCATGCCAAGGCATATGCGGCATGCCAAGGCATATGCGGCATGCCAAGGCATATGCGGCATGCCAAGGCATATGCGGCATGCCAAGGCATATGCGGCATGCCAAGGCATATGCGGCATGCCAAGGCATATGCGGCATGCCAAGGCATATGCGGCATGCCAAGGCATATGCGGCATGCCAAGGCATATGCGGCATGCCAAGGCATATGCGGCATGCCAAGGCATATGCGGCATGCCAAGGCATATGCGGCATGCCAAGGCATATGCGGCATGCCAAGGCATATGCGGCATGCCAAGGCATATGCGGCATGCCAAGGCATATGCGGCATGCCAAGGCATATGCGGCATGCCAAGGCATATGCGGCATGCCAAGGCATATGCGGCATGCCAAGGCATATGCGGCATGCCAAGGGCATATGCGGCATGCCAAGGCATATGCGGCATGCCAAGGCATATGCGGCATGCCAAGGCATATGCGGCATGCCAAGGCATATGCGGCATGCCAAGGCATATGCGGCATGCCAAGGCATATGCGGCATGCCAAGGCATATGCGGCATGCCAAGGCATATGCGGCATGCCAAGGCATATGCGGCATGCCAAGGCATATGCGGCATGCCAAGGCATATGCGGCATGCCAAGGCATATGCGGCATGCCAAGGCATATGCGGCATGCCAAGGCATATGCGGCATGCCAAGGCATATGCGGCATGCCAAGGCATATGCGGCATGCCAAGGCATATGCGGCATGCCAAGGCATATGCGGCATGCCAAGGCATATGCGGCATGCCAAGGCATATGCGGCATGCCAAGGCATATGCGGCATGCCAAGGCATATGCGGCATGCCAAGGCATATGCGGCATGCCAAGGCATATGCGGCATGCCAAGGCATATGCGGCATGCCAAGGCATATGCGGCATGCCAAGGCATATGCGGCATGCCAAGGCATATGCGGCATGCCAAGGCATATGCGGCATGCCAAGGCATATGCGGCATGCCAAGGCATATGCGGCATGCCAAGGCATATGCGGCATGCCAAGGCATATGCGGCATGCCAAGGCATATGCGGCATGCCAAGGCATATGCGGCATGCCAAGGCATATGCGGCATGCCAAGGCATATGCGGCATGCCAAGGCATATGCGGCATGCCAAGGCATATGCGGCATGCCAAGGCATATGCGGCATGCCAAGGCATATGCGGCATGCCAAGGCATATGCGGCATGCCAAGGCATATGCGGCATGCCAAGGCATATGCGGCATGCCAAGGCATATGCGGCATGCCAAGGCATATGCGGCATGCCAAGGCATATGCGGCATGCCAAGGCATATGCGGCATGCCAAGGCATATGCGGCATGCCAAGGCATATGCGGCATGCCAAGGCATATGCGGCATGCCAAGGCATATGCGGCATGCCAAGGCATATGCGGCATGCCAAGGCATATGCGGCATGCCAAGGAATATGCGGCATGCCAAGGCATATGCGGCATGCCAAGGCATATGCGGCATGCCAAGGCATATGCGGCATGCCAAGGCATATGCGGCATGCCAAGGCATATGCGGCATGCCAAGGCATATGCGGCATGCCAAGGCATATGCGGCATGCCAAGGCATATGCGGCATGCCAAGGCATATGCGGCATGCCAAGGCATATGCGGCATGCCAAGGCATATGCGGCATGCCAAGGCATATGCGGCATGCCAAGGCATATGCGGCATGCCAAGGCATATGCGGCATGCCAAGGCATATGCGGCATGCCAAGGCATATGCGGCATGCCAAGGCATATGCGGCATGCCAAGGGCATATGCGGCATGCCAAGGCATATGCGGCATGCCAAGGCATATGCGGCATGCCAAGGCATATGCGGCATGCCAAGGCATATGCGGCATGCCAAGGCATATGCGGCATGCCAAGGCATATGCGGCATGCCAAGGCATATGCGGCATGCCAAGGCATATGCGGCATGCCAAGGCATATGCGGCATGCCAAGGCATATGCGGCATGCCAAGGCATATGCGGCATGCCAAGGCATATGCGGCATGCCAAGGCATATGCGGCATGCCAAGGCATATGCGGCATGCCAAGGCATATGCGGCATGCCAAGGCATATGCGGCATGCCAAGGCATATGCGGCATGCCAAGGCATATGCGGCATGCCAAGGCATATGCGGCATGCCAAGGCATATGCGGCATGCCAAGGCATATGCGGCATGCCAAGGCATATGCGGCATGCCAAGGCATATGCGGCATGCCAAGGCATATGCGGCATGCCAAGGCATATGCGGCATGCCAAGGCATATGCGGCATGCCAAGGCATATGCGGCATGCCAAGGAATATGCGGCATGCCAAGGCATATGCGGCATGCCAAGGCATATGCGGCATGCCAAGGCATATGCGGCATGCCAAGGCATATGCGGCATGCCAAGGCATATGCGGCATGCCAAGGCATATGCGGCATGCCAAGGCATATGCGGCATGCCAAGGCATATGCGGCATGCCAAGGCATATGCGGCATGCCAAGGCATATGCGGCATGCCAAGGCATATGCGGCATGCCAAGGCATATGCGGCATGCGGCATGCCAAGGCATATGCGGCATGCCAAGGCATATGCGGCATGCCAAGGCATATGCGGCATGCCAAGGCATATGCGGCATGCCAAGGCATATGCGGCATGCCAAGGCATATGCGGCATGCCAAGGCATATGCGGCATGCCAAGGAATATGCGGCATGCCAAGGCATATGCGGCATGCCAAGGCATATGCGGCATGCCAAGGCATATGCGGCATGCCAAGGCATATGCGGCATGCCAAGGCATATGCGGCATGCCAAGGCATATGCGGCATGCCAAGGAATATGCGGCATGCCAAGGCATATGCGGCATGTCAAGGCATATGCGGCATGCCAAGGAATATGCGGCATGCCAAGGCATATGCGGCATGCCAAGGCATATGCGGCATGCCAAGGAATATGCGGCATGCCAAGGCATATGCGGCATGCCAAGGCATATGCGGCATGCCAAGGAATATGCGGCATGCCAAGGCATATGCGGCATGCCAAGGCATATGCGGCATGCCAAGGCATATGCGGCCTACCAAGGCATATGTGACCGTTGCTGTAGATGTGTGGGTGCACAGGTGGGTTGCGCGAGAATATGACCTGTGGGTCAGGTTGGGATGGATTGGGTCAGGTTGAGTTGATTTGTGTTCGGTTGGGCTGGGCTGGAACGGGTTGGTTTATGTTAAGATGGATTGGGACGGGAGAAGGAGAAACAGGAATGTGGTGTGGAGGTGGGATTCGGCAAGGGCAGGCAGGCGGAAATGAGGATAAGGGACAAGGTGCGAGCATGCTGGAACAACGACAGGTGCAGTGCGATGCCGGAGAGAATGCAGGCGAGGAGAGAATGCAGGCGAGGAGAGAATGCAGGCGAGGAGAGAATGCAGGCGAGGAGAGAATGCAGGCGAGGAGAGAATGCAGGCGAGGAGAGAATGCAGGCGAGGAGAGAATGCAGGCGAGGAGAGAATGCAGGCGAGGAGAGAATGCAGGCGAGGAGAGAATGCAGGCGAGGAGAGGATGCAGCAAGCAGCCATGGACACCCGAACAATGGATGTGGCAAGCCACCATGACGATGAGGGCTGGCTTCGACGCAGAATTAGGTGTTTTAGAAGCGAAGGACGCCAGGAATTGGACAACGAATGCAGCTAAGGACGCTGGGGATTGGACGCAGCGAGCAACGAAGGGCGGTGAGACGCGCACCTGGGGGGCCTCGAGGGGGTAGTTGGAGGGGAAGTCGACCTGCAGCTGAAACACCTCCCCTGCATACAGGGTGCCCGCTGCCCCATGCACGTCTATGCTCCATCTGAGAGACACACATGCACGCCGGAAGATGAGAGGGAGGGGGAGACGAAGGGAGAGGGGAGAAGTGGGGTTTGAAAATGAGCAGATAGAAGGAAAGCGCGGATGACCAATGCTTACTGCCATCTGTGAGGGTCAATGCCTGGACACATCCGCTCTCGCCCCGTCCATCCCACATCCATCCCCTCTCATCCGTCTCTGCACTTTGTTGCACTAATCGCCGTCCCCTCAATTTCTGAGGCGCCTCAAAAATCGTCTCTAACCCCCCACCCCTCCGCCCACCCCCCTTCCTACCTCTATCCCCTGCCTCACACACAGCACCACGCCCCTGAAGGTTGTTTCTTTGATTCCCCCCACACAACCCCGAAATCCTCCCCATCCTCCCCTCCCGTTTCCCCCCATGCAGCACCACACCTCTGCAAATTGTCGCTGGGGTGGTACACGAATCCGTGGGGCGGGTTGCGCTGCCACTCCGCCAGCTCCTTATGCAGCCGCCCCGCTGCTATGCGACTCAAACCCTGCCGCGCAACAGGGAAGGGTGCGGGGGGAGAAAGGCGACAGAGTGGGGGGGGGCGGGGGGGGGGGAGAAGGGGGGAGGGGGAGAAGGTGGGGAGCGGACGACAAGCTTTTAAATATTTATCCGCATGCGCGCTTCTAACTCCGCAACAGCCGCGTCCTCCCGCAACAAGCGCAACGCGTTTTCCGCAACAGGCGCGCGCCATGGTGCTGCGAGCATAGCCTGTGGTAACATGTAACTTGCAACGGCGAGCGCACGCTGTACCTGATGCTGCTGGCTTCCCGCAGACGCCATGCCTCCTGCTTCGCACGCCGCACGTCGCGTGATGGACGGCCGCGCTTTCGCCCCTCCTCCTCCTTCCTGCGCTCTCTGCCTCCCCCACTTGACCACTTCTTCTTAGCGCCTCAACAGTCGTCTCGCCCCTACGCCTCCTTCGAGTCGTTCTCACTGCTACTCAAGCTTTGAAGCAGGCTTTAAATTCCTAGGCTAATGCCTCTAGGGCACCTGTTTCGCCTGGCAACGTGTCGGAAACGAAACGAGCGAAACGAAATCGACGGTATAATCCGAAACGCCGCGTAAAGCTTAGCCCTATGTCGCGCACGAATGAATAAACTCCTAATTATGATGCCTATTTTAAGACGGACTCTATATAAGCTAAGGTCGCCCCTGTGCTACCTCCCCGAAACGCCTCGCGACCTTAACTCCATGGCTCGCGGCTGGCGTAAAAATCACACATCAGTTCCTTCCGGCAACGAGCAGGCCGACACCTTTCTGCGATGTCAGGATCTCAGCAGGCCGCGCGCGCAGGAAAATTAGGCGCAGGATTGCAAGGACGAGACGGCGAGGTAGCGTACATTCACCAAAGACAAGACAAAGATTGGAGTGAGCAATGTCTCCTGCCAGTTCAGACCATGGGTGCTGGGGGCGATATACGCGGTACAGTTAGATTCACTTGCCGAATGGCCTTACATTTCGGAGTGAGCTCAGATATCTTCTTGGGAACGTAACTGGGAAGCAACATCTTATTTTGGATTGCATAGCAACTGGCCTCACTTTGCACACCCCAAGCCGTTACAAAAAAACACGTTCCAGTGCTACTCATCCTTATGACTAGCCATAGATTCTCTTCTTGACGTCTTGTGTTGCAACCAATTCCCACTGGGCAAGCTCATTTGCCGCCTCAGCGCCCCCAGCATCTTCCTCACGGGAGCTCCCGTCCCATTCGAAAACGACGGCAGGCGTGTTTGCGACACGCTCCGCTCGCAGCCGCCACCAGCCACACCACCAAACGGTGACCGATCGACACTAGAATTCGTCGAGCAGTTTGATTCACTCCGAGGCACGAAAGTCGCAGGCAGGCGGTCGCACGAGGCGGTGTGGGAGCGGGTGATATGCGACGAGCGGGGCCGAGGAAGCGAATAGGAAGTGAGGGAGCGAGAGATGGCGCGATCAGCCATGGGAGAACCAAACACTGGCTCCTCTTCAGGTACCTGTGAGGCCCACCCAGCAGTGGGGGACACTGAGGGGGTTTTCCTGCGCCAGGGGGAGAGGGCGGAGTGGGCAGAGGCGGAGGCGGAGGAGGGGGTGGAGGCAGGGGAGGAGAAGGAGCGGAAGTCCCAGGAGGTGCGGGGGGGAGAGGGGGAGGTGATACCCGTGGCGGAGGGGGAGCGGGGCGGGATGGTGGAGCAGGGGGAGGTGAGCTGGCATTTGATGGCGGACACGAGGCGGTTCGTCTCCATGACAATGTTGACCTCGGCTTCCATCACCGCGAGCCGCAGCGCCGCTGCTTCGCTGTCGCTCGCCGTGAATCGCGCTGACGCGGGACGCGGAGTCGCCACTTCCTCTGAAGAATCACGCGCACAAGGCATGGATGGGAATGGGGGAGGGAAAAAGCTATTTAGTGAGAACAGTCGCGGTTATGACGATGCGCGCCAGAAACAACGTCTAATTGCGGAGCAAGAAAACAAAGTACATTCACACGCAAAATGACACCTTATAATCAGACAATTCAAATCAGAAACCCGACCAACGAGCACGCGGGGCTGCTCACCGGGCAGGCCGTACAGAGCCGCGTCCTCGATGCTGAAGCTCGGCTCGCGCGTCAACCGCCGCCCGAGAAACGCGTCGACGTCCAGCATCGCCACATCCTCGCCCTCCTCGTCCTCGTCTTCCTCGTTCCACTCCTCCTCGATCTCCAGCCACGCTTGCCGACTTTCCCCGCGAGCTCCTCTCGTGTAAGGCGAGTCAAACGTCAAACCCCCGCTGTACGGTGCAGCACTCTTCTCCGCCGCGTCCGCGCGCAGCGGGTCGCCTCCCCGCGTCGCCTCGCCCAAGGACATGACGTCGTGCCACGAAGAATTGTAGCAGCGCGTCGGTTGCATGTCGTTCGACGCGTTGGTGAGGCGCAGATCCAGGAGCAGCGTGGGCTTGCTCGCCGGCATGTGCCTGGCTCCAACTCGAGGGCCAACCTCCATCGCCGACAATAAGAGCTAAAAGGATGGCAACGGGAACGGAAAGGGAGCGGACCGGCTGTGCAAATATTGCCGGAGAGAGACACGAATTGGGCTAGGATTCCAGTCAGTAACAGAGGTTCGAATGGAGCTGTAATAACTTCTGCCGACTAGCCCAAAGAGGAGAACGAGCAATGGTGATGAGCGCTGAGGCGCTTACGCAACCTATGTGGCAAAATCTTGTAGAAATATATTTACTTCCCTCGGAAAATGACACGAAGGGTAAGCTGGCACATGCTGTCAGCTCTAGGAGCTTCTTGCAATTGTCCCAACGAACCTGAGGGGCCGAACTCCAAAACAAGCAGCGGATTCTGTGAGGGTGAGCAGGAGAGTGCCCTGTCGTTGCTCTTCTCTTCTCTCCACCACACAAAAAATGGAGAATTTGTGCACAGGTCAGTCACACAGTGTTTGACAGCTGGAGAGACGGGCGTTGCAGGGAAGGATGAGCAGTGAGGGCCGCAACGTAACGTACTTCACCGCGCTATGAATCCCAATACCGTGTGATAAATAATGTGTTACATTCAGATTTCAGGCCAATCAATCAAATGTGCCGCGTCCTGACAAAATGGTTGCTGGGGGTGGGAGGGAACAGAAGAATGTGGTGGCGAGCTTGTTACAAAATGGATGTGAGAGATGGCTCTCACACAGGCACAATGGAGGGAGAGCGAGAGTCAGGAGGAGGGTATGTGGTGTGGTTGTGGTGGTGGTGTGTGTGGTGTGGTCTGCGTGTGGTGGAGGTTTGTTTGGGTGATTGAGCGGGACCCTGGTTATATGACAGTAGCGAGCGGTATCCCACGGCCTCTTGCTCGGGACATGAAAAAATCGGGAATGAATCTTGGGATCGTATTTTGCAGTGTAGGTAACTGTACAAAGGCTGAACGTTGTCAGTATTCAACTGATGGAACACACAAGACGAAACATATTCAATGCATTTAGGGACCAAGCCAGCCTTCTGTCTGGATATACACTGCGATTCATTACAGAATGCTATGCATTTCTCCACTAAGATGTTATGTAGAGTCATTACCCAATACATATCAACAAATTATTTAGTTAGATTCTCATTTGGACAAGTAAATTACTAAACATCAGCCCTTCTTAGGGGAACAGAAGGATAACGCCTGAGAAGTGGTCTCTAGGTCCAATGACTACTACCATCAGCACACCAATCCAGAAGCCACTGCAGAACCCGCTCCCATCTGTGGTCTCCAGCAGTTCAGCTCCTCCCTAGGCAAAATTAGGATACATGATAGGCTTGAGAGCATCTAGCTTGTCTTGCCTCACAGTGAACCAGTCGTCGTTAAGAATCCCCCCAGTGTCCTTGCTAAGCGGGCCCCAGAACGCGAACGTCCACGACACCTTGAGCGCCTTCATGTACTTGATGAGCGTGAAGAACACCGTCCGCTCCACCCGGTTCAGCTCCGAATCCGGAGGCGGCAGCTTCGACCCAAACTCACCCACCCACACCGGCGCGTACCCCTTCTTTTGAATGAAACCCCAGTGGTGGTTGTACAGCTTGGGAAGATTCTTCGGAAAGTCAGGCGTGACGGACTTATTGAAGAACTTTTGGAAGTAGACGAAGGGGCCGTACTCGTGAGCGGTGTATGCGAGCTTGTTGGGCACGGTGAGCTTTAGCGGCGCGTTCATGAGCACGCGGCAGTTGCCGCCCCACCAGTAGTCGTTGTGCATGCCCTCCAGGAAGATGATCCAGTCCGGATTCACGCGCTGAATCGCCGCCGCCACACTGCACGCGCGCGCACACACGCACGGTGAGAGCGGAAGGGGAGAGTGTTGAGCGCAGGAAACAAAAGGACCGGTGCTCGCGGAAGCATCATAACCCCAAAATGCACGAACTGGATAGGAGGATCTCTACGAGGATCTCTAGACAAACCAATGGCGGAGGAGGGAGGGAACGGACGAGGGAATCAGGCGGAACTCACATCTTGGTGGCGGTGCGGAAGTTGAGCGGCGGATTCTCGTATTTGCCCTCAACGTCCCAGTACGGCGAGGGGAACGGAGCGGTGTTCCCATTGAAGTGCGGCTCGTTCAGCAGATCCGCGCCGATGACCGTCGGGTTACCACGGTACCGTTTCGCGAGCATGATCCATCGCTGCAGCCACTTCCTCGGGGGCGTGGTGGGGTCATACCACAGGCCCTCCGTGGGAAGATTCAGCAGCAGGTGGTGTTGGTGGTAATCCAAGATAATCTTCATGCCTCGCTGGCCCGCCGCCGCAATGATCTTATCCATCACTTGGAGCGAATTGAGTCCCTGCAGATCGGGGTTCTTGCCGTAGTCGATGCTCTTGGGGGAGCAGCTGGGCTCGAGCGCGTCTCCCGCGAAGGGCAGGCGGATGGCGTTGAATCCGAGCTTGCGCATCTGGTCGAGATGCGACTGGTAGCTGCGCGCCCACAGCCCCTGCACAACCGCCACGTCGGACTCGAATCCCGACCACATCAGCCCCGAGAAGCGCACCTGCGCGAGGAGGAAACGCGGGGGAATGGATTAGGCGCGACGGAAGGATACAACGGGAGGAAACGAGGAAAACCGAGAAAACGATAAACCAGAGGCCGAAAAAAAGGAAAGCGAGGAGATTGAGAAAAGATGCACGGGATATTTGCGATAAAGGAGAACGTAAAAAGGAAAACCGCGGAGGGGGTTGCGGGAAGGAGATTAGTAGAGGCACGGCAAGGAGTCAGCGAGGCAAGGAGGTAAGAAGCAGGGAGGGCGTACCACGCGGCCGTACGCGTCAACGAACTGGTTGCCCTTGACGGACCAGGAGCCCGAGCCTAGAGGCGCGGCTAGGGGAGCTGCCGAACGAGGTAGTCGACCCACCAGGGCCATGCGACGAGTCACGTTGTCGCCATGGTCGGTTGAGAGCGGTGAATCGCGTTGAGCAGCGTGGACTGCTTGAAAGACGGCGAACAGTAAACAGCACGCTTGTAGGACTCGACTTATAAGTGGGTCGCCCATTGCAGCGACTGCGCTGCTGGAGTGTGAGAACGAGAATGGCGAACCTAGAACGGGAATCTATTCTATTAGTTTACCAGGTCACAGTCCGTCAAGAATGTGAGGTCGCTTTCTATACACGAGTTCCCTGAATGATTGTTAAAGCAGAAAAGTTCGATGCAATATATCGCTGGCGGATGGCTTCAAGGCATGCAGCCGTGAAGCGCAATCATTTACTTTCCGTTTCGGCCGATTTTGTCTCCCTTGAGAAGAGAGCTACGGAGTTGGAGCTATGCCATGCCATCCCACACCACCACCATGAATAACCTTGAAGCCGATGTTCCCACGCGAATGTTGGCAGCACAGGCACACATTTCCGACATTTCTTTCCGCCAGAAATCCCTCCACCGACGAGCCGCATTCCTGCGCCTCTCCCACTGACAAACAGGCTCCCCCCGACTGACGAATTGGGCGCCCGCCTCCAGCCCCTGTCCCCCCAAGCGCAGTCCTGTCACGCGATTCGTGCGTCTCCGCACACTCTGGTGTCACGACGGCGCAGCAGCCGGGCTGTGTTGGGGGGAACTCTAGGGCGATTCGGTTTCGAGAATGGCTTATGCAGTGCTGAGTGCTGTGACTACTGCGAGGTGGTGTTTCCCAGAAGCACACCACCCTCTGGATGATTTTTATAGCGGGTACGAGCAGAAGCAGAACACTGATATCAATCCTCATACAGTACATTTCTTAGCCAAGCAAACAAGGGAAAGTATGCCACAAGTAACCAACTTGGGACTCGATAACGTGAATGGTAACAAGACTCGACGTTGACGTCGGAAGGGTTGCGTAGAGCTGTATTCCGTGTATAAGGAACATTATGAAAGAGTACAATATAATCATATTTTGCTTAAAGAAGCAATTAATTAAGTTCCTTCATTTTAACTTAAAACAGGACACTGTATATGGTGCTTCGCTCTGCGCTGGCAGAAATTGTATCGTTCTGCGGTGGCAGAAATTGTCTTGTTCTGCGCTGGCAGAAATTCTCATTCTGCGCTGGCAGAAATTTTATCTCTGCGCTGGCATCCGTCCCTTTCACAGCTGTCAACTCAATTTCTGCGCTCTTTTCTTGGTTCTTTTGTTCTGGTTCCTCTCGACTCGACAAGCACACCTGCTCTGCTCTTATTCCTCTTCCTTGCCCCCACCCCAATTTCTCGCCAGTTCTCCCACCCAGCCGTCGCTCTCGCTCCCACCCCGCCGTATCCTCTCCCTCACTACCCGCCTTCACCTCTCCTATTCACCTCTCAGTCACTCAGTCCCACACCGCGATCTCCTCTTCCTTACTTCCCCGTCGTCGCCTCTCCCTCCTCCCCGTCGTCGCCTCTCCCTCCTCCCCATCGTCGCCTCTCCCTCCTCCCCGTCGTCGCCTCTCCCTCCTCCCCGTCGTCGCCTCTCCCTCCTCCCCGTCGTCGCATCTCCCTCCTCCCCGTCGTCGCCTCTCCCTCCTCCCCGCCGTCGCCTCTCCCTCCTCCCCGCCGTCGCCTCTCCCTCCTCCCCGCCGTCGCCTCTCCCTCCTCCCCGCCGTCGCCTCTCCCTCCTCCCCGCCGTCGCCTCTCCATCCTCCCCGCCGTCGCCTCTCCCTCCTCCCCGCCGTCGCCTCTCCCTCCTTCCCGCCGTCGCCTCTCCCTCCTCCCCGTCATCGCCTCTCCCGCCGTCGCCTCTCCCTCCTCCCCGCCGTCGCCTCTCCCTCCTCCCCGCCGTCGCCTCTCCCTCCTCCTCGCCGTCGCCTCTCCCTCCTCCCCGCCGTCGCCTCTCCCTCCTTCCCGCCGTCGCCTCTCCCTCCTCCCCGTCGTCGCCTCTCCCTCCTCCCCGCCGTCGCCTCTCCCTCCTCCCTGCCGTCGCCTCTCCCTCCTCCCCGTCGTCGCCTCTCCCTCCTCCCCGCCGTCGCCTCTCCCTCCTCCCCGCCGTCGCCGCTCCATCCTCCCCGCCGCGCCGCTCCTTCCTCCCCGCCATCGCCTCTCCCTCCTCCCCGCCGTCCCCTCTCCCTCCACGCGGTTGCCTCTCCCTCCTCCCCGCCGTCGCCGCTCCCTCCTCCCCGCCGTCGCCTCTCCCTCCTCCCCGCCGTCGCCTCTTCCTCCTCCCCGCCGTCGCCTCCGGCGACAGGTGCACGAGCGCAAGCGTGAGTTGGTGCGCGAGCGCGGATTGGTGCGCGAGCCCGGGTTGTTTTCTGAGTTACCGTGGTTATCTGGTGCGTTCCCGGTTCTTTCATCCTCCCTCCTCCTTCTGAAAAAACTTTCTTCTTCTTCTTCTTTTGTTTGTTTGTTTTTTGCTCTCCTCGTGAAAGAGCGCATGAGAGAGCGCGTGACAGTGCGTGTTAGAGCCCGTGAGAGCGAGCGCGCCTGAGAGAGCGTGCGAGGGAGCGCGTGAGTGAGAGTGCGCGTGAGAGTGCGAATGAGAGATTGCGTGAGAGAGTGCGTGAGGGAGCGCGTGAGAGAGCGCGTGAGGGAGCGCGTGAGAGTGTGTGAGAGAGTGCGCGAGAGAGTGCGCGAGAGAGTGCACAAGTGAGCGCGTGAGAGTGCGCAAGAGAGAGCGCGCAAGAGTGTGTGCAAAAGAGCGCGTGGGAGAGTGCGCGCGATAGAGCGCGCGAGTTTGCGCATGAGGGAGCGCGTGAGAGAACGTGGGAGTTTGCGCGTGAATTTCTGTTGCGCTTACTTTGTTTTTTAGTGCATCAAGGAAGCTGAATTCTCTGATTTTGTTTTATTGTGCTATTAATGCAAGTTGTATTCTCTGATTTTGTTCTTGTTTGTGCAGGGAGTGAGTTGCATTCCCTGATTTTTCTTTCCTGTGCAGGGAGTTCAAGCTGCAGCCTTTGTTTCTTGCGGAGAAAAGGGATGGGGAGAAGGGAGATGAGGGAAATGAGGGAGGGAGGGAGGGAGGGAGGGAGGGAGGGAGGGAGGGAGGGAGGGAGGGAGGGGAACGGGGGACAGGATAGTGATAATTTATACAAGGCTGAAATTAATTCATTATGCTTGCATGCTTATTACAGTAGCTGTATGTTTTTGCGTTGTGTGTCTAGCTGTATGTTTTTGCGTTGTGTGTCTCTGTATATGTGTGAGCCTGTATGTGTGTGAGTGCGTACATGTGCATATGTGTGTTGTGCGTGCTTCAGAGTGTGGTGCTAAGTGCCTCCTGAATGCAACTCGGATTGTGATCGTCGGTGGGGCAGCTTTGCTAGCCTCTTCCGTACCATATCAATCTCAGTTGCAGCAGTGATGCATTTAGCATTCGCTTTGAAACTTTCTTAAACATTGTCTTGTGTTTTAGTATTCATTTATGTGTTATCGTCTGTGCTTGTTTTGGGGGTGTGGTGCTAAGTGTCTCGTGTATGCAACTGGGATTGTGATCGTCGGTGGGGCAGCTTTGCTCACCTCTTCCGTACCATATCAGTCTCAGTTGTTGCATAGATGCATTTAGTATTCCCTTCAAAACATGTAAGACGGTTCTTGTACACCATCGTTTTTGTGGTCATTTGTGTATGTCTGTCTCTCGGTGGTACTGTTGTATTTTTTGTGTTGTCCTTTGTGTTCGTGTGTCATTGGGTACCGTATCATCTTTAGTGCTAAAACGATTCTCCAATTGTTCCATTCGCCGTACTTATCGACGATTATGGAATGTTTGGAAACATTTGTTTTCATTTTTTTGGGGAAGCTATGTGAACAGTGATTTCTTTCAAAATTTATAAAAAAAATTCACTGTTCACATCAGCCAACCGAAAAGTGAAAACGAATGTATAAGGTTGCTACGCAACCCAAAAAAAAAACCCGAACGGACACTGTATCGGGTTTTCTGACGGGTTTGGTAAGCGGGGTCACGGATTCAGTCACTAACAACAGGTACAAAATCACGCGAATGGTCACACATGTAACTCCCGCAAAAAAAAACTTGAAACTCAACAAAATTCCCGCTCGCGCCCAACCAATCTGCGAACTTGTGAAAAAACTAAAACCCAATCGGAATCGGATGCGGTTTGGGAACGGATCAACCCTAAACACCTGGCGAGTCATGTGTTTAGGGTTGATCATCCGAAAATGCATCCAGGTTCTTTCTGGGTTTCATTTTGTTTTGGCGGGAGTTTCATCTGTGACCATTCGCGTTTTTTTTTACCAGCTGATTGTGACTGATTCCGTGAAACCCTTTATCAGTCGCGTGAAAACACCCTTTGCAGTGACCGTACCCAAAATTGTTTTCGGGTCCCATGATGGTTACGAACGGCATATTTTCCCAGCAAACAATGCAGTTCGCTACACGTACGGAGAATGTACACGTACAAGAATCCGACAACATTGAACAATTCGTGTTAGCTAAGGAAATCGCGCGACACTCTGCAACGCAGATGCCATTCGACTTGTTCCCTCATTCCAAGTGCATTCATTCGGTAGTTTTCCCCATTCCAATCTAAGTCCTTTGCGTTGTCGTTGTGTTGTAGTGTCCTAATTACCTTCCACTACCAGCGATCATCTAGCGCTTCCGTCGAATTTCCGCTCGCCAGCATGCGGATCGACATGAGCCTCGTGGATCCGCCGTCGCTTCAGCCCGGCCGTTTCGACGATGCAGATATCGGATTCGCCGCGCCATCGTTCCCGCTGCCTGCCGTGAAGGATGTGAGCCGATTCGATTCCTCACGCCGCTCGTCTTGTTGAGAACGAGTAGTTGATACGGTTGGGAGAACACAGAATACTGATTCGCTTCGTAAGGGGTACCGGCACTTCGAAGGCTGCAAGAAATTACAGGACTGTTTCATCAAATCTCTTAACACCATTTTCTCATCCCCCTATCCTCGCGTTTCCTCACCTCTGCTCCCTCCCCGCTCTTCCCGCTCCCTGCGCGCTCCTTTCTACTACAGCTGGACGGGTTCCAAAACGCGGCGATGGAGATGGTGAAGCCGCAGCACGGCACCACCACGCTCGGGTTCGTCTTCCAACACGGCGTCATCATCGCCGTCGACTCGCGCGCCACCATGGGCACTTATATTGGTGCGCGCTTATATTGGGGATCGGGCCACCCGTCGTATGCCTCTCTTCTGCCTGCCCCTCTGCGCCATTTCCTTCATTCCGACTGTTTGAGCCGCCTGGATATTCCTCCGCCGTCTTTGCTTCCCTCCCCGTGCTTGCCTCCTCGCCCCGTGCAGCATCCCAGACGGTAAGAAGGTGACTCATCAACTCATACTTGCTCGAGATTGTGACGCCTCCGAACCTCGCCTTTTCCCACGTCTCCACACCCCTTCTCTCTCTGCCCTTGCCTCCTCCCTGCGAGCAGCATCACAGACGGTGAAGAAGGTGATCGAGATCATGTCTTACCTGCATCAAGTACCTGCTGGGCACCATGTGTGTCTTACCTGCATCAAGTACCTGCTGGGCACCATGTGTGACTTACCTGCATCAAGTACCTGCTGGGCACCATGTGTGTCTTACCTGCATCAAGTACCTGCTGGGCACCATGTGTGTCTTACCTCCCTCCACTCACCCCACTCCACTCCACGCCCCTTCTCTCCCCGTGCGTGCCTCCTCTTGCTACCAGCCTCACAGACGGTGAAGAAGGTGATCGAGATCAACAAGTACTTGCTCGAAACTGTGTTGCCTCTCTATCTTTGCCTCTTCTCACATCCCCACATTTCCGTTCTACCATGTTTACCTCCTCCCTGCGAGCAGCATCACAGACGGTGAAGAAGGTGATTGAGATCAACAAGTACCTCCTCGGCACCATGGCGGGCGGCGCAGCGGACTGCCAGTTCTGGCAGCGCAACCTGGGCAAACAGGTGCGAGGGTGCTGCTGGGATAGGCAGATACAGGGGATTCAGTGGGTTAGATCTACTCCTAGAAGGCTTGTTGCAGGTGGAACCTAAGCTTTTCTCATACGGATTGTGCACACAGTGGAGTGCATTGTTTGGTTCCCCTCCTAGTCTAGCCGTCCACAACTGGTGCGCACCAATCCGTCCCCACCCATCCCCACCCTCGTTGTTTTACCCTGTGGGCCTGTGTCCGCAACGGAGGCAGTGCCGGCTGCACGAGTTGGAGAACGGGAGGCGCATCAGTGTGGCGGGGGCGTCGAAGCTGCTGGCCAACACGCTCTTCTCATACCGTGGCATGGGGCTCTCCATCGGTACCATGGTGGCCGGCTGGGATGAGACGGTGAGATCAACAGCTGGGATGAAACGATTAAGTGAGATCGACGGCTGAGATGGGACGGGAGGGTTAGTGGGATCTAGATTGTGTTGAAAGCTGCTGGCCAACACACTCTTCTCGTACCGCGGCATGGGGCTCTCCATCGGTACCATGGTGGCCGGCTGGGATGAGACGGTGAGATCAACGGCTGGGATGAAACGGTCAGTGGGATCTTCAGCTGGGATGAGAGTTTGGTGGAATCGACGGCTGCTATGAGGCGGTCAGTGCGACTGACGGCTGGGATGAGACGGTCGGTAAGGTTAACGGCTTGGATGAGGCAGTCAGTGGGATCAATGGCTTGGATGAGATCGTCAGTGGGATTGACGGCTGGCATGAAGCGATTATCAGGTCGTATGTTAAGTAACAGGAAACAACGTCAAACCTGGTGAGTTGATGGCCTAGTTGCTCAGCAAACGTGCGTTTTGTGCTTCGTTTCTTTTGCCGGAGTGCTAATTTCTAACAATATCTCTGTGCTACCATGCTGCCATGCACCATGCTCTGTGCTGACATGCTGCCACACTGTTCTGTTGCTGTGCTTCTGTGCTGTGCTCTGCTGCCAGGGCCCAAAGCTGTTCTACGTGGACAGTGAGGGGTCGCGCTACGAGGGCCGGCGATTCTCAGTGGGGTCTGGCTCCACTTATGCCTATGGCGTGCTGGACGCAGGGTGAGGCGGGAAGGGGGGGAGGGGGGAGGGAAGAAGGGGTGTTAAGGAAGAAAGAGAGGATATGAATGAAGAGTGTGGAGGAGCACGGGTGGGAGGTGGGGGTGGGAAGGAGAGTAGGGCCTTGGAAGGAAGGTCATGCCATGGAAATTGGTTCTATGCTTGACTTACTACGTGGGAATCTGGATTTGTGTGTCGGTCGTGCCTCGTCATGGCGTGGCACGTGAACATGGGGATCTGTGGCATGGCATGGCATGGCATGGCATGGCATGGCACATGGCATGGCAGGTACCGGTGGGACATGTCAGTGGAGGAGGCGGAGGAGCTGGGGCGAAGGTCCATCTACCATGCCACCTTTCGTGACTCTGCTAGTGGTGGCACCGCATCAGGCACGTGCTCACTGAGGGAGAACACTTTGCTGTTACAGGCGTTGCCTCTTGTGGGCGTTGTTTTCTACATTAGGGATGCATTGCAGGAAGTGGTGGCTGTGTGGGTTCTACTTTTCCTGCACTTTAGCCGAAATTCCCTCACCCTCACCGTCCGCCCACCCTCTCTCTTCCCTCTCCCCATGCCACTGATTGCTCATATGCTCCTGTGTGTATTGTATCTTATTCTAATAACAGTGTACCATGTGGGTCCCGAAGGCTGGACGAAGGTGTCGGGTGACGATGTAACAGAGCTACACTACAAGTACTACCCTTTGAAGGAGGAGAGCAAGGAGGAGGTGGAGGCTATGGTTGATGCATGAGGGATGGCGAGACGTTAATACCTGTATCCTTCAGCTTTGTGCTCGTATGCCAGATATTCTTCTTAGGAAAAATCCTGTATAGTGAATGTTGCCCATTTAGAATCATGCCAACCTCCTCCCTACCAATTCATGGTCACTATTCTCTATGCGTTTATAAAAAATTGCTTGATCGAATGCTTAGCACAAACGATTTGCATCTGCTCGTGTACAAACCGAACATCCTCTCTCGCCGCCGCGTCTTATACCGCGCCAAGTGCTTGAGTCTGACGCCAGGCACAGCCATCCCTGAATCCCCGAACCCGAATCCCAAGGGACTTGGTCAGTTGGCATGGCAAAAGCACCTTTCACCTCCTAGATTGTTGCACGTGAGTGTTCGAGTCAAGGTGGTGCCTAGGGAGCTGTGACGAGCGACTACACATCCGCCGCGCTAGCCGTGTCGTAACGAGTCTTAACGTGATTCATGACTTTGCTTCGAAAACATGCGATGTTTTCGATCAATATTCAGCTATTGCGGAGCCGAGAGTAGAGACTTTCTGAGCTTATCTCTGGTTTCTTAGATATCCATCTTCAGATAACTCATTCCTGTTAGTTGTCAGGCAAGCATGCCTGCGGTACTCAACTGTCGAGCTCGTACTATCTCCTAACCTCGACCCGCTTCTCGTCCCCGTGCGCGAGTCTAGTCAGCTTGACGAGTCAGATTATAAACGCTCTTTCCGTCGTTACTTGCAGTTCCATGCACTTAGTGATGCTTCACCTATCGCCGATGTTCTCGGGTAATAGGTGTCAGATCTGAGCGGAACCGTGAGTGTCGACCGACCGACGTTCCAGGTCAGTGACGGAGCTTGAATGTGCGGCGCGGTGCGGTACGGTGCGTTTCGTGTGTAGTCTTCTTGGTTGAGGTTGAAGAAATCCGAGACGAGACGTCAAGCAAGCTCATTCTTTATTTCTTTCAAGTAGTCGCGGGTGAGGCGGTGAGGAGCGATGGAGGACGGTAGCATCGTGGCTAGCGGCGCAAGAGAGGAGGACCCCATCATTATAGACGACGATGACGACATTGACGACATTGGCGACGACATTAACGACGGCATGGACGATCGCATCGACGATGTTGGCGACAGATTTGATGCGAATCCGTCGCACGCCTTTCAATCCGCAGGTCCTCACGGGTCTGCGGCGTTCAGTGCGAGGCCGTCGGATCAGGCGGTCAAATGTGAACGCTTATTTGAATCGCAGGGAGTCGGCGGCGTAGCTGAACGAAATACGTTACAAGTCGACGATTTCGCAAGCGGGCGAAATTTGTCAGCAACCGATTGCCACCTCGACGACCGAGCTTCATCAGAGGACGACCCACCGCTATTAGCACGCCACGCTGAACCTAGCAGATTTCGTGCTCCTAGCGAGGCCCGTCTCTCGGGATTTGATTCTCCGCCTGCGTTCCATGCGACTGCTACTCGCGAGGATTCGCATGCGGAATCCGCTGGTCGACTGGACGGCGCGGGCAACGTGGATAGTGAGCCGGCTGGGGAGTCGGTTCGCGAAACCGTAAGGAAGCGGCGAAGAGAGGATGAGACAAGCACGAGCAGTGGAGCGAGGATGGATCAAGGGAGGGAGAGGACGAGGGAGAGGAGGAGGGAGAGTGAGACAGGCACGAGCCGTGGAGCGAGGATGGAGCGAGGGAGGGAGAGGGGTAGGACGGGGAGGGGGAAGAGTTGTGCGGGAATGAAGCGTTGGTTGAAAGCCTGGCGATGGGGGATTGGCGGACGGAGGGTTGACGGACAGAGGGTAGGAGGACGGAGGGTTGACAGACAGAGGGTAGGAGGACGGAGGGTTGACAGACAGAGGGTTGACGAGCGAGGTCTTGTACGGGACCGAGGGACAAGGCAACGGCGAACGGAAGGAGGGACGAGGTCATTTGGCAGAGGCCGTGCAAGGAGGGATGGAGTTAATGCTTTGGATGGGGAGGTTGGTGGGGAGGTTGGTGGGGAGGTTGATGGGGAGGTTGGTGGGGAGGTTGATGGCGTGTACTCGCTTTCCATGCGCATGTCTCGCGAGGCATTGGGGTGTTCCGCAGCTGTGGGGAGGGCAATGGGGAATTTCGGAGGGACAGACGACGCGGAACGCGGGTCAGGATGCCCAGAGAGAGGAATGGGGAGCCAAGGAGGGGCAGACGCGGCCGTGCACGGGTTAGGAGGCGCCCTGGTGGAGGAGGAGTGTGAGAGCGGGGACGAGGGAGAGGAGGAGAGGCGGGTTCGGAGGGCGAACGAGGTGTGGCGGAGGGTGACGTGGGCGTGGTGGCGTGACAATTTCTGGGCGCCAGGGGTGGAGAAGGAGGAGCCTGTTACAGTCACAGTCCAGGAGGATTTTCACGTGGATTACTGCCTCAAGTGCATCGGCCATGGCGTCCTCATGTCAGTCCCGCCTCACCTCCTCCCTCGCCTCGCCGTTGCCCTCGCCAATGCTCTGTCTGCCCTCGCCTTTGCTCTGCTCTCGCCTCAGCTCTGCTCTCGCCTCACCTCTACCCTCGCCATATTTCCCCTTCTCGTCCGTGCCTCGCCGTCTCCCCTGCAGGTGCTGTGACGGGCCTGCGTGCTCCAAGGCATGCCACGTGGAGTGTGCGGAGCCCAAGCTCTCCCACGCCCCCAAGGGGGCCTGGTACTGCCCTGACTGCCTCGAACGCCTCCGCACCTCCCGCCGCCCCTTCCCCTATCCCCCCCTCTCCACTACAACCCCTACTGGCTGTGCTTATACTCCTGGAAGGGAAGGGTTGGCTGGAGATTTCGGTGGTGGGGGTGGTGTGGCGAGTTTGGAGGACGAGGATTGGGATGCGGCCAGGGGGGTTAATGAAGCGAACGGTGTGGGTGCCTCCGCTGCTGCTGCAGCTGCTGCTGCTCCTCCTGCTCATAGCAGCCGCAGTGGCGGTGCTGGCAAGGCGGGGGGAGGAGGTGGCAATCTTACAGCAGTTCGTGGTGGGAGTTCTAAGGCCTCTGGTGCTAGTAACAGGGCGTCTAATGGCGAGGATTTGATGAAGTGGTTTGCTCTAGGCGAGGTGGTTGTGGAATCTGTGTGGCTGGACCGGGAGAAGGGGGAGGGGGGCGGTGGGGAGATGGGGATGGGGATGAGGATGGGAGGAGGCGGGATGGGCGAGGGGAGTCTGGCTTGGCAGCACGATGAGGAGATGAGGAAAATGAAGGCGGTGGGGGGAGAGGGAGAGGTGCGAGGGAGGAGGGGGGGGAAAGCAGTGGGGAAGGCAGGGGCGAGAGCAGGCAGCAAGGGGAAAAGGGGAGGGAGGTTGGCGCAGGGGCATGGAGGCAGGCGAATGGGGGGTAAAGGGTTGGTATTGGAAGAAGGTGGGGTGGGGGCAAGACAGGACGAGGGGATGGGTGGGGATGGGTTGAATGTGGCGCATGGAGGGGGGGTGGAAGCTCTTGGCTGTTCTGTCAGGGATGCAGGGGCACAGACTCATGCGGCTGTAGCAGGGGCGTGTGTGGGGCCCAGTGGGGCGGGTGCGGAGGCAGGGCGTGGCAGGGGGAGGGAGTATCTGGTGAAGTGGTTGAAGCGGCCTCATGTGCACAACGAGTGGGTGGATGGCGAGTGGCTGCACTCGCGGTTCCCGGGCCACCTGGCGGCGTATGAGACGCTCAAGGCGGAGGGCGAGGTGAGTATGTGTGTGGTGTGTTGTGTGATGATGGTGCTAGTCTTTTAAATTTTGGAGCTCGGGTGTGTGTGTGTGTGTGTGTGTGTGTGTGTGTGTGTGTGTGTGTGTCTGTCTGGAAAATTCAGAGGTTTGGATTTTTTCTGAGTGCATACTCTCTGGCCTGAACTGAACTGAACTGAAGTATGCAAGGCTTGCCTCAAGCAAACCGGTTTCCTTCCTTCCTTGGTGCTGCATGCATGTCCCCACAAACAAACAAACACGCACCACCTTCCTCTCCCCATGCGCAGCACAGCTGCCCATGTTTCGCAGCAAGTGGAATTTTCGAGTCAACTCAAAACTTTCCCCTTCAGGAACACCCACCTCCCCCACCCTTCCTCTCTCCCCATTCCCAGCTGCCTGTGTACCACAGCGAGTGGGCGGAGCCGGAGCGGCTGCTGGGGCGGTTCAAGGTGGAGGGGCTGGCGCATGGCAAGGGTGGCAGCAAGGGGCGCGGCAAAGGCCGGCTGAGACGCGTGGCAGACGAGTATCAGTGGTGAGAGAGAGAGATGGACGAAATGACAGGGGCGAGGGCTTCTGTTTCAGCATGTTGCTCGTCCTTCATCCTTTCTTGCCGATGCAATGCAGCAGCGACACTCACCCCCTTTTCCTTCCCCGTATCACCTGATATGTTTTCTCCTCTTCTCGTCCTCATTGCATGGTGCGATACACCAGGCTGCTGAAGTGGAGGGGCGTGGGGTACGAGCATCTGACATGGGAGCCCTGCAACATGCCCTTCCTCTCCACGCCATGTGGAATGGTGCTGCAGGCGACGCACGAGAGGGAGAGGGAGGGGTGTGAGCGCAGAGCCACAGAACAGGCCAGGCTGGAGGTACGTATGTGTGTGTGTTCCTACCTAGGTGTTGGGTTATTCTGCGGATTTTTTTCCTCGCATGGCACTTTGTGTTTGCAGGCGGGGCATGGGAGGGAGTGGGGGTGTGACTGGAGATACATGGGAATGCAGTGCGGTGCAGTCCGTTGCATTGCAGTGATGCATATCGCTGTAGAACCTTGATTACATGCACGTGCCTGTCCTGTGCTGTGCTGTGCTGTGCTGTGCTGTGCTGTGCTGTGCTGTGCTGTCAGCAAGTCCTTCCATGAGCCTCCCTCTGCTCACATCCTCCCTATGTGCCTGCTCGCTGCTATCATCACCCCCCCGATCGCAACATCACTCATGTTCCTCGCAGGCAAGAGCCAGACGCGCTGCTCCATTCGCATTATCACAGCATCACCATCCACACGCCAGTGCACCCATTCACCTTCTGAACCACGGCCGGCACGTAGAGTCTGTGCACCTCACGTGGTTCCAGGTGGCGGCCCTGGATTGGCTGAGAGCCCTATGGCAGTGCGATGGGGCCGCACTTGACCGCGCGTTGAACGCTGTGTGGGAGTCCGTGGGGGAGAGCAGGCGCGGGCTGGGCTGTGACGTGCGAGCTGCTGGCGCCTGGCCTGCAGGTG
This sequence comes from Closterium sp. Naga37s-1, assembly GCA_947471745.1. Classification (NCBI taxonomy): domain Eukaryota; kingdom Viridiplantae; phylum Streptophyta; class Zygnematophyceae; order Desmidiales; family Closteriaceae; genus Closterium; species Closterium sp. Naga37s-1. Next base: position 1,092,246 of record CANJKZ010000383.1, on the reverse strand, counting down.
GTGATGCCGGGGCGGGAGCGGAGGCGGAGGGGTTAGAGGGAGATAGAGGGGTGGACGATGAGGTGGGAAGGCGTGCACTGCTGTGCATGGACCCTGGCATGGTGAGTAAGCATAGCACATGAGCATGAGCATGAGTATCTCCCTGCTTCTCCTTACTCCACCGTACTCATGCCTCACTCACCTGGTTCAATTGCCTGGAGCCACCTCAAAAACACCCTTTCACCTCTCCTCATCTCACCCCACCGCCCCTCATATCGCCCCCCTGGGCAGGGCAGCTCCCGTGTGCTCGTGGCGCTCTGCCGCACCCTCATCACTCAGTTCAAGTGCGTGCGCCCCATCCTCATCATCTCCCCCTCTCCCTGCCACGCCGCCCGCTGGTGCTCCAATCTCCGCTCCCCCTGCCCCGGCCTTGCTGCACCGCCACCAGCTGCAGCAACAGCAGCTGCTGCACGAACAGCTGCTGCAGGAGGAGGGGCAGCAGCAACAGCAGCAGCAGTGGCGGAAGCAGCAGTGGGAGGGGTGGTGGTGGGGGAGGGAGGGGAGATTCATGTGTTGAAGTATGTGGGGGGGTCAGAGGCGGAGCTGGAGGCCATATGGGACAGGGAGATGCTGCCTGCTGACAGTGCCGCTGCATGCGCTGCTGCTGGCGCTGCTGCCAGTGCGAGTGCCCGTGCTCAGCCTGGCAGTGGTGCTGCTGACACGCCAGGGGCACCAGCGGAGTCAGGCATCGTGGTCCAGCCGCAAGTGGTTGTCACCACAGCAGCGATATTCGTGCATGTAAGCTGCTCCCCGCTGCAGGCGAGGTGATTCATGAGTCCACTCGAACATGCCCTGCTGCTTCCCCCCCCCTCCCCCCCAACCTGTTCTCCCCCTCCTCCACCCTGCCTGCCCTTGCCGTGTCTGCTAGCCCGTCCGTTCCAACTTAAATCTCAGTCTGTTTATGAAAGTTGATTCTCCCTTGAGACGCTTTCACTTAAAGCCTGAAACGTGACGACTCACTCTGAGCCGTTGGATTTTAACTGTGTGCGGCCCGGATGTGCAGGAGGCAGGTCGGCTCTCCCAGGTGCATTGGGAAGCTGTGCTCGTGGAAACCCCGCCACCCGGAGTCCACCTAAATTTTGACACGTGGCAGTCCATGATTAGTTGTTTCCAGGCCAATTCGCAGCATGCTGAGGTGGCGCCGTGTCACCAGCCACCATGTGCCCCTCCGCCCCTCGCTCTACATGCACGCCTGCTCGTGTGTGCTTCTTCCAGAGGCTCAGAGCAGCGGATTCAGGAGGAGGGTGGCCGGCAGAGTGAACAGCAGAGTGAGCAGCAGAGGCATGGGAGTGCAGCGCGGGCATGGGAGCGACTCTCTGTTGCTGCTGCTGCTGTTGTGGCCGCAGAGGCAGCAGTGGAGGAAGCAAGGGCAGTGGGGGGCGGAAATGATACTGATGATGATGACGATGATGAGGATGATGATGATAATCAGGCTGCAGCAGCAAGGGCAGCAGCAGGCAGAGGAGGAGGGGAAGCCGCAGCAGTTGCAGCAGCAGCGGGGCGTGCAGCTGTTGCTGCTGCAGCGGTGTGGGCTGCAGCAGCCATGTGGTCGGGAAGGGGGGTGGAGGAGGTGGAGGCGACGGATGGGAGGAAGGAGGGATGGGGCAGTGGTAATGGTGGCAGGCAGTGGCATGTGCTGGATGTGGGGTTGAACCTGGGGCGAGGTGGGGATGAGAGGGAGCGTGGTGATGCTGGCGCAGGGAGAGAGTGGGAAGAGGAGGGGGCGGAAGGAAGGGAATGGGTTGACAGGAGGGATGGGTTGGAAACGGGGGAGCAAGTGGACAGGAGGAGGGAGTGGGGGGAAGGGATGGAGGGTGGTGAGGGGGTTGGTGGGTCATTTGTGGCGGCTTGGGGAGCAGAGCGAGAGGGGAGGGAGTGGGCTTTAAGAAGGACGTGGGCAGTGAGGGGGAGGATGGTGAGGGAGATCTGGTGGCCTGCCAGTCTCACTCCCCACCAGCGCGTGCTCTACAGGTAATCCTCCTTGTTTAAAGTTTTCTTTCTTTCTTTCTTTCTTTGGTTGTTGTTGTATTATTATTATTATTACTATTATTGTTAGTAGTAGTAGTAGTAGTAGTAGTAGTAGTAGTAGTAGTAGTAGTAGTAGTAGTAGTAGTAGTAGTAGTAGTAGTAGTAGTAGTAGTAGTAGTAGTAGTAGTAGTAGTAGTAGTGGTAGTGGTAGTGGTAGTGGTAGTGGTAGTGGTAGTGGTAGTGGTAGTGGTAGTGGTAGTGGTAGTGGTAGTGGTAGTGGTAGTGGTAGTGGTAGTGGTAGTGGTAGTGGTAGTGGTAGTGGTAGTGTAGTGGTAGTGGTAGTGGTAGTGGTAGTGGTAGTGGTAGTGGTAGTGGTAGTGGTAGTGGTAGTGGTAGTGGTAGTGGTAGTGGTAGTGGTAGTGGTAGTGGTAGTGGTAGTGGTAGTGGTAGTGGTAGTGGTAGTGGTAGTGGTAGTGGTAGTGGTAGTGGTAGTGGTAGTGGTAGTGGTAGTGGTAGTAGTAGTAGTAGTAGTAGTAGTAGTAGTAGTAGTAGTAGTAGTAGTAGTAGTAGTAGTAGTATTTATTCCACCAGCCTCACTCACGCCCCATCACTTCAACGCAGGGCGACGATGCGAGAGCTGAAGCGAGCAGGGAGAGTGCGAGCCCAAGCCGGGGCTGCTGCACTGCCTGCACCAGCCTTCACTGCTCTACAGAGGAGACTGCTGCAGTGCTGCCACCACCCACAGCTTCTCTCACCTGCTCCATGCCCTGGCCACCCGACTGTTAGCGCTCCCAGGCCCCCTGCTCCTCCTGCCGCTTCTGCTACCCCTGCTGGAAATGCCACTGCTGCTGCGGCTGCTGCTGCTGCTGCTGTTGAACCTGCTGCTGCCACTCCTTCTCCTGCTCCTATGCCTGCTTCTGCCGGTGATACTGCAGCAGCAGGAGCAGCAGCAGCAGCAGAGGAGGGAAGGCCTACCAGCGCAGATGGCACGCAGAGCAGTGGGAAGCTGCGGCTTCTGAGTACCATGCTGGCATGTCTCCAACGAAAAGGGAAGACCGTTCTGCTGCTGGCCCATGTGAGTGCATCCTTGACGTTTGCACTGAAAATCAACATGTGTTTCCAAACCACCCTGAGAGCTCTCACACCTTCTCAATATCAATCGTGTTTTTCCTACTCCTGTTGGTTACCGGTGGTCTCTGCATGTGTTGTCTTGCAGAAAAGCCCGCAACCTACTAGAACTCAACCCTCCCCTGCTTTGCTCGTCCCCAACCAATTCTCGTGGTATCCAGTCAGCGTCAACCCAACTGACTTTCCTGCGCGTTCTCTTCCAACTGTCGTGCAATCCTACCCTGCAGAGTGCGCAAGTGAGGGAGGCGCTAGCCAGCATGCTCGCTCAGCAGTGGGGCAGCAGTGGGAGTGCGTTCCTCCGCCTGCACTCGTCCGACTCCCCTGCTGCCTGCACCCAGATGCTCGCTCGGGTGGTGAGAGGGGCTCCGGACGAGCAGGGGCGGAGTGTGGTGGGGGGAGGACCAGGGGAGGTGCTGTTTGGCAGAGCAAGGGGCGTGCGTGGTGGGAGAGGGGGTCGGGGGGCAGGAGGTGGCGTGAGAGGAGGTGGGGGGGGAGGAGTGGGTGGGGGAGGAGATGGTGGGAGAGGAGGAGTGGTTGGGAGAGCATTTGGTGGGGGAGCAGCGAGGGCTGGCAGCAGGAGTCAGAGGGGGGCCGTGAGGGCAGGGAGACGACGGGCAGAGGAGCGGCGAGTTGGGAGAGAGGGTGGAGGAAGCGGTGGTGGGGGGAGAAGGAATGGCAGAAGGGCGGTGAGGATTAGGCTGCCTGGTGGTAGGGTGGTGGTTCGGGGGAGAAATGCTGGAACAGGGAGGGATAGGCGCGGGGACAGGGATAGGCGCAGGGGAAGGGACAGGAGTGGGGGAAGAGGTGAGGAAGGGAGGCGATTTGAGAGTGGCGCAGGTGAGGTGGGTTGTGGTAGGGGGAGGCGGCAAACCAAAAATAGGCAGTACGGCAGGGGTACACAGCATGGCAGGGGCAGCAGGGGCAGGGGGGGTTATATGGTGAAGGAACGAGAGTGCGAAGGCGAGGAGAGTGGGGAGGGGGATCATGAAGGAGGAGAGGAGAGAGAGATGGGAGTGAGGGTGAAGGTGGAGGAGGTGGAGGAGGAGGTGGGGGTGGAGGTGAAAAGGGTGAAGGAAGAAAAGGTGGAGGGGGAGGCAGGGGAGGAAGAGGAGGAGGAGGATTACTCGGTGGTACAAATGCCGGTTTGGATGGCGTGTGAGGTGGAGGGGGATGGTGAGTCGGTGGAGGGGGGTGGTGAGTCAGTGGAGGGGGGTGGTGAATCGGGGAAGGGGCGAGTGAGAGGGGAGGGGAGTGGCGAGGCGCTGAGAAGAGTGAAAGAGGAGCAGGTGGATGGGGGGTTCGCGGGGGGGAGTATGTTGCAGGTGCAGCACACGAGAGAGGGGGAGGAGGAGGCTGCGGAAGAGGTTGAGGAGGGGGTGGGTGAGGGGAAAGAGCAGGAGAGAGGTGAGGAGGCAGGGATGGAAGAGCAATGGCAGGCGCGAGTGGAGGGAGGGTGGGAGCAAGGGGACCGTGGTGGTGGAGTGGAGAAAGATGGGCAGGAGAGGGAGGAGGAAGAGGAGGAACAGGCACAGCAGGGAGGGCAGCAGGGAGGGCAGCAGGAAGCAGGGGCATGCAGGGAGCGTCCGTTTGTGGTGTTGGCACCAGCTGCAGTGGTGTCTATGGCCGTGGGTCTGGATTCCATAGACGTGGTTATTCTGGTGGATGACTCGGCAACTCCTTCCTTGACCACTCAGGTTAGTGGTTGTGGGAGCGGATGTGGGGGTGGTGACTGTGGGTGTGGTGACTGTGGGTATGGTGACTGGGGGTGTGGTGACTGTGGTGTGGGTGTGGTGACAGTGGGTGTGGGAGCTGTGAGAAAACGTGAGGAAGAACCATTGATTTCATTAGGAGAGATGGGGGTATACATAGTAGTGCTAAGGAGGGGGGGGGTTGGTTGGAATCAAGCCAACATTATTGGCCCCCACCAATAAGTTGGGTTGAGGGATTATTGGGGGGACCAATAATGTTGACCAAGTGGTTCAACATTATTGGGGGGACCAATAATTCCCAACCCAACCTTGGGGGCCAAGGTTTGAGTTCCAACCCCCAACTAGGGTTAGCCCTAGTAGTTCTACACCCAAACTAAGTTTGGGTGGCTATCTCTAACCTAAGCTTATAGGATTGATGTAGGTTACAATGGGGATGGTAATCCGACACAACCCCTTAACCTACAGAAATCCATAAGCTTGGGAAGGGACTTGCTTCCCGCGGTGGCTGATTCAGGGGTTGTTGCTCTCTCTCTTCCCAAGCTTATGGATTTATGTAGGTTACAATGAGGATGGTAATCTGACAGGAGCGAGTGTGAATGCAGGTCAGTGAGTAGGTCGTAGCCATGAGCAAAGTGGCGAACGCGGGTTCGGTTCGCCCCCGAACATTTTGGGTTTAAGTGTTCGGCCCGAACATGTTCGGGCGTTCGCTGCGTGCACATGTGATATGCCCGAACATCGAACATGTTCGGGCATATCACATGTTCGCTCGAACATCTGATGTTCGGGAAAATTCCAGCGCGACATTTGTCGCTCGCGCTGGTTGGGTACGAAAGGGACGGGAAAACTAGATCAAGCTGTTTCACAGCTTGATTTACTTTTCAGAGGTTAACCTAGTCTAGGTGCCACCCATACTACCTTCCTAAACTAAATCGCCACCATCAACCATTAGTTAGGCAAACATGCGGTGTTAAGTCCGTTTTTTAGGGTTGTACCAGCAGGTTTCGCCTTAAGTTAAAAAACGCCACGGTTAAGTAGGTGCAAACTTCTAGTTTCATCACTGGTTTAGTTTAGTAGACCCCTTTTCAAAATTATCCCTCGCTATCCCTGCCACATAGTATGTGGCATATACACGCAGATTTCCCAGGCCTGTAGTGCAGTGCAGAGGCTGTGGGCAAACCCGAACATGTGACATGTTTGCCCACGGGTAAAGTGTTCGCCCCTGGGTAAAGTGTTCGCCCACGGATAAAGTGTTCGCCCACGGTGGGCGAACACCGAACACCTTTTTTCCCCAAAAAGTGTTCGAGCGAACCGAACATGTTCGGTTCGCCCATTTACAGTGTTCGTGAGTGTTCGGGCGAACACGTTCGGTGTTCGCCCGTTGCTCATGGCTGGTAGGTCGTGGTCCATCATGTCATCCCCCCCCCATTTGATGTTCAGATCACCATGACTGACAGCATCAAACGAAGTCATAACGCCTCAACTCTCCACCTCATCCTCGCCCTTTTTCTCCCCTCTCCCTTCCCCCCTCCTCCCCCCCCGGGCCCTTCTTCTCCCCCCCACTCCCCTCGCCCCTGCCATGCCTTGCAGCACCTGCTCGCCTCCCTGCTCTTCCACCGAAACACCTCCACCGCTCCCAGCCCCTCTCCACAGCAGCAAGCCTGCAGCATACCACCTCTCACCGTGCTGCGCCTCTACTGCCCTGCAACTGAGGAGCAGCGGCTGCTGGAAAGCGCGTGGCACGGGGCAGTGAGGGGCTTTGACTGGACTCGAGAGTCTGAAGAGCAGCGTGTGCTGCAGGGCCACAGGCATGGTGCTGGGAGGGGTCTGGGGGGTTCGGTGAGGGGATTCGCTGGTGGAGTGGGGAGGACGATGGGGAACGAGAGGAGAGAAGAGCGAGAGGAGATTGGGGGAGAGGTGAGAGGCGTAGGGGTGGAGGTAGGCGAAGGGGTCTGTGGAGAAGGGGAGGAGATGCAGTGGGAGGCGAGGAGAGGAGTGAAGAGGCGTGCTGGTGGGAGGGAGGGGGGGTGGAAGAGGGACGAGGAGCACGGAGACGAGGAGGAGGAGCCAAGGAAGGGGAGGGAAGGCAAGCAGATGCGGAAGAGGCGAAGGGTGGACGGCTGTACTGGTGAAGAGTCGAAGGGGCGTTCTATGGAGGAAGGAGGTGGGGAGGGAAGGAGTGATGGCATTGCAGGGAGAGGGGACGTGAGGCAGGAGGAAGGGGGGGGAGGGAGTGCTTATGGGAAGGGGGTTGGCGAGGAGGAGGCAGGAGAGGGGCATAGGATGGAGTGCAGCGGGAAGGGGTGGGGCAGCGGGGTAGGTGACGTAGGCGTCAGGCAGCAGGTGAGGGAGATTCTTTTATTCTGGGCTGCGAACAAGCGGAGTGTGAAAGAATGGGCGGGGAACAGCGCCCTGCATTCTGAGCGCGTCACGTCTGTGGCTCTGGATGGCTTGGCCCGAAACTGCAGGTCCGGTTGTTTCCGAGCCTGTGAGAGGTGTTTTGTCTATGAGGGATTTGGAGGCTGTTGCAGGGGAGGTAAGAGGGGAAGACGGAGTGGGAGGGAGAGAAGAGGAGTTACGAGGAGAGGGACTTGGGGAGGAGGGGCATGGGATGGGAGCGGAGGAGGAAGGGTATGGGATGGGAGCGGAGGAGGAAGGGTATGGGCTTGGAGGAGAGGAGTGTAGAATTGGAGGGGAGGAGGAGGAGCATAGGATTGGTGGGGAGGAGGAGGATTGTCTTATTGGTGGGGAGGAGGAGGAGGAGTGTAGGATTGATGGGGAGGAGGAGCATAGGATTGGAGCGGAGGAAGAGGAGGATAGGGTTGGAGGGGAGGAGGAGAAGCATAGTATTGGAAGGGAGGAGGAGGAGCATACAATGGGAGGGGAGGAGGAGGAGCATCAGGTGGGAGGGGAAGAAGAGGAGCATAGGGTGGGAGGTGAGGAGGAGGAGCATAGGTTGGACGGAGGGAAGCAAAGGGGTGAGGCTGGGCAGGAGGTGGGAAGTGAGAAGATAAGGGTGGAATGGAGAGACTATGGGCATGGGTTGGAAGAGACAGGCAGCGGGGAAGAGGTAGCAGGGGAGGAGAGACGAGATGGGATGGAAGGAGTGGTGGGAGGAAGAGGAGGGGAGGGAGTGCAACTGTGGGATAATGCAGGCGAGAGGTTGGGAGTGGAGAACGGGGCGAGTTGTGCGCGGTGTAGAAGGGTGAGAACCAATGTGAGAAGCAGTGACGGTAGCACTTTGATGAGCGACGAATGCAGCGCAAGGACTAGTGGGGTGTGGCGGTCAATTGAGATTGTGAAGGCCGACATTGCTGCTGCTGTGGCTGAGGCCAGGAGGCAGGTGGGTGAGAGGGGGAGGGATGTGGGCAGGCAAGGAGACGAGGGAGTGACGGGGACGAAGGGAGTGGGGGAGCGAGAAGGTGGAGGCTTGGTGGGGGATGCAGGGGGGAAAGGTAGAGCAGGAGAAGGGACGGCGAGGCTGACTGGAGCAGAGGGAGAGGGAGGAGTGGGAAGGGAGGGAGGAGTGCGGAAAGAGGGAGGAGTGGGAAGAGAGGGGGGAGTGGGAAAGGAGGGAAGAGTGGGAGAAGAAGGAGAAGTGGGAAGAGAGGGAGGAATGGGAAGGGAGGGCGGAGTGGTTGACGGGGCGCAGAGGCTGGGCAAGGGTGGCGAGGAGGGGAGTGTGGAGATGGAGGAGGGGGAGTGGCACGAGGAGGAGGAGATGGAGGGGAGAGGTGCAAGTGGTGGTGGTGATGGGCGCTCCTTGGAGCAGCACAGGGCCGTTGAGGAGGGAGGGAGCCTGGCAACGTGTGAGCAGGAGCAAGAGTCACAGCAGCAGCAGTTGGAATCACAGAAGCAGCATCAGCAGCAGCATCAGCAGCATCATGAGCAGCAGGATGGGCGGAATGAGTCCAGTGGGCAGGCAGGGCATGAGCATCTAGACAGCTCTCTGCGTCGCTCTCACTCATCCCCGTTCCGCCACTCCCGCAACCCACCCTCCACTCTCTCACACTCCCTCTCCCACCTCCACCCACCATTCCCCCCCACCCATCCGCCAGTCCACCGCCCCCTCCCTCTCGCGCCCCTCAGCCCGAATTTCCGCGCAAGCAGGCAGCAGGGATCAAGGGACAGAGCGGGTCGGAATCTTGACCCATGGGGCGTTGGGCCCCATAGATTGCTCCCCACACCCCTCGCTGCACTGCCCACCCCCCATGCCTCACATGTGTACAGAACTCATGAGGAATTTGAACGGGCCCATGCATTGTCGGCCCAGGGGCTCAGTCATCCCCATGGGTTTCCGTCCCTCCCTCCACCTATGTTCGCATCCCTCCCAGGCCCCCGTGGTTTCCAGCTGCCCAGTCAGCACCGCCCACATCTGCCAAGTCAGCCTGGCCCACATCCACCCAGTCAGCATGGTCCGCTTACCCTTATGCCACGTCATCATCCGCCTGGCTTTCCTATGCTTTTCCATGCCAACCATCCCCCCACCTTTTTCCTCGCACGCCCTCCAAACGCCCACCCCCATTATCCTCACACTGCTGCTCTCAACCACGCTCCTACGCCTCCTCCCACTCCCCGCAACCACCCTCAATCTCCTACCACCTCCCGCACCCCTCCCAACTCCCCTTCGAACGCACCTCACCAACCACGTGCCTCCACCCCCCATCCGCCCCTGCGCCTGCCATTTTCCCCCTCCAAGAAGGCTTGTGTGTCGACCCAGAAGTCCAAATCCCCTTCCAGCAGTCCCCACACATGTCCTCCCCCTCCCATTGCGCACCCAGCCCCGTCACTCCCGCCAGCTAATCACCCTCCAAGCCCACCACCACTGCCTGAAAACGGCCTCCACCCAAACAGTGTCCTGCACCACCCTGACTTACCACCTGAACGCCGTTTCCCACTTGATTTTTCACCTGAGCGTGCACCTGGACGTTTGCATGGCCACCCTGGAATTGGTAGCAGTGGTAATTCTCAGGCGAATTCTCAGGTGAGGTTTTGTGGCGATCCTGGGGGCCTGTGTCACCCAGATGATCCCAGGTGGCTGGATGATCTGCCACGTGGTTCAGCAAATGAAGGGAGATGTGGCGTGGTGAACGCTGAGGCGCATGAGTGGGAGGATGACGTGGCAGATTACATGCCAGGTGGCTCACCGAAAGAGAAGACATGCGGAAAGCTGGGAGATAAGGCAGGCACGAAAAGGGATGATGTGGCGAAGCAGGTGCCAGCTGGCCCATTGAATGCAGTGACATGTGGAACGGAAAGCAGGGAGACACGTGGTGAAGGGATGGATGAGGTGGCAGGCCAGGTGCCAGCAAGCATCCCACGTGGCAGAGAGGGGCATGAACAGCCCCTTAACCAGGTGGCACCAAGCAGTTCCCGTGGCAGGGCGGAAAATGAAGCAAGGCCATCCCCTGACGGTGGGTCAAAGGGGGGGTTACCGGGGAGAACGGGAGGGAGAGCGGTGCGACGGGGGTGTGGAGTGGTTCGGGGAGGTGTGCTGGTGGGAGTGGGAAGGGGAAGAGGGAGGGGGGTAGGAGGGCGAGGGATTGGAGGGAGGGGGGTGGGAGGAAGTAAGGAGGGGGCCCAGAATGGGCAGATGAAAGTCCGGGGAGATGAGGGAGCGGGGATGGCAGGAGAGGGAGGTAAAGGGGGGGATGGTCATGGGCAGCTGTTGCGTGCAGAGTTTGTTGCAGCTGTTGCAGCTGCTGCTGCTGTTGTGGCTGCTGCAACTGCATCTGCTTCTGGGGCTGCTGGCGCTGCTGGGGCTGCTGGGGTGACCAAGCGGCGTGGGGATGGCGCAGATGGTGCGGTGCGAGAGTTGCCGTGTAGGAGGGCTGCAGTGGAGAGGAGTGCGGGGAGCTCTGTGCTGGGAAAGCGATCAAGGCACGAGGCTGGCTTGAACGGGCAGGAGGAAGGCATGGGAGGGGAGAAAGGAGGCATGGAGAGGCAGGCGCAGGAGGATTGGGCGATGCCGAAAGAGGGGCTTGGAGGAGAGGCGGGGCAGGTTACAGCTGGGGAGAGGTTGGTGGGTGTGCATGTGATATCAGCGAAAGGCAGTCAGGAGGCGGCAAAGCCAAGGAACAGGCAGAAGGAGGGTGGTGAAGGAGAGGTGGGGGCGGTTAACGATGTGGGGATATCAATGGATGTGGCGGATCAGGTGATTACAACGGGGGAGAATCTGGTGGGCATGGATGTGATCGCAGGGAAAAGGGGTCAGGCAGCGGTGGAGCTAAGGGACAGCCAGACCGAGGGTGGTGAAGGGGAGGTGATATCAGTGGGAGGAAGCGGACAGGCGGCAGTTGAGCTAAGGGATGGGCAGATGGAGGGTGGTGAAAGCGAGGTGGAGGGTATGAAAGCGGGGGAGAAGTCTGTGAATGGGGTGGCTGGAGACGGGCAGGCGATTAAAGGGCGGATGGAGGCGAAGGGAAGGGCGGAGGAGGCGAGAGAGGAGGGGAGAGGGGAGGTGGAATCGGGGAAGGAGGGAGGTGACGAAGAGGAAAAGGAGAAGGAGGAAGGAGGAGGGCGAGGGAAGGAGGCGGAAGGAGGTGAGGAGGGGGAAGGGGAGAAGCAGCAAGCGGTTGATGTGGAGACACGCGGCAGGGAGGAAGGAGAGATGGACGGTGCAGATGGTGTGGGGAGGGAGAGGGGTGAGAGGAGAGATGGGGAGGAAATGGAGGTGGGGGAAAAGGAAGGAGGGAATGAAAAGGAAGTGGGGAAGGAGAGGGAATTAGGGGATGGGAGGGAAATGGAGGATGGGAAGGAATTGGGGGATGGGAGGGAAGTGGCGTCAACTCAGGGTGATGGCGGTGAGTGTGGGCAGGAGGAAGGGAGAAGCGCGCTTGTATCTCTGGAAACTGCTGCAGTCGACACTGCTGCAGGCTACAGTGCTGCAGGCTACAGTGCTGCACCTGACGTCCCTGTAGCAGATGCTTCCCCCAAGAGCACACCTGCTGTCAACGCAGCTGTAGCAGACTCAGGTGCAGCCGAGACAGCTGTAGCAAGTGCAGCCGAGACAGCTGTAGCAAGTGCAGCCAAGACAGCTGTAGCAAGTGCAGCCGAGACAGCTGTAGTGAGTCCAGCCGACACAGCTGTAGCAGACACAGCTGTAGCAGACTTAGCTGTAGCAGACATGGTTGCAGCAACAACAGCTCCAGCGCCAGATACAGCTGCACCAGATACAGCTGCACCAGATACAGCTGCACCAGATACAGCCGCACCAGATACAGCCAAGAGGGTCCATGAGGAGGGCGGAGAAGAAGGTAGGGATGGGGCTGAGAAGGAGCAAGGGAGTGGGAATGAAGCGGAGAGAGAGGAGGGGACTGGGGCTGAGGGTGCGCAGGGTCAGATTGGCCGTTCTTCTGTTGGAGCAGAGCGAGCAGAGGTAGGGGTGGAAGCAGACGGAGAAGAAGGGGCAGATGGAGCAGAGGGAGCAGAGGGAGCAGAGGGAGCAGAGGGAGCAGATGGAGCAGAGGGAGCAGATGGAGCAGATGGAAAAGAGGACGCAGAGATGACTGATGGGGCAGAGGGAGCAAAGGGGGCAGAGGGAGCAGAGAGGGCAGTGGAAGCAGATGGGGCAGAGGGAGCAGAGGGAGCGGAGGGAGCGGAGGTGGCAGAGGTGGCAGAGGTGGCAGAGGTGGCAGAGGTGGCAGAGGTGGCAGAGGGTGCAGAGGTGGCAGAGGGTGGAGAAGAAACAGAGGCAGGAGAGAGAGGGGAGGGGGCGCAAGCAGCTGTAGTGACAGGGATGGCGAGTGGGGAAGGAGCAGGAAGAATGGAGGGAGCAGGGGAGGTGGCGATGGCAGAGGCACATGCAGAACCAGCAGGGGAGGGAGGAGGAGAAGAAGCAGCAAGAGCGAGGATAGGAGAAGGTGGGGAGATGGAGAGAGGGGAACAGGTGAGTGGAGGAGTGAGGGAAGGCTGGCATTCAGGGTCAGCAGCAGCAGCAGGTCCGGCAGTGGCAGGTCCGGCAGTGGCAGGCCCGGCAGTGGCAGGCCCGGCAGTGGCAGGCTCTTTAGGGACAGGCTCGACAGTGGCAGGAGATACAGAAATGGCAGAGCGAGCGTCGCCTGGCCCTGGCACCACTGCAGTGAGCACTGCTGAAGCTCCGGTTTCAGCACCTGCACGGGCAGCAGCAGTGGCAGGAGGAGGAGCAGCAGCAGCAGCAGCAGCGCCAGCAGCAACACCACCACCAGCAACATTAGCTGCACCAACACCAGCACCAGCATCAGCAGTAGAACCAGCAGCTGCTGCAGCAGCAGCAGCAGCAACACCACCACCACCACCAGTGGCAGCAGCGTCACCACTACCAGTAGCAGCACCACCATCACTACCAGCACCATCTTTACCAGCACCATCACTACCAGCACCATCACTACCAGCACCATCTTTACCAGCACCATCTTTACCAGCAGCAGCAGCAGCAGCAGAGCTTATACCACATGCAGTCTCCGATCTGCCTCCCCCGCGCATGTGCAGGCCGCCACGGCAGCCATCCCCTCCGCGCCTGAGCTTCCTGCACCGCCTCAACGCCCTTCAGCACCAACGCCTGCTCATCAGCGACATTCAGCAGCAGCAGCAGCAGCAGCAGCAGCAGCAGCAGCAGCAGAATGGTCACCCTGCTGCTGGTGTGCCTGGCAGTGGTATCACCACTCCCCCCCCCTCAGACCACATCCCCATGGACACTTCCACTCTCGCTGCCGCCCAGAGTATCACCCCTGCCACGCGGGATATCTTGCTGGCGGAGCGGCTGCGTCTGGAGGATCTTATGAAGCACCAGCAGGCTGCCACGCTGGCAGTAGAGCGCCAGCTGGACGATGAGAAGGAGCGCCAGGTGGCGCTGGTGCTGCAGCGGTTTGAGCGGAGGAAGGCGGTGGTGAGAGCGAAAGGGGCGGCAGAAATGGAGAGGACAAGGGAGGCCATAGGGATGGTGGATGGTCTGATACCGCTGCTGCAGGCTTGGCAGGCCAAATACTCAAGTGGGGCGGGGGCAGCAGCCTCGGGAGCAGCAGGTTCGGGAGCAAGGGTTGCTGGAGGTGGTGCTGGGACTGCTGGGACTGCTGGGACTGCTGGGACTGCTGGGACTGCTGGGACTGCTGGGACTGCTGGGACTGCTGGGACTGCTGCGGCTGCTGCGGCTGCTGGGGCTTCTGCTGGTGGTGCTCATGCCGGTGGCGCAAGGGTTGCTGGACGTGGTGGTGTGGGGGCAATGGATGTGCATTCACTAACCACAGCAGCGCTGCCTACAGCAGCAATGGGCACTCGAGCAGCAGCTGTCGGCACGCCAGCCACCGTGCATGCGGGCACAACGAGCATGCAAACGAGCATGCACGCTGCACGGCATGCTGCCGTGACTGCAGTGACTGCAGCCATGAGTGCAGTGAGTACAGGCATTGATGCATCCGCAGTTGCTCCCCAGCAACGCCCTGTGACGCCAGCTCCTGTGTCTGCTGCTGTTCTCTCAGGCCAACAAGCGCTGACTCAGCAGCAGCGGCAGCAGCAGCAGCAGCAGCAGCAGGTACCAATGCAGCGGCAGCGGAATGTGCATGTGCTTGTGCATGCACAAATGCCCTCTCTGCCCCATCCTGTGGTGGGCATGCCAAGCCGTTCTCTCTCTTCTGCTGCCGCTGCTACGAATGCTGGTGCCAGAGCTGCTGCCGCTCCTGCTGCTTCTCCTGCCGCTACTGCACCTCTTGCTGCCACTGCTGGCGCCGTGCCGTCTGCTCAAGTGGCCGTCGCTCCACTCCCCCGTGCCTTTCCTCCCACCACTGCTGCCACTGCAGGTGCTGCTGCTAACACGGCAGGTGCAGCTGCTGACACGGGTGGCTTGCCTTGTCTGATCTCTCAACGGTCCCATCAGCAGCAACGACAACAGTACCAGCAGCAGCAAGACCGTCAGCAGCAGCAGCAGTGGCAGCAACAGTGGCAACAACAATGACAGCAGCAGCAGCAGCAGCAGCAGCAGCAGCAGCAACAACACCAGCACCAACAGCAGCAGCAGCAACACCAGCACCAATATCAGCAGCACCACCACCAGCAGCATCGCCAGGAGCAGCAGCAGCAGCAGCAGCAGCGTGGCATGCCTGTGTCAGCTGTGCAAGACATAGCTGCCATGGAAAATGCTTTTGTGCACCGATGGCTATTGCAGCAGCAGCCGCCACAGCAATTGCAGCAGCAACAGCAACAGCAACAGCAGCATCAGCAACAGCAGCAGCAGCAGAACTCACATCTATTCACAGTTTCTGGAGTGAATCGTGTGTTTGCTGCACCTCCTGCTGCCATGTCTCCTCTGCCTGCTCCACTTTCCCCTTCCGCTGCCACTGCTGCCATGTTCTCAGCTGCTGCTGCAATGTCTCCTCCTGCCCTCGTCACTGCACCTCTACCTCTTGCATCCTCTTCACCTGCTGCTCCCCCACATGCTCTCCGCTCACCGCCCCCTACGACGTTCTCACCGCCCCTTCCCAACCCCACATCTCCACACACAGCTGCAGCATCGCCCCATGCGCAGCCCCATGCGCAGCCCCATGCGCAGCCCCATGCAGCATCGCCCCATGCAGCATCGCCCCATGCGCAGCCCCATGCCATCCATGCCCAACCCCATGTGCAACATGCCTATGCACAAAGTCACTCAACTCAACCGCATGCCCTGCCCCATGCACCACAGCCCCATGCACCACAGCCCCATGCACCACAGCCCCATGGGCAGTGCAACGCCACCTCAACTCCCTCACATGCCATGCATCCGCCGTCAACTGGCCCCCATGCCCCTCTCAACGCCAACGCTGCTCACCTCCCTGACATGGCACAGCCTCAGCATGCTCCCGCCCCACACGTCCAGCAGCAGGGGTGCATGCATGGTGAGAAGCAGTTGTCTTACTCGCTTTACAGTCCACTCCTTTCCCTCCTGTCTCCTCCCCTCTCTTTTCTCTCTCTTCTCTCCTCTCTCCTCTCTCCTCTCTCCTCTCTCCTCTCTCATCTCTCCTCTCACTTCTCTCTTCTCTCCTTTGTCTGTCTCCTCCTTTCTCCCGTCTCCTCTTTTCGGTCCTCTCTCTGTCTTCTCCTTTCTCGCGAGTCACTCCACTTCTGTCCCACTGCAGTTCCATTTATGCACCGCCATGTTTCTCCTTTCACAACCCCACATGCCTCTCCTCTGCCATCGCCCCCCACATGCATCTCTGCCTCTCTACCTCTCCGCCCTTATGCTTTTCCGCCTCTCTGCTTCTCTGCTTCTCGACCATATGTACACCATCCAGCAGGGGGTATGGCAGCAAATGTCATTCTCATTGACTCCGATGACGAGTAGTCAACTTCACATGCTGACTAACGAGTAGGCAAGCCCACACGCCACTGGATTCGCTCGTCTGTCATCTGCCCACCCATCTGGTTACTGCTTCACCCGCGTGCTGACTACATCTGACGGTCTGAGATGGGCAATTCGTGCGCCTCCTGCAAAACCCTTTGTAACTGGTGCTCTTCGATGCATGTGTTCTGTTTGTCGTTGTGCTCAATGCACAAACCCTGCTGCACAGCCTTGTAACTTCTAGCCATGATCGAACCAACCAAGCCCTCTATTTGGTGCCTAGATGCACAAACCTTGTCGCTGGCGTTGTTCGATGCGCAAAACTGCGCATGATGTGATTCCTCAATGCATGAGCTTTGATGCCGCTGTCAAATGTTGTAGCCTTTAGTGATGCGAATCATATGGGGTACAGTAGTCAGGGTTAGGTTTATGTATCCCAACCCACAATAGTCAATCATCATTCGGTTTCTAACAGCCGTGCCCTGTAATTAGTTTAGTTTAGAGGACGATCCCTTATTTTGGCTTAATTATACGTGCACAAGCCCTGTAAATATTGTGCCTCGACCTTGAGATGATTTGTGAGGTGTAGCACCAGGAGTGAGCCCGTTTTTCTATTTGTATGTCTTTCTTCTTTAAGATTTTCAAAATCCTCTTGCTTCAATTTTGTAGTAAGAAATGCGAAATTTGTACATAAAAAGTCATTGTAATTGTTACAAGATGAATGCAAGTATGATATCACTGGGACAAATGGTTTGTGCTGTGAAGGAGTTCATTCGACTAGTCTTGGGAGGAGCAACTGCATGCATCAGCTGGCCTCCAAACCAGGGTCTCACGTAAGAGAAATTGTGATCAACTGCAAAACAATTGAAGCTTCGTCACCCTGTTTGAGGTGGCGAAGTCTAGGGGTTGGTTTGGGAATTGATTGTGCGACACCTCCCGTTTTTGCCTCTCATTCAATTGCAAAACATTTTGATGGGTACATGAGACTGACGGGATGCTCTAACATTTTGCTGGTGTTCTAGCTTTGGCACCGAACCAATTTCCGTGCCTAGATGGTTCGGACACAAACTGCGAATCGTGTTTCCTTCGCTCCCCTCGTCACACCGCCCGTCATTCTTTACACCTCACCAACCAATCCCAACCAAGGTGAAGTGATCAACTGCAAAACAAATTATCTACGTGAGACCCTGGTTTTAATCCGAGCCGCGCTTGCGTGCAGTCCCAAACGGACAGATCTCGAGCACTCTATTCGGGCCGAGGGCGTCGTCTTTCCCCTCGAGGAAGGGGCCGCGAGGAGGGCCGATGCCCTCGACGTCGTGACCCGGGTCACGCGAAGGAAACCGGGCTGGCACTGACCTGGCACCGCCCACCTCGCCCGACCCTCCCAACGAGAATACCGAGGCCCGAACCTTCGGTTCCTGACCGGGACACCGGGCCGGAGCTGCCCGTGGGGATCACCCTCTGACTCACACCAAACCGTCGCTCGCGTCTCTTGCTTGCGCCCAAGCGCCATCCTGTCACCGTCGCCTCTCGAGCTTGTCACGACCCATCCCCGTTGCAGAGGGACATGGCGATGTCTCACAACGTACATACCGTACTGATGTATTCTCTACCTTCCGCTAATCCACAACACCTAGTAGACTCGGAAATCAACATTCTCTCCACATCTTGTTCATCAAGTCTTACGGTGAGGTCATTTCCTCCTTCTCCCTCGCTCTCGTCGCTCATTTCGCCTTCTCGTGATTCTCTCCGATCTACCTCTATCCTCCTTTCCGCTAATCCGCAAGTCCTAGTAAACTGGAAAATCGATGTTCTCACCACTTCTTGCTCATCAGTTCTTACCGTGATGTCAACCTCTTCTTCCCCCGCCCCCCTTTACGTGGAAGGATCCAGCCATGCCTGCCAGTTCGGCCGACGCTTTTGATAGTGTCACCACCCTAAGCCACTTCACCCCGTTGGTCGACTTCCCCCTGTCCCTCCACCCCCCCTGCAGGTGCATACACGCTTCAGTGGGTCACACGGCTGTCACATCCTCCTTTCGAGTTCTAGGTCTGCCTCTCCTCGACCCTGCCTCCCTTCCATGCTCCTGTCATGACGAGAAGTTCAGCTTTTTGCAGCTGAGCGGGTTCGAGCAGGTGTGTAAGCCACCTCACGCCGTTGCTCCCTTCCCCCCGTCCCATCCTTTACGCTGCAGGTGTGCGGTTCTGCGAATCCCAAGGGCGGCACATCACGCGCGGTTCTGCGGATCCCAAGGGCGGCACATCACGCGCGGTTCTGCGGATCTCAAGGGCGGCACATCACGCGCGGTTCTGCGGATCCCAAGGGCGGTACATCACGCGCGGTTCTGCGGATTTCAAGGGCGGCACATCATGTGCGGTTCTGCGGATCCCAAGGGCGGCACATCCTGCAGGTGCGCGCGCGAACACGGTTGGATTCGTGTTGAACATGTTTGGTTTGGGCGCCATGTCTTTGCTGAGCCGCGCTGAACAAATCTGGTTCGGTGCGCCATGTGCTTGCCAAGCCGCGCCGAACATTTCTTGTTCAACTGTTCAAACATTAGCATGTTCGACTCGACACCCGCACGGTGCGAGCTGCCCGCCGCGGTGTATATTAGGGGTCAGCTTTTTACAACTTTGTTGACCCCAGTGTATTCCTCGGCCTACTCCGCTGTACCTAAGCACTGATTATGCATTTCCCACAGTTCAGTTCTGCGTTTCTCCCAACCTCCTTGCCCATTCGGTCATACCTTCTTCCAAGCCCCTGCCACTCTCCTTGCCTGCCCCCACCCTCCCCCCTTGCTCCATGCCCTACCTAATGCCCCTGCCCCCCCCTTGCTCCTCGCCCTACCCATTGCCCCTGCCATTCCTCGTTCCCATTGCAAGCTGTCATCACAATTTCATGGTTGCCCAGGACGTGTGTGTGTTTCTGGCTTACCACGTTTGTTTTTTTATCAGGTTCGCATGGCCCTTAACTCCTCGCTAGTGTCCCACTGCTTGAGCCACCTCAAGCAGTTGCTCCGCTTCCCCTGTCTGGGTTCACATCCTCCGTTCACCTCCTCCACCCTTCCCCGCATTCCATCGCTCCTGTCATGACGAAAGCTTTTCTCAAACATTTCATGCTTTCAACCCGCCCTGCCCTTCCAGCTCCTTCCTGCAGGTGTGTGTGTGAGCAGTCCAACGTTCGTGCAGCTGAGCGAGTCCGAGCAGTCCCATTTTGATTGTGAGACAATTCAGGTGAGTGGGGCATGAGTGGGGAGAAGACAACACCTGTGTGCATGGCACCCGTGGTGAGTACAAGGCATGACTAGCAGTGTATAGAGTAGCGAGCAACCCCTGTGGTAGACACTGCAGTGCGGGTACTGGTGCTGCTGGCAGTGGTGAGGGCTGGCAGTGATGCATTCCGTTGTGATGATTCTTGAGAACCATAATGGCATGGCATCATGTGGAAGCATGTGTTGTGTGCTGTGCCGGGTGCTGTGCCATGGCTTGCTGAATGCGGTAGCCAGCAATGAGTGTGGCTGTCATGTCATCCGTGTTTGAATCCATTCCGTGACCACGAAAGACATTGATGTCGCAGATACTCATGGGGCTGTGGTGTTAGCTTACCAGGTCGAGGTGCCGCCTGATGTTGCGACAGAAGCCAGGGAGAAAGGAGTGGATGTGCAGGTTTTTTTCGCTGCTTCCTGACTTGAAAGCCGGCATTTTGGGCTAAGATCTTGGTCAATGGGCGGCTTTCAAGTCAGGAAGCAGCGAAGAAACCCGCACATCCACTCCCTTCTTCCTGGCTTCTGTCACAACATCAGGCAGCACCTCGACCTGGTAAGTCAGCACCACAACCCCGTGGGTAGCTGCGACATCAATGTCCTTCGTTGTCACGACACCAAAGGGCTGTGGGAGAAAACAAGAGTTTACTTAGGAAGCGGATTTTATAGTTTGACCAAAAATTCTGTTTAGTAGCACGAATGGGTAGATACTTTGCTCCCTCTCATTTTGTGCCCTGTTATTTCCCACCATTTCTCCCCCTTCCCATCCCACCAGGACCAGGATTACCGTCCTCTAGGGAAGGTAAAGGTTGAAGCATTTGGTGGAGGTGTGGAGGCAGGGGTGAAGGTGGTAGAGGGCCAGCTCATTGTGGGGTGTGGTATGGAGGTGATAAGGGGAAAAAAGGAAATGTTTTTTTCCGTTGTACTCACGTCGCTGTGGCAAACGAAAGTTCCGCCAACAAGGTACGATGCCCCGAACTTCCTCCTGCACCCACTCATTACCAGCAACCTTCTCACCATGTCACGCACGTCCTTGGGCGTGGTGCCTGCATGGTACCAGAACTGCTGCTATGCCTGCACCTCCCACATGCTCACTCACTTGTCCAGCACTCTCGCAACCGCTCACTACAACCCACCCTCTCACCATGTCACGCACATCCTTGGGCGTGGTGGCTGCATGGTAACAGCAATGCTGGTTAGTAGAGTAAGGAGTTATGTGTTAGGGAGGGTTATTCTGCCTGACTCATGGATATGATGATCTACGTGCTCATGTTCATGTCCATCCTAGGTTTTCTCAATTTAGAATCTTCAACACTAGGTTGTTGCGGGTTCACATTGTATTGTGGCGGTGGAGGGGTTTCTGCAATGACAAAAGGATGATGTGGTTGAGGCATTTGAAATGGTTCAGACTGTACGAACGCTTGAAGATGCATCTTGTTTTAACTATTTACCTCGTGCAGTACAACTACGAAGGCGTACGGTATACGGTACGCCTTACGTGCCAGGTTGGCGAAAGACACAACATCAATGAAAATGTGAGATTCATCAAGGATGCGCATAAAATTTGACGAAGGTTTGAATATTTCGTTTGAAAATAAAATAAAATCATTGAAGCATGATGTGCGGATTGAGGTAGATGGTACAAAGGTGAATGTGGATATTGTTGATAATGTGGGATATGGAGAGAACGGAGTGGAGCTAAACTTCTCTCCATCACCCAGATTATCAACAATACCCAAGCTCAGTTTTGTATCCCCCACCTCAATCCGCATATCATACTTCAATCGAGATATTTCCAAACAGAATATTCCGATCTTCGGCAACTTTTCAGGTACATTCTTGTTGAATCGCACCATTTCGTTGATGATGTGCCTTTCACCCGTTTGCAGTGATGTGTTACTAATGCTTCCTGTTGAGAGTTTTGTCATGCTTGCTCAATCTCAATTGTATTAAATGATCTCCCTGTGCTTTACATTTCATCTTGTTCACATTTGGTGTCACCGTCCAGCCATCCGGACGTCGTGGAGCTGAAAACCAGAGTGCAGGCAAAAGATGAGGAGGTTAAAGAGCTTATGGCAGAGATGAAAGAGTTGACACGGCAATGGAAGGTGAGTGATGGGGAGGTTTGGTTAGTTGGAAGGTGAATGTGGCTTCTTAGTCTGTAAGGTGAAAAAGCTGAGTGTGACTTATGAACACAAGGGTGTAACTATATGTCAGATATGCCTCTTGCTGCTCCCCCACATTCCCTCCTCTCACTCCCCCCACCCCCACGTTCAGGGCGTCTCTCATCAGCCCCACATCCCCACACGCATCTGCAGCATCGTCCCATATGCACATGCCCTGCCCCATATGCACATGCCCTGCCCCATATGCTCATGCCCTGCCCCATATGCACATGCCCTGCCCCATATGCACATGCCCTGCCCCATATGCACATGCCCTGCCCCATATGCACATGCCCTGCCCCATATGCACATGCCCTGCCCCATATGCACATGCCCTGCCCCATATGCACATGCCCTGCCCCATATGCACATGCCCTGCCCCATATGCACATGCCCTGCCCCATATGCACATGCCCTGCCCCATATGCACATGCCCTGCCCCATATGCACATGCCCTGCCCCATATGCACATGCCCTGCCCCATATGCACATGCCCTGCCCCATATGCACATGCCCTGCCCCATATGCACATGCCCTGCCCCATATGCACATGCCCTGCCCCATATGCACATGCCCTGCCCCATATGCACATGCCCTGCCCCATATGCACATGCCCTGCCCCATATGCACATGCCCTGCCCCATATGCACATGCCCTGCCCCATATGCACATGCCCTGCCCCATATGCACATGCCCTGCCCCATATGCACATGCCCTGCCCCATATGCACATGCCCTGCCCCATATGCACATGCCCTGCCCCATATGCACATGCCCTGCCCCATATGCACATGCCCTGCCCCATATGCACATGCCCTGCCCCATATGCACATGCCCTGCCCCATATGCACATGCCCTGCCCCATATGCCCTGCCCATATGCACATGCCCTGCCCCATATGCACATGCCCTGCCCCATATGCATATGCCCTGCCCCATATGCACATGCCCTGCCCCATATGCACATGCCCTGCCCCATATGCAACCCCATGTGTATCTCCATCCACCTCAACCCATCTGCAATTCCAAATCGCCGCCCTCAAATAGCATGCATCCTCCGTCAACTGGCCTTCATGCTCCCCTCAGCACCAACCCTGCACACTTATCTTCCATCGCACAACCCAAAGATGCTCCCACTTTACTCACCCAGAAGGGAGAAGAGAGAAAGAGAAGACGCAGTAGGGAGAGGCGCATTACATGGTTTACACTCCTCTCTCCTCCCCTGTCTCTCCTCCGTCCGCTCTCTAGAGCAGTGGGGTTTACAACACTATATGAGATTACAGTACAGAGAGCATATGAGATCGCATGCCTCTCTGCTTTTCTGCCATGTGTGCACCATCCAGCAGGGGCAAGGCAGCTCATGTGGTTCTCACAATGGTGTTTAGGCAATTCTATGTGCTTACTGACAAGTACCGTAAACAACCCCACACGCCACCGGTTTCGCTAGTGTGTCATCTGCTTACTGCTTCACCCACATGCCACTTGCTTCTGACGGTCTCAGATCAGCTAACTTTTGACCATAGAGGTATTCACACCCCCCTTAGGAAGCACTGGGGCATTAGCTTCCTTACCAGCACTGTACTCATCATTTTCACAATTATCTACTTTTTCTCTAGCATCAGAGAGTTGGTCTGCCATGCCACATGGTTGCTTTCTTTTGTTTTTGTAGGATGCGTTACTATAGACCACGGGAAGTGAATGATGTTACAGAGATGAACACAACTCTTTTTCTTCGAAGGGAATAAACAGTACCCCACTACCTACATGGGAGGAGAAACAATGGGGTGGTGGTTGCACTTAGGGTACATTCCTGTGGGGACACTTGTGTCTCAATCCCCGTTTTCCCGAGTCGCGCCTGTTAATTTTCCCAATGTTGTGTCACAAACATCGAATGTACCGCGATGTAGGGCGACATATTGGCAGGTTCAGTTGGACACGTTTCACTGGCGGGGATCAAAAAGAGATGTACAGGTGTGTGCATTTGACTGGGTGACAGTACACCCGTATTTTCAACCTCCGAGCAGGGGCGTGGTTTCGATGCGCGGGATCTTTTCCCTCGCAAAATTGGCATTTTCGGATGTCCAGGTGCATGTGGTCGTGTCGGGCATTTCGAGTCGCGTGCGATTCTTTAACAATGACGGGTCGTTTCACAATTCGACAGCGATGTCAGCGCGTTTCACGCTGACCAATAATAAATACAGTACAAGTCGCCGAAAGCCGATTCGCATTTGGGACACAACACAGTTTATGTTGTTTTTGGGTGTCACAAAGTGATTGAGACACAAGTGTCCCCACAGGAATGTACCCTTAGCACTGCATCATATCAGAAGCACCGGTACCGGTAAGTCTCTGCAGCGGTTGCCCTTGCATTCACTCACCGAGGCCCATGACTTAGAGGTGCCAGCAATGGCATGAGTGGTGAATCTAACTTTGGGAGTAATGGTACTGGTAGGTCATGCTCCTGTGCTGCTGTATACAATGATAGAATCCCTCATTACAGCTGAATCCGTGAAGCTACCATGGTCTAAGATGTGCATATGATACTAAACAAGCTCGTACCGTACAACGCAACCCCTGTTCCTGCTTCCTGTTCCTGCTTCCTGTTCCTGCTTCCTGTTCCTGTGCTAACCCTTGTACAGAAGGCATCTCATGACTTCCACCCTTCCTTGCCAGCTGCCCCTGCCCCCTTGCTCACCACCAGTTTCCCCCCTTTCCTCACCCCACCCCTACCTCCCTCCCCTGAACTATACCCATCCCCGGAACCCACTCCTCTTCCTCCACTTCCCACGCTCCCCACCCCCTTCTCTCTCCCTCCTCCACCCCCCTCTCTCGCACCCCCCCATTCCTCGTCCCACTCATCCCACTCTGACCCACCATCTGCCCTGCTCCTTCCTGCTCCTCCCCCCACCCCTCCCTGCCCTCCCGCTCCCTGCTTCCCTCCCCCCGGAATCTGCTGTCCAAACGCAACAGACAAATCCACCTCCTGCCGAGCCACCTCAGAGTACGCCGCACCTGGGCCATGCCTCCCGCCGAACCAGCTGCCACTGCCCACCGTTGCTGCCCCACGGCTGGTACTCATGAGGCGGGAGAGGGAGCGGCAGAGGCAGAGGCAGCAGCAGCAGCAGGCAAGCAGCGCGAGGGCGGCAGCAAGGAGCACAGTTTGCCCGGGCGAGAGGAAGAGGGATGTGAGGGGGTAGAGAGGGGCGAGAATGGGTTCCAGGGTTGCAGCCAGGGACCCGATGAACCAGCGGGCAAGGAACCCCCCTTCCTCCTCTGCATCCCCACCCGCCACCACTGCTTTCCCAAAACCTTCCCCAGCAGAGGTGACACCACCATCGGCACCGCCACCACCGGTAGTCGGCCCCTCAGTGTCCCCCTGCGACTCGTTCCCTGCTGCATCGGCAGCGCCGGCAGCATCGGAATCAGCAGCGGGGGTGGGCTGGGGGGGTTCAGGGGGGATGTCCTCGAGGTCAACGGAGACCATCTCCTCGTCCACTGGCACGTCCATCACGTCCTGTGGGCCCGTGAACGCCACCTGCACCTCTGACCCCACTTCCTCCGCTCGCCCTCCGCCACCTCCCTCTCCCCCACCTTCCCCCCCGCCTCCCCCTCCTCCGCCTTCCGCCACGCCCTCCCCTCCCCTGCTGACTCCTCTTCCCGTACCTCCTGCCGCCGCTGCTCCGTCTGCGGCCTCTCTCTCCTCGCCACCTGATGCCTCCGCTGTGGCACCAGCTGCAGCTGTGGCCCGCACTGCGTCTCTGCCTGCCCCTTCTTCCGCCCTGCCCTCGTCCCTGCCCTCGCCCCTGCGTTTCGTCGTGCTCTTTCTCGTGGTCTCGCCCTCCCCACCCGGCCCTGCTTCCTCCTCGTCCTCAGCAGCCCGCGCTGCTCCTGCCTCCCCCTCCCCACCCTTCTCCGTTTGCTTCTTCAACTTCTTCTTTTTCTTTCTGGTGCTCGTTGCACCCGCTGCTCCCCCCTCATCTCCCTCATCCCCCTCACCCCTCTCACCCCCTTCAACCTCCTCGCCTTCCGCCTCCTGCGGCTCCCCTTCAACCTCTTTCCCCCTTGCTGCCCTTGTTGACTTGCTTGATTTGCTCGACTGTTTTGACTTGCTTGACTTCGTCGTTATCACACCCTCTCCACCTTCCTCCTCCTCACTCTTCTCCTCCCCTCCATCCGCCTCCCTCGCCCCACTCTTCTTCCCCTTCACTTTCTTCGGTCGCTCCCCCTCCCCCGCCCCGTCCCCCTCCTCCGCATCTCCCCCCTTCTTCGCAATCACAGCTTCCGCCTCCGCCATCGCCTTATCCACTGCGGAAAAACCTTCCCCGTCCTCTCCATTTCCGCTTCCCCCTTCTCCGCTCTTCCTACCCGCTCTCCTCCCCGTTTCCGCAACTTCTCCCCCCTCCGCCTCCTCTTCCCCCTCCGCTTCCCTCACAGACTCAACCGCCTTCTTGCTTCCCGTATTCTTAGTTTTCTTCGCTTTCTTTGTCGTCTTCTTCTTCTTAACCAATCGAGATTCCTCCTCGTCCCCCTCGTCTCGCGCCACTTCAGCGTCGGCCGCATCGTCCGCCGCTCCACTCTCCGCGTCGGCCGCGATTCCTGCTTCTTCCTCCGCAATCGCCGCTGCTTTCTCAGACTTCGTCGCCTTTTTCTTTTTCTTCTTCACTTTCAAAACCCTAGCAACGACGCGACCAAACGTCTCAGACTCCAAAATAGGATCAGAGTTAGCAGCAGTTGCTACATTCCCGCTAACTGACTCGATATCGCGCGACATACCCACGCGTTGAGAGTCAATGCCCGTTGAAAGGCGCGAAGCGGAGGCGACGTGCGACAGGAGCAGCAGGAGAGAGATTGACAGGGCGATAAGCGATACCACGCTGCGACGTCGCCATGCGAATGCCATGGCAGCCGCCCAGACTGCGACAACTCAGCTGTTGTTCTTAGTCGGTGGACAAGACTGCATAATAAATCCGCTCTTAGAACACCATGACGGGTGGCTTCCTGGGTTAGGTGATCATGGCAGCGGCTGAAGGGAGGTGGAGGAAGAGGGAATGGAGTGGCTTGAGGGTCTTGTGGGTGCACGGGGCATGAGGCAGGGCAGGAGAAGGATGTGTTGTGGATGACTGTGTGGATCTGGTCTGGTTGTTCTGGAATATATATTGCACTGCCTGCGTCAGCACAAGGCAGGTGTAGGACGTGTTGTGTATGGATCTGGCTGCTCCGTTCTGGATGTAATTGGTTTTATAACTTATCAGCCAACAACTCTTGTCTCTTGAGCAGGCTGGTGCGTACACGTTAGTGACTCGGATGAAAACGAGTAAGGTCACTTACGTTACACGATTACTAATTAATGCTCCATGCATTACATCTCTTTTGGAGCCAAAACGGCGTCATCGACCGGCCTTTCCTCTTCGCATGAACTTCCCAATTGGACTCCACTTCTGCTAACAGAGTTTCATGTGGTGTAAAGGGACCCTTGGAAACTCCACAACCTTGTGCTACGTGAGGCTCTAGAATGCCACTCCCATTACTACCATCACTGGTGTTGTCAACATTGCCATTGCACAACACGAGTTGACAATCAGACCATTGAATGGCATCACACGTCAACCGCGTGGCGACCTCCTCAATGTCTGACTCGATGAGAATCTGCAAGCCAGAAAAAAAACACAGACATACACACATTCCCCCATTGTATCGATCCATGTGTATTTAGGGCATGTTCCTACGGCCCCTTATCAGGCCAACCCCTTTTCAAGGCAAGGCTGACAAGAGGTTTGTCTGATAAGAGCGTAGGAACATGCCCTTATACTCAAAAGTACACCATGCCATAGAAACTCCAACAAATACACACACGCACAGTTCCACAGGTGTAGCGCGGCACAGAGTACGTACCTTGCCGGAGGGATGCAGCAGAGCAAGCATGGCAGCCACGAGGGCAGGGGTGAGCATGCCCCACCGGTGCACGTGTGCTGTGCCTCTCTCCTGTGCTCTCCTGCTCGCTGCAAAGTCTGGGTCCGGGCACTGCCATGGGCGTGAGAGGGGCAAGGGAACGTTGACGAAGGGGACTGTTTGAGTCAACTCACAACTCACCTCTCATGCGCTCTCCTGCTCGCTGCGGGTCCAGGCACTGCCATGGGCGTGAGAGGGGCAAGGGAACGTTGAGAGAATGCTTAGGCAAGAATGGAATGTTCAGACACCCGTTTTGAATGGAGATGGGAAATTGGATGGGGAGCTGAAAGCTGAGGAGGTGGATGGGGCAGGGATGAGTTGTGAGTCAACTCTCAAGACACTTCAGGAGAATGCGGGGTGGGAGAGGCACCTGGATGGTGATGAGGTTGATGGGGCCAGGGTAGCCGATTAGCAGTGCGTGCAGAGAAGTGGTGGCGTTGGCATGGATGAACCACCTGCATGGACCACCACGGGGGCAGGCAGAGAGGGAGACGGTCAGAAGACACCAGTTGCCAGCAGAAAGGCAAGGGTATGGCACCACAAGGGCTAGGACAGAATGGGGAGGCTTTAAGTCGACAGAAAAGTAGCTAGGAGGAATAAACACGACTTGTCATGACATGGCATACACGTTGCTGGGTGGGTGCTCCCTGCGCTGCTCTCGGGTGTCCCTGCCAGAGCACTCCGCGTCCTGATCATGCGTTGGGGAAGTGCCGGCAGCTAGTGAGAGTGCTTTCCGCACCAACTGGGGGGTGAGACGGAGAGGGGCAAGAAGACTGGGAGTGAGAGCCAGAGTGAAGGAAGGTATGAAAGCGACTTGCAAATGCAAACTAGCTAGGACCATAGGTGAGATGAAAAGGGGGGAGTGAGAGTGAGAGAGGGAGACACAGAGTAGAGAGTCTTAAATTCGAGAGAGTGAGGGAGCGAGTGAGAGTGAGAGTGGTGGAGGAGCATCAATCTGGCAGCACGTGGACGGATGACGAATGCTACTGGCCCATGTGCCACTTGCACATACGCCTCGTTGGCCGCTACCCCAGCACACACATGGCGGTTGATCTCGACCCCAAGGAAGTTCCTCGACCCTCTGAACCGCCAAGCCATGCTGCGACAGAAGCGCCCGTTGCCTGCACTCATGCATGCACACACACATGCACGCGGGCATACACAGCAAAGGCCACACAGGATGCACAGTGTAGTTTTGTTTTCTTATCTCTGTGAACCTGCTTCGATCTTTTTTATTCTCTTAATCACTCACAAAATGTCTGAGTCTCCCAGCTATGCACAACTCTCGCACTCACCACAACCGATGTCAACAGTGAGAGGGAGCGAGGGATCAAGGAAGACTGTGGACCAATCAGGAGGCGGCAGTGGCACCTGAGAGAGGTGGGAGAGGAAAGCGGCAGAGGCGAGATATGGGAGTGATCAGGGGAGAGATTAGGAGAGACATTGGTAGATGAGGGGAGGTAGCACAAGAGAATGGTGCTAATTATGACTGGTTCATGACTAATCAATGCAGGAAATGCCAGTCAACTCACGAAGTCAAGGCAGTCAACGCCAGGAAGAGGCATCCCTTGGAGTCCACGAAGCAGAGCCGTCCCTCCATTCACCACCACACACTCCCTCCCCCCCTCCCCCTCCCCATCCCCATCTCTCCACCCCTCCCTCCCCGCCATCTTCACATGCTGCCGTAACTGCCGCCCCAGCAACTGCTGCAGCTGCCGCCCGGCCACTATGAGCTGTGGCCGCCTGATCTGACCAGCGGTATCCATGCTACCCATGCCAACACAGAGATCACTGCTGGCACTGCTGCTTTCGCTGGTGGGTGCAGAGGTGAGAAGGGAGAGCAGAGCAGAGTCCGCACAAAGCAGTGCATGCGATCCTTGCTCTGCCGCATGTACCCCCCGCATTGATGCATGGGTGCTCTGCCGCGATGCTGGCGTTTCTCTTGTTGCCTGCAGGGAGATAGCGCCCGCCCAGAAAACAGTCTGTTGGGATCCAATCCAAGGGGGGAGAATGAAAGGGAGGAGAGTGAATGTGGAAGGGTGGGGGGAAATGCAATTGTAGCACTGTGGTGAGAGGCATGAGGGAGCATGCAGATAAGGGGGAGCATGAGGAGAAAGGGGGGGGGGGGGAATGAGGCGAAGAGGGGGGGCATGCGGAGAAATTGGGGGGCATGAGGAGAGGGGGGTGCGGACCTGGCAGTTGAGGGCAGCACAGAGGCGAGCGATGTCTTCAATGCTTGAAGCACACAGCTCCACTTGCTGTTGCTGCTGCTGGTGGTGGTTCGGGAGCTGGTGGGAGTGAGTAGGAGTGGTGGTGCCGTGGGTAGCAGGTACAGCACGCACAGCAACGGGCAGCACAAGGCGGGAGAGGAGGGTAGTGGGCAGCGAGGAGAGGAAGACAGAGGCTTCCGCCAGGGCTTGTGGGGAAGGGCGGGGGAGAGCAGATAGGAGGGACGAGATGAGGGTATGTGGGACCTTGTCTGCTGTCGCTGCCTCCTCGCTCTCTGCTGCCTTGTCTTTCTCTTGTGTCTCGTTGCAGTGTAGTGTGGCGAGGGCAGGGAACTCACGCAGGCGCGTAAGGTGGAACTCACAACCATCTGGACCACTTGAAGCTCCCGAGGGACGTGATTGGCCCGAAAAAGCAGCAGCAGCGAGCAGGGCTGGTAACCCAGGGCCGGAGAGCACAAGGGCATGGCAGCGAGGCAGCAGGGCACGAATCAACGCACCACTGCGACCCATGCTCGCCACTCCCACCACCGTCACCACTGAACTGCGCCCCTCACCACCACTCACCTCTCCAGCCTCCCCTCTCCCCATCAAGCCCAACACTCCCACATCCCCCACGTCCCCCACGTCCCCCACGTCCCCCACTTCCCTCACTTCCCCCACTTCCCCCACTTCCCTCAAGCCCCCCAGCACCCCCATGAGCTCGCGCTCCACTCTCAGCCCGGCCACGGCTCGCCCCACCACTGCTGCCACGCCCACGCATGACGCCAGCACGCGGTGGCACGCGGAAGGGGCATCCAGCACCACGAGATCTACCAACGGGACAGAGGAGGTGCGGATGTTGGCAGTGGAGAGGGAGGGGGCCGCGGAGGAGGAGAGAGCCGCTGGGCTTTGCAGCTCCTGGTGTGCTGCTGCGCTCTCTGGTTCTTCTGCCACGCCTGCCAGCGTGGTAGCTAGGGTGGGTGAGTTGGCGGCATCGGTGGATGACACGTGGCGGAGGTTGGGCAGCAGCAGGACGCGAGGAGGGGGAGGGGTGAGGGGAGGGGAGTGGCGTGGGCGTGAGGGGGGATTGGAGGTGGTTGCTGGTTGAGTGGTGGTGGTGGGGGTTGTTGGTGGTGGGGGCGAGACGAGAGGGGCGAAGTGCAGAGGCGCGACCTGGACAGGCTGGGACTGGGGCAGGCCGCATGCCGCGGATAGCAGGGCTGCACATGGGGGAAGGGGAGGGGAATTGGAATAAGGGAGGGCTGTAAGAACGAACGACACAAGTGAGAGGGGCCATGCCTCACGACCGCCATGCAGCCATGCAGGACTAGCCATGTGCTAAGGCGGTTGCCATGTGCTCTGCCTGCCACAAGCCTCATGCCACATGCCGCATGTCTCACCAGCAACAGCAGGTTGAGAGGCCATGTCAGGCGCCCACTCTCCCGCCACCACCACCACCAGCGCATATTTCCGCGCCCACTCGTGCAGCATCAGCCTCAAACTGCCCACACTCCGCACCTCGCACTCCTCCCCCTCCCCCTCCCCTCCCCCTTCCCCCTTCCCCTCCCCCTCCTCCGCTTTCCCCACAACCCCCCTCTCCACCAGGTCACTCAGGTCGCACCGCAGAAGCACAACCCGACGCTTCCATTTCTTCCCCCCCTGCCCTCCGCGCCTGCCATCCCCCTCCGCCGCCCCTTGCGCAACCTCCCCTTGCCTTCCTCCTTCCAACTCCCGCTCAAGCGTAATCAGCCCCCTGAGGGTCTGCCTCTCCGCCGCCCCTCCCCCTCGGTACCTCCCCTCACCCTTCCCCTTCCCCGCTTTCAACCCATCCTTTCCCCCAGTCCGTCCGCCCTTCTCCTGCTGCGCGCTGCCGCCTCTCCGCCTTCCCCCTCCAGCAGCGCATATCCTCCCCTCGTGCGCCCGTGTGCCCTTTTCGTGGGCATGCGGGGTATAGGTACGACAAAAATCGTTCACCCCCCAGTATCCGCATGAATCCCACGTTAATCGAAGGCCCCGATATAAGCAGTGCCGCCCCGCAATTCGTTCCCCGGACAGTGGCACGCGCGAGATTAATCCACGTGGCACGCAAGGACGCGCGAAGCGGACGGGACACGCGGGGGGGGGCAGTAGCCCTACGCGCAAGCCGGGTGCGCGCGACAGCGCGACGGGGGTTGCCATGGCGCCCCTGCGACTGGCCCTTTTCGTGCGGCTCGACTGCGCGACTGCTCTGCGAGTCGCGAGTCAGTGTGAGCGAGCGCGAGGAGCCATGGTGCGAGGTGGCGCGAGACCAGACGTGAATTTGGGGCAGAATCGGAATTGGCGCGCGGCCAAGTGGAAAAGAATGCGCGCACCAAATGTCCAAAACCCTAAACCTTGAAGCCTGCAGATTTTTTAACTCGATACTGTCGGACTCGAGAAGCTGAGACTAACACGGCGATTTTTGTTTAGAGTTGGGGCCCAGCCATATAAAAACTCAGTACGGACTCTTGATCACCGAACCGAACTCCTCCGTCCGTCATTAATCGCGCTGATGGTCTCGTTACTGCATTCCGCTGCTGGATTTTTGCGCCTCAAACGGCGAATCGTTGCGAGCCGTTTGCGCCGCGTCGCGACCTAGACCCTCGCGCAGCACTGGCGAGCGGCAGAGCATAGCAGCGGCGGGTAGGTGGGCCCATGCGGGGAGAACGCGCGCCCGCGTGAAGCAGTGAACGAGTGCGCAAGGGTATCTATCCAACGAGCGCGCGCGCGCGCGCGCGGAGTCTGTAGCAAAGCAAGGCGGCATGGCGGTGGGCACAGTGGCGGGCGGTGCGGGGGCCGGGCGGAGCGGGAAGGAGGCGGGCGGGGAAAAGGCGGCGAGCACGGCGCGGCTGCTGCGCACCGTGCTGAGCTGGGACTTCTTCCACATGCTCGCACTCTCCAAGGTGCTGCTCGTTCTCCCCATGCTTCTTCCCTCCCAGACTCTCGTGCTACCTTTCCTCCCTCACCCCGTTCCTCTCCCACCACGCCTCTTGCTTCCTACTTCTGATTCCCTCCTGGGCTTCCTCTCTCCCCACTGTCCCCCCCACTCCCCACCCCCTGTCACATGTGGCACTGGGTGTGGGCGAGCAGGTGAGGGAGAGGAAGCGGCAGCCCAGGAAGCTCCCCCAACTCCCTCCTGCTGCCGCTGATGCTGCTGCTGATGCTGCTGCTGCTGCTGTGGAAGAAAGGGAGGGTGATGGGGCTAAGGATGCTGCTTTGGCTGATGCAGAGGCAGGCGGGGAGGCAGCAGCGACGGAGGGGATGGAGGTGGATGGCGGAGAGGTAGGGGAGGGAGAGGCAACAGCAGAGGGAGCAGCAGAGGCAGCGGCAGAGGAAGCAGAGGTGGAGGCAGAGGCGGAGGGGGAGTTGGAGGGCGGGGAGGAGGAGGATGAGTTGAGGGAGGTACCGGTGCAGTTCAGCAGCGCAGAGGAGTATGTCGACGTCTTTGAACGCCTGCTGCTGGAGGAATGCCGCGCGCAGATCCTCAGAGGGGCCGAGGAGCAAGGTGCGGGGGGGAAGGGGGAGAGAAGAGAGGGTTTCTGTGTATGCGCATGATTGCATGGGCACATGGGCATGCTGTAGATGAGTATGTGGATGTGTTTGTGCGGCGGCTGCTGGAGGAATGCCGCGCTCACATCCTCAGAGGCGCCGAGCTCTTGACCGGTGTTCTCCCCTCCCCGCCCGTCCTGTCTGCCCAAATGCTTGCTCCTGCCTCTGCTCTGTTGTGGCGTGTCTCCCCGCATGGCAGGCGGCATGGAGAGTCATCTGGTGGTGGCGGTGCGCTGTGAGCGCGCCAACGAGTTCCACATGGTGGGGGTGGCGTCCAAGGAGGCACTCGTGGCGGACTGTCATGACAACGACCTGCTGCTGCTCTCCAAAGAAAAAGTAACCTTAACGCTCTCTCCTCTCCTCCTCTACCCCCCTTCTCCTCCTCCCCCTTTGCGCTGCTCTCCTCTTCTCCTCATCCAAAGAGGCGCTTGTGGCGGACTGTCATGACAACGACCTGCTGCTCTCCAAGGAAAAGGTGACTCCGTGCTCTTTCTTCCTTTCTTAACCCGCCTCTCCTGCTCTCCTCCTCTCCTCTTCTCCTCCTCTCGGCGTCCAAGGAGGCACTCGTGGCCGACTGCCACGACAACGACCTGCTGCTCTCCAAGGAAAAGGTGCGATCACGCTTTCTCTCCACCTCTCCTCCTCTCCTCCTGTACTCCTCTTCTCCGCGCCTTGGCCCACGCGC
Organism: Closterium sp. Naga37s-1; assembly: GCA_947471745.1. NCBI lineage: Eukaryota > Viridiplantae > Streptophyta > Zygnematophyceae > Desmidiales > Closteriaceae > Closterium > Closterium sp. Naga37s-1. Next base: position 1,058,282 of record CANJKZ010000383.1, on the reverse strand, counting down.
GCGCCTTGGTCCACGCGCGCGACTTTGTCCACGCGCGTGTCTCCTTTCGAAGGAGAAGATGATGGAGAAGACGAAGGAGAAGACCTTTCCACGTCGAAAGAGCGCCCTTGTCGCCAACTGCCACGACAACGACCTGCTGCTCTCCAAGGAAATGGTGGGATCACGCACACTCCTCCTCTCCTCCTCTCCTCCTCCAAAGAGCGCCCTTGTCTTCGACTGTCATGACAACGACCTGCTGCTGCTCTTCATGGCGATGGCGTATGCCCATACGCCATCGCCAGCGTGGAATCGCGTGAGACCAAGACGTCTTTTGAGCCGGCTCAACATGTTCTCTCCTCTCCCTCATCTCCCACCACAGCCATGGGGAGACAACGCGCTACCCAGCACATACGCCATCGCCAGTGTGGAATCCCGCGAGACCAAAACGCCCCTTTCTCCCTTCCCCCCTCTTACCACCCTTCTCTCTGTTCCCTCCCCTTTCTCTGTTCCCCCAACAGCCCTGGGGAGGCAGTGCACTACCCAACACATACGCCATCGCCAGTGTGGAGTCGCGCGAGACCAAGACGTCCCTGCGCCTGCGACTGTGCCTGGAGGACCCCTGGCAGTGGGCGGACCCCGGGGGACCACCCACCACCGCAGCAGCACCAGACGAAGAACAGGCCGGGGGAACAGCGGCAGGGGGGGAGGGTACTGAAGCAGGGCCGGCCGCGGGGAAGGCGAAGGGGAGGAGGTGGGGGGTGCGGCAGCGGGCGAGGGCGAACCGGATGCTGTCGTTCCTGATGGGGGCGGCGGCAACAGGCGGCAGTGCGTGCTGGGTGAGCAAGCTGTGCAACACGTCCACCATCTCCCGGGAGTATGCTGCTCTGCGCTCCGCCCCCACGCTCCCCTACATCCGCACCGTCCTCGCCTCCCACATGCCCGCCCCGGGGCACACTCAAGCTGTCGCAGCAGCAGGAGGATCAGGAGGAGCGGGAGGAGCGGGAGGAGGAGTGGAGGACGAGGAGGAGGGAGGCGCGGGCGCAGGGCAGGGGAAGCAGCAGCAGTGGCGGGTGCCGGAGGGGCTGATGGAGCATCTGAGTGCGAGCCACAACGAGTCGCAGCTGAGAGCCATCAAGGGCGGGCTGTCCCGCCGCCCCCTCGTGCTCATCCAGGGGCCTCCTGGCACGGGCAAGACACAGGCCATTCTAGGGTTGTTGAGTGTTGTTCTGCATGGCCGCCCGGCGCACGAGATGGGGGATGCCAGGTGAGTGGGTGGGTGCCTGGTGGGTGCCTGTTGGGTGCCAGGTGGGTGGGTGGGTGCCTGTTGGGACGCCAGATGAGTGGGTGGGTGCCTGTTGGGACGCCAGGTGAGTGGGTGGGTGCCTGTTGGGACGCCAGGTGAGTGGGTGGGTGCCTGTTGGGTGTCAGGTGGGTGGGTGCTGGATGAGTGGTTTGATACCGGAGGGGCTGATGGAGCACCTAGCATCCAGCCACAACGAGTCACAGTTGAGGGCCATCAAGGGCGGGCTGTCCCGCCGCCCCCTCGTGCTCATCCAGGGGCCGCCTGGCACGGGCAAGACACAGGCCATTCTAGGGTTGTTGAGTGTGGTGCTGCACGGCCGCCCCGCACACGAGATGAGGGATGCCGGGTGAGTGGGTGGGCCTGGTGGGTAGGTGGGAGTGGAAGGGAGAGTGTGTGTGTGGGAATTGGTGTCAGCCCGTGAGCACCAGCCCGTGAGCACCAGCCCGTGAGCACCAGCCTTGCTCACATGGCAGCAGCAGCCCCCTGGTGCTCATCCAGGGGCCGCCTGGCACGGGCAAGACACAGGCTATTCTGGGGCTGCTCAGTGTTGTGCTGCATGGCCGGCCGGCGCATGAAATGGGGGATGCCGGGTGCGTGGGTGGGTGGATGGGTGGTGGTGAGTGGATGCGTGGTGTGTGGGTGGATGGGGGAGAGTGAGAGGGAGAGTGTGTGCGAGAGTATGGCAGTGCTGCTCACATGGCAGCAGCAGCCCCCTGGTGCTCATCCAGGGGCCTCCTGGCACGGGCAAGACACAGCCCATCCTGGGGTTGCTCAGTGTGGTGCTGCATGGCCGGCCTCAGAGAATCTAAGGGCCCCATCCATTTCCCCTCCCTGCCCCTTCCTTCACTCCACTCCAGCAACGGCGCCCAGCACATCACCCACATGACACAGCTGACATGGCAGCAGCGGCAGCAGCAGTGGGTGCAGGCGTCCCCCTGGCTGCACGGGGTGAACCCGCGAGAAGCTGTACAACCAGATGATGAGGAGGAGGGCGGTGCAGGGAGCTCGGGAGGCAACGTCTTTGGTAGCACACAGCAGGTGGGGATGAACTTCTTAGAAGTCTCAGAAGTGTCACCAACGTCCCCCTGGCTGCATGGTGTGAACCCCCGAGACGCCATGCAGCCAGATGATGAGGAGGGGGGCGATCCAGAGAGCTCAGGTGCCAACGTCTTTGGCAGCACACAGCAGGTGGGGATGTACTTTTTATAAGTTTCAGAAATACGTCTCCCTGGCTGCACGGGGTGAACCCGCGAGACGCTGTACAGCCAGACGATGAGGAGAGTGGTGCAGGGGGCTCGAGTGGGAACGTCTTCGGCAGCACAGAGCAGGTGGGGTTGGTGGCAGGGTGTGGAATGGGGTTGGTGGCAGGGTGTGGAATGGGGTTGGTAGTCGTCGAGTGGTGATTCCACTCTGCATGACTCACTCTCCTCGCCTCAGATTGCCTCTCCCTTCGTCGGTTGCGCGCTGCATCCATGTGCTCCCTGCCCTCCTCCCTTTCCTCCTCGCCTCCCCTTCTCCTTCCTCCCCCTCTCCCTTACTCTTTCCTCCCCCGTCCACTCTTGTCCAAACCAACGAACTCTCGTCTCCCTCTCGCTCCCAACCAGGTGGAGGTGTTGGGGGGTCATCGCAAGCAGCGAGCGCACGTGCTTGTGTGTGCTCCCTCCAACGCTGCTCTTGATGAGATTGTTTTGCGACTGCTGCACACAGGTGGGGATAAACCTCTCCTGCCTCTGCCTCTGCCACTGCTGCACACACTCATATGTTACATCAACTCACAATGCACTCGTTGCAGCTGCACCTGTGACCTGTCGTACTCATGTATCACTCCCCTGCTCTTGAAGGCACAACATGCCATATCGTGCATTCTAGTGCCCCATTCACCCCATCCCATCCCATCCCATCCCATCCCATCCCATCCCATCCCATCCCATCCCATCCCATCCCATCCCATCCCATCCCATCCCATCCCATCCCATCACATCACATCACATCCCACCCCATGTGTGCAGGCCTGAGGGACGACATTGGAGGCATTTATTCGCCGTCGGTGGTGCGAGTGGGACTCAACGCCCACCACTCAGTGGCCTCTGTCGCCATGGATAACCTGGTGGGTGCATGGGGAGGGTGGGATGGGAGGGGTGGGGTGAGACGGCGGGTGTGCTATGCTATGGATGCATGGCGGTATGTGTGCTATGCTATGGATGCATGGCGGTATGTGTGCTATGCTATGGATGCATGGCGGTATGTGTGCTATGCTATGGATGCATGGCGGTATGTGTGCTATGCTATGGATGCATGGCGGTATGTGTGCTATGCTATGGATGCATGGCGGTATGTGTGCTATGCTATCACATCCCCTCTCTCCCCATCCCTCCTCTCCTCCTCTCTCCACTTCTCTCCTCTCATCCAAGACCAACGAATTTCTCAGTGGGCCAGCAGCATGGCAAGGTCAGCAACGGGGATGGGAGCCACGACAACAGGAGCACATAACATTTTCTCTCCCTCACATCACAATTTCTCTTCCACTCTCTCCTCTTTCCCCCTTCTCCCTTTTCCCCTCTCTTCTCTCTCCTCCCCGCCCCACAGGTATCCCAGCGTGCCAGCAGCATGGCGAGGTCAGCAGCGGGGGTGGGGGCCAAGACAGCAGGGGCAGGCGGGGTGGAGCGAGACAGAATACGAGTCGCCATTCTCGATGAGGCCGCCATCGTGAGTTGCCACGCTTGTAGAGCATGATGTGAGAGCATGCCTTTGTGTGAGGAGAGCTGGTTGGTTGACTGCAAGCCTCCCCTTCATCTGTTGTCACCAAACACCACCACCTCTATCCACCCACCCCAATCCATACATGCCTCGTATCCCCCTTTCCCACACCCATGTCCTATGCCTCTCCTCCCCCCGCCCCCCTCGCACTGGTCCCAAGGTGTGTTCAACACTCGCCTTTGCAGGGTCGGGGGTGTTCTCGCGCATGTCACGGCCATTTGACGTGGTGGTCATTGACGAGGCGGCCCAAGCGGTCAGTGCAGCACCTGTATCTGCCTCTTTGCTGTGTCTCTGTCTCTGACTCTGCGCTCTGCCCCTCACTTTGCCTCTGCCTCTGTCTCTACCGCTCCAGCTGCCTCTGCCTCTGCCTCTGCATTGCTCATGCCTGCATGCCCCCGTGTGTGCCTGCCCCCACCCATGTCACCAGGTGGAGCCATCAACGCTCATCCCAATGACGCACGGGTGCTCGCAGGTGTTCATGGTGGGGGACCCTGATGGCTACATGCTCCCCCGTGTGCTTGTGTGCATGCATGCCTATCCTGTCTCCCTCTCACCAGGTGGAGCCGTCAACGCTCATCCCAATGACACACGGGTGTTCACAGGTGTTCATGGTGGGCGACCCTCTGCAGCTGCCTGCTACTGTGCTCTCCACACGTGCCGTGCACTACGGGTGGGTGGGATAACGTGTCACGTTCAGCAAATGCACTATGGGAGGTTGGGTGAGATGAGAGGCGTGCTAGCCGGTATGCACAGGTTGCTGCTCGCAGGTGTTCATGGTGGTGGACAACCCATTGCAGCGGCCAGCCACTGTGCTCTCCACCCGCGGTGTGCACTACGGGTGGGTAGCTGAGATGCGAGGCATGCTACCATATTTTGCACTTTCCAGAGGTTCGAGGTAGATTATAGCCTCTTTCTACTACCTCTCTCATTCCCCGAATTTTCTTGACCTTTCCTCGTTCCCCGCGTCTCATCCGGCCCATTCCACTCATGCCTCACATCCACCCCACCAGGTACCATGGCAGCATGTTCTCTCGTCTGCAGCAAGCAGGATATCCAGTGGTCATGCTCAACACACAGTACCGCATGCACCCCATGGTATGCTCAACACACAGCACCGCATGCACCCCATGGTATGCTCAACACACAGCACCGCATGCACCCCATGGTATGCTCAACACACAGCACCGCATGCACCCCATGGTATGCTCAACACACAGCACCGCATGCACCCCATGGTATGCTCAACACACAGCACCGCATGCACCCCATGGTATGCTCAACACACAGCACCGCATGCACCCCATGGTATGCTCAACACACAGCACCGCATGCACCCCATGGTATGCTCAACACACAGCACCGCATGCACCCCATGGTATGCTCAACACACAGCACCGCATGCACCCCATGGTATGCTCAACACACAGCACCGCATGCACCCCATGGTATGCTCAACACACAGCACCGCATGCACCCCATGGTATGCTCAACACACAGCACCGCATGCACCCCATGGTATGCTCAACACACAGCACCGCATGCACCCCATGGTATGCTCAACACACAGCACCGCATGCACCCCATGGTATGCTCAACACACAGCACCGCATGCACCCCATGGTATGCTCAACACACAGCACCGCATGCACCCCATGGTATGCTCAACACACAGCACCGCATGCACCCCATGGTATGCTCAACACACAGCACCGCATGCACCCCATGGTATGCTCAACACACAGCACCGCATGCACCCCATGGTATGCTCAACACACAGCACCGCGTGCACCCCATGGTATGCTGCATGTTTCTTTCCTTGTCATTCTCATTCCCCACTCAGTAGGGCGCTGAAGGACGCACCTCAGATGCCCTGCTCCTGCTCCCGCCCCACACCCCCAATCCCTCTCATTTGCATCTCGCATTGAGGGACGCGCAGCAGTTGGTACAGAACAGTGTGATGCTGTTGCCACTCACAACAACCCCTCTCCATCGTGATTCACCAAGCTTCGTCCCCTTGCTTCTCGTCGTCACGCCCCACCCACCAGATTCGTCACTTCCCTTCGCACGAGTTCTACGGCAGCGCATTGAGGGACGCGCCGCAGATGGCGCAGAACACGGCGCGGCCGTGGCCGTCTCCCTTGTGCCGCTCACACCCCTCATAACCCCTCCCCACCGTGCTGTCTCCCCCTCCCCCGCACGCCCCACCAGATCCGGCACTTCCCCTCGCACGAATTCTACGGGGGCGCGTTGAGGGATGCGCCACAGATGGCACAGAACACGGCGCGGCCGTGGCACGCGGAGCGCGTGTTTGGGCCGTTGTTCTTCTTCGACCTGCACCAGTCCAAGGACGAGCAGCCTCGTGCGTGGGGGCAAGTCTGAGGTGGCATGGGGGGCCATGAGTTGCCATGGGGGACCGTGAGGTTCTGTGAGTCGAGAAGTGGTGTTGTGTGCTGTGTGCGCGTGAAAAAGGCGCGGACGAAGCAGAGTTGGTGATGGTGCTGAACGGCCACCTGGTGGTCACCACTTGGTGCAGACCCCCTTTGACCGTCACCGGCACCATGTCTTGTCTCCATCTCACTCATCCCTCTCCCCTCTGCTTGCATCACAGCGGGCGGCTCGCGGATGAACGCGGAGGAGGCGGAGTTGGTGATGGTGCTGTATCTAGCACCTGGTCTCGTTTTCAGACGTCTCAAAACTGGTGATGGTGCTGTATCTAGCACCTGGTCTCTGATGCTCCTTCATTTATCCTCCCTCTCCTCGGCCCTTGTCACACCTCTCACCGAACCAACTCCTTCTCTGCTGCCATACCAGCTGGAGGCTCATGGATGAACACGGACGAGGCGGAGTTTGTGATGGTGCTGTACCGCCACCTGGTAGCATTATACCCGCAACTCAAGGAGTCCTCTGACGTCGGTGTCATCTCCCCGTACAAGCACCAGGTGTGATGTAACCCGCGTGTCATCTCCCGCACAGTTACTGCGAGGTGCATTGCAAATGATGCATCTGAGCAACTTCTTCTTCTGGACATTTCCTCATTGCTTTCCTAAATCCCCCCATTCGGCTTCCTCATTGCTTTCCTACATCCCCCCATTCGGCTTCCTCATTGCTATCCTAAATCCCCCCATTCGGCCTCCTCATTGCTTTCCTAAATCCCCCCATTCGGCTTCCTCATTGCTTTCCTAAATCCTCATTGCGTTCGGCTTCCTCCTCCCAGGTGAAGCTACTGCGAGACAAGTTTCGAGAGCTGCTGGGCGAGGGGGCTCACAGAGTGGATGTCAATACGGTCGATGGCTTCCAGGTGCGTTGATGGCTTCCAGGTGCGTTGATGGCTTCCAGGTGCGTTGATGGCTTCCAGGTGTGTTGATGGCTTCCAGGTGCGTTGATGGCTTCCAGGTGCGTTGATGGCTTCCAGGTGCGTTGATGGCTTCCAGGTGCGTTGATGGCTTCCAGGTGCGTTGATGGCTTCCAGGTGTGTTGATGGCTTCCAGGTGCGTTGATGGCTTCCAGGTGCGTTGATGGCTTCCAGGTGCGTTGATGGCTTCCAGGTGCGTTGATGGCTTCCAGGTGCGTTGATGGCTTCCAGGTGCGTTGATGGCTTCCAGGTGCGTTGATGGCTTCCAGGTGCGTTGATGGCTTCCAGGTGCGTTGATGGCTTCCAGGTGCGTTGATGGCTTCCAGGTGCGTTGATGGCTTCCAGGTGCGTTGATGGCTTCCAGGTGTGTTGATGGCTTCCAGGTGCGTTGATGGCTTCCAGGTGTGTTGATGGCTTCCAGGTGCGTTGATGGCTTCCAGGTGCGTTGATGGCTTCCAGGTGCGTTGATGGCTTCCAGGTGCGTTGATGGCTTCCAGGTGCGTTGATGGCTTCCAGGTGCGTTGATGGCTTCCAGGTGCGTTGATGGCTTCCAGGTGCGTTGATGGCTTCCAGGTGCGTTGATGGCTTCCAGGTCCGTTGATGGCTTCCAGGTCCGTTGATGGCTTCCAGGTGCGTTGATGGCTTCCAAGTGCGTTGATGGCTTCCAGGTGCGTTGATGGCTTCCAGGTGCGTTGATGGCTTCCAGGTGCGTTGATGGCTTCCAGGTGCGTTGATGGCTTCCAGGTGCGTTGATGGCTTCCAGGTGCGTTGATGGCTTCCAGGTGCGTTGATGGCTTCCAGGTGCGTTGATGGCTTCCAGGTGCGTTGATGGCTTCCAGGTGCGTTGATGTGCGACTCAACAGGTGCTGAATGAGCTTTCAGGTATATGCTGATGTGCGCTGTATGTGTAGGTCAGGGAAAAAACATGTAGTGCTTGAATTGTGTCTGCATACCTCGGCTGTGCGGCTTTGGAGGCGCCTCAAAAGGGTCAGCATGTCTGGTATGTGCGTTTCCATGTTGATCACCACAGTCACATGTTGAGTGTGTGTGCACCCATGACAGCATACACCTGGAAGCCATCAACGCACCTGGAAGCCATCAACGCATGAGAAAGCCATGTGTGCATACATGCATGAGCTCAGTTCTGAACGTGACCTGCCCGAATGAATGTGGGGGGGGGGAGGAAATTAGCGCAGGGCTTAGAGAGAAGGATGTTGGTATCTTCTTTGTGCATGCAATCCATGTGTTTTCATGCCAATGACACCATGTGGTCATGTGTTTTCATGCCAATGACACCATGTGTTTTCATGCCAATGACACCATGTGTTTTCATGCCAATGACACCATGTGTTTTCATGCCAATGACACCATGTGGTCATGTGTTTTTCATGTGATGCATGCAGGGCCGAGAAAAGGACGTGATCATATTCTCGTGTGTGCGGGCGGGGAGGGGCAAGGGGAAGAGCATTGGGTTTCTGTCGGACTTTCGGCGCATGAATGTCGGCATCACCCGCGCCCGCTCCTCCATGCTCGTGAGCCTTCTAGTTTTGAGACGTCTCAAAACGCACCCGCTCCTCCATGCTCGTGAGCCTTCTAGTTTTGAGACGTCTCAAAACGCGCCCGCTCCTCCATGCTCGTGAGCCTTCTAGTTTTGAGACGTCTCAAAACGCGCCCGCTCCTCCATGCTCGTGAGCCTTCTAGTTTTGAGACGTCTCAAAACGCGCCCGCTCCTCCATGCTCGTGAGCCTTCTAGTTTTGAGACGTCTCAAAACGCGCCCGCTCCTCCATGCTCGTGAGCCTTCTAGTTTTGAGACGTCTCAAAACGCGCCCGCTCCTCCATGCTCGTGAGCCTTCTAGTTTTGAGACGTCTCAAAACGCGCCCGCTCCTCCATGCTCGTGAGCCTTCTAGTTTTGAGACGTCTCAAAACGCGCCCGCTCCTCCATGCTCGTGAGCCTTCTAGTTTTGAGACGTCTCAAAACGCGCCCGCTCCTCCATGCTCGTGAGCCTTCTAGTTTTGAGACGTCTCAAAACGCGCCCGCTCCTCCATGCTCGTGAGCCTTCTAGTTTTGAGACGTCTCAAAACGCGCCCGCTCCTCCATGCTCGTGAGCCTTCTAGTTTTGAGACGTCTCAAAACGCGCCCGCTCCTCCACGCTCGTGAGCCTTCTAGTTTTGAGACGTCTCAAAACGCGCCCGCTCCTCCATGCTCGTGAGCCTTCTAGTTTTGAGACGTCTCAAAACGCGCCCGCTCCTCCATGCTCGTGAGCCTTCTAGTTTTGAGACGTCTCAAAACGCGCCCGCTCCTCCATGCTCGTGAGCCTTCTAGTTTTGAGACGTCTCAAAACGCGCCCGCTCCTCCATGCTCGTGAGCCTTCTAGTTTTGAGACGTCTCAAAACGCGCCCGCTCCTCCATGCTCGTGAGCCTTCTAGTTTTGAGACGTCTCAAAACGCGCCCGCTCCTCCATGCTCGTGAGCCTTCTAGTTTTGAGACGTCTCAAAACGCGCCCGCTCCTCCATGCTCGTGAGCCTTCTAGTTTTGAGACGTCTCAAAACGCGCCCGCTCCTCCATGCTCGTGAGCCTTCTAGTTTTGAGACGTCTCAAAACGCGCCCGCTCCTCCATGCTCGTGAGCCTTCTAGTTTTGAGACGTCTCAAAACGCGCCCGCTCCTCCATGCTCGTGAGCCTTCTAGTTTTGAGACGTCTCAAAACGCGCCCGCTCCTCCATGCTCGTGAGCCTTCTAGTTTTGAGACGTCTCAAAACGCGCCCGCTCCTCCATGCTCGTGAGCCTTCTAGTTTTGAGACGTCTCAAAACGCGCCCGCTCCTCCATGCTCGTGAGCCTTCTCCTGCTCGTTAGTCCGCCATGCTCGTGCATGTTCTCATGCTGCTCCCATCTGCTACGCTTCCATGTGTATCCCTGCTCTCATGCTCCTTTCAGCATCCCTGCTGCATCATTTGCACATCGCGTTCAAGGGCATCTCCTCTGCTCTCTTCTGCATGGGTGCATGGGTGCATGGGTGTATGGGTGCATGGGTGTATGGGTGCATGGGTGTATGGGTGCATGGGTGCATGGGTGCATGGGTGTATGGGTGCATGGGTGCATGGGTGTATGGGTGCATGGGTGTATGGGTGCATGGGTGTATGGGTGCATGGGTGCATGGGTGTATGGGTGCATGGGTGCATGGGTGTATGGGTGCATGGGTGTATGGGTGCATGGGTGCATGGGTGTATGGGTGCATGGGTGCATGGGTGCATGGGTGTATGGGTGCATGGGTGCATGGGTGTATGGGTGCATGGGTGTATGGGTGCATGGGTGCATGGGTGTATGGGTGTATGGGTGCATGGGTGTATGGGTGCATGGGTGCATGGGTGCATGGGTGCATGGGTGTATGGGTGCATGGGTGCATGGGTGTATGGGTGCATGGGTGCATGGGTGCATGGGTGTATGGGTGTATGGGTGCATGGGTGCATGGGTGTATGGGTGCATGGGTGCATGGGTGTATGGGTGCATGGGTGCATGGGTGTATGGGTGCATGGGTGTATGGGTGCATGGGTGCATGGGTGTATGGGTGCATGGGTGTATGGGTGCATGGGTGCATGGGTGTATGGGTGTATGGGTGTATGGGTGCATGGGTGCATGGGTGCATGGGTGCATGGGTGCATGGGTGCATGGGTGTATGGGTGCATGGGTGCATGGGTGTATGGGTGTATGGGTGCATGGGTGCATGGGTGTATGGGTGTATGGGTGCATGGGTGCATGGGCGTATGGGTGTATGGGTGTATGGGTGCATGGGTGCATGGGTGCATGGGTGTATGGGTGTATGGGTGTATGGGTGTATGGGTGCATGGGTGTATGGGTGTATGGGTGTATGGGTGCATGGGTGCATGGGTGTATGGGTGCATGGGTGCATGGGTGTATGGGTGTATGGGTGTATGGGTGTATGGGTGCATGGGTGCATGGGTGTATGGGTGTATGGGTGTATGGGTGTATGGGTGCATGGGTGCATGGGTGTATGGGTGTATGGGTGTATGGGTGTATGGGTGCATGGGTGTATGGGTGTATGGGTGCATGGGAGCATGGGAGCAGGTGGTGGCGAATGCAGCAGCGTTAATGGTGGACGAGCATTGGGGCAACCTGGTCAAGCATGCCCGCTCCACCAACCGATACCTCAAGGTCTGCCCTCCTGCTGTTCTGTACTGTGATCTCATGGGCTGCCACGTGCTTCCCTGCTGCCACGTGCTTCCCTGCTGCCACGTGCTTCCCTGCTGCCACGTGCTTCCCTGCTGCCACGCGCTGCCAAGAGCACATATCCCTCATCCCCACTCCTGCAGGTGTCATGCCCCTTCCACCCCATCACATGACCTTAGAGGCACCTCAAAAGTCACCTCCCTCATCCTCCCACCCTGCACGTGTCCCGCCCCTTCCACCGCATCTTTGCCAGCGACCACCTGGAGAAGATGAGAGTGCTGGCCCATGCCGAGGCATGCCATCTGTCTGCCTTGTCTCAGCCCACACGCTGTCCCATACTCAGCTACCACATGATAACTCCCTCATCCCCCCCCCTGCAGGTGTCCCACCCCTTCCACCGCATCTTTGCCAGCGACCACCTGGAGAAGATGAGAGCGCTGGCTCATGCCGAGGGCGAGGGGGAGGAGGGCGCGTCAGGAGTGGCAGCCGGCGGCGCAGCAGCAGGAGCACCACCAGCATCAGCAGGGCCTGCTTTTAAGAAAGCGCCCACGCTGGAGGATTACGGGGGGAAGCTGGATAAGGGGGATGGGGGGGTGGGTGGGGAAGGGGATACGGTGGCGGAGGGAGAAGGGGAGGATGAGGAGGGGCAAGGGGCGATGGGAGGGGAGGAGGAGTTAGAGGTAGCGGTGGAGGTGGGGGACTTTGATGAGGACAACATCGATGGGGAAGGGTCAGTGCTCTCCTTGCGCTGCCTTGCCTCCTGCCCCATTGCGTTGCACCCTGCTTCTCTACTCTCCTGCATCTTAGTCTTGAGATGACTCAGAAGGAGTTAGAGGTAGTGGATGAGGCGGGGGACTTTGATGAGGACAACATCGATGGGGAAGGGTCAGTGCTCTCCTTGCGCTGCCTTGCCTCCTGCCCCATTGCGTTGCACCCTGCTTCTCTACTCTCCTGCATCTTAGTCTTGAGATGACTCAGAAGGAGTTAGAGGTAGTGGATGAGGCGGGGGACTTTCATGAGGACAACCTTGACGGGGAGGGGCCAGTGCTCTCCTTGCCCTGCCCTTCCTCGTGCCTCTGCCTCTCCTCCTGCCTCTGCCTTTCCTCGTGCCTCTGGCTTTCCTCCTGCCTCTGCCTTTCCTCGTGCCTCTGCCTTTCCTCCTGCCTCTGCCTTTCCTCCTGCGCTTTGCATCCGCCTTTCCTCCTGCCCCTGCCTGAGCTCCTCCTGCCACCTCTCTCCCACAATCTCATATGGCATGCGCAAGTTGCATCTTTGGTATTTTAGACTTGTCTATCCTGCCTCTCCCTGTCCCTCATCCCTTGCTATGCTGCCACACAGCCCGTCTTGGTGATTCAAGCACATGCCATGCCTGGGACTACCATACACCATCACAGCACCTATACATGTAGCCATTACGATTTCATCCATCTGCGTCTAAGAGCAAAGCAGTAGAGGATGGGTGGGCGCCACCTTAGCCATCATTGTGGTATGTGGTCAGAGTACATACTTTGGAATAAGCACTGGTATGTCTTAGCGCATTGCTGGATTGGCAATGCTTCGCCTTTGTTAAATCTCAATAAATGATACCAGTAACTCTCTGAAAAATATAAGGCAGCATCACATTCAAACATACAGCGCTGAAGTGTACCAAGAGGTCTCATCTTCTGGAAACCTCAAACTCTTGGAGGTACTCAGGGTTGTGGGGGTAGTCTAGGCCGTGCAGCACTGGCATTCTGCGCAGGTCCTCTGGTGAATACATGGGGAGAAACCAGTACCTTCTATCCATGCCAAACACCTGGTGTGGGATATGAGTAGATGTGGCAGACAGAGGGACACATGGACACATGCACACACAGAGACAAGCTCATGCACCAGCAGAAGAAACAAACAGGTGAACAGAAACTGACGACAAACCCCTGTGCCCCTGACAAGCCCATGAATCATGGCCTGAGCACTGAGGTGATAAGGGAGCGAAGTGAGTGTGCCCGCATGCACTCACAGGAACACACAGACAGCGATCGCCCCATACCTGCTCAAAGTTCCTTCGCCTTCCCAGGTCGTACCGCCATCTGTGCGACCCCCTTTTCTCAAACGCCTGCGTGGCATGGCAACAGCAGGAAGAGCATGAGCGGCGGGAACGGTAGGGGGGAGGGAAAAGAGGGGTGCATGAGCAGCTTGCACGTCCGAGCATGAGCAGCTTGCACGTCCGAGCATGAGCAGCTTGCACGTCCGAGCATGAGCAAATGAGGGAAAAACGGTACCTGTGGGGTAGAATGGCAGCTGTGATGGAAGGTCATACCTCGATGGTGGTGGTGTTGCCGAGCACGAGAGACACGTGCATGATGAGGAAGCCCAGCAGCGGAGGGGAGGAAGGGAGGGAGGGAGGGCTCGTAACAGAGGCGGGGAGGAGGCGGCACGTGGTAGCACGTACCTCGATTGTGGTGGTGTTGCCAAGCACGAGAGAGACGTGCATGATGAGGAATCCCAGCAGACTCACGGCGAATGCTATGTTCAGCACTGGTGAGAGGGGGGAGCGGAAAAGGCGAGAGGGGAGGATTAAGCAACTGGGAGAGGACTAAGTGATGGATGGGAGGAAGAAGCAGGGGATGTGCATAGTGGGTGGACATGTGAAACTGTGTGTTGTAAGATGGACGTGGAAGGCATAGGGAGGGAACGAGGGGGAGGGAGGGAAGGGAAGAAGGGAGGGGGAAGTAGCAGGGAGGGGGAGGCGGGACGTACCAAAGGAGAGGAAGACAGTGGCGAGCTTGGTGGCGTCGTCGCTGGCGGAGGGCGGTGTGGTGAAGAAGTCTATGAAGTGCGGCAGCAGTGCCACCGCCACCATGGCTGTTTCCACGAACGTGTAGAACTGCAGCGCAGGGATGGCGATCAGCAGGGGGACAGGGATGACGACAGGAAGGCGGGCAGGGAGGGTGACACACACATGGGGTGGGAGTTGTTGTGTGTCATTCGAGGGAGAGGGGTCAGGGAGGGTGACACACGGGGGTGTAATTGAGGTGGGTTGGGTGAACGGGACGTTGGGAGGGGGAATAAGGATCAGGACAGGGAATGAGGAACAGGAGAGGGATTATGAATGAAAAGAACAAGTTAGATGAACTGCATGCGACAAGACATGAATCGAATGGAAAAGCAAAGAGTTGAAGAAAAAACTGAGGACAGCCAAGAATGGGGGGCGAGGTGCAAACGGGCGAGGGTTGGGAAGATGAGAAGGGGCCAGAAGAGGGGAAGGGAGTGAGAGAGGGAGAGAATTCAAGAGTGGGATAGTGAGAGCGAGAGTGAGAGGGTGAAAGAGGGAGGGGGAAGGCAGGCAGTGCAAGGGGGCGAGAGGCAGCAGTGGGACTGACGAGGAAGAGCAGGAATTGTTTGTAGTTCTTGGCACCCACGCAGTTGATCACCCACACGCAGTGATGGTCCATCTTCAATATGCACCGCCCGCCTGATAGAGACGTGATGGTGCGGTGGGGTGGGGAGGAGTGGAGAGGGGTAGGGGACGGAGCGGCCGTACAGGAAGAGACATGATGGTGTGGGGCGAGAGGGCGCTCGGGTGTGGCAACGTGCACAAGAGAGCGAGTGCAGCGAGTGCAGCAGTAACGCGACGGAACCACACGAGTGAGATGCACGCACACACAGGAACATAGCCATTCAATGCAGAGACTGAGTCTCAGAGGCAGCGAGACACACAGACAGAGCAGTGGTGCGCTCGAGGCGGTTTGAACTGCAAGCACCGCTTGCATCGTCGAATCTCCACTGCGCCGCTCCCCATCCCCGCGTCCCCCATTCCGTCTCTCCCCCCAATCATCCCCGCACCCCCTCCGCGCGACACTGCCTGCGACTGCTGCTGCTGCTGCTGCTGCTGCTGGTCCTGCTGCTTCCCGCCGTTCTCCATGCCCGCCCTGCCGCCCGCGGGCCCCACAAGAGCAGCACGAGGGTCATCCATTGATGAGCTGTCATCTTCATTATCGCGATCGTCGGATGCTGACTCGGACAGGACGCCCGCGCTTGCCACGCTGGCAGCAGAGCCTGACCGACCAGAGTCAGCAGAAGCAGCGGCGGCGGCAACAGACGGCGGGTAATTCCCAAGGGCGGCTTGCCTGTGGGTGTCTAGGGTTTGCAACGACTGCTCCTCGAGATCGTCGTCGCCGCGAAAGAAGGGATGCCAGTCCGGTGGTACACCACCAGGGTCCGTGAGCACAACGGAGAAGTAGCTCCAGAGCAGCATGCCGAGCTGAGTGGGGGGAGAGACGAGATGGCGCGGAGGAGACGAGAGAGAGAGAGAGGGAGAGAGAGAGAGAGGGAGAGAGCGGAGGAGACAAGGGTCAAAGAGGAAAAAAATCACGATCTTATGCTGTGGGTCAAACGAGTCTAGCGAGAGGTGGGTATTGCGGAATTCGACAGCTGAATAAACAAGCTGATACAGACGAATCACAAGCGGGGATCGACAGGGTGTGAGAAGGCGGACGAGGAGGCGTACGAGGCCGTGGAAGACGGCGAGCACGAGGAACGCGAGGAACGACGTGGAACCTCCCTTCGATAACTCAGGGCCGTAACTCGCGATGACTACAGCGTAGTAGGTAACCGCGACTATAGCGAGGACGACGAGGATCATAATGGATCCGAGAATCTTCAGGCCTGTGCAGAACTTAAACGCGTTCCACGCCATCGCGAATCCCTTAGTAAATAGTAACTCCTTTGTGATATGTTCGCCTGCTCGAGTGCCTTTGCCCTCAGCTCCGTTTGATTCAACAACCTTGGTTCCTATTTCCGATTATTTAGACAGTACGACTGGCAGTTTCCAACAGGTGCCTACCGCACCGCCATAGCTAGATTCCACAACGGCTGCTGGAAAGGCGGAGTCGCACAGATCCCTAGGTTCCCTAAGTTTCGACTGATGCAGAGTGTTGTTGAACTCTATTGGGATGATTCAGTATCCAGATTCTGATTGCGAAGGTTGGACAATGCAAAGCACTTTACATCGGTTGGATATATGTAGCGTGTTTTCTATATAGTATGTTTGTTGTTCCGCTATAAGGTGAATTCACAGAGCGTGTGCCAACCAACGCTGTCGAATTACAGTTTCAGCTTTCTCCAGTCGGCACGAACACATCAGAAGCCGCAAGCCAATCAGCGCCAAAGACCGACATTTCATAACTGCAAGTCAACAGCGCGGTTCGCAGTGTCGACTCTGTATCGAGGGAATTCGCATAACGTCACATCAGTCCATGTCGCATGTCAACACTGAGGATGGTTGCCGCGACTCCAAAAAGCAGGCGCACATTTCAATGGATCAAGCCAATTTGCCCCCAACATTCCTTGACTGCCTCTCGCCTCGCCTTGCATTCCATCTCCCTCCTACCCACTCCACTCCACCCGGCAAGTGCACACAAATCTGGCTCACTGCCACCACCTCTATCCTTGTTCAGTTCACCCTGGGATGAGCAACAGTACCACCCTGGGTTTCCTTCCGCTTCGACCTAGCAGCACGCGGCACCTACCACCTACATGCAAGAGCATTTCTCGCATCCATCCAATTCATTCCATCAGAAGATTTCTTCGCGAAGTTCAGTCTGAAAATCTATTCGTCGTAGCGCAACGTTCTCGTTAATCCACCCACCAAGCTTGTCTCAAGTAGTTATCCTCGACCATCGAAGCCAATTAATCCGGACATCCGGCGGCCACCAGGCTAGAATCTCATCTTCACTACCTAGCCAGAACACACTCATGGTCTCGCCGGTCGCGGCAGAGCGAGGCGCAGCGAATCAAACATGGCAGTCCCTTCGTGAGTCAGTAGTGCCGGTGGCCACAGAAACCAAGTCCGTGGCCGACTCCAAGTCGGCAATCTCGAGGGTCGACTCGTGGGTCGACGACCACCTTTTGGTGCCACCTCCCCCAGCCGAGCCCGATCACATCGATAAAGGCGACGGGGACTTCGGCGACGTCGCAGATGGTGTCGCCGATGGTGGTGTTACCGCGGACCCGCTCACGCGAAGGGTCGCAGTGTTGGAGGTGGAGAACTGCGAGATGACCGGGCGAGTTTCCGGACTGGAGGCGATGCTTCGCGAAAAGGAGCAGGAGTCGCACGAGCTGCGTCGCCAGCTGCTGGCGATCACTCGCGCGCTGGAGGAGGGCAGCCACGCCGACACGCTGTCGCGCGCCGAGCTGATCAACCAGGTGCTCAGTCTGGCCAATCAGGTGAAAGAACTCTCCGACGAACGCGCGGCGCTGCTCAGCGCTCCTGGCGGCGTGGCATTTAACTACGGCCTGGGTGGCGGGTCTAAAAAGTCCGTCGCTTCCGAAAAGGCCCCCGACAAACAACCCGACGGGGAATTTGCAGGTGTCGAGGAAGGAAGCCCTGCAGATATCGAGGACAAGCTGGATGAGCCGGCAGTAGCGGATGCTGTGCGGGTGTCGAGCTACCGCCCTCCGCCGCCAGAGGCGCTGACACCCGCGTCTGCTGCGGAAGAGGATCACGGCACGGAGGCGCTCTCCTCGGCGCCGTCAATGGCGCCGTCGATGACGCCGTCGCGGCCGGGCACGTCTCTCTCGTCGCGATCGCAGCGGCTCATCCCGCGATCCTACACCATGCCCGTCCTCGCCGCGTCGGGACCGTCGTCCCAGTCACGCCGCTCGGCGCTCCCCATGTCAATCGTACCGTACGACCCTGCTACTGCCGCGGAAAGCCTCGCAAATGAAACGTTGCCGATTGCAGGGGCTATTGTTCCGTACCAGCCGCCGGATGCTGGTCTAGTGGCAGGTGAGGGGGAAGGCTCCGAAAGCGCAGTTGTAACGTACATGCCTCCAACGGCCCCCAGCGCTCGATCCAATCCGTTTGACCGGCCAAACACGTACGAGATGAACCGTCCGCAGGTATCGGGGCTGAGCGCGAAGCCGAGTCGCGTGCAGAGCTTCGTGCCGTCGACTGTTCCTGAAACGGCAGCAGAAGGAGCGACGTCCGGCCTCGGCGCAATGCGCGGGGCGATCGCGACGCTGATCCGGTGCGGGACGCGCCCAGAGGTGCGCGAGATTCAGATTCGGCACCTGGAGAAGCTGAACCGGTCCAAGCGGGTGACCCCAGAGGATATCTTTGCTGCCATTCAATCCAGATGCCTCACCATTCTGGCGCAGGTGAGAACTGCGTCTGGTGTTTCAACGCTAGCCAGCCAGGCATCGCTTATTCTTTTGAAAGGTTTTCCTGGTGTTGCATCCGGCTAGCAGGAATGTTCCATTCTGACTGCATGCTGACCTTTCTTTCTCTCTCGTCTTGGTTTGTACCCTGGTCAGGTGGAACCTCCTTCAGGATTCAACATTCTGGGCGTGAAGGTTAAGATTCCCCGCAAACTCACCTCCATCTCCTCCTCCATCTCCCTCACCTCTACCTCCTCCGCCTCTACCACGCCTTCCAACATCCGGGTCACTGACTCGGAAGCCAAGTTCCTCACCAGCCCCTCAGTAGAACTCGTGGCATTCCTGTTTTCTGCCGTGGTCACGCACGCATGGGCGCCGATTGAGTGTTTTCCGGCCATAATGGAGCAGATGGGCAACATGTATGTGCGGCGGCTGCTCATTGTTGATTTCCTGGATGCTGCCTTCAAGCGCGTGGGTCGCCTGGGAGTGGACGCTCTGGTGCAGGATCTACGGGGAATAGACAGGCTGCTAGGAGTGAAGGAGGAGAGGCTGCCTTCAGTCAAGGAGCTTAGCAACTGCAAGGTGAGTTGCTTTGGAAGAAGTGATGTTGTTTGAGGCGTCAGTGAACTTATGTTTTTGGAACCTGGTTTGGTTGTGCAGGTTCTGGTCATGATTCACAGCAAGGCTGGCCTCCAGTGGAAGAAAAAATGGGTTTTGGGGAAGTAGGACCAGCATGGATTTTGTTTACGTAGATTGTATGAAAGAGTTATGTTGCTCACTTAGTATTGTGTTTAGGGCTGTATAGATATGATATTTTCAAGGTGTGGGAAGTGATTTTAGCGCATGCATATCAATACATAGATGTATCAAACTGCTTTGAAAAGTGTTAGGCTATATCACACACTCAGCAATCAGCATAACGATTCCTAGTTATCATTGCTGGTTAGTATCAGATGGCTTGTGTCTCCGATATAAGGAGTCTCGTTGGTGTCAGGTCAGGTGTTGCGAGTCTGTCGTAGCTAGCTTGGCGCGGGCGGGATGAATGTGTCAACGAAAGCTCTTCCCTTTTTTGCAGGCGCCACGAGAAGCCCTGATTCGGATTCCAAACCTGTAGTCAGGGTGAGTGTCTGTGTCTTCCCGAGACTCTCGTATCTCGAGGCGCGCGACCACTGTAACCCGTCCCGAACCAGGATCCACCTCTGAAGTGCGGGTCACGCCCCAACCAGACCTCTTACTTTATGGAGGCTCGGTGCTCTGACGGCTGGTTCGTGCGTCAAGCGAAATCTGAAAAGGGCGTCATCGCGACAGCTTCCGTCCTTCACACTCCACCAGCCCAACCTCCTGTCAACCCTGCGGATGATTTTTTTGAAGGGTGCGTGCGGGGAGGCTGCTTGCGCCAATTCCCAACCACACTGCGCAGAAATTGTTCCGTTGGACAGCGAGGCGTTCCGTTACGCTCGGTCAAGGCTCGTCGCTCCTCGTCGTCGCGTGGTTCACCCCTGGTCCGAGCCACGGACAGACAGACCGCCCCAAGCCCGTCACCTTCGGCCCCCGCCTTGAGATTCTCCTCGCCAGCTGCCTTGGAGTTGGCGAGGCGGCTCTCCCAAACCAGAGTAGAAGCAGCGTACAGGCATCCCTGAGCTCCCTCGATATCCACTCCCTCTTCATTTGACATTCCGAGACTCTCCCATTGGGATTATCCTGCTCGCAGCCACCCAGCTCGACCTAATGTTGTTCTGTCTGAGTTGGTAGTGGTCCAGAATTCAGTTATCGTACGTGTTCTTAGGTTAGAGCTAAGTAGGTAGTGGCTGACTCGGGCTTTCGCTTCTTCGGCCTTCCCGCGGGAAGGCATGGAACACAACACGGGCCTTGTGGCGGGGAGCCACAACCGGAATCAGCTCGTGGTCATCCGCAAGGAGAATGAAAATGTAACAATCCCGGAAACCTGCATGCTTTGTTAGACATAGTCTACTCGTCCACCCCATCGTCCGTGCGCAGTTGGCGAATAGTACTTTGCTTATTTACTTACGACTCGCCGTCTGCGTCCCTGTGCCATTGCAGAGCGCCAAGAGCGGCTTCAACCCGTCCGTCTGCCAGATTTGCGGCGACGATGTCGGCCGCACGGTGGAGGGAGACCTCTTTATTGCCTGTAACGAGTGTGCTTATCCCGTGTGCCGCCCGTGCTACGAGTACGAGCGCAAAGAGGGTAGCAGGGCTTGTCCTCAGTGCAAATCTTTCTACAAGCGACTCAAAGGTAAATTCACCTGAATCATGTCCGATTGTGACTCCGCGATTCATGCTTCGCTTCTCGTCGACAATATGTCAGTAGAAAAGGAGCCTGAGTGTTTACGTTGGTGTTTCCAGGGAGTCCTCGGATCGACACGGATGACGACGAGGAAGAAACGGATGACGTGGAGCAGGAGTTCGGCATCTCGGAGAACAGCAGCGGTCCGGACGACGGCAACCGTCGCGGGATGTCGCAGCAGCACGGGGATCCTCAGCACCAGGGCCAGCAGCAGATGCACCCGGATGGTTCTAACGCGTACGACTCGTACCACGTCGGATCGCACTACCCCATGCTGACGTCAGGGCAGGTGGATCCCGACATGAGCATGTCGTCGGATTACAACAACGCGGGCGCCATGGTCCCCGCCTCCGCGCTCCCCAACCAGGCGTACAACTACTCGCAGAGCAACGCCGGCGACATGTCCAGTAAGCCTCAACTCCTCCCCACCCCTTCCCTCCCTTTCCAGAGCAATCGCTACGCTGCTTCCGCACGCATGTAGCTCGTTCGTCAAGTGGCTATCCGTCGAGTCCCTTGGCTCAGCCACTCTCATAATCATCGTCGTCTTCTCCCCCTTTCCCCCCCTGTGCGCACGTTCCCCCTCCCCGCGTTCCCGCAATCTCACCACCGCCTGGTCCTCGTCCCCTTCCCCCTTCCCCCTCGCCCTCCCTCCAACTTCCCCCCGCAGTGGACGTGCGCGCGCTGGACCCGAGCAAGGATCTGGGCGACTACGGGTACGGCAGCGTGGTGTGGAAGGACCGCCTCGAGGCGTGGAAGCAGCAGCAGGGCCGCGGACCCATGGGCGGAATGGGCATGAACGGCGCGCCCCCCGCGCCGCCCGTCCCCGGCCCGGACCCCATGGATACCGCTGATCTGCCCAACATGGACGAGTCGCGCCAGCCGCTTTCGCGGAAGGTGCACTACCCGTCGTCGCTGATCTCCCCGTACCGGCTGATTATCATCATTCGGCTGTTCGTGCTCGCGTTCTTCCTGCGCTGGCGGTGCCTGAACCCCGTGGATGGCGCGTGGTGGCTGTGGCTCATGTCCGTTATCTGCGAGGTCTGGTTCGCCTTCTCCTGGATTCTCGATCAGTTCCCCAAGTGGATGCCCATTAAGAGAGAGACGTATCTCGACCGGCTCGCGCTTCGCTACGAGCGACGCGGCGAGCCGTCGCAGCTCGCGGCCGTCGATCTGTTCGTGTCAACGGTGGATCCGGCCAAGGAGCCACCGATCACGACGGCGAACACGCTGCTCTCGATCCTGTCCGTTGATTACCCGACGGAGAAGGTATCCTGCTACGTGCACGACGATGGTGGCGCGATGCTGACGTTCGACTCGATGAGCGAGTGCAGCGAATTCGCGAGGCGCTGGGTGCCGTTCGCGAAGCGTTACAAGATCGAGCCGCGGTGCCCCGAGATGTACTTCACGCAGAAGGTGGACTATCTGAAGGACAAGGTCGACCCGCAATTCGTCAAGGACCGCCGCGCCATCAAGGTACGGAGTGAGAGAGGAGCGAGGAGGGTAAAGGGGTATAGGAAGGGCGGGGTACGGAACAAGAAAGGAAAGGGGTTGGGGACGGGACGGGAAAGAAAAGCACCGTCAACATCGTTCTTCAGTTGACCTTCTGCCGCCCCGCGTCCGCTCACACGCCTCTCTCCTTACCCGCGTACGCCTGTCTCATTCCACGTTTCGTGCGTGCAGCGCGAGTACGAGGAGTTCAAGATCCGGATCAACATGCTGGTGGCCAAGTCGCAGAAGGTCCCCGACGAGGGGTGGACGATGCAGGACGGCACGCCGTGGCCGGGCAATAAGTCGCGCGACCACCCGGGCATGATCCAGGTGTTCCTCGGCCCCAGCGGCGGCACGGACGTCGAGGGCAACCCGCTGCCGCGCCTCGTGTACGTCAGCCGAGAGAAGCGCCCCGGGTACAACCACCACAAGAAGGCCGGTGCCATGAACTCCCTGGTGAGACCCTTTCCCAAGCTAGAGCTCTCGCTCGCCCCCCCTGCTCTGCTCTGCCTCCCCTTCTGCTCCTGCTCGCGAGCTCGTCCCCAGCACTCACTCGTGCCCTTTCTCTCCGCCCTCTCCCCGCACACACGCCTCACTGCAGATCCGCGTGTCAGCCGTGCTGACGAACGCGCCGTACATGCTGAATCTGGATTGCGATCATTACATCGCGGACAGCAAGGCGCTGCGCGAGGCCATGTGTTTCATGATGGACCCGAACGTGGGCAAGAAGTGCTGCTACGTGCAGTTCCCGCAGCGGTTCGACGGCATTGACCCCAACGATCGATACGCCAACAACAACACCGTCTTCTTCGATGTGAGCCTCTCCCCTTAATGCGCAATGTGAGCCTCTCCCCTTAATGCCCGCCTGTTGGTTGCCGTCTGTGCCAACGGTTCGACGGTATTGACCCCAACGATCGATGCGCCAACAACAACACCGTCTTCTTCGATGTGAGTCGCGCGGCCGCCTCGGAGAGAGGTGCTGGAAGGGTATCATACGGGTGTTACGATACTCTCCGCGCCTCGCATGCATTACCGACTCCCCGTCACTTGCCACTCAACTTGAAACCACTACCCACGCTCCTCCTCTGCCTCTTACCCAACCTTATCCCTCCAACCCCCCCTCCCCCATTAACCCCTCCCCTCCCTCCCTCCCCTCTGCAGATCAATCTGCCGGGGCTGGACGGCATACAAGGGCCGTGCTACGTGGGTACGGGATGCTGCTTCCGCCGGCGCGCGCTGTACGGGTACGATCCGCCCAAGCCTAAGAACAAGCGCAACAAGTGCGGCGTGCTCTGCTCCTGCTTCTCGTGCTGCGGCGGCGGCGGACGCGGCGACAAGGGCGGGCGCAAGGGGCGCAAGGGCGACGAGGACGAGGGGACGCTTCCGCTCTACGATGGCGAGGAAGGTACGCTGACGGGGATTTTGAGCTGGATGCTGACGTGGCGTATGCGGCTGTGCCGGTTCTGTGCTCGTGTATCATCCACTCCTCCACACACGGCGTTTAGTGTCTCCGGCCTTCAATAGTGTTTCCTTTGCCCTCTTTCCTCGCCATAGCCTCACCCCTTACCTCCCTCCTCTTCCCTCACCGAACCCTCACCCCCTTCCCTTACTCCCCATCCCTCTGCATGGCTCGCAGTGGGCGAGGGCGACAGCCTGGTGGCGCTCAAGAAGTTTGAGAAGAAGTTCGGCCAGTCGCCTGTGTTTGTGCTCTCCACGTTCCACGAGGACGGGGGCGGAGTGGCGTCTGCCAGCCCGGGGTCCACGCTCAAGGAGGCCATTCACGTCATCTCGTGCGGCTATGAGGAGAAGACCGAGTGGGGCAAGGAGGTATGTGCTTCTGTCTCTGCTACTGCTGCTGCTGCTGCTGCCTAATATCCCGCCCTCTCGTCATGCCCTCCCATTTCCACATCTTTTTGCTTGCTTTCCTACCCGTGCGCTCTTTCCCTCACCATCCATCTCTCGCCCATGGCACCTCCCTCTCTCGCTGCAGTTGGGGTGGATCTACGGGTCGGTGACGGAGGATATTCTCACGGGCTTTAAGATGCACTGCCGCGGCTGGCGCTCCATCTACTGCAAGCCCAAGCGCCCCACCTTCAAGGGAGGAGCGCCCATCAACTTGTCCGACCGTCTGCAGCAGGTGCTTCGTTGGGCCCTTGGCTCGGTGGAAATCTTCCTCTCGCGCCATTGCCCCATCTGGTACGGCTGGAAGGGCAACAACCTCAAGGTGCTGCAGCGGCTGTCGTATACCAACACTGTGGTGTACCCGTTTACGTCCTTCCCGCTGCTTGTCTACTGCACCATTCCCGCCATCTGCCTGTTCACGAACAAGTTCATTGTTCCCGCGCTGGACACCACCTCCACGCTCTACTTCATCGCTCTCTTCATGACCATTTTCGCCACGGGTCTGCTCGAGATGCGGTGGAGTGGAGTGGGAATGACGGACTGGTGGCGCAATGAGCAGTTCTGGGTGATTGGAGGCGTGTCGGCGCATCTCTTCGCCGTGTTCCAAGGCCTGCTGAAAGTCCTTGCCGGTATCGACACGAATTTCACAGTCACTGCGAAGCAGGCGGAGGACGGGGAGTATGCAGAGCTGTACCTCTTCAAGTGGACGTCTCTGCTAATCCCGCCGCTCTTCCTCCTCATCATCAACTTCCTCGGGATTGTCTGCGGCGTGGCGACGGCAATGAACACGGGCGATGGCAACTGGGGGCCGCTGTTTGGCAGGCTCTTCTTCTCCTTCTGGGTCATCATGCATCTGTATCCCTTCATGAAGGGTCTCGGTGGACGTAACCAGGCCATCCCCACGATTGTTATTGTGTGGTCTGTGCTGCTCGCGTCTATCTTCTCGCTGCTGTGGGTCAAGATCGACCCCTTTTCTTCTACGGCGCCCAGCTCTAGTGAGACCCTGCAGCAATGCGGTGTGTCGTGCTAGGTGGAGCCATGGCTTTGCTTGCTCAGGTGAACTGCCATTCAATCGGCAGATTAGGATACGGTAGGTAGAAGCGACGCTAAGAGCCTGTTTATTGGAGCAGCGCCGTGTTGCTTCTTTTGTGTTTCGATTACTGCTAGGCTTGCATGAGTGACATTATAGGCGCATGGGCAATGCCCAGCTGAAAGGATATGCTACGCAGTGGCCTGGACTCTGTATCTTTGGGTGTATTTGAGCTTCAGAATAAAGCATTGTTCATGAAACTCTAGAATGGGCAAATGCAGGATGAAAGGAAGGAAACATAATGAGAATCATACAGTACCATCCCTACCCAATTATAACCAACACACACGGAAAAGGAGTTGGTACAACAATGGTCCAACTCGGTTGGTGTCCTCTGTAAGGAAAATTCCTTTTTCCTTACTTCGCGCCCCTGCATACCGCGTACATGACCACTCCCGCCATCGGCACCCACAGTGAAACGTTACCCGCTCGCAGCACTCGCCTCGGCCACGACTCCCGCCACTGTTCGCGATGCGACCCAACCTAGCGGTTCGGTTGGTAACCCGTGCTCCGGACCTCCGCCTCGACAATTCCCAAACCTCGGCGCTAGGCCACTTTTCCAGGGGCTAGACGACAAGGGGAGCTATGCGTTGTTAGTGGCTTATGTGGACGACATCCTCTACGTCAGTTCGTCTACTTCGCTGGGTGATCGTATCGAAGCTGATCTGAAGAAGTCACTTGACTTAACCATTTCCACCAAAGTAACTCAGTTTCTGGGGTTAAACGTTTCGCGAACTTCTTCCGCTATTCATCTCACGGCTTCGAAGTATTCGGAGTCACTCGCTAAGCGTTTTAACATCCCCACGGATTTCGTTGCTACACCTTATCGGTCTACACTCACCGGGCACGTTCCCAACCTGAAAAATCTGTCAGCAGCTGGTCTTCAACTGTATCAGCAGCAGATGGGATGTCTTCTTTTCGCAGCAGTCACCTGTCGCCCTGATCTTGCCTACGTCGCAAGTCACCTTGCGCAGTTTTTACGCTGCCCGAAAGAAGAACACTCTCTCGACTTACAGCGTGCGTTACGTTACTTCGTCTCTACACCAACACTTGGATTGATTTTCAATGCTGGGAAGCCGACCGACAAAATGTACCTCAGCGGGTACGTTGACGCGGACCACGCTGGTGACACGTCAGATCGACGGTCACGCACGGGTTATATTTTTCGTCTCGAGCCGATTGGTCCGATTTCCTGGAATTCCTCGAAACAGGAACTGGTGTCACTTTCTTCGGCTGAAGCAGAATTCATCGCCGCTTGTGCTGCAACTCGCGAAGGTCTGTACTTGCAGGAATTGCTTGACGAAGCAAAATTCGTCACGCCGAATCAGTTCACGTTGCAGTGCGACAACCAGAGTGCAATTACCATCGCCAACAAGCCTGGTTTCGTTAATCGCACGAAGCATATTTCGCTGCGTTACTTCTTCGTAAAAGACGCGATCGACAAGGGGAGAATGCGCCTTGTCTACTGCCCCACCAGTGACATGGCCGCTGATTCGCTTACTAAGAAGCTGACGCGTCAGAAATTTCATCACTGCAACCAGCTCAGTGGTATTTCCGAGTCAACAGGATGACTACACCGAACTCCTAGAAGTGAAGGGGAGTGTTGAGATAATATCGAGGTTTATGCACTTCAAGGAATTTGTGTAGTATAGTTAGTACAGTAAAAGTACCGATAAACTGACGTCAGCAAAGCGCTACGCGCCCTAGGATGACGTCAGCAGTAGCTGTAGGTATCGCGAATAGTCACGTACCGTTTCAGAACAGGAATAGCGCGAATAAATACAGCACAGTAGGCGAACAGGTACTTTAGTCTAGCTATATATTCTGTATGCTTGCCATTTTATCATATACTTGATTTCAGAGACATTGATCCTGTTACAAGTCACTCATATAAGACTTCCGCTACGACAGGAAGCTACCATCCTAAGACTACGATCCTTCAAACTCACTTCAAATTCTAACATGGTATCAGAGCAACTTAGGATTATAACAGCTTCCACCTGCCTACTCTACAACTATGTCTGGATCTCCAAGGTCCAACAATGGCTCTTCTGTTACGAGCCCATCACGCCCAACAGCGTCTCCAGCTGCTGATAATTCACATCTGCAGCAACAACAACAGCAACAACAACAATATCAGCAACAACCGATGTACGGCATGCCATTGAGCAGTCAGCCCGTACACACAACTACAGCAGCGGCATCATCGACAGCAGCCGCCGCAACAGCAGCATCAGCAGCCTCAACAGCTGCAGCTGCAGTCCCTGGTTCTTCAAGTCAACCGGGACAACAGTCTAACTTCGTTCCGACTGGACCTTACCAATATCAAGGTGCTTACCAACCAGCAAATCTTCAACAACGTGTTAATGCTGCCGTCTTGTCACTTAACCAGATGTTTCCAACTCCGATGAGCATTGATGGCTCCAGTTATCAGCGTGGTCAGATGCCACAAGGAAGTGATGGGTCGAACAACTCTTTCTCCTTTGGTCCTGCTGGACAAGGACAACAAACACAACAAGGGTCACAAGGGCCATCACTCTATCAGCTACAATCAGCTGACGGTACCGGAAATTATATTCCTGCTTCTGCAAATCCAACGAAAATCAAAACGACAATGCCTTTTAACGGTCAAGATTTTTATACCTGGAGCTTTGAGTTTGAGCTTCATGTTCAGACCGCGGGGTTCTGGCAGCTGTATGACGGCACAGCACCATTTCCATCTCACGGGTCACCACTTCAACAAGCCACATTTCGATCGGCGTCGCTGACTGCATACACAGTTCTCGTTCGTAATCTGACACCGACTGAACAGCTCAGAATTCGTTCTTTCCGTAACAGTGCCGCCCCCGCTGAAGCAGCTTGGTTATACCTGCAAGGGGTTCACATGGCAAAGGATACTGTCAACCAGAGTAAAATGTTGACGCAGCTGTCAAATATACAAATGACAAACGGCGAGAAGGTGACGCAGTATATTAACCGCGCTCGAAATCTGCGCGATCAACTTCAGAAGTGTGGAGGGTACTTCCCCGACGCTATGTTCCACACGGTGCTACTCGCGGGTCTTGGACCAGAATGGCGACAGTGTCGCTCTATACTTCGGATGCAAGCACAGTTGTCCGAGGGGGCACTCTGTGCCGCTCTCATCGCCGAGCAGCAGGATATGGATCTGCACAACGCTCGAGGAGGGAAAAAGATGGTAAACAATACAGTCAGTTTTTATTCTAATCCACGTCACAAGCCCGTTTGTTCTTTTTGTCGAAAACCAGGACACACTATTGATACCTGTTGGTCGAAAGACAAACCATCTTGGAAGCGGTCTGCATCGAAATATAAAGATTCTTCAAGTGAAGCAAAGAAGCCGGAAGCAGAGAAGCCGGACGCTGAGAAGCAGAATACTGCGAAGCTGACCTCTGCGAAGCCGACTACTGCACCTGCCAAAACACAAACAAAAGCAGTTATTAATTGCATGACATCAGTTTCAACGGTTTATGATCCTGATGCTGAAGAGCGGATTCACAACCGGTTCAACAACGAACTCAACACACCGATTCCACCTGAGGTCTATGCAAATCTTGCACATACTATTGCAGGTCCCAATACTTGGTACCTCGACAGTTGCTGTGGTCAGCACATGTGTTCGTCAGAGACACGTTTCATCGTGAATCAACGCCGTCTGGAGAATCCCATTGTCGTCACGGTCGCCAATAACCAACAACTTACAGCTCACTGGATGGGAAGTATTGTTCTGGACTCAGTTGAAGAAGACTTCAGTCTTCACCTGAACGAAGTTCTTTTGGTCCCTCGGCTTGGCTTCAACCTCATGGCATCTGCACAGCTCATGAAGAACGGGATTACACTTCTCGGTGAACCTGGAAAATTCACTCTGAAATACGGTGAAAAGAAACTCGGCACGGCAGTTGAGCAAAACGGTGTTTTCGTTTTGAACTTCATACCTGAGCGCACTACTGCCGACTCTGATAACATTCTCTCGCTTGGTCCTTGGGAGCATCGCGACGACATTGATTACACCGACGATACAGTTCCACGTGAGGGAGTTGTCCCGACATCTTCAACCACAGCTGCCGCCGTCATGTTGACCTTCGACGATCAAGGTTTGAATGATGTTCAGAACTCCCGGGAGTACATGGCTGCAGTTGAAGGTTGGGGTGATCCGACGAACATGCCGACTAATGACGGCATCTGGGGGGCTGACGAACCCGATGAAACAACTTGGGGCGAGACGCCTGCTGAACGCGCTGCTCGTCTTCTCGCTGAAGCTGAACAACGCGTCGCTGATATGGAGATTCTTGACTCGGGTCGTCTCGTTGGAGTTGAACCTGTACCTGCAGCATCTGATCAAGAAAGCGGCAAGTTAGTACTTGCTCCAGGCGAGTACGTGGATGTTGAGGTTCGTGTTCCACCACCAAATCTTACTCGTTACGTCGCACCTGCTTTCGATCAGATCCGCTCCGATGGTCATCAGCTTCTGTTGTCGTTCTTCGCTAACGCCGAGTATTACCTGCGCGCACAAGGTCACAAAGCCACGGGAGAAACATGGCATAAGCGACTTGGTCATCCGTCGCAGTCTACGCTAAACAACACGATCAAGGCTGCAGTACTTGACAAGAATTCGTTACTCTTACCGAGCGGTCTCGAACTGAAGCCGGTGAATCGCCCGGCACCCTGCACCATCTGCCCTGCGGCAAATCTACCGCACGAGCCGTTCCCGACTCATTTCCCTGGAGCTGAAGATTATCATCTGATGGATAAGGTTTATAGCGATATACTCAACTTACCTGCGGATGGTTTCAACGGCGAACGCTACGTTATCACATTTACAGACGCTTCCACTCGTTACGTTTGGACTGGAAACATGACTAACCGTTTTCTTGCGTTTACAGCTTTCCGCACCTGGCTTCCTCTCGCCGAACGAGAGTCTGATACTAAGCTCAAGGCGTTTCAGTGTGACGGCGCCGGCGAGTATCGCAGTACTGAATTCACGGCCTATCTGCAAGAACGCGGGATAAGACGACTTTTTTCGTTGCCTCACGCTCATCAGCAGAGTGGCGTAGCAGAGAGGCTCAACAGGACTCTGCAAGAGAAGATGCGAGCCCTTCTTGCCCAGGCTCAACTCGGCCCACTCTACTGGCCTTTCGCCATGGACCATGCAACGCTGTTGCACAATCTTCTTTCGTCCTCGGCCCTGCCCAACAACGCATCACCCCACTTGCTGTGGACGGGCAAGTTGGGTACAACTAAATTACTTCGTGTTTTCGGATGTGTTGTTCAGTACCGTCCTCCTACCGCTCCGCTCGGGAAGTTCGATCAGCGTGCTAAGTGGGGGCTGCATCTCGGCATTGAAAACCAATATTTTGCCTGGCGTATCATGGATTATCGCAGTTGTCTCCTTGTTCCTGCTCGCGACTGTATTTTCTACGAGAATCTGACGCTGCCCGTCTTCGAACAGCATCTTGCTTCACAGCAAAACCCTGCCACGCTTTTCCACGGTGTTCGTTCGTTTGCTAACGCCGATGTCGAAATTGCTGCCAGCGAAGAACCTGACTCTGACGGTGCACGTGAAGCTGCTCCCGACCCACCTGTCCCTGTCACGTCATCCGGAATTCCGGAGTTTATTCCTCTTGCTGACACGGCACCTGAGGATGTTCGGGATGTTCATCATACTTACCTCGTGGATGAACAACGCCAACCAATGCCGGTGGTTTCTGATAGCAGCATCCGTGTCAACCCTGACGAAATTGGGGGGGCAAGTGGAGACCAGAATGATTCTGTCAATTTCGCAGGTTGCACCGACGATAATCCGCATTATCAAACCGGACTGCAAATTTTGGGACTCGCAGCAGCGGTACAGCACAGTTCTACAGTGAATTTGGAGCCGAAAACTGCCCGACAAGCTCTCTCAGGGCCTCATCGCGAAAAATGGCGTGAAGCGATGGATCGCGAACTGGCTGCCCTGGAGAAAAGGGGAACTTGGGATCTTATACCCATTGAAAAAAAACGGTAAACAAAAATATTCTTACCGGTAAGTGGGTCTTCAGGGTGAAGACTAAAGCGGATGGTACTTACGAGAAACACAAGGCACGATGGGTGGTTCGTGGTTTTGATCAGACTCATGGGATCGACTACACACTTACTTTCGCCCCGGTCAGTCGACATACGAGTGTTCGACTCGTTCTTTGCGAAGCAGCCGCGAAGAATTTTCCACTTCGACAAATCGATGTTTCCAACGCTTTTCTGTACGCCAACGTCGATGCCGAAATCTACGTCGAATATCCACACACCTATCCGACAAATCCGCCGAGTGTCTGCAAGCTCAAAAAATCACTGTACGGAATCAAACAAGCACCGCGACTGTGGCAGCAGCATTTGAACAGGAAGCTGACGGAGGTTGGGTTTAGACAACTGCCACACGATCCAGGGATGTACCGGCTAGACGACAAGGGGAGCTATGCGTTGTTAGTGGCTTACGTGGACGACATCCTCTATGTCAGTTCGTCTACTTCGCTGGGTGATCGTATCGAAGCTGATCTGAAGAAGTCACTTGACTTAACCATTTCCACCAAAGTAACTCAGTTTCTGGGGTTAAACGTTTCGCGAACTTCTTCCGCTATTCATCTCACGGCTTCGAAGTATGCGGAGTCACTCGCTAAGCGTTTTAACATCCCCACGGATTTCGTTGCTACACCTTATCGGTCTACACTCACCGGGCACGTTCCCAACCTGAAAAATCTGTCAGCAGCTGGTCTTCAACTGTATCAGCAGCAGCTGGGATGTCTTCTTTTCGCAGCAGTCACCTGTCGCCCTGATCTTGCCTACGTCGCAAGTCACCTTGCGCAGTTTTTACGCTGCCCGAAAGAAGAACACTCTCTCGACTTACAGCGTGCGTTACGTTACTTCGTCTCTACACCAACACTTGGATTGATTTTCAATGCTGGGAAGCCGACCGACAAAATGTACCTCAGCAGGTACGTTGACGCGGACCACGCTGGTGACACGTCAGATCGACGGTCACGCACGGGTTATATTTTTCGTCTCGAGCCGATTGGTCCGATTTCTTGGAATTCCTCGAAACAGGAACTGGTGTCACTTTCTTCGGCTGAAGCAGAATTCATCGCCGCTTGTGCTGCAACTCGCGAAGGTCTGTAATTGCACTCTGGTCTGTAATTGCGAAGACCTTCGCGAGTTGCAGCACAAGCGGCGATGAATTCTGCTTCAGCCCAAGAAAGTGACACCAGTTCCTGTTTCGAGGAATTCCAAGAAATCGGACCAATCGGCTCGAGACGAAAAATATAACCCGTGCGTGACCGTCGATCTGACGTGTCACCAGCGTGGTCCGCGTCAACGTACCCGATGAGGTACATTTTGTCGGTCGGCTTCCCAGCATTGAAAATCAATCCAAGTGTTGGTGTAGAGACGAAGTAACGTAACGCACGCTGTAAGTCGAGAGAGTGTTCTTCTTTCGGGCAGCGTAAAAACTGCGCAAGGTGACTTGCGACGTAGGCAAGATCAGGGCGACAGGTGACTGCTGCGAAAAGAAGACATCCCAGCTGCTGCTGATACAGTTGAAGACCAGCTGCTGACAGATTTTTCAGGTTGGGAACGTGCCCGGTGAGTGTAGATCGATAAGGTGTAGCAACGAAATCCGTGGGGATGTTAAAACGCTTAGCGAGTGACTCCGCATACTTCGAAGCCGTGAGATGAATAGCGGAAGAAGTTCGCGAAACGTTTAACCCCAGAAACTGAGTTACTTTGGTGGAAATGGTTAAGTCAAGTGACTTCTTCAGATCAGCTTCGATACGATCACCCAGCGAAGTAGACGAACTGACGTAGAGGATGTCGTCCACGTAAGCCACTAACAACGCATAGCTCCCCTTGTCGTCTAGCCGGTACATCCCTGGATCGTGTGGCAGTTGTCTAAACCCAACCTCCGTCAGCTTCCTGTTCAAATGCTGCTGCCACAGTCGCGGTGCTTGTTTGATTCCGTACAGTGATTTTTTGAGCTTGCAGACACTCGGCGGATTTGTCGGATAGGTGTGTGGATATTCGACGTAGATTTCGGCATCGACGTTGGCGTACAGAAAAGCGTTGGAAACATCGATTTGTCGAAGTGGAAAATTCTTCGCGGCTGCTTCGCAAAGAACGAGTCGAACACTCGTATGTCGACTGACCGGGGCGAAAGTAAGTGTGTAGTCGATCCCATGAGTCTGATCAAAACCACGAACCACCCATCGTGCCTTGTGTTTCTCGTAAGTACCATCCGCTTTAGTCTTCACCCTGAAGACCCACTTACCGGTAAGAATATTTTTGTTTACCGTTTTTTTTCAATGGGTATAAGATCCCAAGTTCCCCTTTTCTCCAGGGCAGCCAGTTCGCGATCCATCGCTTCACGCCATTTTTCGTGATGAGGCCCTGAGAGAGCTTGTCGGGCAGTTTTCGGCTCCAAATTCACTGTAGAACTGTGCTGTACCGCTGCTGCGAGTCCCAAAATTTGCAGTCCGGTTTGATAATGCGGATTATCGTCGGTGCGACCTGCGAAATTGACAGAATCATTCTGGGCTCCACTTGCCCCCCCAATTTCGTCAGGGTTGACACGGATGCTGCTATCAGAAACCACCGGCATTGGTTGGCGTTGTTCATCCACGAGGTAAGTATGATGAACATCCCGAACATCCTCAGGTGCCGTGTCAGCAAGAGGAATAAACTCCGGAATTCCGGATGACGTGACAGGGACAGGTGGGTCGGGAGCAGCTTCACGTGCACCGTCAGAGTCAGGTTCTTCGCTGGCAGCAATTTCGACATCGGCGTTAGCAAACGAACGAACACCGTGGAAAAGCGTGGCAGGGTTTTGCTGTGAAGCAAGATGCTGTTCGAAGACGGGCAGCGTCAGATTCTCGTAGAAAATACAGTCGCGAGCAGGAACAAGGAGACAACTGCGATAATCCATGATACGCCAGGCAAAATATTGGTTTTCAATGCCGAGATGCAGCCCCCACTTAGCACGCTGATCGAACTTCCCGAGCGGAGCGGTAGGAGGAAGGTACTGAACAACACATCCGAAAACACGAAGTAATTTAGTTGTACCCAACTTGCCCGTCCACAGCAAGTGGGGTGATGCGTTGTTGGGCAGGGCCGAGGACGAAAGAAGATTGTGCAACAGCGTTGCATGGTCCATGGCGAAAGGCCAGTAGAGTGGGCCGAGTTGAGCCTGGGCAAGAAGGGCTCGCATCTTCTCTTGCAGAGTCCTGTTGAGCCTCTCTGCTACGCCACTCTGCTGATGAGCGTGAGGCAACGAAAAAAGTCGTCTTATCCCGCGTTCTTGCAGATAGGCCGTGAATTCAGTACTGCGATACTCGCCGGCGCCGTCACACTGAAACGCCTTGAGCTTAGTATCAGACTCTCGTTCGGCGAGAGGAAGCCAGGTGCGGAAAGCTGTAAACGCAAGAAAACGGTTAGTCATGTTTCCAGTCCAAACGTAACGAGTGGAAGCGTCTGTAAATGTGATAACGTAGCGTTCGCCGTTGAAACCATCCGCAGGTAAGTTGAGTATATCGCTATAAACCTTATCCATCAGATGATAATCTTCAGCTCCAGGGAAATGAGTCGGGAACGGCTCGTGCGGTAGATTTGCCGCAGGGCAGATGGTGCAGGGTGCCGGGCGATTCACCGGCTTCAGTTCGAGACCGCTCGGTAAGAGTAACGAATTCTTGTCAAGTACTGCAGCCTTGATCGTGTTGTTTAGCGTAGACTGCGACGGATGACCAAGTCGCTTATGCCATGTTTCTCCCGTGGCTTTGTGACCTTGTGCGCGCAGGTAATACTCGGCGTTAGCGAAGAACAACAACAGAAGCTGATGACCATCGGAGCGGATTTGATCGAAAGCAGGTGCGACGTAACGAGTAAGATTTGGTGGTGGAACACGAACCTCAACATCCACGTACTCGCCTGGAGCAAGTACTAACTCGCCGCTTTCTTGATCAGATGCTGCAGGTACAGGTTCAACTCCAACGAGACGACCCGAGTCAAGAATCTCCATATCAGCGACGCGTTGTTCAGCTTCAGCGAGAAGACGAGCAGCGCGTTCAGCAGGCGTCTCGCCCCAAGTTGTTTCATCGGGTTCGTCAGCCCCCCAGATGCCGTCATTAGTCGGCATGTTCGTCGGATCACCCCAACCTTCAACTGCAGCCATGTACTCCCGGGAGTTCTGAACATCATTCAAACCTTGATCGTCGAAGGTCAACATGACGGCGGCAGCTGTGGTTGAAGATGTCGGGACAACTCCCTCACGTGGAACTGTATCGTCGGTGTAATCAATGTCGTCGCGATGCTCCCAAGGACCAAGCGAGAGAATGTTATCAGAGTCGGCAGTAGTGCGCTCAGGTATGAAGTTCAAAACGAAAACACCGTTTTGCTCAACTGCCGTGCCGAGTTTCTTTTCACCGTATTTCAGAGTGAATTTTCCAGGTTCACCGAGAAGTGTAATCCCGTTCTTCATGAGCTGTGCAGATGACATGAGGTTGAAGCCAAGCCGAGGGACCAAAAGAACTTCGTTCAGGTGAAGACTGAAGTCTTCTTCAACTGAGTCCAGAACAATACTTCCCATCCAGTGAGCTGTAAGTTGTTGGTTATTGGCGACCGTGACGACAATGGGATTCTCCAGACGGCGTTGATTCACGATGAAACGTGTCTCTGACGAACACATGTGCTGACCACAGCAACTGTCGAGGTACCAAGTATTGGGACCTGCAATAGTATGTGCAAGATTTGCATAGACCTCAGGTGGAATCGGTGTGTTGAGTTCGTTGTTGAACCGGTTGTGAATCCGCTCTTCAGCATCAGGATCATAAACCGTTGAAACTGATGTCATGCAATTAATAACTGCTTTTGTTTGTGTTTTGGCAGGTGCAGTAGTCGGCTTCGCAGAGGTCAGCTTCGCAGTATTCTGCTTCTCAGCGTCCGGCTTCTCTGCTTCCGGCTTCTTTGCTTCACTTGAAGAATCTTTATATTTCGATGCAGACCGCTTCCAAGATGGTTTGTCTTTCGACCAACAGGTATCAATAGTGTGTCCTGGTTTTCGACAAAAAGAACAAACGGGCTTGTGACGTGGATTAGAATAAAAACTGACTGTATTGTTTACCATCTTTTTCCCTCCTCGAGCGTTGTGCAGATCCATATCCTGCTGCTCGGCGATGAGAGCGGCACAGAGTGCCCCCTCGGACAACTGTGCTTGC
Source organism: Closterium sp. Naga37s-1 (assembly GCA_947471745.1). Taxonomy (NCBI): domain Eukaryota; kingdom Viridiplantae; phylum Streptophyta; class Zygnematophyceae; order Desmidiales; family Closteriaceae; genus Closterium; species Closterium sp. Naga37s-1. Next base: position 1,021,533 of record CANJKZ010000383.1, on the reverse strand, counting down.
ATCCGAAGTATAGAGCGACACTGTCGCCATTCTGGTCCAAGACCCGCGAGTAGCACCGTGTGGAACATAGCGTCGGGGAAGTACCCTCCACACTTCTGAAGTTGATCGCGCAGATTTCGAGCGCGGTTAATATACTGCGTCACCTTCTCGCCGTTTGTCATTTGTATATTTGACAGCTGCGTCAACATTTTACTCTGGTTGACAGTATCCTTTGCCATGTGAACCCCTTGCAGGTATAACCAAGCTGCTTCAGCGGGGGCGGCACTGTTACGGAAAGAACGAATTCTGAGCTGTTCAGTCGGTGTCAGATTACGAACGAGAACTGTGTATGCAGTCAGCGACGCCGATCGAAATGTGGCTTGTTGAAGTGGTGACCCGTGAGATGGAAATGGTGCTGTGCCGTCATACAGCTGCCAGAACCCCGCGGTCTGAACATGAAGCTCAAACTCAAAGCTCCAGGTATAAAAATCTTGACCGTTAAAAGGCATTGTCGTTTTGATTTTCGTTGGATTTGCAGAAGCAGGAATATAATTTCCGGTACCGTCAGCTGATTGTAGCTGATAGAGTGATGGCCCTTGTGACCCTTGTTGTGTTTGTTGTCCTTGTCCAGCAGGACCAAAGGAGAAAGAGTTGTTCGACCCATCACTTCCTTGTGGCATCTGACCACGCTGATAACTGGAGCCATCAATGCTCATCGGAGTTGGAAACATCTGGTTAAGTGACAAGACGGCAGCATTAACACGTTGTTGAAGATTTGCTGGTTGGTAAGCACCTTGATATTGGTAAGGTCCAGTCGGAACGAAGTTAGACTGTTGTCCCGGTTGACTTGAAGAACCAGGGACTGCAGCTGCAGCTGTTGAGGCTGCTGATGCTGCTGTTGCGGCGGCTGCTGTCGATGATGCCGCTGCTGTAGTTGTGTGTACGGGCTGACTGCTCAATGGCATGCCGTACATCGGTTGTTGCTGATATTGTTGTTGTTGCTGTTGTTGTTGCTGCAGATGTGAATTATCAGCAGCTGGAGACGCTGTTGGGCGTGATGGGCTCGTAACAGAAGAGCCATTGTTGGACCTTGGAGATCCAGACATAGTTGTAGAGTAGGCAGGTGGAAGCTGTTATAATCCTAAGTTGCTCTGATACCATGTTAGAATTTGAAGTGAGTTTGAAGGATCGTAGTCTTAGGATGGTAGCTTCCTGTCGTAGCGGAAGTCTTATATGAGTGACTTGTAACAGGATCAATGTCTCTGAAATCAAGTATATGATAAAATGGCAAGCATACAGAATATATAGCTAGACTAAAGTACCTGTTCGCCTACTGTGCTGTATTTATTCGCGCTATTCCTGTTCTGAAACGGTACGTGACTATTCGCGATACCTACAGCTACTGCTGACGTCATCCTAGGGCGCGTAGCGCTTTGCTGACGTCAGTTTATCGGTACTTTTACTGTACTAACTATACTACACAAATTCCTTGAAGTGCATAAACCTCGATATTATCTCAACACTCCCCTTCACTTCTAGGAGTTCGGTGTAGTCATCCTGTTGACTCGGAAATACCACTGAGCTGGTTGCAGTGATGAAATTTCTGACGCGTCAGCTTCTTAGTAAGCGAATCAGCGGCCATGTCACTGGTGGGGCAGTAGACAAGGCGCATTCTCCCCTTGTCGATCGCGTCTTTTACGAAGAAGTAACGCAGCGAAATATGCTTCGTGCGATTAACGAAACCAGGCTTGTTGGCGATGGTAATTGCACTCTGGTTGTCGCACTGCAACGTGAACTGATTCGGCGTGACGAATTTTGCTTCGTCAAGCAATTCCTGCAAGTACAGACCTTCGCGAGTTGCAGCACAAGCGGCGATGAATTCTGCTTCAGCCGAAGAAAGTGACACCAGTTCCTGTTTCGAGGAATTCCAGGAAATCGGACCAATCGGCTCGAGACGAAAAATATAACCCGTGCGTGACCGTCGATCTGACGTGTCACCAGCGTGGTCCGCGTCAACGTACCCGCTGAGGTACATTTTGTCGGTCGGCTTCCCAGCATTGAAAATCAATCCAAGTGTTGGTGTAGAGACGAAGTAACGTAACGCACGCTGTAAGTCGAGAGAGTGTTCTTCTTTCGGGCAGCGTAAAAACTGCGCAAGGTGACTTGCGACGTAGGCAAGATCAGGGCGACAGGTGACTGCTGCGAAAAGAAGACATCCCAGCTGCTGCTGATACAGTTGAAGACCAGCTGCTGACAGATTTTTCAGGTTGGGAACGTGCCCGGTGAGTGTAGACCGATAAGGTGTAGCAACAAAATCCGTGGGGATGTTAAAACGCTTAGCGAGTGACTCCGCATACTTCGAAGCCGTGAGATGAATAGCGGAAGAAGTTCGCGAAACGTTTAACCCCAGAAACTGAGTTACTTTGGTGGAAATGGTTAAGTCAAGTGACTTCTTCAGATCAGCTTCGATACGATCACCCAGCGAAGTAGACGAACTGACGTAGAGGATGTCGTCCACGTAAGCCACTAACAACGCATAGCTCCCCTTGTCGTCTAGCCGGTACATCCCTGGATCGTGTGGCAGTTGTCTAAACCCAACCTCCGTCAGCTTCCTGTTCAAATGCTGCTGCCACAGTCGCGGTGCTTGTTTGATTCCGTACAGTGATTTTTTGAGCTTGCAGACACTCGGCGGATTTGTCGGATAGGTGTGTGGATATTCGACGTAGATTTCGGCATCGACGTTGGCGTACAGAAAAGCGTTGGAAACATCGATTTGTCGAAGTGGAAAATTCTTCGCGGCTGCTTCGCAAAGAACGAGTCGAACACTCGTATGTCGACTGACCGGGGCGAAAGTAAGTGTGTAGTCGATCCCATGAGTCTGATCAAAACCACGAACCACCCATCGTGCCTTGTGTTTCTCGTAAGTACCATCCGCTTTAGTCTTCACCCTGAAGACCCACTTACCGGTAAGAATATTTTTGTTTACCGTTTTTTTTCAATGGGTATAAGATCCCAAGTTCCCCTTTTCTCCAGGGCAGCCAGTTCGCGATCCATCGCTTCACGCCATTTTTCGCGATGAGGCCCTGAGAGAGCTTGTCGGGCAGTTTTCGGCTCCAAATTCACTGTAGAACTGTGCTGTACCGCTGCTGCGAGTCCCAAAATTTGCAGTCCGGTTTGATAATGCGGATTATCGTCGGTGCGACCTGCGAAATTGACAGAATCATTCTGGGCTCCACTTGCCCCCCCAATTTCGTCAGGGTTGACACGGATGCTGCTATCAGAAACCACCGGCATTGGTTGGCGTTGTTCATCCACGAGGTAAGTATGATGAACATCCCGAACATCCTCAGGTGCCGTGTCAGCAAGAGGAATAAACTCCGGAATTCCGGATGACGTGACAGGGACAGGTGGGTCGGGAGCAGCTTCACGTGCACCGTCAGAGTCAGGTTCTTCGCTGGCAGCAATTTCGACATCGGCGTTAGCAAACGAACGAACACCGTGGAAAAGCGTGGCAGGGTTTTGCTGTGAAGCAAGATGCTGTTCGAAGACGGGCAGCGTCAGATTCTCGTAGAAAATACAGTCGCGAGCAGGAACAAGGAGACAACTGCGATAATCCATGATACGCCAGGCAAAATATTGGTTTTCAATGCCGAGATGCAGCCCCCACTTAGCACGCTGATCGAACTTCCCGAGCGGAGCGGTAGGAGGAAGGTACTGAACAACACATCCGAAAACACGAAGTAATTTAGTTGTACCCAACTTGCCCGTCCACAGCAAGTGGGGTGATGCGTTGTTGGGCAGGGCCGAGGACGAAAGAAGATTGTGCAACAGCGTTGCATGGTCCATGGCGAAAGGCCAGTAGAGTGGGCCGAGTTGAGCCTGGGCAAGAAGGGCTCGCATCTTCTCTTGCAGAGTCCTGTTGAGCCTCTCTGCTACGCCACTCTGCTGATGAGCGTGAGGCAACGAAAAAAGTCGTCTTATCCCGCGTTCTTGCAGATAGGCCGTGAATTCAGTACTGCGATACTCGCCGGCGCCGTCACACTGAAACGCCTTGAGCTTAGTATCAGACTCTCGTTCGGCGAGAGGAAGCCAGGTGCGGAAAGCTGTAAACGCAAGAAAACGGTTAGTCATGTTTCCAGTCCAAACGTAACGAGTGGAAGCGTCTGTAAATGTGATAACGTAGCGTTCGCCGTTGAAACCATCCGCAGGTAAGTTGAGTATATCGCTATAAACCTTATCCATCAGATGATAATCTTCAGCTCCAGGGAAATGAGTCGGGAACGGCTCGTGCGGTAGATTTGCCGCAGGGCAGATGGTGCAGGGTGCCGGGCGATTCACCGGCTTCAGTTCGAGACCGCTCGGTAAGAGTAACGAATTCTTGTCAAGTACTGCAGCCTTGATCGTGTTGTTTAGCGTAGACTGCGACGGATGACCAAGTCGCTTATGCCATGTTTCTCCCGTGGCTTTGTGACCTTGTGCGCGCAGGTAATACTCGGCGTTAGCGAAGAACGACAACAGAAGCTTATGACCATCGGAGCGGATCTGATCGAAAGCAGGTGCGACGTAACGAGTAAGATTTGGTGGTGGAACACGAACCTCAACATCCACGTACTCACCTGGAGCAAGTACTAACTCGCCGCTTTCTTGATCAGATGCTGCAGGTACAGGTTCAACTCCAACGAGACGACCCGAGTCAAGAATCTCCATATCAGCGACGCGTTGTTCAGCTTCAGCGAGAAGACGAGCAGCGCGTTCAGCAGGCGTCTCGCCCCAAGTTGTTTCATCGGGTTCGTCAGCCCCCCAGATGCCGTCATTAGTCGGCATGTTCGTCGGATCACCCCAACCTTCAACTGCAGCCATGTACTCCCGGGAGTTCTGAACATCATTCAAACCTTGATCGTCGAAGGTCAACATGACGGCGGCAGCTGTGGTTGAAGATGTCGGGACAACTCCCTCACGTGGAACTGTATCGTCGGTGTAATCAATGTCGTCGCGATGCTCCCAAGGACCAAGCGAGAGAATGTTATCAGAGTCGGCAGTAGTGCGCTCAGGTATGAAGTTCAAAACGAAAACACCGTTTTGCTCAACTGCCGTGCCGAGTTTCTTTTCACCGTATTTCAGAGTGAATTTTCCAGGTTCACCGAGAAGTGTAATCCCGTTCTTCATGAGCTGTGCAGATGACATGAGGTTGAAGCCAAGCCGAGGGACCAAAAGAACTTCGTTCAGGTGAAGACTGAAGTCTTCTTCAACTGAGTCCAGAACAATACTTCCCATCCAGTGAGCTGTAAGTTGTTGGTTATTGGCGACCGTGACGACAATGGGATTCTCTAGACGGCGTTGATTCGCGATGAAACGTGTCTCTGACGAACACATGTGCTGACCACAGCAACTGTCGAGGTACCAAGTATTGGGACCTGCAATAGTATGTGCAAGATTTGCATAGACCTCAGGTGGAATCGGTGTGTTGAGTTCGTTGTTGAACCGGTTGTGAATCCGCTCTTCAGCATCAGGATCATAAACCGTTGAAACTGATGTCATGCAATTAATAACTGCTTTTGTTTGTGTTTTGGCAGGTGCAGTAGTCGGCTTCGCAGAGGTCAGCTTCGCAGTATTCTGCTTCTCAGCGTCCGGCTTCTCTGCTTCCGGCTTCTCTGCTTCACTTGAAGAATCTTTATATTTCGATGCAGACCGCTTCCAAGATGGTTTGTCTTTCGACCAACAGGTATCAATAGTGTGTCCTGGTTTTCGACAAAAAGAACAAACGGGCTTGTGACGTGGATTAGAATAAAAACTGACTGTATTGTTTACCATCTTTTTCCCTCCTCGAGCGTTGTGCAGATCCATATCCTGCTGCTCGGCGATGAGAGCGGCACAGAGTGCCCCCTCGGACAACTGTGCTTGCATCCGAAGTATAGAGCGACACTGTCGCCATTCTGGTCCAAGACCCGCGAGTAGCACCGTGTGGAACATAGCGTCGGGGAAGTACCCTCCACACTTCTGAAGTTGATCGCGCAGATTTCGAGCGCGGTTAATATACTGCATCACCTTCTCGCCGTTTGTCATTTGTATATTTGACAGCTGCGTCAAAATTTTACTCTGGTTGACAGTATCCTTTGCCATGTGAACCCCTTGCAGGTATAACCAAGCTGCTTCAGCGGGGGCGGCACTGTTACGGAAAGAACGAATTCCGAGCTGTTCAGTCGGTGTCAGATTACGAACGAGAACTGTGTATGCAGTCAGCGACGCCGATCGAAATGTGGCTTGTTGAAGTGGTGACCCGTGAGATGGAAATGGTGCTGTGCCGTCATACAGCTGCCAGAACCCCGCGGTCTGAACATGAAGCTCAAACTCAAAGCTCCAGGTATAAAAATCTTGACCGTTAAAAGGCATTGTCGTTTTGATTTTCGTTGGATTTGCAGAAGCAGGAATATAATTTCCGGTACCGTCAGCTGATTGTAGCTGATAGAGTGATGGCCCTTGTGACCCTTGTTGTGTTTGTTGTCCTTGTCCAGCAGGACCAAAGGAGAAAGAGTTGTTCGACCCATCACTTCCTTGTGGCATCTGACCACGCTGATAACTGGAGCCATCAATGCTCATCGGAGTTGGAAACATCTGGTTAAGTGACAAGACGGCAGCATTAACACGTTGTTGAAGATTTGCTGGTTGGTAAGCACCTTGATATTGGTAAGGTCCAGTCGGAACGAAGTTAGACTGTTGTCCCGGTTGACTTGAAGAACCAGGGACTGCAGCTGCAGCTGTTGAGGCTGCTGATGCTGCTGTTGCGGCGGCTGCTGTCGATGATGCCGCTGCTGTAGTTGTGTGTACGGGCTGACTGCTCAATGGCATGCCGTACATCGGTTGTTGCTGATATTGTTGTTGTTGCTGTTGTTGTTGCTGCAGATGTGAATTATCAGCAGCTGGAGACGCTGTTGGGCGTGATGGGCTCGTAACAGAAGAGCCATTGTTGGACCTTGGAGATCCATACATAGTTGTAGAGTAGGCAGGTGGAAGCTGTTATAATCCTAAGTTGCTCTGATACCATGTTAGAATTTGAAGTGAGTTTGAAGGATCGTAGTCTTAGGATGGTAGCTTCCTGTCATAGCGGAAGTCTTATATGAGTGACTTGTAACAGGATCAATGTCTCTGAAATCAAGTATATGATAAAATGACAAGCATACAGAATATATAGCTAGACTAAAGTACCTGTTCGCCTACTGTGCTGTATTTATTCGCGCTATTCCTGTTCTGAAACGGTACGTGACTATTCGCGATACCTACAGCTACTGCTGACGTCATCCTAGGGCGCGTAGCGCTTTGCTGACGTCAGTTTATCGGTACTTTTACTGTACTAACTATACTACACAAATTCCTTGAAGTGCATAAACCTCAATATTATCTCAACACTCCCCTTCACTTCTAGGAGTTCGGTGTAGTCATCCTGTTGACTCGGAAATACCACTGAGCTGGTTGCAGTGATGAAATTTCTGACGCGTCAGCTTCTTAGTAAGCGAATCAGCGGCCATGTCACTGGTGGGGCAGTAGACAAGGCGCATTCTCCCCTTGTCGATCGCGTCTTTTACGAAGAAGTAACGCAGCGAAATATGCTTTGTGCGATTAACGAAACCAGGCTGGTTGGCGATGGTAATTGCACTCTGGTTGTCGCACTGCAACGTGAACTGATTCGGCGTGACGAATTTTGCTTCGTCAAGCAATTCCTGCAAGTACAGACCTTCGCGAGTTGCAGCACAAGCGGCGATGAATTCTGCTTCAGCCGAAGAAAGTGACACCAGTTCCTGTTTCGAGGAATTCCAGGAAATCGGACCAATCGGCTCGAGACGAAAAATATAACCCGTGCGTGACCGTCGATCTGACGTGTCACCAGCGTGGTCCGCGTCAACGTACCCGCTGAGGTACATTTTGTCGGTCGGCTTCCCAGCATTGAAAATCAATCCAAGTGTTGGTGTAGAGACGAAGTAACGTAACGCACGCTGTAAGTCGAGAGAGTGTTCTTCTTTCGGGCAGCGTAAAAACTGCGCAAGGTGACTTGCGACGTAGGCAAGATCAGGGCGACAGGTGACTGCTGCGAAAAGAAGACATCCCATCTGCTGCTGATACAGTTGAAGACCAGCTGCTGACAGATTTTTCAGGTTGGGAACGTGCCCGGTGAGTGTAGACCGATAAGGTGTAGCAACGAAATCCGTGGGGATGTTAAAACGCTTAGCGAGTGACTCCGCATACTTCGAAGCCGTGAGATGAATAGCGGAAGAAGTTCGCGAAACGTTTAACCCCAGAAACTGAGTTACTTTGGTGGAAATGGTTAAGTCAAGTGACTTCTTCAGATCAGCTTCGATACGATCACCCAGCGAAGTAGACGAACTGACGTAGAGGATGTCGTCCACGTAAGCCACTAACAACGCATAGCTCCCCTTGTCGTCTAGCCGGTACATCCCTGGATCGTGTGGCAGTTGTCTAAACCCAACCTCCGTCAGCTTCCTGTTCAAATGCTGCTGCCACAGTCGCGGTGCTTGTTTGATTCCGTACAGTGATTTTTTGAGCTTGCAGACACTCGGCGGATTTGTCGGATAGGTGTGTGGATATTCGACGTAGATTTCGGCATCGACGTTGGCGTACAGAAAAGCGTTGGAAACATCGATTTGTCGAAGTGGAAAATTCTTCGCGGCTGCTTCGCAAAGAACGAGTCGAACACTCGTATGTCGACTGACCGGGGCGAAAGTAAGTGTGTAGTCGATCCCATGAGTCTGATCAAAACCACGAACCACCCATCGTGCCTTGTGTTTCTCGTAAGTACCATCCGCTTTAGTCTTCACCCTGAAGACCCACTTACCGGTAAGAATATTTTTGTTTACCGTTTTTTTTCAATGGGTATAAGATCCCAAGTTCCCCTTTTCTCCAGGGCAGCCAGTTCGCGATCCATCGCTTCACGCCATTTTTCGCGATGAGGCCCTGAGAGAGCTTGTCGGGCAGTTTTCGGCTCCAAATTCACTGTAGAACTGTGTTGTACCGCTGCTGCGAGTCCCAAAATTTGCAGTCCGGTTTGATAATGCGGATTATCGTCGGTGCGACCTGCGAAATTGACAGAATCATTCTGGGCTCCACTTGCCCCCCCAATTTCGTCAGGGTTGACACGGATGCTGCTATCAGAAACCACCGGCATTGGTTGGCGTTGTTCATCCACGAGGTAAGTATGATGAACATCCCGAACATCCTCAGGTGCCGTGTCAGCAAGAGGAATAAACTCCGGAATTCCGGATGACGTGACAGGGACAGGTGGGTCGGGAGCAGCTTCACGTGCACCGTCAGAGTCAGGTTCTTCGCTGGCAGCAATTTCGACATCGGCGTTAGCAAACGAACGAACACCGTGGAAAAGCGTGGCAGGGTTTTGCTGTGAAGCAAGATGCTGTTCGAAGACGGGCAGCGTCAGATTCTTGTAGAAAATACAGTCGCGAGCAGGAACAAGGAGACAACTGCGATAATCCATGATACGCCAGGCAAAATATTGGTTTTCAATGCCGAGATGCAGCCCCCACTTAGCACGCTGATCGAACTTCCCGAGCGGAGCTGTAGGAGGAAGGTACTGAACAACACATCCGAAAACACGAAGTAATTTAGTTGTACCCAACTTGCCCGTCCACAGCAAGTGGGGTGATGCGTTGTTGGGCAGGGCCGAGGACGAAAGAAGATTGTGCAACAGCGTTGCATGGTCCATGGCGAAAGGCCAGTAGAGTGGGCCGAGTTGAGCCTGGGCAAGAAGGGCTCGCATCTTCTCTTGCAGAGTCCTGTTGAGCCTCTCTGCTACGCCACTCTGCTGATGAGCGTGAGGCAACGAAAAAAGTCGTCTTATCCCGCGTTCTTGCAGATAGGCCGTGAATTCAGTACTGCGATACTCGCCGGCGCCGTCACACTGAAACGCCTTGAGCTTAGTATCAGACTCTCGTTCGGCGAGAGGAAGCCAGGTGCGGAAAGCTGTAAACGCAAGAAAACGGTTAGTCATGTTTCCAGTCCAAACGTAACGAGTGGAAGCGTCTGTAAATGTGATAACGTAGCGTTCGCCGTTGAAACCATCCGCAGGTAAGTTGAGTATATCGCTATAAACCTTATCCATCAGATGATAATCTTCAGCTCCAGGGAAATGAGTCGGGAACGGCTCGTGCGGTAGATTTGCCGCAGGGCAGATGGTGCAGGGTGCCGGGCGATTCACCGGCTTCAGTTCGAGACCGCTCGGTAAGAGTAACGAATTCTTGTCAAGTACTGCAGCCTTGATCGTGTTGTTTAGCGTAGACTGCGACGGATGACCAAGTCGCTTATGCCATGTTTCTCCCGTGGCTTTGTGACCTTGTGCGCGCAGGTAATACTCGGCGTTAGCGAAGAACGACAACAGAAGCTGATGACCATCGGAGCGGATCTGATCGAAAGCAGGTGCGACGTAACGAGTAAGATTTGGTGGTGGAACACGAACCTCAACATCCACGTACTCGCCTGGAGCAAGTACTAACTTGCCGCTTTCTTGATCAGATGCTGCAGGTACAGGTTCAACTCCAACGAGACGACCCGAGTCAAGAATCTCCATATCAGCGACGCGTTGTTCAGCTTCAGCGAGAAGACGAGCAGCGCGTTCAGCAGGCGTCTCGCCCCAAGTTGTTTCATCGGGTTCGTCAGCCCCCCAGATGCCGTCATTAGTCGGCATGTTCGTCGGATCACCCCAACCTTCAACTGCAGCCATGTACTCCCGGGAGTTCTGAACATCATTCAAACCTTGATCGTCGAAGGTCAACATGACGGCGGCAGCTGTGGTTGAAGATGTCGGGACAACTCCCTCACGTGGAACTGTATCGTCGGTGTAATCAATGTCGTCGCGATGCTCCCAAGGACCAAGCGAGAGAATGTTATCAGAGTCGGCAGTAGTGCGCTCAGGTATGAAGTTCAAAACGAAAACACCGTTTTGCTCAACTGCCGTGCCGAGTTTCTTTTCACCGTATTTCAGAGTGAATTTTCCAGGTTCACCGAGAAGTGTAATCCCGTTCTTCATGAGCTGTGCAGATGCCATGAGGTTGAAGCCAAGCCGAGGGACCAAAAGAACTTCGTTCAGGTGAAGACTGAAGTCTTCTTCAACTGAGTCCAGAACAATACTTCCCATCCAGTGAGCTGTAAGTTGTTGGTTATTGGCGACCGTGACGACAATGGGATTCTCCAGACGGCGTTGATTCACGATGAAACGTGTCTCTGACGAACACATGTGCTGACCACAGCAACTGTCGAGGTACCAAGTATTGGGACCTGCAATAGTATGTGCAAGATTTGCATAGACCTCAGGTGGAATCGGTGTGTTGAGTTCGTTGTTGAACCGGTTGTGAATCCGCTCTTCAGCATCAGGATCATAAACCGTTGAAACTGATGTCATGCAATTAATAACTGCTTTTGTTTGTGTTTTGGCAGGTGCAGTAGTCGGCTTCGCAGAGGTCAGCTTCGCAGTATTCTGCTTCTCAGCGTCCGGCTTCTCTGCTTCCGGCTTCTCTGCTTCACTTGAAGAATCTTTATATTTCGATGCAGACCGCTTCCAAGATGGTTTGTCTTTCGACCAACAGGTATCAATAGTGTGTCCTGGTTTTCAACAAAAAGAACAAACGGGCTTGTGACGTGGATTAGAATAAAAACTGATTGTATTGTTTACCATCTTTTTCCCTCCTCGAGCGTTGTGCAGATCCATATCCTGCTGCTCGGCGATGAGAGCGGCACAGAGTGCCCCCTCGGACAACTGTGCTTGCATCCGAAGTATAGAGCGACACTGTCGCCATTCTGGTCCAAGACCCGCGAGTAGCACCGTGTGGAACATAGCGTCGGGGAAGTACCCTCCACACTTCTGAAGTTGATCGCGCAGATTTCGAGCGCGGTTAATATACTGCATCACCTTCTCGCCGTTTGTCATTTGTATATTTGACAGCTGCGTCAAAATTTTACTCTGGTTGACAGTATCCTTTGCCATGTGAACCCCTTGCAGGTATAACCAAGCTGCTTCAGCGGGGGCGGCACTGTTACGGAAAGAACGAATTCCGAGCTGTTCAGTCGGTGTCAGATTACGAACGAGAACTGTGTATGCAGTCAGCGACGCCGATCGAAAAGTGGCTTGTTGAAGTGGTGACCCGTGAGATGGAAATGGTGCTGTGCCGTCATACAGCTGCCAGAACCCCGCGGTCTGAACATGAAGCTCAAACTCAAAGCTCCAGGTATAAAAATCTTGACCGTTAAAAGGCATTGTCGTTTTGATTTTCGTTGGATTTGCAGAAGCAGGAATATAATTTCCGGTACCGTCAGCTGATTGTAGCTGATAGAGTGATGGCCCTTGTGACCCTTGTGTTTGTTGTCCTTGTCCAGCAGGACCAAAGGAGAAAGAGTTGTTCGACCCATCACTTCCTTGTGGCATCTGACCACGCTGATAACTGGAGCCATCAATGCTCATCGGAGTTGGAAACATCTGGTTAAGTGACAAGACGGCAGCATTAACACGTTGTTGAAGATTTGCTGGTTGGTAAGCACCTTGATATTGGTAAGGTCCAGTCGGAACGAAGTTAGACTGTTGTCCCGGTTGACTTGAAGAACCAGGGACTGCAGCTGCAGCTGTTGAGGCTGCTGATGCTGCTGTTGCGGCGGCTGCTGTCGATGATGCCGCTGCTGTAGTTGTGTGTACGGGCTGACTGCTCAATGGCATGCCGTACATCGGTTGTTGCTGATATTGTTGTTGTTGCTGTTGTTGTTGCTGCAGATGTGAATTATCAGCAGCTGGAGACGCTGTTGGGCGTGATGGGCTCGTAACAGAAGAGCCATTGTTGGACCTTGGAGATCCAGACATAGTTGTAGAGTAGGCAGGTGGAAGCTGTTATAATCCTAAGTTGCTCTGATACCATGTTAGAATTTGAAGTGAGTTTGAAGGATCGTAGTCTTAGGATGGTAGCTTCCTGTCGTAGCGGAAGTCTTATATGAGTGACTTGTAACAGGATCAATGTCTCTGAAATCAAGTATATGATAAAATGACAAGCATGCAGAATATATAGCTAGACTAAAGTACCTGTTCGCCTACTGTGCTGTATTTATTCGCGCTATTCCTGTTCTGAAACGGTACGTGACTATTCGCGATACCTACAGCTACTACTGACGTCATCCTAGGGCGCGTAGCGCTTTGCTGACGTCAGTTTATCGGTACGTTTACTGTACTAACTATACTACACAAATTCCTTGAAGTGCATAAACCTCGATATTATCTCAACAGAAAGGAAGGAAACATAATGAGAATCATACAGTACCATCCCTACCCAATTATAACCAACACACACGGAAAAGGAGTTGGTACAACAATGGTCCAACTCGGTTGGTGTCCTCTGTAAGGAAAATTCCTTTTTCCTTACTTCGCGCCCCTGCACACCGCGTACATGACCAGTCCCGCCATCGGCACCCACAGTGAAACGTTACCCGCTCGCAGCACTCGCCTCGGCCACGACTCCCGCCACTGTTCGCGATGCGACCCAACCTAGCGGTTCGGTTGGTAACCCGTGCTCCGGACCTCCGCCTCGACAATTCCCAAACCTCGGCGCTAGGCCCGTAGCGCATCCCAATTTCCCGCATTACCGTTGCCACGCTAGCTTCACTATATAACTTCGCTCATACTTTTCGCTCAACTGCATTGTTTTGCTTCGATAGTGCAATTCTCGCTCGTTCGCTCAATTGCACTCGTAACACTTGGTATTCATAGCCTACGATTGTCAGAATGTTATAATTGTCTAGCCTGCAGTGGGGTACTCCATAGTGAGTACAGCCCAATTAGGGTTTGCTATATGTATCCAACTGCTTGCTAGTGAACCTCCTCCTTTCTTCATTCTTACTTTCTACTGCTAGTTCTGACATGCTATCAGAGCAGGTCGATCCCCTTGGGTCGATCCTGTGGGTGGGCCCACCACCTCACTGCTTCCGCTGCTACTGCTACTCTGTGTGTTGCACGCCCCGTGGCGTGCGACGGATTTTTCATCCCGCCGCGCGCTCGGAGCGTGCGGCGGTTTTCTGCCCGCCGTGCGCCCCGAGGCGCGCGGCGGTTTTCTGCCCGCCGTGCGCCCCGAGGCGCGCGGTGGTTTTCTGCCCGCCGTGCGCCCCGAGGCGCGCGGCGGCTTTCTGCCCCGTCACTCCGCGCGTCGCTCCTGGGAGGCGCTGCGACGGGCGACGGGGACCCGCGCGTCGCCCCCCGTCGCCCGTCGCGGCCTGCGCGACCTGCGTAGGGCCCGCGCGCGGCCCGTACAGCCTGCACGCGGCCCGTACGGGCTGCGCCAGGCCCGCGCGCGGCCCGTACGGGCTGCGCCAGGCCCGCGCGCGGCCCGTACGGGCAGCGCCAGGCCCGCGCGCGGCCCGTACGGGCTGCGCCAGGCCAGGGCGCGCCTCGGGCCGCCCGCCCGCGGCTCGTACGGGCTGCGCCAGGCCCGTGGGCGCCCTGTTTTCTCTTCCCCTGCGCTGCCCGCTGTCCCCCGTGCTTCTGACGGCGCCCCACCCCTGCTGCTGCCCGTTCTCCTGAATTAGGGTTTGGGGTGGGGGGTATGGGGGTGCAGTTTCTGTGTGCCGTCCCCTGCTCCTCCTCCTCCTCCGTCTCCCAGTGCTGCAGCTGCCGCTGAGGGGGGTGGATCTGTTGGAGCCGTCGGAGTGGTACTAAGGGGTGAAGGGGGAGTGGAGCTAGGGGTGAAGCAGGGGGTGTGTGTGAGAGGGGTGTGGGACGGTCGGGGGAGGTTGAGTGGAGGCTGCTGTCTTGTTGTCCGCAGCACCTGTAGTCCGGGGCGCACTGTCCTGGTAGCCCAGAGAGTCTGCTGCGCCTGTCGCCCGTGGGTCCGTTGCTCCTGTAGCTCCTCGTAGCCCGTGAGCCAGTTACTCCAGTAGTCCGGGGCGCTGTCTCGGTAGCCACTGTGCCAGCAGCTCCTGTTGCCCGTGTGTCTGCAACTTCAGCCGTCGTCTCCCATCTTCTATCCTCGCACAGTCCCTCCTCCTCCTCACTTGCCCGCTGTGATTACCTCTAGCTTTGCTTATAATTGTGAACTATTACTATGCTTGCTTGTTGTGCTGATTACACCCCACTTTGGCTATGGGGGTGTGTCAGAATGTTATAATTGTCTAGCCTGCAGTGGGGTACTCCATAGTGAGTACAGCCCAATTAGGGTTTGCTATATGTATCCTCCTACAGCCCAACTGCTTGCTAGTGAACCTCCTCCTTTCTTCATTCTTACTTTCTACTGCTAGTTCTGACAACGATCTCCTCTCGGACCGCACCCACACCTTCGCTTCCCCACTACCATATCTCAATTTTGGGGGGGGGGGGGGGGGGTAGACGTCTTTCAGCAAACAAGCACCGCTGCTCGAAGTGCTCTCCCGTAAGCACGCACGGCCACGACAGAGGCTCTCGCTGAGCTTGCCCGACAGGGCCTATTTTATCAGTGTAAATCACACTGCTATACAAATTAGAAGGGTGAAATTTAGGGCCTGCACTGATGTGTTTGGGTATTTTTTTTTGGGATTAGTGTTACACTGATTTGACAGTGAAATGATTTAGGCTACACTGATGCTCTGGGGTAAATTTTCCCTTAGCAAAGATTACCTTAAGGGCGTACAGCCCCCCCCCCCCCCCCCCCCCCCCCCCCTTTTTTATTCCCGAAATCTGTCGGAGCGTGATTTCTGTCAATCACGCAAGTACCGAAGCGGCCTTCCCTGCCGTATATGCGTTGGCAGCAGTCATGTGTCTAATTGGTCACGTTTTTTTGTTTCGGTATCCTGCACGCCAAGGAAAGGAATCTTGGCATCACGTACATTGATGCTGCCTGAACTTAGTCAAATCCCATACCACATTCATACTGTCGGTGGCACAGATGCAAGCCGCGTCACCCAACGAAGCGACCTGATGCTTTGCCGTGTTGGTTCAGCAAGCTCAGCAGAGTAGGTCAAGCAGTTTCGCAACACTCAGCCATTCCTCCAGCCAACTCCAAAAACCATTGTTTTTTTTGCCACTCTGTCTAGCATCCACATGTTCTCCACCCCGTAGCCATGGCAGCGCCCAGCGACGATGACGTTGACGATGCCGATGGCGACCCCTCTTGTAGCCTCGGTCCAAGAACGGGCCTTGATTTCTTACGAGGCCCAGTCTCAGAACCTGCACCCCGTCCTTTTCCCGAGCCTTCTGATGAAAGTGAGGGATGGAGGTACCCTGTGCGCAAAGCGGCGCAAAAATCACCTCCGCACTAGCCTCAAGCTGAGTGTGATGACGCTGGATGGCAGCATCCGGAACGCGATGAGGCGGACCCCGTCGTGCACGACTTCGTTGACTCGACGGAAGTCGTCTCTGAAGTCCCGGAGTCTTCTAACTCCGTTTCGCTGAAAAAACGCCGCTACACGCAGTCTACTCTTGGTTACGGCGACGGCTCGCCTCTCATGAAACCTGCTCCTCCGCCACCTCCCGTTGTGACGCCATCACCGTCACCGCTGAAGCAGACTCCAGCTGAACGCGCGGAAGCAAAGTTCCTTGAAGCACAGAGGAATTACATCACCAAATGGCTGCCGCAATTTGATTGGTTATTGCTTGACAAGGGTGATGATGGTCTGCCTTGTTTGCGGTGCAGTGTGTGCAGCGAGCACGGTCCCGACAATGCACGATATGGGCGGAATGGCAGTGGCGGACGGGACCTGCAGCCAGCGTCGATGCAGGCACACCAAGCGAGCACCCGCCATCACGACTGCATTTATCGGCAGAAGGGTCTTATGGACAAGCTGGCGGCGCAGAAGAAAATCAACGACTACGAGAGGGCTGACCCCGAGGGTGCGCGCGTGACGAGACTTATGCGCAATATCCAGTTTGTGTGCGACGAGGACGCTCCGATCGCAATTTTCCCGAGGCTCATCGAGTTCCTCGTGAAGGAAGGCGTTCCCGACATTCCTCAGCAGACCTACGGAGTCTATATCACGCAGTGAGTGTTAATACATTGTTGCCGTCTTGGTGTATAGTTTCCGAAAGGATTCACACCTTCCCTTTTGCGCACCGTGCAGATACGGCTTCACGGATATGGTGAAGGCTATGTGCACGTATCAGCAACAGCAGCAGCTTATGTACATCCATGCATCACGGTGGATCGGCATCAGCTGCGACGAGAGCACAGGCCGGTCGCGCGGCAAACACCTCGTGGTGTTTGCAACCTTCATGAAGGAGCGAGCAGTGGTGACGGAATTTCTCGCTCTACTCACCATCCACAAATGCGACGCGGGATCCCTCTTCGCGGTGTTGCTAAGCCACCTCGACAACATCGGGATTGACATGCAGCGGATTGTCGCAGTTAGCACCGACGACGCGGGGGTGATGATTGGCAGCCAATCCGGTCTTGTTTTTCGTCTCCGTCAGCACGTCCCACATCTGGTCGGGACTCATTGCATCGCGCACAGGTAGATTTTTTGTTTCCGTACAATCGCCTCGTCTAAATGTCAGAAGTCCACTGGTGATCCTCGATTGATCCTAGGGAAGGGATACAGGCTCGTTGTCCTGGGGGGTTATGGGCGCACTGACCCGCTACTTAACAAGCCCTTTTATCCCAGTGGTCTAGTGACTGGGATTCTGACATGTTATCAGAGCGAAGGTCTCGGGTTTCGAATCCCAGTGTGTGCACTTCGGGCATCCCAGTGCGGGGGGGTGTCAGAAGTCCACTGGTGATCCTCGATTGATCCTAGGGAAGGGATACAGGCTCGTTGTCCTGGGGGGTTATGGGTGCACTGACCCGCTACTTAACAAGCCATTTTATCCCAGTGGTCTAGTGACTGGGATTCTGACACTAAGGGGGTAACTTCCACGGCCTTACGCATTTTTAATGTTGTTTGCAAAGAAGTGCTTGCGGTCAAAGAAGCCGCGTTGAAGTTTACGGACCTCGACATCGTTGATGACGCGATCCGTGGGCTTGGCGAAATCGTCATTCGAGCTTCCGTGTGGCTTGAGTGCTTCAAGGAGCTCCAGCTCAAAATACACCAAACGAATCTGGAGCACCAGGGGCTCTTCGACGTGCGTTGGCTATCGCACAGGGATGCAGTGGCCCGTCTGTGCAGAATTCTTGGGGCGGCGATGGTGGTGTTCATCGAGTACAACCACAGCATGGCGGTAACTGTTCAGACCCTAAAGTTTCACTTCTGCCTCTACTTCTTGGTGGATCTGCTGGCAGAGATCAACGCACTCAACAAGTTTTTCCAGCGCAGGAAAGTAAGTGTTGATTCACTCTGCATGTATTTCTTTTGGTCGCGTCATTTAATTCTACACTAACATTTAAACGTGTTGTTCATCTGCCCGTCTGTGGTTCAAGTTGACATCCCGAGAGGTGGATTGCACCAAGAGGTGGATTGCACGATTGGAGTCATCAGACTTCGATACGTGGAATACGTGGACATTTTCGGAGGGGGGGTCAGCAAGCTGCTATCGCCATTCATCGCACGCCTTGGCAGCAGCAGGCGAACGATCCGCGTGGACGGCATGGATGCGGATGGTGAGCCATATTCACATTAGATCGTGCTGAGCGAGACGCCAATACCAGGACACCAATACGGCGGCTCGATGGCCGACTGCATCAAGTTGTGCAAAGCGTTCGCACTAGAGGTGGCGACAAACATGCACACTCGCATGTGGAGCTTGAAGAAAATGGAGGGCAGCAAGCTTTACAGAGTTGAAACATGGCCGGAAGCGACAGACAAGCGGGAGCGTCGGGTGCTGAGTTGGCTGGATGCCAACGCGCGGCTCTTCAACAACCGACTGCCAGGTAATTATCCACACGTGGATGTTGTCTCGTATGAGCGTGTTTTGTTTTGTTTTGTTTTGTTTTGTTTCGGCTGTTTCTACTCACAAAATGTTGTCCCTCCATCACACGTGGTAGGCTTCAACCACCGAGCGGCAGAGCTCGACCTGGCAAGCTTCTACCATGTCATATCTCGCCACTACCAGGACGATGACTTGTACCATGACGATGACTTCTACCAGGGACTTGCCAAAATGCTGACGACCAAGGATTGGCCGCGCAGTTTTCCCAACCTGACGTGCATGTGGCAGGCGCTGGCAGTGATTCCGCTAAGTACCGTGGAGTACGAGCGCGGATTCAGCCACTAAAACGTGATCAAAAGCTGGTTGCGGACGTCGCTTGGCGACGCCCGGCTATCCAAACTGATGACCCTGAACATGTTGAGCTATGAGTACAAGTGGCCCAAGGTGGTGGATATCTGGCGGAAGCATAAAAAGAGAAGACCCGCACAAACACTTGCCCCACACAAGTCGTGCTCTGGAAAAGGAAAGGAAAGAGAGGAGTTGTCTGATGGTAGCGAGGATGAGCGTACATACATGTGACTGACTGGCTATATAAATAAAATGTTGATTCCCGATTTCTAAAACGATTAGTAATATGTATTTGCGATAAAGGTACACAAAAAAACTACACTGATGCTTTGGGGTAAAATTTTTGAAACTCAATGTTACACTGATGTATCAGTGTAACGAAAAATTATACACTGATCAGAAGGGTTTTGAAAAATGCTACACTGCTAATCGTGAGTAGCCAAAAACCAAACATAGGCCCTCCCCGACACCCCCGCCATGGCCGAAATTAGTCTCGCGACACTAACACAGGAGCAGCTCGACCGTCTCGTGCGCCAACTCGACGATTCGGCGCAGGCCCTCAGATTGGTTTTGGGCTAGTCTGAAAATTCAGAGTTGGTACATGACTTAACTCTGAAAATCAGAGTTTTTCCTGCAGAAATACCACTGCACACTAGAAAAAATCGCATTTTACCTGTTTTTTCTCAAAAAAAGGGCTGATTTTTCAGAGTTCACTTAAAAAAAAAAGGCTGAAATATCAGTTTTTTTTAGGCAAATCAGAGAAATTTCTCTGAATTCTGGGGGCCTGATTCGACGCTCGAAATTGCGACACTCACGGCGGAGCGCGACTTCGCTCGCTAGCAATCGACGGTGAATGC
The DNA here is from genome assembly GCA_947471745.1 of Closterium sp. Naga37s-1. Taxonomy (NCBI): domain Eukaryota; kingdom Viridiplantae; phylum Streptophyta; class Zygnematophyceae; order Desmidiales; family Closteriaceae; genus Closterium; species Closterium sp. Naga37s-1. The sequence continues at coordinate 1,001,532 of CANJKZ010000383.1, read as the reverse complement.
ACCATCACCAACACACGCACCTGCAAATGCACCTGCACAATCGGAGGAGCCGATCCTCATTGTCAGAATGTGATGTTTGTGTAGCCTGCAGTGGGGTACTCTATAGGGAGTACAGCCCGAATTAGGGTTTGCTATATGTACTGAACTGCATGCTAGTGAAACTCTCTCTTTTCTGTTTCTTGATTCTGCCTTGCATTCCAACATGCTATCAGAGCAGGTCGACCCTCCTGGGTCGATCCTGTGGGTGGGTCCCACCCGATGCTTCCGCTGCTCTACTGCTTGTAGCGCGCCCCGGGCGCGTGCTGTTTCCTGCTTGCCGCGCGCTCCGGGCGCGCAGCGATTGGGGCGCGCGGCGGTTTTCTGCCCCGTCGAACCGTCGCGTCGCCCCCCGTCGCCTGACGCGGCCCGCGCGACCTGCGCCAGGCCCGCGCGCGGCCCGTACGGGCTGCGCCAGGCCCGCGCGCGACCCGTACGGGCTGCGCCAGGCCCGCGCGCGGCCCGTACAGCCCGCGCGCGGCCGGTACGGGCTGCGCCAGGCCCGCGCGCGGCCTGTACGGCCTGCGCCAGCCCAGCGCGCGGCTCGTACGGGCTGCGCCAGGCCCGCGCGCGGCTCGGGCAGCCCGCGCGCGGTTCGTACGGGCTGCACCAGGCCCGTGTGCAGCCCGTACTGTCTCCCCCCTTGCCGCACGCCGTCCCTCGAGCTCTTGACTGCGCCCCACCCCCGCTGCTGCCTGCGTTCCTGTGTTAGGGTTTGGGGGTGGAGAGTATGGGGGTGCCGTGTGTGTGAGCCATCCCCTTCTCCTCCTCCTCCTCCGTCTCCCACTGCTGCAGCTGCCGCTGAGGGGGGTGGATGTGTTGGAGCCGTCGGAGTCGTTCGAGGGGGGTGGCGAGTGAGCAGTGCTAGAGGTGCAGCAGGGAGTGTATGAACGGGGTGTGGGACAGTTGGGGGAGGTTGACCGGAGGTAGCCGACTTGTCGTCCGCAGCGCATGAAGTCCAGAGAGCCACGACCCCCTGTAGCCTGAGTAGTCCGGGGCTCTGCGCCCGGTAGCCACAGTGTGAGCACTCCTGGTAGTCCAGAGAGCCACGACCCCCTGTGGCCTGAGTAGTCCGGGGCTCTGCGCCCGGTAGCCACAGTGTGTGCACTCCTGGGAGCACAGTGAGCCAGCTGCGCCTGTCGCCGTGTAGTCCGGGTTTAGCCTGGTAGCGACAGTGCTGCGCACTCCTGCTGCCTGTGTGTCTGCAGCTTCAGCCGTCGCCTCCCATCTTCTCGCCCACACAGTTTCTCCTCCTCCTCACTTGCCCTCTGTGACTGCCTCTAGCTTTGCTTATACTTGTGAACTACTGCTTTGCCTGCTTGTTGTTTTGATTGTACCCCACTTTGACTATGGGGGTGTGTCAGAATGTGATGTTTGTGTAGCCTGCAGTGGGGTACTCTATAGCGAGTACAGCCCGAATTAGGGTTTGCTATATGTACTGAACTGCATGCTAGTGAAACTCTCTCTTTTCTGTTTCTTGATTCTGCCTTGCATTCCAACACTCATCTCATCAGGCACACCGACACAAAACGAAAGCGTGGGACAACGCTCAGGCGTAGCCAGTGATGGCGCCGCTCACTCAATGCCTGACATGGAGAGGAACTGGGCCGCACCAAGCACACAAGGGCCTCGCGAAGCCCGTCGGCACGTGGAGTTCGCCGCAACGAGTGGCAATAACGACATCATGGCGCCGATGCCACTCAAGCCGCAGCGCCCTGCCAAAATCCCAACCACTAGACCATTGGGATAAAATGGCTTGTTAAGTAGCGGGTCAGTGCGCCCATAACCCCCCAGGCTAGCGAGCCTGTAACCCTTCCCTAAGATCAATCAGGGATCACAAGTGGACCTCTGACACCCCCCCGCACTGGGAAGCCCGAAGTGGGCACACTGGGATTCAAACCCGAGACCTTCGCTCTGATACCATGTCAGAATCCCAACCACTAGACCATTGGGATAAAAGGGCTGGTTAAATAGCAGGTCAATGCGCCCATAACCCTCCAGGCCAGCGAGCCTGTAACCCTTCCCTATGATCCATCGGGGATCATCAGTGGACCTCTGACATGCCCGCCCTGCTTCGATCCTAGCCAACGTGGACGTCCGACAGTTCAATCGTGGGTCTTCATGATGAACGTCTTCTTTGACGCGAATTACGTCGAGTCGGACGCAGCGAAGATTCGCTACACTGTTTCGCTGCTGAGGGGCCTCGCCATGGACTGGTGGCGAGTCATCGTGACGTCACCACACGCCTACGAGCCACCGTCGCAAGAGGGAGGGGCCACGGCTCCAGCCGTCACCTGGAGTTCTTTCTGCAAAACCGCCCAATACAGCACGTGGGATGCGTGGTGCGCAGGGCTTCGGGCGCGCTTCGAGCCGATTGCAGCTTCTATTTCAGCGCATCAGAGACTGCATACTTGGCGACAACTCGGGTCGGTCCAAGACTATACGAGCGGTTTTCTCGCATTATGCGAGCAAGTCGGCTACATGCACGAAGCGGAGCGGGTGGACCGTTACGCTGGAGGGCCGAAGCCGGACATCTGGAACGAAATTATGCTACGCGGGCTCTCGAACTTCAACGAGATCCTCGCGCTCGCCGAGAAGATCGATATCATACGCTGACCGAGACCGGGGTTCTACTACAGACAACGTCCTTCGGGACCAGCCGAGCACGCCACTGTACACGCCGTTGCAGCGAATGCAGCTGCCGCGCCATTTAAGGGGCGCTGATTTCCTTGCAATAGGCCGGGCCATCGCAAGAGCTGTCATAATACTGAACGAGAATGAATGAACTATGAATGAGTTGGGTACAAGTACTAACCCTAATTGGGTTGTACCCCTTATGGGCTACCCCACTACAGCCTACACAATGTAAGTACTATAACATTTTGACACACCCCCGTAGGCAAAGTGGGGGAGAACAAGTGGTCACAAGACCAGTCATTAAAAACAAAGCAAGCTCAGGGTGGATCACGAAGTCACCACACATTCTGAGCACAAGCAAATGGCCACAAGGCCAATTCATGTGCAGAGTTATATAAAAGAGAACAAACAGTACAGTGATCATACCCTAGCAAGTGTAAGCATGCAGGTATATATATAGATCACATTACAAGCAAAGTCACGCAGTGAGCAAGTGAGGCAAAGTAGGCACAAGGCCTAAAACAGTACAGAAACGCTGATGATCACCAGACTGAAGTGCCTTGGTGAATATATCAGCACTGTTGGCTTGAGTGGCCACGTAAGCAAGACGAAGCTGACCACGCTGCTGCAGCTCTCGAGTAAGGAAGTAACGCAGAGCGATGTGCTTTGTTCTGTGCTCCAGTCTGTGCTCCCGACACAAGACAATCATGGCCTTGTTGTCTACATACAGATCTGGAGAAGAACGAGGCCGCTCTCCCAAGTCGGTCAGCAGGTAGGTGAGCCAGCGTAGCTCCTATGCAGCCATGGCCCCTGTGTAGATCTCAGCCTGACAACTAGAGCTGAGAACCGAAGACGAGCAGGTAGACCGCCAGGAAACAGAGCTGGAACCGAGGCTGAAGGTGTAACCCTGTGACGACCGCTGCGTAGCTGAGTCGTCAGCACAAGAAGCGTCTGCGTGAACAGTGAGGACAACTGGACCCCGTCCTCCAAGCACGAGCCCCATGCCCGACGTACTGCACAAGTAACGCAGTACCCTCTTCGCAGCATCCAGTGCACCTTTCGGTGCCCACCGAGAGCCACGTAGCAAGCCAGGAGGCTGAGAGGGTTACGCAAGGTCAGGTCGAGTGCAGGTCATCAGGTACATGAGGCAGCCCACAAGCTCTGGATACGGGCCACTCGGCTCTACGGACTCGTCCGAAGGTGGAGCTGAGAGCGAGTGAACGGTAGGCAGAGGAGTGGACAGTGGCGAGGAGTACCGGAAGCCGAAGCGCTGAAGGACCTGGTGCACCATGTGTGACTGAGTCAGGGTGATGGTGCACCGTGCTCTATCCTGGGTGATCTGCAAGCCAAGATAGTTGCGCAGCTCACCCAGGTCCACAGTGAGGTCTGTGGGGTCAAGAGCGAGAAAGTGGTCCCTGACTGCGCGAAGATAGTCAGGGAGGCGGGTGACTATGAAGTAGAGAGTGATGTACATCGAGGGGGAGGGGGGGGTTCATGTCTAGGAACTCGGCTGGGAGGGCAGAGCGGTAGCGAGCGTCACTAGTGCGAAGGTGGGTAACCAGGTCCTCGACTGTTGCAAAGGCTGACAGCCGAGGAAACAGGTAGGGCAGTATAAGGCGGCCGAGAGCAGCAGTGGGAGGGGAGGAGTAACGAGCGACTACAGCGTCGTACAGGGCCTTAGCAGTCTTGTGCTGGCCAAAGTGAGCGTGTTCGGCTAACGGCAAGTGGTTGCAAATGGCTAAGCGAGCAGCAGCGTCACAGGTAAACCACTGTGAGCGAGTTGCACTGTCAGCTGTGGCGGGAGGGGCGAGAGAGGCTCCAGACGTGTGGTCAAACATCGAAACGCTATCTCTAGAGTCGCTAATTAGGTACAGCTGTAAGTCATCGAGCCACGTATCGAACTGGATCGGACGGCCCTCATGATCAAATGTGAGTACAGTGAGAGAAGCCATAGCGGGCAGAGCAGGGTGGCGCGCGACCAGGAGGGCAGCACGCAGGCAGGGCGGCGCGCGAGCACTAGGGAGGCGCGCAGGGCAGGGAGAGGCGGTGCACAGCTAGGGAAGAGTGGCGCGCAGCCAGGGCAGGGCAGGGCGGCGGCCAGTAGGGCGGTGCACAGCAGGGCAGGCAGTAGCAGGGCGGCGCGTGCAGGGCGGTTCGGGCAGCTATGCTGCTGCCAGCAGGGCGGCTCGCAGGCAGCAGGGCGTCGGCCAGCAGGGCTGCGCGCAGCATGGTGGGCAGCAAGAGAGCGGCGCGAGCAGCAGGGCGACGCGCAGCAGGGCTGTGCGTGCAGCAGGGCGCTGGCCAGCAGGGCGGCGCACAGCAGGGCGCCGCGGGCAGGGCGGTGCGGGCAGCGATGCGGCTGCCAGCAGGGCGGCGCGCAGGCAGCAGGGCGCCGGCTAGCAGGGCTGCGCGCAGCAGGGCGGGCAGCAGCAGGGCGGCGCGAGCAGCAGGGCGGCGCTCAGTAGGGCGGTGCGGGCAGCAGAGCGGCTCAGGAGGGCGACACGAGTGACAGGGCGGGGCGACGCGACTGCTGGCATGGCGACGCGACGGGCAGGGCAGGGCGACGCAACAGCCAGCAGGGGAGGGCGACGCGACTAGTGGGGCAGCGCTCTGTGGTGGGCCCTAAAAAAATCGGTCCTAGAACAGGACTTGCTCTAAAACCATGTCAGAATACTGAACGAGAATGAATGAACTGTGAATGAGTTGGGTACAAGTACTAACCCTAATTGGGTTGTACCCCTTATGGGCTACCCCACTACAGCCTACACAATGTAAGCACTATAACATTTTGTCAAGAGCGAATGCCCAGAAGAGCTGAGGCGCCATGGAGCAGAGTAGGGGAGGGAGTCTCAGAGGCAGAGAAACGCCAGCAGTCAGTAGAAATCGGGCGAACTACTGACGAGACAACCCGCTCGCCCAACCTCACTGACCCTCACTGAGTCACGGTACCGATTCTCGCTATCGATCGGGCTCGGATGAATATGGAGGGTACAACGACGGATTTCCTAGTACTGATTCATTGGAAAATACAGGGAGCAGCAGTGAAGATTTTTATAGACGGAGGAGCAAGTCACAACTTAGTTAATACTGCAACCGCATGGAAGTTGCAACTGACACTTAGTCGGTGTTTACCGGAGGTAAATGCACGCTTAGTTGACGGCATGCCGCTGGCCATACGGGAGAAGGCGGAGAGTGTAAAAGTCCATTGCGGGGGGAACTTCGGGTTTACACAGGAAATGCACGCGATGACACTGGATGAGCACGACATTTTGCTGGGACGTGATTGGCTGCGACGGTACAACCCGCGAATCGATTGGATGAAGGGTAGCTGCCCTGTGCGAAGTAGCGGTAACTGGGTCGAGCTACCTCGCTGGCAGTCGCCCGAGTCCTCAACGGTCCACGTCAACGCCATCACGATGAAACGGGCTGTCGCCGCTGGAGCTGACGTGTACGCGGTGGATATAGCATTGGTGGGAGAAGCAGAGCAGCTGAGTGATTTTCAAAAACGGCTGGCAGCGGTACCACCCGAACTACAGGAACTGTTGAAACGGTACCCGAGGATTTTCCCGGATGACTTACCGGAGGGACTGCCACCTCAGCGGGCACATGACCACAGAATAGAATTAGAACCGGGGGCACAACCAACTGTACAGCGACAGTTTCGAATGACACAGCCCAAGCTCGAGGAACTGAGGAAGCAGCTAGATTACCTATTAGAGAAGAAATTCATCCGACTGAGTTCATCGCCGTTCGCCGCACCGATCCTGTTCACACCGAAAAAAGACAGAGGGTTTCGTATGTGCGTCGATTATACAGCACTGAACAAGGTAACAGTCAAGTCGCGATACCCTATTCCCCGCGCCGACGAACTAATAGATCAACTACGAACAGCACGGGTCTTTTCGAAAATAGATTTACGGGGAGGTTACCACCAGATTCGAGTCGAACCATTAGACTGCGCCAAAACAGCATTTAGAACTAGGTACGGGTCCTTCGAGTACACAGTGATGCCATTCGGGCTGACCAACGCACCGGCGACTTTTCACATGACCATAAACGAGGCGTTTAGGCCACTGTTAGATAAGTGTGTGATAGTTTACCTTGACGACATCCTCGTCTACAGACGCGATAAGCAGCAGCATTTAGCAGATCTGGAAGAAGATTTTAAAGTTTTTGACGAGCACCGACTACTGATCAAGGGTTCCAAGTGCAAGTTTTTTCAGGACAAGCTAGAGTTTTTGGGCCACGTTATTTCGGAGGCTGGAGTTGAGATCGACCCACAGAAGTTGGACCCGGTGAAAGTGTGGCACCCCCCGAAAAACATCACGGAGCTGCAGAGTTTTTTAGGGTTCGTTAATTATGTGCGTCGGTTCGTCCCCGACATGGCGTGGTTAACAGCCCTACTAACGGATCTGCTGCGGAAGGGGGTTGCTTCTAGGTGGGGGGAGAAAGAGCATGCTGCCTTCTCTGCCCTGAAAACTGTTCTCTGTTCACCGCCCGTACTGCGCATCGCCGACCCACACCGGCCTTTCGAGGTAATTACACACGCAAGCGACATTGCTATTGGAGCCGTACTGCTACATGATTTCGGCAACGGTTTACAGCCCATCGCCTACGAATCATGAAAACTGCATCCGCTCGAGAAGAATTACCCGATACACGACCGTGAAATGCTCGCGATCGTGCATGCGTTCAAAGTGTGGCGCTGTTACTTGACTGGCGCAGACGTGACAGTACGGACAGACCACAAATCACTACAGTACCTACACGCACAGCCCCACCTCAACCTACGACAGATCCGCTGGCTCGATTTCCTCGAGTCAAACTTCCACTACACGGTCACCTACAAAAAAGGGGTATCGAACATTGCCGACGCACTGACCCACCCCACTGCCCAAATCCACGCCATACTACTCGCCCAAACTAGCCCGCTATTAACAGGACTATTTACCCACGGCTATCAAACCGACCCGTTCTTCACATGTGGCAATTCGCAGCAGTTCGCAGCAGCTAAGGGGATTTATTACGTAAAAGCCGGCACCGACCGCATCTGGTTACCGGGCTACACTTTACTAAGGGAGCTGTTACTACACGAAGCACACGACGGGGTTACCTCAGGACATTTCAGAGTAGAGAAAACACTGCAGCAGCTGCAGCGGTATTACTACTAGCCCGAAATGCTGACCGACGTGCAACGACACGTGGCATCGTGTCCCACCTGCCAAATCATGAAGTCATCACGGAAACGGCCGGCAGGGCAGTTGCAGCCAATACCATCCCCAGAGCGTGCTTGGCAGCAGGTGACGATGGACTTCGCCACGGGGTTACCGACTGGAGCAAGTGGGAACGACGCGATCCTGGTGGTCGTCGATCGGATGACGAAAATGGCACATTTCGCAGCCTGCAATAAATCAATCACAGCCGAAGAAACAACATGCCTCTTCATCTCCACCGTCATTCGGCTGCATGGGATACCAGCATCGATCATCAGCGACCGCGATACGAAATTCACCAGCAACTTCTGGCGGAATCTGTGGTAGCAGTTCGGCACGCGACTACAATTTAGTTCTTCGTACCACCTCGAAACCGACGGACAGACAGAACAGACAAACCAGACAATGGAACAACTCATCCGAGCCACGTGCGACGACCCGACCACATGGGAACAGCAGCTGCCACTCATCGAGTTCGCGTACAACAACTCGTCATCCGCCACGACCTAACAGTCACTGTTTTACCTGAATTACGGAAAAGACCCCACAACAGTTCGCATAAATATTACAGGCAGCACGGACCCGAGCAGTAGAAGCAATAAAAAAATCAAACGTCATCGCTAAGCGCAACGCCGACCGCCACCGCCGCCCCGTCATTTATCAACCAGACGACCTCGTACTACTCGACACTCTAAACCTCCGCCTGCCCATCATCCCAAAACTCCGCCCCCGATATTGCGGGCCATTTCGCATCAACCACATGATCACACCCGTCACCGCCCACCTCCTCCTCTCCGCTGACTGGTATGTCAGCCCGTCATTCCACGTCAGCCTGCTTCGCCCATATATCCCATCCACCAGCCAACTGCCTCGCAACCGCCCCGCCAGCATGACACGACCGCTGACAGAGCCCATCATCACGCCCGAAAAAATACTGAGCCACCGAGTACGTGACCCATGGGGAGCCCGCAGGATCGAATTCCTGATCCGCTGGAAAGACCGCACGCCCACCGAAGACAACTGGGTCCCCCTTGATAGAATTGAGACTCACCCTGTCCTCACTGAATATCTGCGCAGCCGAAACTTTCGAGATGTACACGCACTCTCGTAAGGAGGGCCTCCTGGGGGGGGGGGGGGGGGGTTAGTGTAAGGGAAATTCATTTTCCTTACTTCGCGCCCCTGCTTGCCGCGTACATGACCAGTCCCGCCATCGACACCCACAGTGAAACGTTACCCGCTCGCAGCACTCGCCTCGGCCACGACTCCCGCCACTGTTCACGATGCGACCCAACCTAGCGGTTCGGTTGGTAACCCGTGCTCCGGACCTCCGCCTCGATAATTCCCAATCCTCGGCGCTAGGCCCGTAGCGCATCCCAATTTCCCGCATTACCGACGCCACGCTAGCTTCGCTATATAACTTCACTCATACTTTTCGCTCAACTGCATTGTTTTGCTTCAATAGTGCAATTCTCGCTCGTTCGCTCAATTGCACTCGTAACACCTCCCTGGATCCTACCGCACAAATCAGTTCTATAAAGTCATGCATTCTATGCAATGCACTTCCAATTTAGTACAACATTTCTTGCAGGGTTAGTACTAGTATAGAACTAGTATAACTGCCTGAGCAGAGAAAAAACAGTGTTGTGTGTGTCAGTCAGTGACCTTAGGCAAAGCATCTGTGAAGTGCAGCGGAGACAGGCGGCAACCACTGAGCCTTTGCTCCATGCAACGCCCCGCTCCGTTGCTTCTTTCCCACGGCACCTGCACCTCTAGCACCTGCCTCCTGCCCTCCAGCTCCCCTCCCAGCTTCACCGGTCTTGCAGTCGCCACTGGTCACAGGCTGCACGAATCCTTCCCCCCCTGCTGCCGCCACTGCTGCAGCAGCTGTGGCAACAGAGCTAGTGCTATGGTTAATGCCAGTGCTAGTTTTCACGGCCTGATCAGCATTGCTGGTGCCGTATCCACTGTGCTCGAGCACACAGCTGGCCTCACTGCTGGCTGTAAGAGAGCGGCAGGCTGCTGCTGCTGATGTGTCGCTGTAATTTCCAAGAGCACCCTGGCTAGGTTTCTGCACCCGGTGGGTGTGATTGCTGTTTGGGGACGCGGCGAAAAATCTCGAGAGTAGCTGAGAGGGAGAGGAAACGAGAGAGGAGGGTGAGAGGGGAGGGAACGCCGGGGAGGTGGCGCCGCTGGGAGACGCTGTGCAGAAGCTACCAGGGGCATCAGGGCAGCATTCGGCAGCAGCAGCACAGTGTGAGGCGGCAGAAGGTTCAGGAGAGGGTACCCAGCGCCAGTCCACAGGGGGGTAGGGGCAGAGCTCGGGAAGCGCGTTCACGCTCACCCCACGCCGATGCCCCGGCTTGCACAAGGCAGCAGACGAGGAGGGACGTGAGGGAGCACCTGTAGGTGCACCTCCTGAGGAACCCGCTGAGGCACCTGGTGGGACACCTGAGGCACCTGAAGGGGAACATGACGTCCGTTCGCTCCTCCGCGGCGAAGCGCCATCTCTGTTCACTCCTGTCCCGCCTGACTTATTTCCGCGGCCGTTTGGGACATGGCTGGCGTCTGGCGGCCCATACTCGCCCAGATCGCCACAGCTGAAGCTGCGCCTATGATCTTCCACAGTCCAGTCGCGGCTGCGCGCAGTCTCCGCCGCCAGCACCACCACAGCTTGCGATTCCGGGTGGCGGAAGCTCTGCCTGCGCCACTCCGCCACGGCGCGCGCGAGCTCCGCGTTGGCCTCCCGCGCCATGCGGCGGAGGTGGCGGCGGCGGCGACGGCGCATCTCGTTCTCGTTGCGGATGTGGTGGTCGGCGGAAACATCAGGCGCAACCATGCCCTGGTGCGCCAAGTGGGTAATCTCCTCTTGAGGAACAGCGCGCCAGTCAATAGCAGGGACGGGGCAAACAGCAGTGGCGTCCATTGCACAAGCACGGCTTCAGAGAGTAGCGCCCAAGGCACGGATTCCAGAAAAAAAAACCGAGTTTCCAAACTACAGGACGACGACGATGACGATAAGGCAGCTGGCGAGGTGAAGGCACGAATCTCCGAGTTTAGTTCGAGTCAGAGTGGGCTAGCAAGGTCAACACACGGCATGGCTGGGCGAGGTGAACATAAAGCGCTTCCTTGCTCAGGAGACCTCCTAAAACGGACTCGGAGGAGCGAGCGGGTGAGGGATGTATCGAATCGCCCATCCAGCCTTGACGAGCTGAGCTCCTCCAACGTCTCTGCGACCGCGACGGATGGGAATGACGCGAAGATACATTTACAAGTAACGAGAATCAGCTCAAGGCTCAAGATCATCGGGTAGGTGACATCGACACTCGTGCGTTCGCCTCAGTCCCCGCATGGTCGACTCGACAAGGAACGGAACGCCTGAAATGCGACAGCAGATTCGGTGAGCCATAGCTCACGTTGGCGAGTTGCGTTGATGGCTCGAAATTGCATGATGCCAGCACGTGCGATGCGGAGCAGCTGTTGGCCGTTAGTTTGACGTAAACGATATTTCGTAAAATAGATTCGAGGTCACAGCCTACGGCAGAAAATGTAATGACGACGCCACCGCATGATTCTTCAGACGACATTATGTGGCTCCCGTGGAAGGACGATGATTCGGAGATACGTACGTAGGTACAGACAGCCGGCCTTCAATGGAATTTACTAATATTTTCAGCTGCACCTGGCTGCACAGTAGAAGAATCGGATCCAAAAGTGAGGTGACGCCACTGACCATGGTTGCATTGCGAGGAGGACTAAGGAAACTACGGGTGCAGACAGCCTGTGCAGAGCAGAGTGGAATGACGTGGAGAAAGAAGGGAAGAGGGTCAGGTTGAATTGAGGTGGAGGCGGAAGGGGAAGCGGAAGGGGAAGGGGAGCGTTGGGGGGAATCAGTACGTTACAGCGGAGCGGAATGATGAGCTCGAGGCGGCATGTGGTAGTTCTGATAAATTGGGCAGGTGGTACAGTGTTCGTGTGAAGCCCAATACATGCGCAGGTATGGATATCTTCACTGTAAGCACTGTGCTGTTGGCTGCAGAGAAGCCCAAGGGTTGGCGTGGAGCAAAGTGAGTGTATTTTTCTACACTGAGGTGCCAAGCCAACACCTTAGTTGAAAAAACCTGAGTGAAATTGGAAGATAGTATAGGACATGGTTTTGGAGCGCTGGTTTTGAAAAAACCTGGTTGGTTGTAATCCCGGCCTGTGACAATACCAACATGTGAGGTTATGCTCATGAGAGGGCCGATCAAGACTGGAGAACGCATGCATGCAATATGAGAACCGCATTGGTTGTTTGAAGATTATATAGCATCAGCAGACTCTATTCAGTTCAGCCTTGTGCTGAAAGGACCAACATCGCACAATAACTGCATGATTCACACAGCAGACCAAATGCTGCTCCTATGCCGAATGCGACCTATGTCACAAAATCTGTTCATATTGTGCTCCGTATCCGTGTTTTCTGTACCATATGTGCATGATAAACCCTCAAACGGTGTTTCGGAATGGGCGAGGTTGTTGCTATGGATTTGCTGGTACCGACATGCATGCGAGAGGCAGAGGCAGAGACCGTGGCCGGACGTAGGAGGCAGGAGGCAGGAGGCAGGAGGCAGGAGGCAGGAGGCAGGGGGTAAGACTTAGGAGGCAGGAGGCAGGGACATTGGAAAGTGGAAGTGGTTGGCCTGGTGCTGCCAAGCGGATGACAAGGTGATCCGCCCACTCACACCGGGCATTGTCTATTCAATGGCTCACTCGTTGCCTGCAAGCGATGGAGGTGCGGGGAGACAAGAGAGCATGGTCACATGAAGGAATGGTCACGTTAAGGAATGGTCACGTTAAGGAATGGTCACGTTAAGGAATGGTCACGTGAAGGAATGGTCATGTTAAGGAATGGTCATGTTAAGGAATGGTCATGTTAAGGAATGGTCATGTTAAGGAATGGTCATGTTAAGGAATGGTCATGTTAAGGAATGGTCATGTTAGGTCATGTTAAGGAATGGTCATGTTAAGGAATGGTCATGTTAAGGAATGGTCATGTTAAGGAATGGTCATGTTAAGGAATGGTCATGTTAAGGAATGGTCATGTTAAGGAATGGTCATGTTAAGGAATGGTCATGTTAAGGAATGGTCATGTTAAGGAATGGTCATGTTAAGGAATGGTCATGTTAAGGAATGGTCATGTTAAGGAATGGTCATGTTAAGGAATGGTCATGTTAAGGAATGGTCATGTTAAGGAATGGTCATGTTAAGGAATGGTCATGTTAAGGAATGGTCATGTTAAGGAATGGTCATGTTAAGGAATGGTCATGTTAAGGAATGGTCATGTTAAGGAATGGTCATGTTAAGGAATGGTCATGTTAAGGAATGGTCATGTTAAGGAATGGTCATGTTAAGGAATGGTCATGTTAAGGAATGGTCATGTTAAGGAATGGTCATGTTAAGGAATGGTCATGTTAAGGATATGGTCATGTTAAGGAATGGTCATGTTAAGGAATGGTCATGTTAAGGAATGGTCATGTTAAGGAATGGTCATGTTAAGGAATGGTCATGTTAAGGAATGGTCATGTTAAGGAATGGTCATGTTAAGGAATGGTCATGTTAAGGAATGGTCATGTTAAGGAATGGTCATGTTAAGGAATGGTCATGTTAAGGAATGGTCATGTTAAGGAATGGTCATGTTAAGGAATGGTCATGTTAAGGAATGGTCATGTTAAGGAATGGTCATGTTAAGGAATGGTCATGTTAAGGAATGGTCATGTTAAGGAATGGTCATGTTAAGGTATGGTCATGTTAAGGAATGGTCATGTTAAGGAATGGTCATGTTAAGGAATGGTCATGTTAAGGAATGGTCATGTTAAGGAATGGTCATGTTAAGGAATGGTCATGTTAAGGAATGGTCATGTTAAGGAATGGTCATGTTAAGGAATGGTCATGTTAAGGAATGGTCATGTTAAGGAATGGTCATGTTAAGGAATGGTCATGTTAAGGAATGGTCATGTTAAGGAATGGTCATGTTAAGGAATGGTCATGTTAAGGAATGGTCATGTTAAGGAATGGTCATGTTAAGGAATGGTCATGTTAAGGAATGGTCATGTTAAGGAATGGTCATGTTAAGGAATGGTCATGTTAAGGAATGGTCATGTTAAGGAATGGTCATGTTAAGGAATGGTCATGTTAAGGAATGGTCATGTTAAGGGAATGGTCATGTTAAGGAATGGTCATGTTAAGGAATGGTCATGTTAAGGAATGGTCATGTTAAGGAATGGTCATGTTAAGGAATGGTCATGTTAAGGAATGGTCATGTTAAGGAATGGTCATGTTAAGGAATGGTCATGTTAAGGAATGGTCATGTTAAGGAATGGTCATGTTAAGGAATGGTCCGACTTGCACCTACCTCCACTAGTCGACAAGGACACAACACCGTGCATGGAAGCTGGCATAGTGGAGAAAAATGTGCAACGAGCAAGAGAACGTGAGACATGGATAGCACAGAGAGAAACAACCCCCCAAAGAAGTATGGTGTGGAAGAATGGCGGGACTTACAAGGGGGACGAGGAAGGGCAGCAGAGGTGGAGGGAGAGGAGGGGCGGAAACGTCAGGCAGAGCTGCTGGAGCGCAGATGAGTGACCTTGCCTATCGCCACCGTCTTGCCTGGCGGGGGGAGTGGCGGGAAAAAAGGGGCGGGGAGAGGCGGACAGGGATGCAGAGAGGGGAAGAGAGGTGGGGAGAGGTGAGGAGGAAGAATGTCAGGTAGCGCTGCTGGAGCGCAGGTGAGTGACCTTGCCTATCGCCACCGTCTTGCCTGACCGTGGGCAATGGCAGGAGTGGGGGAGGGGTGGGAGGGGCATGGAGGAGGGCGGGAAAGAGAGAGGGGCGGGGGAGATGGCGGGAGGCGACGGGGAGAACGGGATGAGAGGGGCGGGGGGGGGGGGGGGGGGGGGGATAAGGGAGAGAAATTTGAGAAAGGCAATTCGCATGCATGGCGCCGTGCGCAGGAGCAAGCAGCAGCGGCAAGGGTGCGGGCAGGCGGAGGAGTGGAGGAGGCCAGGCGTGACTCACCCTCGTCGCGCAGAGTGAAGCGGCCGAGCTGAGGGAAGTCGGAGAACTTCTCCACACAGATGGGGTCGCTCACCTGGGGGTGGGGGTGGGGGAATGGGGGAATGGGGGAATGGGAGTGTGTTAAAAAAAAATCAAAACCAGAGTGAAGCGGCCGATCTGAGGGAAGTTGGAACACTTCTCCACACAGATGGGGGTGGAGTTAGGGGGATGGGGGGAGGAGAAGAATATGGGGGTTAGGGGGAACGGCAGGGATGAGAGTGGGAAAATGGGGGTGGGGGAACGGGAATGTGCACCCACCCCCCTTCACACACCTGGATGCGCACGACCACAATGGCCCCGCTCTTGACGAACAGCGGTTTCTTCTTCATGGGCTTCTGGTCTTCGGGCCCGTCTGCTGCGGCAGGCTGCTACATGCTCCCCTGCTGGCCGTCTCCCTCGCATCAGAACCACCATATGCCCGCCACTGCTCGCCCGTCAACCCCTCCTATATGAACACACCTGGATGCGCACGACCACCATAGCGCCACTCTTCACGAAGAGTGGTTTCTTCTTCATGGGCTTCTTGGTCTTGAGGTCCGTGTGCATGCCCCTCTCACCAGAACCACCCCACACCCACCCACCCCAAGCACACACACCTGGATGCGCACGACCACGATAGCCCCGCTCTTAACAAAGAGCGGCTTTTTCTTCATGGGCTTCTTGGTCTTGAGGTCCGTCTGCTGCAGCAGGCTGATGATCTCACACTCCTCCACCACGCTGTGCACATGCAGCACCGCTTTGTACCCCGCTGTGAAGATCGCCTTGTGGTCCAGCAGCTCTAGGATCTGCCGGACATGGTTTGGGGGGGGAAGAGAGAGGGGGAAGGAGGGGGGAAGGGAGGGGTTGAGAGGGAGAAGGGGGAAATGGAAGAGCGTAAAGGGAAGGGGAGAGGGAGGGTGGTGAGGGGGAAGAGAGGGTCCAGGGATGTCGAGGGCAACAAAATAGTACGGAGAATGGGTGTATTGAAATGGTGAGATAGTGACCTTGCGCAAGGAAGGAAGAACTAAGATAAAGAAGGGCTTACCTGCAACTGAGCTAAGAGGATGGGACGAGTGAAGGAGGGAGAGGGGGGGAGGCCAAGACCAAAAGGAGGGTTACCTGCAGCTGAGCATCACACTCTGTGCACAATCCTCCAATCGTAAGAGGTGTGGGAGTAAAGGAACGAGCAAGAGGTTGGAATGGGAAAGGGAACGTGAGGCGGGGAAGCAAGGGAGTTACCTGCAGCTGAGCGTCAAACTCCGTGCACACTCCAATGGGACGCTCTGCAGGGATGGGCGCAGGGAGAGCAGAGGAGGAAGAAAGATTGTTGAGAAATCACTAGCAGGGCTGGGTGCACGTAGCAGGGATGAAGTGAGGGGGACTGCAGGAGGGATCGAGAGAGACGCGTGGAGAGGCAATGGTTCGAGGGTGGGACGAGACGACGGAGATGCGATGCTACGGGTGCGCCACATTGGTGATTGCAATGAAATGAAGCGACGGGTTGCCGAGATGTGGGGGGGATGAGCGGAAGAGAGGGGAGAAGGCACTGAGTGCGCGAGGAGAAGAGAGGGGAGAAGGCACTGAGTGCGCGAGGAGAGCACAAAGCCAGCGGAGATCTCCTCCTCCTCAATGCCTGTGAGGCGCACCCGGAGGTTGTTTTTTAGTCGACTCAACACATATATACGGAGAGGAATAGGGCAGGGCACTAACTGCGGGAGGAGAGCACAAAGCCGGCGGAGATCTCCTCCTCCTCGATGCCTGTGAGGCGCACCCGGAGGTTCTCCCCCGGCAGGGCGAATGTGACCTCGTCGTTGTCCCGGAATATGGTCAGCACCTTCACCACCGTCTGTGGGGGAGGGATGGAGGAGGGGGGGGAAGGGGGAGTTGGTGCAGCGGGATAAGGGGCAAGGTAGCTGAGGAGAATGAATGACACCTCGTCGTTGTCCCGGAATATGGTCACCACCTTCATCACCGTCTGTGAGAGGAGGGAGGAGGGGGGGAAGAATAAGGGAAAGCAAGATACAAGAGAAGGTAGAATGATAAGGAATATGGTTCAAACTGGATGTGACCTGACTTACTCAGCATGACCTGCCTTACCTCATTGGGTATGACTTGCTGTATTTGGCACGGTTTACCTCATTAAGCATGACTTCAGGAATTTGGCATGGTTTACCTTATTGGGCATGACTTGCCGTAGTTGATGGCTTACCTTATTGGGCATGACAGTGAGTACGTCGCCTCGCTTGATGCAGCCACTCTCCACCTTCCCCATCACCACTGTGCCCATGTCTCTGTACTTGTCTATGATAGGCATTCTGGTGGGGGAGGGAAGTGGAGGCACGGGAAAGGGAGGAGGGCGGAAGAGAGGAGTGGAAGGGGAGGAGGGGAACAAGCACATGACCCATTAGCCGCTCTCCACCTTGCCCATGTCTCGGTACTTGTCAATGATGGGCATTCTGGCGGGCGGGCGAAGGGGGAAAAAGGGGGGAAGGGACAAGGGAGGAGGGCCGAAGAGAGGAGGGGGATAAGCACATGACCCATTAGCCACCACCACCTTGCCCATGTCTCTGTACTTGTCAATAATGGGCATTCTGGAGAGGGGGAGGAGGGGGAATGGAGGGGGTTGAAAGAGAGGAGGGGAGGAGGGGGATAAGAACATGACACACTAACCACCACCACCACCACCTTTCCCATCACCACCAGAATATATCTCGGTGCTTCTCTATATGGGCAGAGGAGGAGAGCGATCAGGCACTCCCTACAGTAACATGGTTGCAACCACCTATTACCCAGCATCACCGCACCCAGCACCACCGCACCAAGCACACCGTGCCCAACCCGCCAAGGACGAGACACAGTTAGCACCTGTCAACGAAGGTGGTTCGCACCTGACGGGCCCCTTGGGGTCGCGTTCGAGTGGGGCGAGGGCGTCGAGCACTTCAAAGAAGAGGGGGAGGGACGTCTCACCTTGTTATGAGCTGACTCGGCTCCATCCATTGTAAACGCAGTGCGCACCTGATCAGGAACCCTAAAGCCGCACCTGATCAGGAACCCTAAAGCCGCACCTGACGGGGCCCTTGGGGTCGCGTTCGGGCGGGGCGAGGGCGTCGAGCACTTCAAAGAAGCACGGCCCGTCGTACCACGGGCACACGTCCTTCTTGACTCGCTCCTTCATGTTGGCACCCTGGATGCCTGATATGGGCAGGTACTGCACGTCTGGGAAGAGAGAGGAGAGCGTGGGGGGGCAGAGAGGCAGGAATGGAGTGCTTCTCACAACCCCCCTCGTGCATTGCATCTCACAAGGCAGGCAAGAGGCAGGCTTTTATGCGTGTGAGCTCATTTGTTTTCATCCTCCAGTTGTGTCCACGAAGGGATTCTACGGCGACCCAGAACTCGCGAAGGAGAATGTATTGAGGAAGAATGTATTGAGGAAGAATGTATTGCGGAAGAATGCATTGCGGAAGAATGTATTGAGGAAGAATGCATTGCGGAAGAATGTATTGAGGAAGAATGTATTGCGGAAGAATGTATTGCGGAAGAATGCATTGCGGAAGAATGTATTGAGGAAGAATGCATTGCGGAAGAATGTATTGAGGAAGAATGTATTGCGGAAGAATGTATTGCGGAAGAATGCATTGCGGAAGAATGTATTGAGGAAGAATGTATTGCGGAAGAATGTATTGCGGAAGAATGTATTGCGGAAGAATGCATTGCGGAAGAATGTATTGAGGAAGAATGTATTGCGGAAGAATGTGTTGAGGAAGAATGTATTGCGGAAGAATGCATTGCGGAAGAATGTGCACAAAATGGTACTTTTGTCGGCGCCACGCACCTTTCTTGGTGTTGTAGCCGCACTGCTTGAGGAAGGGCGTGAGCTTGGTGACCACCTCGTCGTACCTGCCATGAGCGCAGTGTAGGGGAGACGAGGGCAGTGTAGGGGAGACGAGGGCAGTGTAGGGGAGACGAGGGCAGTGCAGGGGAGACGAGGGCAGTGTAGGGGAGACGAGGGCAGTGTAGGGGAGACGAGGGCGGTGTAGGGGAGACGAGGGCAGTGTAGGGGAGACGAGGGCAGTGCAGGGGGGACGAGGGCAGTGTAGGGGAGACGAGGGCAGTGTAGGGGAGACGAGGGCAGTGCAGGGGGGACGAGGGCAGTGTAGGGGAGACGAGGGCAGTGTAGGGGAGACGAGGGCAGTGCAGGGGGGACGAGGGCAGTGTAGGGGAGACGAGGGCAGTGTAGGGGAGACGAGGGCGGTGTAGGGGAGACGAGGGCAGTGTAGGGGAGACGAGGGCAGTGCAGGGGGGACGAGGGCAGTGTAGGGGAGACGAGGGCAGTGTAGGGGAGACGAGGGCAGTGCAGGGGGGACGAGGGCAGTGTAGGGGAGACGAGGGCAGTGTAGGGGAGACGAGGGCAGTGCAGGGGGGACGAGGGCAGTGTAGGGGAGACGAGGGCAGTGCAGGGGGGACGAGGGATGAGGGCACTGCAAGAAGATAATATAACCACACCCACGCCCCCTGGCTGCCTCATTCCTCTTCCCTCCTCCATCCTCCCCCCTCTCACCGCTCCTGGCTCCACAGCACGGAAGGGTCGTCCATCTTGTTCACCACCACCAGCAGCTGCACTCCTCACTCTATTAGATCCACGCCTCCCTGTGTCCTTCCCCTCCCACCCACCTTTCCCACTACTCCCATGCCACCCTCGCTCACCGCTCCTGGCTCCACTGCACAGACGGGTCGTCCATCTTGTTCACCACCACCACCAGCTTCGACACGCCGAGCGTCTTGGCGAGCTGCGCGTGCTCGCGCGTCTGCCCTCCGCGCTCAAAGCCCGTCTCAAACTCGCCCTTGCGCGCCGCTATCACCAGCACACCCACGTCCGCCTGTGAGGCGCCACTGATCATGTTGGGAACGTAGTTCTTGTGACCCTGAGATCGATGCACATGGGGGGAGACATGGAGGAAATGGAGGGTTCAACTTCTCCCCCCTTCCTCTCAAACTCGCCCTTGCGCGCCGCTATCACCAGCACGCCCACGTCCGCCTGTGATGCCCCGCTGATCATGTTGGGAACGTAGTTCTTGTGACCCTGTGAGAGATGCAAGTGCGGAGAAAGACAGGGTGAATGCGAGTAAAGATCAAACGGAAGGTGATGACCTGAGTTGACTGCTCATCGGATCCTGCCTGAAGCACTCACCCCATTCCCCCACGGTCCCCTGAGAAAAGAGACGTGAGTTTGAAAACGTAGGACTGCGAAAGGAAACATTGTAGTCTTAATCAATAGTACTGCATTCTTTCAACCATTCTCTGAAGCTTTACAGAAGATGCTTACAGGGGCGTCCAAGATGGGGACTCACAGGCGCATCTAGAATGGTGTATCGCTTCTTCTCCGTCTCAAAGTGCGCCCGCCCAACCTCCACTGTCTTGCCCTGCCAGGGGGAGCACGCAGGGAGGCAAGGAGCGTGGAGTGGAAGAGTGGGAGAGGACAGAGGGTGAGTGGAAAACTTTATGCAAGGCATGCGTCCTCCTGTGGCAAAGAGAAGCAGGGCAACTGTCGTTCAACAGACACTGGTTGGAGGAAAGGGACCACCCATCCTGAGACGACCATCCACACGGCCCAGCACCCGCACACCCCAGAGCAACCCAGCGCACCCCAGAGCACCCCAGTGCAACCCAGCGCACCCCAGTGCACCCCAGCGCACCCCAGAGCACCCCAGAGCACCCCAGAGCACCCACCTTGGCTCGCTCCTCCTCGTTGGTGTCCATGATGTATGCCATGTACCTGCCATGCTCACATGCTCACACGCACGCACGCACACACATACACACCATGCACACGCTCACGCACGCACACGCACACACACACACGCACACACACGCACAGACGAACGCACACACACACACACACACACACACACACACACACACACGCACGCACGCCCCACACTATTATGAGGCGTCACAAGGAGGAGGGAAACGAGTAATCTCATCATAATTGACCCTTATCTTCATCCTCCTCGTGGCCTCTCAACCCAAGCTCCCTCTCTCCTCCTCTGTAATCCCCCACCCCATCCTGCCAACCATTCCCAGTGCCCAGCGCACCAGCTCTCGTGGTTCTTGTCCTTGGCCTACCAAACCCCAGCCCACTATTGATTCCACCCTCCCCACTCGCCCCATCACCCCAGCGCCCAGCGCACCAGCCCCATCACCCCAGCGCTCAGCGCACCAGCTCTCGCGGTTCGTGTCCTTGGCCTACCACCCCTGGCCCCCCTATCCATTTCACCCTCCCCACTCGCCCCATCACCCCAGCGCATCAGCGCACCAACCCCCAGTAACCCCTCCACCCCAACCCCCCGCTCACCAGCTCTCGCGGTTCTTGTCTTTGGCCTCGCGCTCGTATTTCTGGATGGTGCGCTCATCCACCATGTCCGCCAGGTACAGGATCTGCCCCCCGATCGTCGACTTGCCCGCGTCTGCAAGGTGAGGGGGCGGGCAGGGAGGGGGTGAATGGAGCAGGAACATGTACTGTGGGTGGAAGGAGCACAAGCCGCCTTATGGCCTGGATGGTGCGCTCATCCACCATGTCCGCCAGGTACAGGATCTGCCCCCCGATCGTCGACTTCCCCGCGTCTGCCACGTGGAGGGCACAGGGTGGGGGGAGCGGGCGCGCGCGCGTGTAGTGTGAAGTGGGCTAGAAGAGTCTAATTTTCGGAGGAGGGAGGTACGGAGTTCGGAAGGACATGCTGACTAGGCGCGCACGCACTGAGAGCACACGGGCACTCACCGACGTGGCCGATGAAGACGAGGTTGAGGTGCTGGCGCTTGTCCTCCGACTCGGGGATCTCAAACTCCTCCTCCGCCTCCTCCTCCTCCACCACCACTGCTGCTGCCGCCGCTGACGCTGAAGCCGCTGCTGACGCTGAAGCCGCTGCTGCGGCTTCGACCTTGGCGGAAGCTGCTGACGCGTCTGTGGGGCAGCGGACAGACAGACGGAAAAAGGCACGGGCGCGGAGAGACGAAGCAGCAGGAGAAGTTGATGTGGCCTCGGTGTAAGCCGCGGGAAGCACAGAAACCGAGAAAGGGCACGCAACTGGTACCGCACTGAAAGCTGGACGAAAAACTTAGACGGAATTCTGGACGGAACTGAGGGCAAAACTCAGGGCGGGACTCTAGACGGAAAGGGAAGTGTTCAGGTTGGCGCGAGCGAGCGTACCTGCAGGTGCAGCAGGGGGCGCTTCGTCCTCGTTGATGCCCACCGCTGCCACCGCCGCTGCTGCCGCGTCCACTGCATGAGGGAAGGACACGACGGGGCGCGGCGAACGGGGCCGGGAATGGAGTGCGGAGAATGAAACACGGAGATTGGGGAGCGGGGAAAGAGGCGCGAGGAATGAGGCACGACAGTGGGGCGCGGCGAGGGAAGCCGCGCGAGAGGGCGGAACGAGGGGGAAAGGGGGGCGAGGAGGAGAGAGGAAAAGGGGAGGCGAAGGAATGGATATCCGCGCAGGGGAACAGAAAAGTATTGCACGTGGAAGCCAGCGGTCCGCCAAGGGTGACGGCAAGTGCTCGTTACGTGACGTGACCAAGTGGTAACAACACTGCACCACCAAGCTACCCCAGCTGAACACCATCGAATCTCCACTCCACGCCTCACTCAGTAAGCGACTCGCTCAATAAGACCTCGTTCGCAATCACCTGCTCCGTCGCTTTCCGCTGCGGTTTCCGCTTCGCTCTCCATTTTCCCTTCCGCTTCCGCATCCGCGGGCTTCTCCTCCTCCGCCGCGGGCGGAGCAGCGGCTGCGACGGGCGGAGCGGGTTCCGCCACTGCTGGAGCGGAGGCCGCCGCGGGTGCAGGAGCTCCGAGAACCTGGCGGAGACACGTGGGGAGGCGGAAGCAACGCGAAGGGGAGGCGGAAGGCGGCGGGCTAGTTGTGAGCGCGGATCCGAGAAACGACACGCGGATATGAGTGGGAAGGAAAAGAATCGGCTGTAACAGCCGATCAGATGCAGCTACGAGACGCTCTACGATTCCTCGCGAAAACGTGACCGAACAGTGCGATCGCGGAATTGTGAAGCGATGCTTACGAAATTCTGCGAGGTGGTTACCATTACCTTCTGCACGGAGGGTCCACCGAGCGACTTGGTGACCGCGGGGCCGCCGAGGGTTTTCGAGACTGCAGGGCCGGACGACGCGGGACCGCCGAGGGTTTTAGTAACAGCCGGTCCCGACGGTTGCTGCTGCTGGGGCTGCGCCGGTTGCGCATACTGCTGCTGCTGGGGAGGCGGCGCGCCCGCAACGCCTCCGCCGCCTCCTCGTCCCCCGCCGTATGCTCCGCCTCCCCGCCCTCCGCCACCTCCCCGTCCCCCCCTTCCCCCATACTGCTGCTGCTGCTGCTGCTGCTGTTGCTGCTGCTGATATCCTCCCCCCCCGTACTGCTGCTGCTGCTGATATCCACCTCCGCCGTACTGCTGTTGGTTGTAACCGTACCCGCCTTGGTTGTAACCATAACCGCCTTGGTTGTAACCGTACGCCGCTTGCGGGTTGTAACCGTACCCGCCTTGGTTGTAACCGTATGCGCCAGGAGCACCGCCGGGAGCAGGCTGGCCGGGGTAATTAGGCACGAACGTGCCCGCCGTCGGGTTAAATGAAAACGCAGCCGCGTTCACGTTGAGCGCTCCGCCGGCAGCGCCATGCGGCGCGTTGTAATATCCGCCCGCGCCGCCTGGCGGCGGCGGCTGCTGCTGGCCCGCGATGTCCTCCCATGAATCGGGCTCCCCCATTGACTCCGCAGGAGACTACTCGGCGGAGGATCTAAAAACAGAGGTTGGACGACGAAGCGACACCAAGTCGGCGAAGCTCGCGCGCGAGATGCGACTGCAAGCGACAGATCTCCCTGGATCGGGTGTGTCGGTCGCAGACAGCCGACTTACAACGCTGAGATTCCGTCCGTGGAACACTGAAAGGCACTAAGGATATTGGCAATGGTGGAGCAAGCAAGATGAGGGAGTGGGGAGGGGAAGAAACGGGGACAGGTGAGAGGGGCGAGGGAGGGCGGAGAAGGGAAGACGGGGGAGCGCGAAAGTGGAAATGAAGGGTCTTGAAGGGATGGAGAGGGGCGGGACGGGTTAAAACACGATAAAGTGAGGCGCAAGAGGGTGAGGAGGGATGGGCGGATCCAGAAGGTGTTTGGAGGAAGCGCGGGCGCGGTGGGCCTGACAGAATCAAGGGATCTGCTTTGAGGATCTGGCTGGGCTGGATTCCTCGATGGTTGGCCGTGTTTCACGATTGCTGTTGATGTCATTTTGAAAATACACCACACTATTCTCTCATAATCTGTTTGTCTTACAATCCTTACCGAGTCTCAGCTTAACAAGGATATTGTGAGCTCATTTTCACGCACACCTGGAACAAATAGCCTTTTCTCGAGATTCACGCCTCAACATACTCACCGATTTAGCTTGAATCCGCAATATCCGCTCTTGCTTTTCCTTCCACTATGGCTTCAGCTGCGACGCAGCGCGCTGCACCTTACAGCGCAACCGGCGACGGCAACCGGCAGTCACAGGCGATAGAAATAGACGGCCAGCAGTCGCAAAACGCCTTTCCGACGTCGCACGAGCAGCAATCGCAGCAACAGGCGCGGCGGCAGTTCAAGGGGAGGAAGCGAACGTGGGTGGAAAACACGATCTACCTGCTGCTAGGCTGCGTGGTTCTGTACCTCGGCGATGGCTCCGTGCACTTTCTAGACGTCCTCTTCCGCGACCCGCGCATCCGATGGTCAGTCGCAATCACGCGTCCAGTTATCACTCGCCCGTTATTGCCAGTCATGCGTTCGATGGTCAGCCATAAATGTTCGATGGTCAAAAGCGAATCGTGTGGTCAATACCCGTTTACCTGATCGACCGCGGATCAGATAGTCAGCCTCTCAATACCAATAGCTCCATAACGGTTGCAATGGCGTCACTTCTTCGTGGCGTCTCGTCCTCTCATTTCTATTCGCGTTTCATCCTCCTCCCTTCTGAACCTTTCCCATCCTTGCCACCTCACTGAACCTGAATCACCCCTTGCTTGTCTCACATTTCCCCGCTCCTCGGCAGACAGGCGGCCGCTACAGGCGGCAGCGGCGTGCGCGGCGGTGAACATCGGCATCTACCTCTACGCCGCGGTCTTCCTGCGCCTCTTCCGCCGCGACACGCGCTCCTACCACCAGTCCGCGCCAGGCGCCGTGGCTGCGGCCACGGCTGTGGGACTTGCGGCTTACATCCTGTAACTGCCCTGCTTTGCTGCTTTCTAGGTTCTGATTCTCAGGAACCGTTTATGGAGAGCTTTTCAGGTCGTGTTGGTGGTGAGGGCCCATGGGATGAGCATGGAGGGGGCATGGCATGCAGGGCAGAAGGGCTGTTGCAGAAAGGGGAGAGATTTATTATGAGAACTCTCACTGGTAGCATGCCATGCCAGTGCTCAAGTGTGAGGGTTGAGAACAGCGGTTTGAGTCTTTTGTGCCTTGCCTTGTTGCGTTGATCTCACCTTGTTGCGTTGATCTCACCTTGTTGCATTCCATCTTACCTTGATGCAGGTGCTCCATTGCCTTCTGGCCCGTCTGGGGCATTCTCACCCTGCCCATTCTTGTAAGCCTGCAATCAGTGCCAATTCTATCCCTAGCACGCCCTCCCCTCCCACTCTTCACGCCTTCTGCTCTGTGCTTCTTGCCGAACCAGTTTGTCAATCCATTGTTATGTTTTTTTGTCCGGCCCCTTGGCATTCAATATCTTTCCTTACTTTCTGCGTACCATATTGCCATGTCTTTTTCTCTGCTGGGCTGGCTGCACTGAGCAAATCCACTCGGTGCTTTCCCTGGTGCTCTGGTGTTTTCCCTGTTGTGGGTGGTTCTTAATACAGTGGGTACTATTCATGGTTTTTGCAATCATCACATCATACCTGCCACCGTTCAAAGTGCGCCAAGACTGAGAAAAAAAACTCTTCAGTGAATTGGAAGATATTTGTTTCTTTGTCCTTCAAGAGCTATGCACCATGCTGCAAACGGAGCAATTGCAAGCCAATTTCAGCTGCAGAGCTTGTTCACCGGCATCCGGCTGTCCCAGAAACCATGCCTATATCCACTCACCACCAGGCTGGTTAATGCACTGACTACAACTGTATGTACCCCCTACCAAGTAGTATTATTTACTGACAGCATATAGTCAGATTCACGCATGGTGCTTTGAAGGGTTGTGAATAATATCGCATAGCAAATAAAGATGAGAAAGTAGACAGTGCATCATGTTTACATATTGCACTAACTACTCTTTAAATTGCCTTTTTCAATGCTGTGATCCTTTATATTGTACCCTTTGTTGGTGTACCAGCCGCAAAGCAGCTCCATTTATTTGGAAAATTGTGTTGGCTTTCGGACTTATCGTCTCAGATCAGTGGTGTCAGGAAGATCAGTTCCTCTGCCGAATCACCGACAAGTAACAGAATAGCTGGGAAGCACAGACCTTTCGCCAACTTCGCCCATTTTTTCTCAGGGTCAGATCAATGCACGGTGTCATCCCAGATCTCAATCGCAGCCGCTTGCCTAGAATCTGTATCCACGGCTAAGATTCACTTCGCTCCTAGTGGCTGGAACCATGGCTTCAAATTCAAGCCATTGGGCTTCCCGCGTTCCAAACTGACACATGACTCTGCGGCTCCAGATGAGACGACAATCGACGGTTCTTAGATCACGGAGTCCAACGTTCACTAGCGAAATCCCGCAGCTCCTGCCTTGTCAACGGAATTTCGCTGAAAAACGTCGGTGTCGTTTGTCTCACGTAGCCGCTGAGGTGAAAGGAGGGGACAAGCAAACAGCGTAAAGTTGGCAATATTTTTTCGCTTCCCTGACCGTCAGGGAATCCATGTGCCACGCGGACGATTTTCAACCAGCCACTGCAGTGGAATCTCGTATCTCCCTGTCATGACAAAAGATGAGCCTGACCGGACGAACCATTCGCATCCGTCGTCGCTGTTCGTTGCGACCCATCGCACCCGGGTTGCCAATGAGGAAATGGCTAGGGTTGCCGTGACGAAACACGGAAAAGGGTCCGAACCGACGGCTGCGATCTGAGTTAGCAGCACGTTTCAGACAAATCAGTGATTCTGGACGGTAGATATGAAGAGGCTTGTTTGTGAGGGAAGGAGAGGAGAGGCAGTTGGTGACCCCTCCGCCTCATTCCAACGTGACTGTCATCTCTCGCCTCATTCTCGCCTGAGCCTCGAATTTCACAGCGCATTCGCCTCTTGCTCTCATTTTCTCACGTTCAGCTACTTCTGCTCGTTTTTAGAGATGCTGCGACTGCGAAACGATGAGTCACTCGCGAAGCTTATTCCGAATAAAATATGGAGGCTTTATGCTGCAGGTCCGCCTTTATTGTAGAAGCTGCGTTTACTCGAAATGAGAATCGAGTGTTGGCGTCATGAAGCGTCGAAACGCTGGCGATTTTAGCGATGACCATGGAAGAACAAGTGCGGGATGACGATTTTCTATACGAGGTAAAGTTGAGTGCGTGTGCTAGTTTTTCACTTATCCGAGTCTTATTTAGTGGTGTAATATGGGTTCGTAATAGCACACGCGATATTTTTCAGTGGCGTGTCTGACGTGACGACTGCATGTTACAGGTTTGTCCGTGCGGAGGCGACATGTCACGAGAACCACCATCGCTATCTGGCTGTCCGTGCGATTTCGGCTGAGTACATGCGATTTCGGCGAGGACGTTGCGATATCGGCGAGTACGTGCAATTTCGGCGAGTACGTGCGATTTCGGCAAGGTCGTGCGATTTCGGCGAGGTCGTGCGAGTTCCGATTGGCTCAGGAATTTGTGGAAGCCACACCCATGCAGAGAGTCAAATGCGCAAATCGATTCCGTATGTCTCACTTCTTAAAGCTCGCGTCTCAGATTTCCAACCTTTTAACACTTGGTTGGGTTTTCCCGTCTGTGATTGGGTAACGAATGACGAATTATTTGACGAGTGGGTGAAAAAAACACAGCGAACTCCCAAACAGTCGAGGCCAAAACAAACCAGGGTGGGTTGGTTTGGGTGGAAAACGAGCCAAGGGGGACAGGTTTGGTCCCGGGTTCTGTCAACGTTGAGTTCAGAGTCTCATTTTCGAGAGTTGTTAACACTTGGTGTGCACGGGGAAGTGTGCGACAGCCAACTTTCCCAAACCACCCCTTGCTTTGGTGTGCTTTGCGACAAACTCTGCTGTTACCGGATTCCAACCGTTTAACACTTGGTTGGATGGCAGAAATATGAGACGCGAGCTTTAATTTCGCTTTTCCGTTTTGCGTTTCACTCGTTCGGAACGTATTCACCGATCGATTTCGCGTTTCAGTTTCCCATTTCAATTCCGCGAATAGATTTTGAATTTCAATTCCGCGATCGATTTCATAGCACAGTCCATTTCGCGAGCTACTTCCCTGACGCACGATGTGCGCGTGGTCTTTCCACCCACTGCAGGCAGCCGCGCGCCACGCCGTTTCCACCCCCCTGGACGAGTGACACGCTGGTGGGTGCCTGAAACACTCTCGCCACCTGCGATTTTGGGCCCACACACAGCGGCTCTCTGCGTCTCCCACCCCAAGCTAAGTCCTCACCTCACTCACCTCGCTTGCATCATGCATCAAACTCCCTCCCTCACTGCCCTCTGTCACACTCAAAAGACCTCCCTCCCCCAAGGTAGCAAGGTAGCAGGTACAGGCTCAGGTATTCGGTTTAGTCAGGTTCAGCTGGTATGAGGTCTCTTGGGTGTGCCATTGCAGCAGTCCATTCATGCACGCTCAATTCTTGCAATTTCTTATCTCTTCGCTCTCGCGTCACTCACTTTGCTTTGCTTCTTACCTCACTGCCCTCCCCACGCCTCTGCTTCCCCTCCTCCCCTCCCCCTCCTCCCTTCTTTCTGTCCTAATCTTCCTCCTCTCGTCCCAGCAGGTCGCTCACACGGGAGTGGCAGTGACGGGGGATATGGAGAGCACAGGCAGCAGCTGCTCTCCACCCAACCCACCCACAGCTAAGCTATGTACCCCGCCCTGCCCCTCTTCCCGTAACCCTCTCTCTCCTGTCATCTTGTCATGCGTTCATTTGCTCTCCTCCTCCATTTGTCTTGTCTCTTCTAACGCAAGCCTCTGGTTGGGCCAAAGCTTCATGCCACAGACGCCTTTTCCTTGGGTAAACCGTAAGCCCCCCCAGGTATAGCAGGTATACTCTCAGGTCAAGCCTCCCTAGGTGTATAACCCCCCTTGCATCTGTGGCTTGGAGCTGATGCTGCACCAGTTGGCCTTCCCTTCCCTCGCTTCACACTTCATGAATCGATTCGCTTTTAGTCCCCACACAGTACACTCAATGCTGCTGTGTGTGTGCCTTGCGGGTGGAGGGGAGGGGCGGGGGGTCAACACCGCCACTCCCTCACGCTCCTCCCCTTGTGGCCGTGCAGGTGGCAGTGGTGGGAAGAGGGGAGGGGGGCAGCGCTCCACTCGACTGGGATGGGAGAGTATCGGGTTGGGTTGGCCGAACGAGGTGAGCCTCTTTTCCCTCCCTGCCAAAGCTGGTTTCGTGTCTTCTCTTTCCTTCACTCATTCTGCTGCTTGGTCTTCTCCCCATTCTCACTGCTGATTCTTGCTCTCTGCCTCCCTCCCTCTCTCCTCCCTACACCCAGTGCATTGAAGGCTGTAGCAGGGAGGCAACGTGGCAGGAGGAGGGAAGGTGCGAGGAGGGAGCGAGGGCAGCAGAGGGGGGCGACAGAGGGGATGG
Organism: Closterium sp. Naga37s-1; assembly: GCA_947471745.1. NCBI lineage: Eukaryota > Viridiplantae > Streptophyta > Zygnematophyceae > Desmidiales > Closteriaceae > Closterium > Closterium sp. Naga37s-1. The sequence continues at coordinate 971,796 of CANJKZ010000383.1, read as the reverse complement.
GGCAGCCGGAGGAGAGGAGAAAGGGCAGCAACAAGGCTTCAACTTTCCAGCTAAGTATTCCTCCTCCTAGGTGTTGGCCTTTCGTGCCTTCTTTTGAATGTCATGCATTTTTCGTGCTTTTCCATCTGAAATCTCGCCTCTGGTTGAGCCAAAGCTTCATGCCACATACGCTTTTTTCTTAGGTAAACCCCCCAGGTACAGCAGGTATACTCTCAGGTCAATCCTTTCTAGGTGTGTAACCCCCCTTGCATCTGTGGCTTGGAGCTGATGCTGCACCAGTTGGCCTTCCCTTCCCTCGCTTCACACTTCATGAATCGATTCGCTTTTATTCCCCACACAGTACACTCACTGCTGCTGTGTGTGTGTCTTGCGGGTGGAGGGGAGGGGCGGGGGATCAACACCGCCACTCCCTCGCGCTCCTCCCCTTGTGGCCGTGCAGGTGGCAGTGGTGGGAAGAGGGGAGGGGGGCAGCACTCCACTCGACTGGGATGGGAGAGTATCGGGTTGGGTTGGCCGAACGAGGTGAGCCTCTTTTCCCGCCCTGCCAAAGCTGGTTTCGTGTCTTCTCTTTCCTTCACTCATGCTGCTGCTTGGTCTTCTCCCCATTCTCACTGCTGTTTCTTGCTCTCTGCCTCCCTCCCTCTCTCCTCCCTACACCCAGTGCATTGAAGGCTGTAGCTGGGAGGCAAGGTGGCAGGAGGAGGGAAGGTGGGAGGAGGGAGCGAGGGCAGCAGAGGGGGGCGACAGAGGGGATGGGGCAGCCGGAGGAGAGGAGAAAGGCCAGCAACAAGGCTTCAACTTTCCAGCTAAGTATTCCTCCTCTTAGGTGTTGGCCTTTCGTGCCTTCTCTTGAATGTCATGCATTTTTCGTGCTTTTCCATCTGAAATCTCGCCTCTGGTTGAGCCGAAGCTTCATGCCACAGACGCTTTTTTCTTAGGTAAACCCCCCAGGTACAGCAGGTATACTCTCAGGTCAATCCTTTCTAGGTGTGTAACCCCCCTTGCGTCTGTGGCTTGGAGCTGATGCTGCACCAGTTGGCCTTCCCTTCCCTCGCTTCAGACTTCATGAATCGATTCGCTTTTAGTCCCCACACAGTACACTCACTGCTGCTGTGTGTGTGCCTTGTACGTGGAGGGGAGGGGCGTGGGGTCAGCGCCGCCACTCCCTCGCGCTCCTCCCCTTGTGGCCGTGCAGGTGGCAGTGGTGGGAGGGGAGGGGCGTGGGGTCAGCGCCGCCACTCCCTCGCGCTCCTCCCCTTGTGGCCGTGCAGGTGGCAGTGGTGGGAGGGGAGGGGGGCAGCACGTCACTCGGCTGAGAAGAGATGGGCGAGTATCGGGATTGGGTCGGCCAAACAAGGTGAGCCCACTTTCCCCTCCCTGCCAGAGATTGTTGCGCACTTTTCTTTCCTTGCTTCCTCCTTGCCTTCACGTTTCTGCCTGCTCTTCTCCCCACTCTCACTGCTGTCCCTTGCTCCCTGCCTCCCTCCCACTCCCTTCTCCCTCACTGTAGCAAGGCGCCAAGGGGGCAGCAGGAGCGCAGGAGGAGGGAGGGCAGGAGGAGGGAGGGCAGGAGGAGTCAGGGCAGGAGGAGGGAGGGCAGGAGGAGGGAGGGCAGTAGGAGACGAGAAGGGGCAGCAGCAGGGCTCATCTTTTCAGCTAAGTATTCCTCCTCCTAGGTGTTGCCTTTCGTGCCTTCTCATGCATTTTTCATGCTTCCCCCTCTGAAATCTTGCCACTGGTTGGGCCCGCCTCACAAGTCACAGACCCCCCTACCCCTACAGCTGGTAACCCCTCAGGTACAGGTTTAGCCCTTGTAAAGCCTTACAGCCCCCTTCAGGTTAAGCCGTTCAGGTTAAGCCCTTCAGGTTCACAAAGGGGTCTGCGGCTTGTGGATGTGCCTCCTCCAGTGGCGCCTACCTTTTCTCGTCTTGCAGTTTCATTGCCTGGTCGGTTCTTTTGAAGTCCCCGCGCAGTACACTCACTGCTGCTGTGTGCGCTCTTTGCAGGTGGAGGGGAGGGGCGTGGGGGTCAACACCGCCACTCCATCGCGCCCCTCCCCTTGTGGCCGTGCAGGTGGCAGCAGTGGGAGGGGAGGGGGGCACCACTCCACTCGGCTGGGATGGGATGGGAGAGTATCGGGATTGGGTCGGCCGAACAAGGTGAGCCTCCTTTCCCATCCCTGTGTAAGCTGGTTTCGTTCCTTCTCTCGAGCTGCTACTTGGTTTTTTTCGATGCTCCCTCGAGTTCAAGAGTGTTTTTTTATGTTCACTTGAGTGTTTCTGTACATGCCAACTCACCAGCTCCTCCTGTCCCTCCTCTCCTGTCCCCCCCTTCCCCTTTCCTGCCCACTACCAGGTCACGAGGCATCAAGAGAAGATTGCAGCAAAGGAAGCAGAGTAGCAGACCGACAGCAGCAGTGGCAGCAGCAGAAGCGGCAGCGGCAGCAGCAGTAGCAGCAGTGGGGGCTGGGGGGCTAGAGGGCAGGCTAGGCTAGGTGAGGTACGGTAAGAGGTGAGGTTTAGTTATCTGATCCCCTCCTCTCTCTCGTCCCCCTCTCTCCTGCAGGCTGAGGGTGGGAGCACTGGAGCAAGGGCAGTGGAGTGGAGTCCACCCTTCTCACTCACCTCCTCCTCTCCTCCCTTTTCCCTTCCCGGACCACAGTGGAGTCCCGCCCTCCTAAAAACCCCCCGTCCCCTCCTCTCCCTCCTTCCCAGCAGACTGCATCATGGCGCTCTGCATGGCTCTGTAGGTACAGGTAAGGAGGCATGGGGGTGAAGTGTGGGGTGGGTGGGTGGGTGGGGAGCGTGGGAGCAAGCTGGGAGCTCACTGCCTTTAGGGGGGCAGAACCTTCTAGGGTTGTGGCTTGCGGGTGAGGCGGGGTGGGTGGAAACTCCGCGGCACGGCACTCGGTGCTCAGGTTCCCGATCTGGCGTTCAAGGCTTAATGAACACCGTCAGAGCCGACCGGCCGGCGGCTCTGGTTCGCGTCAGCTCTAGCTACGTCAGGGGTGGGATTTGAGTCTTGGGCTGGAAGCGATTTTCCACTGCCACACCTCTCCCCACAAGGCACAGCCCCTGGGGTGCTGTTTCCTTGAGGAAGTGGGCTGTCTGCTGCTCCTACAGCTGGCAGGTGAGTGTGGGGACGGGCTGGGTGGGGGGAAAGGGGCCTGAAACCCCTTGGGTGGGTGAGTGGAAGGGAAAGGGGTCTGAAACCCCTTGGGTGGGTGAGTGGAAGGGAAAGGGGCCTGAAACCCCTTGGGTGGGTGAGTGGAAGGGAAAGGGGCCTGAAACCCCTTGGGTGGGTGAGTGGAAGGGAAAGGGACCTGAAACCCCTTGGGTGGGTGAGTGGAAGGGAAAGGGACCTGAAACCCCTTGGGTGGGTGAGTGGAAGTGAAAGAGGCTGAGTCCCCTTGGGTGGGTGAGTGCAAGTCAAAGGGGCTGACTCCCCTTGGGTGGGTGAGTGCAAGTGAAAGGGGCTGAGTCCCCTTGGGTGGGTGAGTGCATGTGAAAGGGGCTGAGTCCCCTTGGGTGGGTGAATGGAAGGGAAAGGGGCCTGAAACCCCTTGGGTGGGTGAGTGGAAGGGAAAGGGGCCTGAAACCCCTTGGGTGGGTGAGTGGAAGGGAAAGGGGCCTGAAACCCCTTGGGTGGGTGAGTGGAAGGGGAAGGGGCTGAGTTCCCTTGGTTGGGTGAGTGGAAGGGAAGGGTCCTGAAACCCCTTGGGTGGGTGAGTGGAAGGGAAAGGGGCCTGAAACCCCTTGTGTGGGTGAGGGGAAGGGAAAGGGGCCTGAAACGCCTTGGGTGGGTGGGTGAGTGGAAGAGAAAGGGCCCTGAAACCCCTTGGGTGGGTGAGTGGAAGGGAAAGGGGCCTGAAACCCCTTGGGTGGGTGAGTGAAAGGGAAAGGGGCCTGAAACCCGCAGGTTGGGTGAGTGGAAGGGAAAGGGGCCTGAAATCCCTTGGGTGGGTGAGTGGAAGTGAAAGGGGCTGAGTCCCTTTGGGTGGGTGAATGCAAGTGAAAGGGGCTGAGTCATTTTGGGTGGGTGAGTGCAAGTGAATGGGGCCGAGTTCCCTTGGGTGGGTGAGTGCAGTTGAGTCATTTTGGGTGGGTGAGTGCAAGTGAAAGGGGCCGAGTCCCCTTGGGTGGGTGAGTGCAAGTGAAAGGGGCTGAGTCCCCTCGGGTGGGTTAGTGCATGTGAAAGGGGCTGAGTCCCCTTGGGTGGGTTAGTGCAAGAGAGAGGGGCTGAGTCCCCTTGGGTGGGTGAGTGCAAGTGAAAGGGGCTGAGTCCCCTTGGCTGGATGAGTGCAAGTGAAAGGGGCTGCGTCCCCTTAGGTGGGTGAGTGCAAGTGAAAGGGGCTGAGTCCCCTTGGGTGGGTGAGTGCAAGTGAAAGGGGCTGAGTCCCCTTGGGTGGGTTAGTGCAAGTGAAAGGGGCTGACTCCCCTTGGGTGGGTTAGTGCAAGAGAGAGGGGCTGAGTCCCCTTGGGTGGGTGAGTGCAAGTGAAAGGGGCTGAGTCCCCTTGGCTGGATGAGTGCAAGTGAAAGGGGCTGCGTCCCCTTAGGTGGGTGAGTGCAAGTGAAAGGGGCTGAGTCCCCTTGGGTGGGTGAGTGCAAGTGAAAGGGGCCAAGTCCCTTTGGGTGGGTTAGTGCAAGTGAAAGGGGCTGAGTCCCCTTGGGTCGGTGAGTGGAAGTGATAGGGGCTGAGTCCCCTTGGGTGGGTGAGTGGAAGTGAAAGGGGCTGAGTCCCCTTGGGTGGGTGAGCATGATGGTTGGTTGGTGGCACATGATGAGCCGTATGGCACTGATGCCACCTGTTGCATGAGAGCATGATACTCATGCTTGGTTGGTGGCACATGATGAGCCGTATGGCCCTGATGCCACCTGTTGCATGAGAGCATGATGCTCATGCTTGGTTGGTGGCACTTGATGAGCCGTATGACACTGATGCCACCTGTTGCATGAGAGCATGATGCTCATGCTTGATTGGTGGCACTTGATGAGCCGTATGACACTGATGCCACCTGTTGCATGAGAGCATGATGCTCATGCTTGGTTGGTGGCACATGATGAGCCGTATGGCACTGATGCCACCTGTTGCATGAGAGCATGATGCTCATGCTCGGTTGGTGGCACATGATGAGCCGTATGGCACTGATGCCACCTGTTGCATGAGAGCATGATGCTCATGCTCGGTTGGTGGCACATGATGAGCCGTATGGCACTGATGCCACCTGTTGCATGAGAGCATGATGCTCATGCTTGGTTGGTGGCACATGATGAGCCGTATGGCACTAATGCCACCTGTTGCATGAGAGCATGATGCTCATGCTTGGTTGGTGGCACATGATGGCCGTATGGCACTGATGGCACCTGTTGCATGAGAGCATGATGCTCATGCATGGTTCGTTGGTGTCACATGACGGAATGAGCAACTTAGAGAATAATCTAAAATGATTTTGCATGGTGACGCAGTTGGTTTACTAATGTACGACAGTGTAGGTGGGATGGTACCTACCACGCACCTGTCTTACAGATGCTGGTGACCTGCATTGCTGCTTGTTGTGGTGCTGGTGGTGCTGCTGTGGAGCTTCTGTGGCCGGAAAGGGATTCACTGGGAGGTTTGGAAAGCAGCAGCACTGTGAAAAGCAATAATTAGTACAAGCAGTTTATGGCCTTTCTCTTATGAGTTCTCACATTTTCAAGCAATCCCAAAGAGAACTGGGGTGCATAGAGCATCTTCGTTCACTACCAAAAGAACTGTGGATTTATGACAATGCGGAAGTTACAGTGTTCTAATACATTGGTGACAAATCATGAAGGCCTAAATTTTATTGTATCTAATTTGTTGTTAGGCAACTGCAGTGTATTATATACGTATGTACATTGTAGTCCCTGGACTCTACCACAGCATGACCGAAGCATGTGATGTGAAGAACCATCGAGGGAATGACGGACCGCCCTGGCAGTGGTTTTGACACCGTCTTGCTTCGCGCTCGAGTCCGATACCTTCGGTCAGCTATTTACGCTATTGCCCCTTTTTGAGTCCAGAGACTAATATTTTGTTTATTTATTGGGATATCATATATTGAGTTGTCACGTCAATTACGAGAAGCTCGGGACAAAAAATATATGTCCCCTCATGGAGGGCATGCCATTTGGGAGGCATCAACCCTAAACACCATGAGGCAAGGTGTTGAGGGTTGACGCCTCCCAAATGGCCAGCCATCCGAGAGGGGTTTATTTTTTCCACTGGCCACTAAACTAAAACCAGGTAAACTTCAGAATTTTCCTGGTCACAGGGAAATTGGAAATGTCGAAATCAGCTGCCCCAAGGAATCGGACGCGAGCGGAGAAGCGAGGCGGTGTCAAAGCCACCTCATGGAGGGCATGCCATTTGGGAGGCATCAACCCTAAACACCATGAGGCAAGGTGTTGAGGGTTGACGCCTCCCAAATGGCCAGCCATCCGAGAGGGGTTTATTTTTTTCCACTGGCCACTAAACTAAAACCAGGTAAACTTCAGAATTTTCCTGGTCACAGGGAAATTGGAAATGTCGAAATCAGCTGCCCCAAGGAATCGGACGCGAGCGGAGAAGCGAGGCGGTGTCAAAGCCACTGCCAAAAGGAATCGGAAACTTGAACACAGGGCGATTCGTCATTTCCTCAGAACCATCGCATGGGCGTCTGTCAGAGACATGTGTCTGTTTCCCGCGCAAACACTCGAGACTCCCGCGCTGCGGATATTTCGTGACTTCGCTTACGAAACTCGGTCATAGTTCTCGCGAACCATTCCTTCCGCAAGCGAAAGGCCAACATTTTTCGGTTCACGAAAATGTGGCTGTGTGCCGCCGATACTGCGGCGGTCTCCACTAGGGAGGAGAGGAAGGGGAGTGGCTGCCTTAGGAAAGATGGTGGTCCTCCCCCACTTCTGTCGCAACCCTCCCCCGCCCATGGAAATCTCCCTTTACCACTCTGAATCTCTCTGGAAAGCCGGCATTGCTCCACTGAACCCCTCGCTGATTCTCCTGATTTTTTTTTTTCGAGCTTCCCTGAACACCATTCCTCACCGCAACTCCCTCCAACTCGCAGGCCTTAGCTCGTTCGGTTCCCTGGAATCCATGGCTGTCGCCTGAAGTTCCATGCTTACCAACATTAACAATGCCTTAAGCTTAGCCGCAGTAATATTCCTAGTTAGGTCTGTTCTCTAACCATATTCGGAGCACCTCTGTTCGAGTTTCATGACCTCTGTTCGGACTCTTCAAGGCTCGGCTCATTTCGTCAGCAATCCATACTATGACAGCTTGTAGCTGTCTCGCGAGCGTTGTCATAACCGTAGATGATATCTCGGACTACGGTACTAGACATTCAGAACAGCTCGGCTATAGCACTAGCAAACTCTCCTCGTCCGAATCTGATTAGGTCGTTCTACAAAGTTCCATGATGATCGTTGACCGTAGCATTGATTCGGCTCTTTGTCAAATACCATTGAGAATTTACCGCTGACGGTAGTCGGAGACGGTTAGTAACGCCGTTAAATTGCACGTCGTGTTTCGGACTGCGACGATAACCGTCGTGTTTTTTACTGTGACGCCGTTTAGATTACACATAGACAGCAATAACGAGGAGAGATTCCGAGGACGACGATCGGGACGGTTTCCTTTGAGGGGGTGATCGAGATGGCGATTCCTGAATATGATTATCGAGACGAGGAGTGCTGGCGATGACAGTCGGCGAATTTTGACGGTGAAAATTGATACGAGGAGTGCTGACGGAACAAGACGGCAAATTTTGACGGTGAAGATCGAACGAGGAGTGCTGACGATAACAATTAGGACGGCAATTTCTGACGGTGAAGATTGTAATGAAGACCTCTTACGGCGACGATTGACGTCTTCTGGAGTGGTGACGATGACGATCGCGACGAGGTGTTCGCACGGCGACGAGGTGTTCGCACGGCGACGAGGTGTTCGCACGGCGACGAGGTGTTCGTAAGGCGACGAGGTGTTCGTACGGCGACGAGATGTTCGTACGGCGACGAGATGTTCGTACGGCGACGAGATTTTCGTACGGCGACAATGGGTGTTTGTAAGACGACGAGGTGTTCATTGGCGTCTTCTGGTGGTGACGGATAAGATTGGGAGTCGGCGACAATAGGCGATCTTCTGACCCCGTGACGATCTTCTGACGGCGATTGTCGAGACCGGCGAAAATCGCGCTGCCGACTGGGACAGGGGGTTCTGACGTCAGCGATTAAGGCGGAATAGGTTGACGACCCATGTTGACGATCGTAACTGATATCATGGCTTGGCACTGACCGACGAGACTGAAGGTTTCGAAGGTGCCGATCGAAGCAGCATCTTACTTTGAGACGAACAAGACGGCGAGTTCTGACGGCAACGCTTGACGTTGACGACGGCGCTTCGTGACGTTGACGGACGTTGCTGAGGTTTCTGCTGGCGGGGAAGGCGAAGGCGAAGGCGGTCGCTCGCTCGAGCACAGGAGCGGTGGAAGCTGCAGCTTGGATGGAACGACGGCGAGTTCTGACGGCGACCATGATACGGCGCTTGCTGACGATAACGACGAATATTACTTTCTCGTGAAATCGAAGGCGAAATCGAAGGCGAACGCGGAGGCGAAGGCGATCGCTCCGGTTGCTGTTGAGGCGAAGGCAGGGAAGTGGAGGAATAGAGTGGTCCGCCAAGCCGAGGCGTGCATCCTGTTGCTGCTTGGAACGACTGCTGCTGCTTCTGTCGCTCAACTTCTCTAACAGCTAAGTTCCCTCAGCAAGCCATTCACCACCTTTTTCGCCTTCTGTTTTTGCCTTCTCTTTTTGTTTCATCTGCTTACCGCTTCGTTTCCTTAGCGCATGCTCGAAACCAAAACGTCATATCCTTGTGGGAGGGGTCAAAAGTTGAATGGGGGTATATGAGGCGCATGGCAATGGTAGCGCATGGCAATGGTAGCGCATGGCACTGAAGCGTCAGAGCTCATTCTAGAGTTGTAGGAGGTAGACTGCATTCATACTCATGCCCGCGTCCCTTTCTCACCCAGTCCTCCCTTGCCTGCTAGCTCTCGCTGCCCAACTGCCATGCCTACCATCACCTTTATTTACCCTGGTCTTGAGTGCCTCGTGTCTGTTTCTGTCGCCTTTCTGTTTTTCGTTTGTTAACAAACTCACTTACTCTATTGCTTGATCCATTGCTTGCTTCCTTCCTTTGTTCTCTTGGTTCCCTTCCAGTTGCTGCCTTCCCTCCTGAATCCATTCCCCTGTCGCAGGCCAGGAGAGGAGAAGGAGGGAGGGCAGTGGGATGAGCACGCCACTCCGTCACAAGCTGCTGGGAGTGCCGCCAATGGGAGGCTCTCTGCTGCTGGGAGTGCCGCCGATGGGAGGCTCTCTGCTGCTGGGAGTGCCGCCGGTGGGAGGCTCTCTGCTGCTGGGAGTGCCGCCGATGGGAGGCTCTCTGCTGCTGGGAGTGCCGCCGATGGGAGTCCCTGTGCTGCTGGGGTAGGCCTGCTGCTAGGAGTGCGACGGATGGGAGATCACAACGCTTCGCATGCACTCCGCCTCTTCCACCCTTGTCCGTCCACGCTTTGCTCGCTGCCCTAGTGCCGTTGTGCTACCATCGCCTCCCCTTTCACAGCGTCACAGTGCCACGTGCTTTTTATCTTCAACTTTCGTTTCCTCCACTCATCGTTCTTGTTATCTCTGCCTCCTTCCATGCATTTCACTACTTTCATGCTTCTACTGACTATTTGGGTTCCTTTCCCCTGCTCTGTTTTCTTGCTCTCCTTCCCATCTCGTCTGGTGCTATGGCAGCGTGGTGCGGGGAGGGAGGGCGGTGGGATGACACACGGCAGGCAGTCACAGCGGTGTGCGAGCCTCCTGGAAGCCTCACGCCACCTCGGCTGGCTGTTTGATCCAAGAGATGGGGTCTGTCACGGAAACGTCAGTATGCCACACAGGCCCCGAGCCTGGGTGGCGGATGGCAAGGTCTGCCTTCAGGCCCTCCACAGGTGAGTATAGGGTTGTTTCCTTCTGAACCGCGAACCCTGCCTCCGCTGCTATCCTCTCACACTCGTCCCTTAACGTGTGATGGGTCCCTGTGCGCCCCTTCCCCGTGCCGCATCGGAGTAGGTGGTTCGGGAGGCGGGGGTCCAGAATCCCAACCTTTTTGTTGCAGTCGCACACGCCCGGCACTAGCTGCGTCATGCCCAGGCGGAACGCAGCCATCGAGGTGAAGTGGTGGCCGGGGAGGCGATGGGGTCTGGTGACGGGCAAGGACATGAGCCAATCGCCCGCCCCGAGTCCAATGAGGGACTGGAGCCGTTGGGTGTGACCGAACAGTGGGTTCAGCTCGAGCCCCCTGCTCTCCTGCAGCTGCACCGCTGCCCTGCCCTCGTGGACATGGAGGGAGAGCTTGTGTTGCAGCTTCGTGAGGTCTCCCCCCTCCCGCAGTTGTTGGAGGATTCCCACTGCTTCAGTGGGCAGGGTCAGTTCTGCTGCCGCCAGCCGTTGCGGGAGAGGAGATCCGCTCGTGTTGTCCGCGGAGAAGAGAGGCAGTAGCAGCGCTACTTGAGGGTGCGAAGGTGTCGAGGTCGCGGAGAGGAGATGGGCGGCTGCTGCTGTTGAGGCGAGTAGCTCGAGAAGCGCTCCACGGCCGGGTCTGCGATGCCTAGTCCTCCAAGGGTCGGGGGAAGGGAGGCCTGGTGCCACGTCCGCAGCTGCTCGTCTCGTTGTCGTGGTAGGGGGATGGCGGCCGAGGTGAGGAATGTTTGGAAGTTCCCCTCGCCCCAAGACCCCCAATCGGCAAAGGGGAGGGAGTCGGGCGGCGTTGTTCGGAGGAGATAGGAGACGCGGCAGCTGATGCATTTGGTAAGGAGTAGGCAGAGCTGTGGCTCCAGCTTGGCGATGGCGACTCAGCTGCTGAAGATTGTTTGATGGATGCTGGGCGGATGGACCGTTGCCAGCTTGGTGTTCGCGACCTTGTGCACGAGCTTGAGCGTGTGTTGGCAGTGCCCGGGCGGGAGCACGGCTTGGGCGAGGTCGAGGCGTTCGCCCTCGAGCAGATGGGCTTGACGCTTCAGTCGGCATCAGCTGTAGATGTCGTAGATGGCTGCGTGTCCGCACTCCGCCTTGGCGATAAGGCGGTTGCTCGTGTGTTGGAGTTGGCCGGCCTGTGTGACTTTGTGTAGGCCTCACCCTGCGGTGGTAGCACAGAGAGTGCGGCACCGTTGTGGCTTCTATTGCCGGTATGTCCGACATTGTTGCCCTAGTTGCTGATTGTGTCCTTGCTAGCCTCTGTCATTGTTCTATTCCCTTTAGTCTCCCCTTTGTCTGTTCTTGTCGTTCCCTAATGCGCGGCCGAAGGCCGCCGGCGCGAGCTGTTGTCACAGGAAGAATGATGAACTATGAGCTGAAGTACTAGGAAGGAGGAAGAGGCTCTCCTCTCTCCCGTCCATTCCCTCTCTGTTTCCAATGCATCCTTCCACATGATTTTCACTTTACTACTGTCTCCTGCTGGTTTGGCGCGTGCAATTCCAGTTCCACTTCTGCCTTCTGTCCGAGGACTTCATTTCCTGCATCCCGTGTCCTTATCCCTATCCTCAACTCTATCGCTTCCACCCTTGTCCGTTCGTCCTTCTTCCACCCTTGCCCGTTTGTCGTTTTTCCACCCTTGTCCGTTCGTCCTTCTTCCACCCTTGCCCGTTTGTCATTCTTCCACCCTTGTCCATTCGTCCTTCTTCCACCCTTGCCCGTTTGTCGTTCTTCCACCCTTGTCCGTTCGTCCTTCTTCCACCCTTCATGTTCCGTTCCGTGGGGCTTCATCTCCATCTAACTTGAGCAGAGGACGTGCACTATCTACAGCCAAACGAGCTGAGGTCAGTTGCCCTCTTGCACACTCTGCTCCATATCACCGGTGATTCACCCGATTAAACACTACTTTCTTGATTCAACTGCTCTCGCCCCATCGTCTCATTTGGCCTCTCATCTCCACTTCTCTCTGTTTCTCGCCTTGCCAATCCAACGCCCGCACATCAGACGGATGATCTGCAGGGGCACATCATCATTTGCGGCTTTGGCCGAGTGGGTCAGGTGAGCCTTCTGCTCTGCCATATGAGCTTCTCTACCATCGTTGCTATGTACCTCACACCACTTCTCATGTCACACCCGTCCCTCACACCCGTCCCTCACACCCGTCCCTCACACCCATACCTCTTCCCCATGGATCTTGTCAGATAATAGGCCAGCTGCTGCCGGAGCGGCTGATCCCCTTTGTGGCGCTGGACGTGAGCAGCGAGCGGGTTAGCGCTGGGCGCTCCCTCGACCTCCCCGTCTACTTCGGTGATGCTGGTAGCCGCAATGTCAGTGCATTTCCGCCTGCCCTGTACGTCAAACCTTACGTCAAACCTGACCTCAAACCTGACCTCAAACCTGACGTCAAACCTGAAGTCAAACCTGACGTCAAACCTGAAGTCAAACCTGACGTCAAACCTGACATCAAACCTGACGTCAAACCTGACCTCAAACCTGACGTCAAACCTGACCTCAAACCTGACCTCAAACCTGACCTCAAACCTGACGTCAAACCTGACGTCAAACCTGAAGTCAAACCTGACATCAAACCTGACGTCAAACCTGACGTCAAACCTGACGTCAAACCTGAAGTCAAACATGATGTCAAACCTTACCTCAAACCTTACCTCAAACCTGACCTCAAACCTGACCGCAAACCTTACCTCAAACCTCAGGTCAAACCTTACCTCAAACCTTACCTCAAAACTGACTCAAACCTGACGTCAAACCTGACGTCAAACCTGAAGTCAAACCTGACGTCAAACCTGACGTTAAACCTTACCTCAAACCGGACCTCAAACCTGACCTCAAACCTGACCTCAAACCTGACCTCAAACCTCACCTCAAACCTGACGTCAAACCTGAAGTCAAACCTGAAGTCAAACCTGACGTCAAACCTTACCTCAAACCTGACCTCAAACCTGATGTCAAACCTGACCTCAAACCTAACCTCAAACCTGACGTCAAACCTGACGTCAAACCTGACGTCAAACCTGACGTCAAACCTGAAGTCAAACCTGACGTCAAACCTGACGTTAAACCTTACCTCAAACCTGACCTCAAACCTCACCTCAAACCTCACCTCAAACCTGACGTCAAACCTGAAGTCAAACCTGACGTCAAACCTTACCTCAAACCTGACCTCAAACCTGACCTCAAACCTTACCTCAAAACTGACTCAAACCTGACGTCAAACCTGATGTCAAACCTGATGTCAAACCTGACGTCAAACCTGACGTCAAACCTGAAGTCAAACCTGACGTCAAACCTGACCTCAAACCTGACCTCAAACCTGACCTCAAACCTCACCTCAAACCTCACCTCAAACCTGACCTCAAACCTCACCTCAAACCTCACCTCAAACCTCACCTCAAACCTCACCTCAAACCTGACCTCAAACCTGACCTCTGCTGCCCTCCTCTTTTCTGCTGCCCTCCGTTCTTCTGCTGCCCTTCTCTCTTCTGCTTTCCTCCTCTCGTCTGCTGCCCTTCTCTCTTCTGCTGTCCTCTTCTCTTCTGCTCCTATTACAGCGCTTGGGAATGATTGTCAATGCAACGACAGCATGGACTGAGAAGAGGCGAGAGGGGGAACTACAGGCCATCCATGTCATCAGGTAACGTAAGTCTCCCTGCTTGCTGCTCATCGCTTCTTTTCCCAGTCATCCATGTCTCTCCACTTGTTCCGCTTGTTTCACCTTCGCTTGTCTTCACATCCTCTTTGCTTTCAATATCCATGACTGACGTTTCTCCTTCTGTGTGTAAGTTGTTTCCTGAACTATATTTGTCACGTGCTGTGGTCTTGGTCCTCGTTCTAGGCTCATTTCTTGCGTCCCCTCCCTTTAGGCGCCCCTCCCAGATGCCTTCTCTCCCAGATCCAGTACTTTGCTCAGGTTGAAGGGAGTGCATGCAAACCCCCTAAATCTCCAAATTTCCGAATTCCCAAATTCACAGATGGAGGGAGGGCAAGGGAGACGGGAGGAGGAGACTTTGCACTGGGCTGCGAGGAGCACTGCGCTGACTGCACCTACACTGCGCTGACTGCACCTACACTGAGCTGACTGCACCTACACTGCGCTGACTGCACCTACACTGCGCTGACTGCACCTACACTGCGCTGACTGCACCTACACTGCGCTGACTTTGCTCTGGTAAGATGCCTGCGAGAAGAACTGTGCTGCGCTGCGCTGCAAGGAGAACTGCGCTGCGCTGTATGAGCGTAGCCGAGCTACTGACCTCATAGCCGAGCTACTGACCTCATAGCCGAGCTACTGACCTCATAGCCGAGCTACTGACCTCATCGCCGAGCTACTGACCTCATAGCCGAGCTACTGACCTCGTAGCCGAGCTACTGACCTCGTAGCCGAGCTACTGACCTCATAGCCGAGCTTGCAGTGCAGTCTATGTGCGTGTGGTGTATGAGCGTGAGGTGCAGCGTATGAGCGTGAGGTGCAGCGTATGAGCGTGAGGTGCAGCGTATGAGCGGCCGGTGCAGCGTATGAGCGGGTGGTGCAGCGTATGAGCGGGCGGTGCAGCGTATGAGCGGGCGGTGCAGTGTATGAGCGGGCGGTGCAGCGTATGAGCGTGTTGGTTTGGGTAGGTTCGGGTGGGATGAGGCAGAGTGGGTTGGACGGTATGTTTGGGTGGGATGAGGCAGAATTGGGTAGAGTAGGATGGGGCAAATTGAGTTGGTTATTGTAGGGTGGGATTCGGCAGGGTGGGTTGTGTAAGGTAGGATGGGATCAGGTAGAGTTGGTTGGGTAGAGTAGGGTGGAATGAGGCTGGGTGGGTTTGGTAGTTATGGTACGATGAGCGAGAGTGTGTTGGTTCAATGGGCTTGTTAAGGGACGAGGAAGAGTGTTAGGGTGGGAATGAGCAACAACCGGTGAAAGGATGATTATGATGGGGAAATTGCACCTCTTTTAAGCAGATATGCTCAAATGCTTAGGACCTTTGGATTTGAATATTGGCTTCAAATGTTACCGATGCTAACTGTTTTCCCATTAAAGTTCGTCATGCAAGTAGTTCCTACATCACGTGCTTCTTGAAATCTCACAATCGGGAAAGTTGTGAATGTGGAAAAGTAGTGCAATCATTCTATGGCCCATCCTGTAGTCTCAACTCAGTCATTTGCTACCTATTGATTTTATCCAAGCTACCCATGACCCGTTATAGCGGGTATGATGAATTTCATTTTCACGATATTCTTGTTCATAACTGTAAGGAAATTTCTCGCTATTCCTTACTGCGACCATCAACATCACGTACAGCCGCAACCGTTGTTCGCCCGTTACTGCAAATGGGGCTTCGCCAACTTCGCGTGCACTGTTTCACCAAACCTCGCACTGCTTGAGCAGCCGAGTCGGCCTACGCTTCGGGACTAGCCCGAACCTCGCGCCAGCGTAGCACTAGCTAGCTCGCACGCACTGCGTTATCGTTTGCATGTTTCGCGCATAAGTACTCGCTGGGGCTCGCCTGAGTCTTCGTCGGTGCGTGTCAACGCAATCACGGTGAAACGCGCTGTAGCAGCAGGAGCTGACGTGTACGCGGTCGACATTCGGGAAGCTGAGGCAGCAGACAAAGGGGGGGATTTACAGAAACTGCTAGCTGACGTACCGGATGACTTGACATCGCTACTGAAGCAATACAGTGGGATTTTTCCAGATGACCTGCCGACAGGACTGCCACCTCAACGACCGCACGACCACAGGATATAATTAGAACCGGGGTCACAGCCGACAGTACAACGACAGTTCCGACTGACCCAACCCGAACTAGATGAACTGCGGAAGCAGCTGGATTACCTGCTCGAGAAGGAGTTCATTCGCCCGAGTTCGTCACCCTTCGCAGCACCGATACTGTTCACACCGAAAAAAGACGGGGGATTTCGCATGTGCATAGATTACCGCGCAATGAACAGGGTTACCATCAAGTCCCGTTACCCCATCCCGCGAGCCGACGAACTGATCGACCAACTGCGCACAGCCCGGGTTTTCTCGAAAATCGACCTTCGAGGAGATTACCACCAAATCCGCGTCAACCCACCCGACTGCCTGACAAGAGCTTTCCGAACACGCTACGGATCCTTCGAACACACCGTCATGCCCTTCGGACTGACCAACGCCTCCAGCACAGTCCGAGCACAGCACCTACAGGACATTGAAGCAGTTTTTAAAATACTGAGTGAGAACAGCCTACTGACAAAAGCCTCTAAGTGTGAGTTTCTATAGGACAGACTGGAGTTTTTAGGGCACGTTATTTCAGCCGACGGAGTGGAAATAGACCCGAAAAAGATCGCGACAATTCAAGCATGGCACGCGCCGACAAATTTGGCTGAGCTGCAGAGTTTTTTGGGGTTCGTCAACTACGTGCACCGGTTCGTGCCCGACATGGCAAAGTTGACTGCTTCGTTGACTGGCCTGCTGCGGAAGGGGGTTGAGTACACGTGGGGGGAGAAAGAGCAAGCTGCCTTCTCGGCCCTCAAACAAATTTTGTGCTCACCGCCCGTGCTTCGGATCGCAGATCCTCACCGTCCGTTCGAGCTCGTCACCGACGCAAGTGACATCGCTGTGGGAGCAGTACTGTTGCAGGACTTCGGGAACGGCCTTCAGCCAATCGCGTACGAGTCCCGCAAACTTCACCTGCCCGAACGCAACTACCCGATACACGACCGCGAGATGCTGGCGATCGTGCACGCGTTCAAGGTGTGGCGGTGCTACCTAACAGGAGACAACGTGACAGTACGGAGAGACCATCGTGCACTACAGTACCTTCGCGCCGAACCGAACCTCAATCCGCGACAGATTCGCTGGTTGGACTATCTGGAGTCCAACTTCCCCTACACCGTCACGTACAAAAAAGGCGCATCAAATATCGCCGACGCACTCACCCGTCCTACAGCCCAACTTCACTCCATCCTACTCGCCCAGACCAACCCACTGTTAACAGGCCTATTCACCCACAGATACAGTACCGACCCATTTTTCACGACCGGAAATTCACAGCAACTGGCAGAAGCTAAAGGAGTCTATTACGTAAAGAGAGGCACCAACCGCATTTGGGTACCCGCATACTCACTACTGAGGGGAGTGTTACTGCAGGAGGCACACGACCGGGTTACCTCGGGTCACTTCGGGGTAGAAAAAACGTGACAGCAACTGCTACTACTGGCCGGAGCTGTTGACCGAAGTACAGCACCACGTGGGCTCGTGTCCTACGTGTCAGGTGATGATGATCTCGCGAAAAAGAAAGGCGGGTCAGTTACAGCCGATTCCACCGCCCGAGCGCGCCTGGCAGGAGGATACCATGGATTTCGTGACAGGGTTACCTTCGAACCCTGGGGGTAATGACGCGGTAATGGTCGTCGTTGACAGACTGACGAAAATGGCTCACTTCGCTGCGTGCAGGAAATCGATCTCAGCTGAAGAAACCGCTCGCCTGTTCATCGCAACCGTTGTTCGACTGCACGGGATACCAGCCGCAATCATCAGCGACCGCGATACGAAGTTTACCAGCAACTTCTGGAGGAACCTCTGGGAGCAGTTCAGGACCAGGCTACAGTTCAGCTCGTCGTACCACCCCGAGATCGACGGTCAAACGGAGCGGACGAATCAACAATGGAGCAGTTGATTCGTGCCACGTGCGACGACCTGACAACTTGGGAGCAGTAGCTGCCGCTGATCGAGTTCGCCTACAACAACGCCACGCCAGCGACGACGCAACAGTCCCCATTTTACCTGAACTACGGGCAAAATCCAACAGTATTCATGACGCCGAGTCCGGACAACCCAACGCTACGAGTACAACAATTTGTCAGAGGTCCACTGGTGATCCTCGATTGATCATAGGGAAGAGTTACAGGCTTGTTGTCCTGGGGGGTTATGGGCCCACTGACCCGCTACTTAACAAGCCCTTTTATCCCAATGGTCTAATGGTTGGGATTCTGACATGGTATCAGAGCGATCTCGGGTTCGAATCCCGGTGTATGCACATGTAGGCCGTTGCCTCTGTGCTCAGTCCTGGGCCTCCCAGTGTGGGGGGGTGTCAGTAGATCTGCACTGTGGATGCACGATTGATCCTAGGGGGGTTACAAGCGCGTTCGCCTGGGGGGTTATGGGCGCACAAACCCGCTACACAAACAAGCCATTTTGTCCCAATGGTCTAGTGGTTGGGATTCTGACATGGTATCAGAGCGGAGGTCTCGGGTTCGAATCTCAGTGTATGCACTTCGGGCATCCCAGTGCGAGGGGGTGTCAGAGGTCCACTGGTGATCCCCGATTGATCCTAGGGAAGGGTTACATGCTCCTTGTCCTAGGAGGTTATGGGCGCACTGACCCGCTACTTAACAAGCCCTTTTATCCCAATGGTCTAGTGGTTGGGATTATGACACAATTCGCCGAGATTCTGCAAGCTTCCCGCACCAGGGCCGCATAAGCAATTAAAAAAGCCAACGTCATCGCTAAACACAACGCTGACCGCCACCGCCGCCCAGTCACGTATTAGTCAGGAGATTACGTACTGCTCGACACACAGAACTTAAGACTGCCCGTCGTACCGAAATTACGACCCCGCTATTGTGGACCATTCCAAATCAGCCACATGATCGCCCCAGTTACCGCCCATTCACTGTTACCGACAGACTGGTACATCAGCCCATCGTTCCACGTCAGCCTGCTTCGCCCCTACATCCCAACCACGAGCCAGCTGCCTCATCACTGCCCGCCATCTATGACTCGCCCTGCATCGGAGCTGATCATTGAGCCCGAAAAGATTCTGATCCATCGGATTCGACACCCCACAGGCATCAAGAGAATCGAGTTTCTCGTTCGCTGGAAGGACCGCACACCAACTGAGGATAACAACCACCTTGCACTGCAAGTGTACTTGAGGAGCCGGGGTTTCCGCGATACACACGCACTCGCGTAGCGGAGGGGGCTTCTTAAGGAGGGGGGTAGTGTAAGGGAATTTCTCGCTATTCCTTACTGCGACCATCAACATCGCGTACAGCCGCAACCGTTGTTCGCCCGTTACTGCAAACGGGGTTTCGCCAACTTCGCGCGCACTGTTTCACCAAACCTCGCACTGCTAGAGCAGCCGAGTCGGCCTACGCTTCGGGACTAGCCCGAACCTCGCGCTAGCGTAGCACTAGCTAGTTCGCACGCACCGCGTTACCGTTTGCATGTTTCACGTATAAGTATTCGCTCATGCCTTGGCTCATACTTTGTACTCGTTGAACACTCTAGTGCAATCCTCGCTACCTAGATTCATTGCACCCGTAACAAAAACGAAAATATGCCAGTTTCACCCACTTTCCCGCATCGCTTTGCCAGAGTGTCAAGTTTGCCTCGGCATCGCCGAACCCCCTGCTTTCCCTAGCCACTCTCACTCACCTCACCTCTGGAACCCTCCAAGCCGACGGCTCGGTTCGGGTATCGAAACTTTGATGGCTTGGCAGGCAGGTGGCTGAGCATGGAGGTGGTTTCAACATCCGCCGAGCCTGGCTTCACTGGTAAAGTTCTCGAAAGTGTTGCGTGCAATAGCGCGTATCCCTTCACGTTTTTTCTTTCCACAGCCTTTCGGCCGCTGTTACGACCAGCGTCAGTAGCAGCTCTAGGAGCAAAATTCGATATCCTTGTGCACCCGACGCCAGTGGCAGTGCAAACTCGTATTTTTCGCAAATGGCCTCTCGACGTGAGCAGGAGGCAGCCGCGGCTGTCCTCGTACAAGCAGAATCGTTACTAGTACAATCCCGTGCAGACAACGCACTCGCGCTACTCGTGAATCTTGAGCGGACGACACCTGGCGCCAAGGGATTGGCTGAGCTGCTCGCCGTGGCTCAGGTTCTCGCCGCTGTCGGCTACACGCCCGAGTGTCCGAGGTGTCGCCGTCCCATTGGTCCGCTTCCCAAGGATTACGTGGACTGGTTCGGCGTGCTCCAGGTATGCACGTTCGTTAGTCGATTTCGCTCGTCAATTACGATCGTCGATTGCGTTCGCCAATTTCGCTTGTCTATCTCGCTCGTCGGTTACGTTCGTCGAAGCACGCCGTTAGGCTTGGCATGTTGACCGCACGAGGGTGTTTGGAGACGTCTCAAGAGCAGGGCTTGCGTTGCAATTCCACCTTACACCTCCTTGGCATCCTGGCATGGTCGCTGCTCGATCTTTCCGTCCCTCAGGTGGATGCGCGAACGGACGAAGCCGGAATCAAGAAGCGATACCGACAGCTAGGTGCGTTCCCGCAGCGCACTCGCACTGCCTCGCACGTTGGACGTCACTGTTACTGCGTGCCTGCCAGGGACTGGGACAGGACTGAGACCAAGCCTGTGACTAGGACTGAAACCGTGGATTCGTCGAGATTAGATCGTCCTGCGGCCGTGAGTTAATTTCTCTGGTTTTGACATTTGATCCCCCCTCCTCGTTCCTGATCTTCCCTCGCTTATTTTCCTCCTCGTTTCTCCTCCTTTCTTCTCCCTCTCTTTTCTCCCCCTCTTCTCTCTTGCGCTTTCCTTTCCTCCCTCTCAGCGCTCCTGCTGCATCCGGACAAGAACAAGTCGCAGAAGGCTGAAGCAGCGTTCCGCTATGTCAAGGAGGTGAGTCTTATAACGAGACTCGCATAAGAAGACCCCCATTGCACCGCCTCTACGGTGACCTTTTCAGCGCGTTTCCCTCCTCCTTCTGCTCACCCTTCCCCTACCCTGTGCTCTCTTCCCACGCCTTTTCCTCCAATGCCACTTCTGCCCACCCACTCCTCCACTTTCCCTGCTGTTATCTCGCCAACCCCCCCCCTCCCCCTCCCCCTCCCGCATCCGCTCCCCCAGGCGCACACAATACTGACAGACAGCAACAAGCGAGCCGTGTTCGATTCCCTACGCTCCCGCCTCCCCCCCTGCCCTTGCTCTGCACCCGCGGGAGGAAGAGCCATGGGGGTGCAGAGGGGTGCAGGGGGGTTCAGAGCGTCTCAGGGGTACGCCTCGTACCTCTCGCCCACGGGTAGTTTCCGTAACGTGCCCAATCGGAGCAGTAGCTACTCGTCTTTTGCCCGGAATACAGTGGCGGGAACATCCCCAATGCACTCTTTTTCGGCTGCCCGGGGCAGTGGGGGGCAGCACCAGTATCAGCAACAGCAACATCAGTACCAGCAGCAGCAGCAGTATCAGAAGCAGCAGGGGGGGCGTGGCAGTGCGCCGAACCTTCACCAGCAGGCTGCTTCAGGGTATGTGTGATGTGTGCGGATGGATGTGCTTCAAATTGTATGGGTTCTGTGTTGGGTGTGATTTAGGGTTTGGGCCAAATGTGGCTACTGGCTTGACCCGTGTTGCTGGGAAAGGAGGGGGGTGGAGAGTGGAGAAGGACAGGGAGTGGGATGAGGGAGGAGAGTAGGAGAAGAGAGGGGGAGAAGAGGAAAGTGAGAGAGGGAAGGAAAAGAAGGGGAGAGGGGAGGAAGAGACAGAGCAGGTTCTAATCTGCCTCATGACTTCCCCTCGTCCCATCCCCACCTTCCTTCCCTCTTCCCCCCTGTCCTTTCCCTCAACGTCTTTGTGCTGTCACCCCTCCTATCAGGGCGAGTTGGGCGGGCAACGAGGCGGGGCGGCTGCAGGAGCTGAGAGAGCAAGCCAAGGCGCGAGTGGTGTCTTTGGAGCGAGAGTGGGAGGAGAAGAAGGAGCAGTGGCTTCGCGACTTTGAACAAGCTAAGGTGCAGCAGCAGGCACAGCAGCAGGAGCAACAGGAGCGGGAGGAGCAGGAGGAGCGAGAGGAGCGAGAGGAGCAGCAGCAAGCGCAGCAGCAAGAGCAGGAGGAGCAGCAGGAGCAAGAGCAGCAGGCGGAAAGGGAGGCGGAGGGGGAGGGAGAGCAAGAGGGTGAGGAAGAGACGGATGTAGCGAAGGGAATGCATGGGGATGAGAAGAGTGATGGGACTGTGAGTGATGCTGCTCCAGCCCCCCCAGCCTTGCAGGGTCACACATATGGGGAGCCGTCCTGTGACCAGACAGGTATACCTGAGGAGAATCCGGATCTTGTGGGTGACTCGATATGGGAGCAGCTGGCAGATCTCGTGGATGATGCTGACGTGGAAAGTGAGGGCAAAGGCAGGAGGGAGGGCAGTAATTGGAGTGGCAGCAGCGGAGCACAGGAGGACAGGGAGGCGCAAACAGAGGTTCGGAAAGAGGGCAGGGAGAAGCTAGAAGATAAAACGGCGGAGAAACAGGCAGAGAAACAGGCAGAGAATCAAGCAGAGAAACAAGCAGAGAAACGGGCAGAGAAACGGGCAGAGGAGCAGGGCAGTGAAGCAGTTGAGGTCACCCTCTCCTCCCCAGACGTGCACGGCCACGGGAATAGCGGCAGGCAGGTGGAAAGGGAGGGTGACAAGGAAGGGGTGCGAGCAGCAGTGGGGAGTGGTGCGACCCTAAGTGGTGCTGCGTGCACAGGAGACCTGCACACCTCTTTCCGCGCCACCACATCAGGCAGGGCTGCAGCTGACGCCATGGCTGCCGCTGCTGCTGCCACGGAAGCTGCCCGAAAGGTTCTGGAGCGGTCGAGGTCGGTGCTGAGGAAGGCTTCGGTGCGCGCTGAGGAATGCTCTGTCCGACCGGAAGGAGCAGATGAAGCGGGTGGAGCAGGCGAGGCGGATGGCGCAGGCAAGAAGGATACTGAAAGTGAGGCGGGCAGAGTGAGTGCGAGCTCTGTGCCTGGCGGTGCAGAGGGCTCTGGTGTTACATGCGGCTCTTTTGAAGCTCAATCGGCTCAATTGTCCAAGGTGGGTAAATGTTCTGCTGATGATGCTCGTTGCTGTAGAGAGGACTCAGGCGCTGCAGCTGAAGGGATGAGTGCAGCTGGTG
This sequence comes from Closterium sp. Naga37s-1, assembly GCA_947471745.1. NCBI lineage: Eukaryota > Viridiplantae > Streptophyta > Zygnematophyceae > Desmidiales > Closteriaceae > Closterium > Closterium sp. Naga37s-1. The sequence goes on along the minus strand of CANJKZ010000383.1, from coordinate 948,900 downwards.
CAGCAGTTGAGGCAGCAGCGGCAGCAGCAGTGGCAGCAGCAGATGCAGCAGCCACCCCGGTGCCCGTCTCTTCATCGAACCACCTCTCTTCCTCCACTGCAAGTGCCCCGGCCTCTTCAGAAATTTGTTCAGCCTCTGGGCAAGCCTCGGTGAGACGCAGTCCAGGTGCAGATTCCCCGATCAGCAGCACGAGAGCGAGCAGCAGCGGAGGAGCTGCTGGTCACAGCAGCGTGGGTACCACTTGGGTTGCACCCTGCAGCAGTGGCAACAGGACAGGTGGCAAGGACGACATTGGGGGCAGCAAGGAGGGTAGGGGAGGTGGCAAGGAGGGAAAGGAGGGCAAGGAGGGCAGTGGGGATGTGTTGGTCACCCTGCAGAGGTTGCGGCGGGACACACAGGCCGTTGCAGCCTCACTGGACAACCTCAGGCGCAGACTCTCTGCCCGCCCTGCTGCTGTCTTCCCTGCTGCTGACTTCCCTGTTGATGACTTCCCTGCTGCTGCAGCTGGGATTGTACCGGTGTTAACTGGGTCGCCACCAGTGCAAGTTCCTGCATCCTAGGTGGTGTATTGACGGGGGTTTGGTGAGCCGTGCGGTTGGGAATCCCAAGGAAGGTTACCTGGTGTGTTATGGACAATAGACTGAACGAATTGGACCAGGTCCTGAGAGTGAAGCTGAACCGGATATGTTTGGTACCATATCTGTGCGACACTGCCTAATTATGTGGGCGTTACTGGATGGATGCATGATTTGATGAAATCAAGGTGAATTCATATTCATCAGCATGAAATGCTTAAACCCAGCTCCAATTTATCACTGCCTTAAGTATATACAGTGCCTTACCATTACATTAGCGTAACGAAATGGACTCTGTAGTCAGCAGTTTTGCACCAGTCACGCGACCAAGCCAGGATTTCATTTTCCGTTCCGATTCACCTGTCTGGGCAGGATTTTCGATAGGGTGAGAACCAGCGAAGGATCATATGGGCGGGCGGGTGGGACGGTGGATATGGAATCACATGCTTCCCGCCTGGCAAAATCTGATTGTCAGGGTGGAAAGTATGCGTCCACCGCCCGAGGGCCTGAACTGTGGCTTCGGGTTTGTTGCGTGTTGGCGTGTATGAACAATTTCCAGCTTTCAGGCTCCAGCACGATAGCTTTTTATGAAACTACAATTCTGCCCGAGGTTATTGAGCAGCAGAACAATTTTGTGGAGCAGAACCCTGATTGGTTAACGAGTGACGAGAATGACGAAATTGTGTGAGACGGATCTTTTGCTTCCCACTGGTCTCCCTGTGGGACTGATTGCCCCACTCTGGTTTCGTATCTGTGCGATGCATGGTTTGATGATAGCTGTTTTCGTCCAGTAACCAGAATCTGTACTAAACTGTACCATCCCACTTTTCAAATCGTTCAGGAAAATGAACACCCTGGCTCCACACTGTCTTGCTTGGCAAAAAGATTACACCGTGAAAAACGGTGGGTTGGCTAGTGTTTTTTCGTTTGATCTGCTCACTTTCACACAATAGCACGCCATGGCTAGCTTTTTCATTTATCCTAAAGCTCATTTCCAGATTGCATCTGGCGCAAGATGCCGCTGGCAGCGATGGCGTGGCGCGTTTTTATACGAGGTCCCTTGCCGCGCTGTCATACCAGCGATCACACGCTACGCTACTGCGCGGATTCGGTAGGCCATGGAGTTAGTGAAAGGCGGCGGGCGGTCCTTAGTCGGTCAGCAAGGGACCATCCGCGATTGGTCAGCTAGTAGCTCGGATTTTGCGATCCGCAGGTGCAAGGATTAGAGAGCCTAGCGATACTTTCCGTCCTCCTTATTCAAAGGCAGGTTTTCCTGCATTTTCTAGCCATAACATCCCTCCGTCGCTCTCTGTCGTCGAATTCTGACTAGCTTTTCCGTTCGTCCCGTCGCGGCTCCAATCCACCTCGCACCGACCGTCCGATGATGGCGTGCCACGCCCCGAATCTGACGGCTCTCTGTCCGCGGCTGCGCGAGTGGGCGGAGGAGCGACATCTCGCGGTCGCCATTCCATCTCCACCGGACTGCATCTCCGACTTCCCCGAGGAGCATCACTCCTCGCCGTCGCTGCAGGAACAGCGCCGCCTGTTGCTCGGCTCCCGCTGCGGCACTCCCCGTTTCCTCTTCCGCCACACTTCCGCAGCTTCCGCCGCTTCCGCCGCTTCCGCCAGTTCCTCCCCGCGCCCGTTCGCCGTCCGTTCCGTCACGTGCCAACCCGCGGCCTCAGCGGCAACCTATCACGTCCCAGCAGCCGCGCGGTCGTATACGTCTCCCTCCGAGTTTTGCGCTCGCGGCGGGGAAAATCTTTCCCCAAGCAGCGGCCCCGCTTCGCACGAGACGACGGCGCGTTCGCAATCCTGTATCGACGGCGCGGCGCCATTTCCCTCCGGGAAGTTTCCCAGAAGCTGCCCCGCTTCCGGCACCGGCCGCTTGATGAAGCTGGCGCGATGCGATCTTCTCGGCTCGCGCTGCGGCACGCCGAGGCGCGCCACCGGCCCGGATCCGCGGGCTTTTCACCGCCGCGCGCGCAGCGTGACGTGGGACCTCCCGCGGGACGAAATCCCCTTCTCGCACTCCAACCCCGTCCCTTCCCGCGGATGTCTCCGCCTGCTGCGCGCGGACGTGCTAGGGTCGAAATGCGGAACACCCAAGTTCCGCGCACCTGCGGAGCCTGAAGCCATCTGGAGCGTGTAAGACGGCTAGCCGGCAGCTTGACCAGTAGCCTGGGGACACAAACCCCTTTTTGCCGTCGGGTCTGACGGTGACTGGTTGAATAATAAGCAGGGTTAGGGCTAAGGTTCTGCTCTGTGAGGCGCGGTTAACTGCCATTCCAGGATGCCGCCCTCCTTAGACTTCTTAGCTCCAATTTGTGTTCTTTTTTTATCATGGCTGGCCTTGCGCCCATGATTTATTTTTCATTAAGATGCCTAATGTATTCGTTCTTTGTATCCCCAATTCATTGTGCATTAATAGGAGTGACTAAAGTCACTTTGATTTCCCACCAGCTAAAACTGCTGCACTTCACTAATTTGAACAAAACTGCTGAAAACATAAGATTACAATATCCCAACAGCTAAATTTAATCATTCTCAACTCCCTCAGCTGCCCACCTTGAAAGCATCCACAAACAGGCCCAAAATAATCCCTGCTTTCCAGAAATTAACCAATGCCACAGCATCGACCAATGCACCCTCCCCTTTCTCCACCCCCTCATCACCCTCCACATCTCCACCTGACCCTGTCACCCCAGCTGCTACCCCTTCTCCTGCTCCCACCCTCCCCTCTCCTCGTCCTCCTCTTCCTCCTGCAGCAGCAGCAGCTGCTGCGCTCTTGGCTGCAAGTTTCGCGACGTCGGCAGCAGCAGCGGAAGCGGCGCGCAGGCGGAGGCGGTAGAGGCAGGCGCCGAGGAGCTCCAGGGAGGCGACGAGGGAGCCAGCAACGAGCACGTCCCAGTCACCCGTCTGCCCCACGATGGTGGAGAGCGCATTGGCTGAGAAGAACCCCGCCAGCAGCACCAGCACCTTCACAAACACCCGCCTCCTCACGTTCCGCCAGCGACGCTGCGAGGGGGGGAGGGTGGGACGTGGGGATTGGGGAAGGGGAGAGGGATGGGTTGAGGCAGAGGGTGAACGCAGGGAGAGTAGAGGTCAGGAGGAAACGGGGAGAGGGATGGGAGTATGTTGTTTTGAGGCAAGGGGGTGAGCTTGGGGAGGATACAGCAAAGGACGGGGCCTGCCAGCAGCAGCAACGCCTTCAGAAAGACCCGCTGTCACACGTTTCGTTTGCCAGAGACGCTGAGCAAGTGGAGAGTGTGATGGGTTGCGTTGTCGCAGAGGGGCGAGCATGGGGAGGTGATAGTGACGATTGGAGGGAAACCCCCGACCGATACGAGCACCAGGAGAAGAATGTAGAGGGTCAAGGCATGAGTTGCATCTGGCCCTGAGTGTGGCGCAGGGAGAGAGGGAAATGGGGAAGGGATGTTGTGCATTGCGCTCAGTGGAATCACGCCTCGCTTCCTCTCCGTCCCCCTACAAGCGCACCTGGATAAAATCAAGCGTTGCTTGAACGAGCGATCTTAAATTAGAGCCGTCGTCGGCTGAAGATCTGCCAGACGATGCAGCAGCTGCGGTGATCACGCCTCTTCTCGCTCTCCTCCACTCTCTGCCGCCACTGCTGCTCGAAACAGTACCGCTGTAACCAGCAATCTGGTAACCAGTTCCAAGAAACGGTATCCGGCTCGACGCTGTGTTACTGATGCTGCTTCGAGAGCTGCTCGATGCACTCTCAAGGCCTCGATGTGAATCATGTTTCCGTCGCGCACTGACTATCAGGTATGGATCGTCGACGGCGTGGCTCCGTGCGACGCATGCGCGATGCCGATATGCGTCGGTGGCTGCCGTCGCGTGAGGTCGCTGTGAGGGATCGGCTCGGCATAACGCCTCACGCGCTGCTCCGCTTTCAGATCCTAACGATGCAGAACAAGACCGTTGGGACAGAGCCGCACCGCACAGAACTTCTGCGACCCTGACTCCCATTGCGTCAGTTACAAGCCTAAGGCCTTACCCAGAGCAGGTAAATAGGAGCTGGAAATTAGTTACCACTATATTTTTTCCCGAAAATGAGGACAGCATAAAGCGAAGCGAGATTTCGTCATTCGAAGGAGATGGCGATGCCGAGACATACCGTACCCGCTTCGCAGTGGGTTAGGAACGGTGAAGATTGAAGAAGAGCATCTACAGTGTTCTTAAAACCAGTCCAGCCAGATAGATACAAACTACTTATCCAAAAGGTATAAAGCCACAATCTACAATTAATCAGATCAGGTTGAGGTTGAATGCAATGTGGCACAATGCAACAAGAACCATAGGTAATTAATGTTTCAACTTGTAAATAAAATGCTCATGAACTATTGGTTTCAATGTCGCTATGAGTAACATCTGAAAGTCCAAATCTCACTCTGGCAGACATTGAGATCACCATGGGTTGCACCTAAGAGTACCGGCTGTCCTCAATTTGCTGATGCACGGGGAGGTACACAAGCATGCACACGCTGCCATGAACGGGCATGCTGCCATGAATGGGCATGCTGCCATGAACGGGCATGCTGCCATGATTAGCACAACCTGGCTATGGCGTTGAAGAGCACGAGCCCAAGAGCACCAGCCCACGAGCACCAGCCCATGAGCACCAGCCCTGCACTCACCCACCCAAGGGGATTCAGCCCCTTTCACTAACACTCACCCACCAAACGGGACTCAGCCCCTTTCACTGCACCGCACACACGTACACTGCACCGCATGCACATACAATGCGCCGCACGCACATACGCTGCACCGCACGCTCATACACTGCACCGCCCGCTCAGCGTAACAGCCTAACAGCGTAACAGCCCAACAGCGTAACAGCCTAACAGCGTAACAGCCTAGCAGCGTAACAGCGTAACAGAGTAACAGCCTAATAGTGTAACAGACTAACAGCGTAACAGCCAAATAAAGACTAACACCCTAACAGCGTTACAGACAAACGATGTAACAGCCTAGCAGCCTAACAGCGTAACAGCCTAACAGCGTAACATCGTAACAGCGTAATAGCCTTCCAGCGTAACAGCCTAACACTGTAACAGCGTAACAAAGTAATAGCCTAAAAGCGTAACAACGTAACAGCGTAATCGCCTAACAACCTAACAGCCTAACAGCCTAACAGCCTAACAGCGTAACAGCGTAACAGCCTAATGGCATAATAGCGTAACAGCGTAACAGCGTAACAGCCTAACAGCCTAACAGCCTAACAGCGTAACAGCGTAGCAGCGTAACTGCCTAACAGCATAACAGCGTAACAGCGTAACAGCCTAACAGCGTAACAGCGTAACAACAAAACAACGTTACATCCAAATAGCGTAACAGCCTAACTGCGTAACAGCTTAGCAGTGTAACAGCGTAACAGAGTAACAGCCAAATAGCGTAACAGCCTAACATCGTAACAGCCTAACATCGTAACAGCCTAACAGCGTAACAGCCTAACAGCCTAACAGTGTAACAGCCTAACAGTGTAACAGCCTAACAGCGTCACAACCTAACAGCCTAACAGCGTAACAGCCAAACAGCGTAAAAGCCTAACACAGTAACAGCCTAACAGCGTAACAGCCTAACACCAGAACAGTGTAACAGCCTAACAGCGTAACAGCCTAACAGAGTAAAAGCCTAACACAGTAACAGCGTAACAGCGTAACAGCCTAAGATCGTAACAGCCTAACAGCGTAACAGCCTAACAACGTAACAGCCTAACAGTGCAACGGCCTGATAGCGTAACAGCCGAACAGCGTAACAGAGTAACAGCCTAACAGTGTAACAGCGTAACAGAGTAACAACCTAATAGCATAACAGCCTAACTGCGTAACAGCCTAACAGCGTAACAGCGTAACTGAGTAACAGCCTAGCAGCGTAACTGAGTAACAGCATAACAGCCTAACAGCGTAACAGCCTAGCAGTGCAAAAGCCTAGCAGCGTAACAGCGTAACAGCCTAACAGCGTAACAGCCTAACAGCGTAACAGACGAATGACGTAACAGCCTAACAGCGTAACAGCCTACCGCACGATCATACGCTGCACCGCGCTCATACGATGCACCGCGCTCATACGATGCACCGCCCTCTCATACGCTGCATCGCCCGCTCATACGCTGCACCGCCCTCTCATACGCTGCACCGCACACTCATACGCTGCACCGCCCGCTCATACGCTGCACCGCCCCCTCATACGCTGCACTGCCCGCTCATACGCTGCACCGCCCCCTCATACGCTGCACCGCCCGCTCATACACAGCACCGCCCCCTCATACGCTGCACCGCCCGCTCATACGCTGCACCGCCCGCTCATACGCTGCACCGCCCGCTCATACGCTGCACCGCCCGCTCACACGCTGCACCGCACACACATACACTGGGTCATAGCTCGGCTATTGGGTTCATGGCTCGGCTATCAGGTCAGTAACTCGGCCATAGCTCGGTTATAGGGTTCATGGCAAAGGTGGAAAGGTAATGATATCTCGCAGCAAGAGGTGACTCAAAACAGCAGTAGCAGAGGTGAAATATGAAAAGTGGCATCTACGCGAAGGCATAGATCCAATCCAGAAGAAGCATCTTACCAGAGTGCAGGTGCTCTCAGGGCAGTGCTCCTCGCAGCGGCATACATGCAGAGGCATAGATCCAATCCAGAAGAAGGCATGGGCTTCTTACCAGAGTGTAGGTGCGGTCAGGGCAGTGCTCCTCCCTCCCGCCTCCCTCCATCTGTGAGTTTGGGAAGTTGGGGATTCGGGGATTTGGGGGTTTGCATGCTCTCCCTTCAACATGGGGCAAAGTACTGGGTCTGGGAGAGGAGGCACCTAGAGGGAGGGGACGCAAGAAATGAGCCTAGAACGAGGACCGAGACCATAGCAAGTGACAAACATAGTGCAGGAAACAACTTACACACAGAAGGAGAAACGTCAGTCATGGATATGGAAAGCAAAAAGGATGTGAAGACAAGCGAAGATGGAACATGTGGAGCAAGGAGGAGTGTCAGAATCATGGATAATTGGGAAAAGAAGCGACGAGCAGCAAGCAGGAAGACTTACGTTTCCGTGGCCTGTAGTTCCTTCTCTCGCCTCGTCTCAGTCAATGTTGTCATTGCACTGACGATCATTCCAATGTGTCATGCCTCTGCTGTAAGAGGAGCAGAAAAGAGGAGGACAGCAGAAGAGAGAAGGGCAGTCGAAGAGAGGAGGAAAGCAGAAGAGAGAAGGCAGCAGAAGAAAGGAGGGCAGCAGAAGAGAGGAGCGCGGCAGAAGAGAGGAGCGCAGCAGAAGAGAGGAGTGCAGCAGAAGAGAGGAGCGCAGCAGAACATGAGATGTTTAATCAAGTTCATGGACGCAGGAGAATGTGCGATAGGAGAGATGATTGATCACAGAATTGAGGGAGAGAAAGACGAACGGACAAGGGTGGAAGAATGACAAACGGGCAAGGGTGGAAGAAGGACGAACGGACAAGGGTGGAAGAAGGACGAACGGACAAGGGTGGAAGGGATAGAGTTGAGGATAGGGATAAGGACACGGGATGCCAGAAGTAAGTCCACGGGATGCAGGAAGTCAGTCCACGGGATGCAGGAAGTCAGTCCACGGGATGCAGGAAGTCAGTCCACGGGATGCAGGAAGTCAGTCCACGGCATGCAGGAAGTCAGTCCACGGGATGCAGGAAGTCAGTCCACGGCATGCAGGAAGTCAGTCCACGGGATGCAGGAAGTCAGTCCACGGGATGCAGGAAGTCAGTCCACGGGATGCAGGAAGTCAGTCCACGGGATGCAGGAAGTCAGTCCACGGGATGCAGGAAGTCAGTCCACGGCATGCAGGAAGTCAGTCCACGGGATGCAGGAAGTCAGTCCACGGGATGCAGGAAGTCAGTCCACGGGATGCAGGAAGTCAGTCCACGGCATGCAGGAAGTCAGTCCACGGGATGCAGGAAGTCAGTCCACGGCATGCAGGAAGTCAGTCCACGGCATGCAGGAAGTCAGTCCACGGGATGCAGGAAGTCAGTCCACGGCATGCAGGAAGTCAGTCCACGGGATGCAGGAAGTCAGTCCACGGGATGCAGGAAGTCAGTCCACGGGATGCAGGAAGTCAGTCCACGGGATGCAGGAAGTCAGTCCACGGCATGCAGGAAGTCAGTCCACGGGATGCAGGAAGTCAGTCCACGGGATGCAGGAAGTCAGTCCACGGGATGCAGGAAGTCAGTCCACGGGATGCAGGAAGTCAGTCCACGGCATGCAGGAAGTCAGTCCACGGGATGCAGGAAGAAAGTCAACGGACGGAAGGCAGCAGTGGAACAGGAATTGCAAGCACCAAACCAACAAGGCAGGGAAAACTGGAGACAGTAGTGAAGTGAAAATCATGTGGAAGGATGCAGTGGAAACAGAGAGGCGGTGGTAGCACACAGCACTAGGGCGCCGAGCTAGCAGGCAAATAAGGAAGGGACGCAGCATGGGTATGAATGCATTCTAATCTACCCCCCTATGACTCTAGTATGCGCTCAAGCCGCCCCAGTGCCATGCGCTACCATCGCCAAACGCCGCTCATCTCTCACTCAACTTTTGATCGCTCCCATTCGAAAATGGGCTCATTTGTTTCGAGCACGCGGTGACGGAAGAATGCGGTACAAAAGTGGGCAACGATAAACACGAAGCAGAAGCGGTAAGGATGGCAAGGGCGAGGGGAGAGGGAACTTAGCCGTATGGGGGTACTTGCAGGACAGTGGCGTCAGGCTTCCAGGAGGCTCGCACACTGCTGTGACTGCCTGCCGTGCGTCATCCCACCGCCCTCCCTCCCCGCACCACGCTGCCATAGCACCAGACGAGATGGGAAGGAGAGCAAGAAAACAGAGCAGGGGAAAGGAACCCAAGTAGTCAGTAGAAGCATGAAAGTAGTGAAATGCATGCAAGGAGGCAGAGATAGCAAGAACGATGAGTAGAGGAAACGAAAGTTGAAGATAAAAAGCACGTGGCACTCGAGACCAGGGTAAATAAAGGCGATGGTAGGCATGGCAGTTGGGCAGCGAGAGCTAGCAGGCAAGGGAGGACTGGGTGAGAAAGAGACGCGGGCATGAGTATGAATGCAGTCTACCCCCTACAACGCTAGAATGAGCTCTGCCGCTTCAGTGCCATGCGCTACCATCGCCATGCGCCTCATAAACCCCCATTTAACTTTTGACCCTTCCCACAAGGATATGACGTTTTGGTTTCGAGCATGCGCGGTGAGTGGCTCGGTGAGTGGCTCAGTGAGTGGCTCGGTGAGTGGCTCGGTGAGTGGCTCAGTGAGGGAACTTAGCTGCACGACAAGTTGAGCGACAGAAGCAGCAGCAGTCGTTCCAAGCACCAACAGGATGCCCGCCTCGGCTTGCATCCTCGGGAGGATGCAGACCACTCGATTCCACCGCTTCCGTGCTCGAGTAATCGCCTTCGCCTTCGCGCTCGCCTTCGATTTCGCCGTCTCCTTCACGAGAAAATCACCTTCGCCGTCAGCAAGTGCCGCATCGATGGTCGTTGTCAGAACTCGCCATCTGGATCGTCACAGCAGCAGCTGTCGTTCCATTCCATCCAAGCTGCAGCTTCCACCGCTCCTGGTGCTCGAGCGAGCGACCGCCTTCGCCTTCCCCGTCTGCAGAAACCTCAGCAACGCCCGTCGACGTCAAGCGCTGCCGTCAAATCTCGCCGTCTTGTTCGTCACATAGTAAGCTGCCTTCGAAACCTTCCGTCTCGTCGGTCAGTGCCACCAAGACGGTGCCTTGATATCAGTTTCGATCGTCAGCATGGGTCGTCAACCTAAAAGGATTCCGCCTTAATCACTGACGTCAAAATCCCCCGTCCCAGTCGACAGCGCGATTTCTCGCCGGTCTCCTCAATCGCCACCTCGTCAATCGCCACCTCGTCAATCGCCACCTCATCAATCGCCACCTCGTCAATCGCCACCTCGTCAACCGCCACCTCGTCAATCGCCACCTCATCAATCGCCATCAGACAGCGATCGTCACGGGGTCAGAAGATCGTCACAGGGTCAGCGGGCGCCAATAGTCGCCGACTCCCAGTCTTATCGTCGCCATCAGAAGACGCCAACGTCGCCGTACCAAGTCCTCGTCGCAATTGTCATCGTCACCACTCCATCAACTTCGCTTTTCCGCTTCTCTGCTTCTCTGCTCGAATGTTCGCCTTTGCCTTCGTTACGTACAAACATCATAATCGCGATCGTCAACGTCATCGCGATGATTGTAAGAACTCCATCAACTTTCTCCGCTTCCCTGCTCCAGCGCTCGCCTTCGCCTTCGCCTTCATTGCCTGCACCTCTCCCGTTTCGCAGTCCTCCCCTCCTCTCCTCCGCCTCCTCTCCTGCCCATCCGCCTCCAGCTTCTGGTTGCTGCGGTGCCTCTCTAGAGGTGAGTGGCGGTGCTGCTGCGGGGGGTGCGAGGGCCCTATGGTGAGTGAGGGAGAGCACGGCTCGATGCAGAGCGGACGGGGAAGGGGCGTCAAGAAAGCCGAAGTGAGAGAGGGGGCAGGCTGGAGAGAGCATCTGCCGTGCGATGAATGGAGAGGGGAGAGAGGGATGAAGGGAGAAAACGGAAGCGAGCGATTGGGGAACGGGGAATGGTGGCATGACAGAGGGCAGGGAAGAAGGGAGCAGAAAAGGAAAGAAGATTTTGGGAGTCAAAAGGGTGCTGAATGGAGGACCAAGATTGAAGAGAAGAGGGAGTTTCAATTGACAAGATAGGAAAGGTGGATTTGGCATGACACGGCACATGGGGAGGAGGTTGGGATATCATGTGGTAGACGGACCTTCATCTGCAGCACAACCGACTCCGAAGGTACTTGGAGGAGCTCCGGCATGGTGAACTGCCGGAACTGCACACAGAGACATGTGCACAGCCACACATGCAAAATTCAGGATTACAACCAAACAAGGCAGATGGGGTGCAGTGCAGTGCAGTGCAATGCAAGTGGGCTGGAGGCCGGGCAGCATGGCTGGCGGCCTGGCGGCATGGCTGCCTGCATGGCGGCATGGCTGCCGGCATGGCGGCATGGCTGCCGGCATGGCGGCATGGCTGCCGGCATGGCGGCATGGCTGGCGGCATGGCGGCATGGCTGGCGGCATGGCGGCATGGCTGGCGGCCTGGCGGCATGGCTGGCGGCATGGCGGCATGGCTGGCGGCATGGCGGCATGGCTGGCGGCATGGCGGCATGGCTGCCGGCCTGGCGGCATGGCTGGCGGCATGGCCGCATGGCTGGCGGGCTGGCGGCATGGCTGCCGGCATGCATGGCTGGCGGCATGGCGGCATGGCTGGTGGCAAGGCAGCATGGCTGGCGGCCTGGCGGCATGGCTGCCGGCCTGGCGGCATGGCTGCCAGCCTGGCGGCATGGCTGGCGGCCTGGCGGCATGGCTGGCGGCCTGGCGGCATGGCTGGCGGCATGGCGGCATGGCTGGCGGCCTGGCGGCATGGCTGGCGGCCTGGCGGCATGGCTGGTGGCATGGCTCCCCTTCGCCTTCGCCTTCACTGCCTCGAGTCGTAAAACGATGAAGAGCTCCATCAGAAAACGCCATCTCAATCGCGATCAGAAACGTAAGATAAGGAATCTCACCGTCTCATCCTCGATCATCGATAAGTCATCTCCGCAACTTGCCGTCCCAACCATCAGAAGACGCCAATCCTCTCCGTCAGAAGATCGTCTCCGACAGAACTCAGTGTTGATCGTCAACTCCAGAAACTCCCATTCGTCAACATCAGAAGACGTCAATGGTCACGGTCAGAAGATCGTCACCGTCAGAAATCGCCTTCTCGATCGTTGCCGTTAGCACTCCTCGTTTCAATCTTCACCGTCAAAAATCGCCGTCTCGTTCCGTCAGCACTCTTCGTTTCAATCTTCACCGTCAAAATTCGCCGATTGTCATCATCAGCTTCCCTTGTCTAGACAATCGTAATCAAGAATCTCCGTCTCGGTCACCCCTTCCAAGGAAACCGTTCCATCGTCATACTCAGGAAACGTTATCGCTAAACGCAGAAATCGTTATCGTTGTCTACGTGTAATCTAAACGGCGTTTTTGTCGCAGTCTGAAACACGGCGTGCACGTGAACGGCGTTACGAACGTCGCCAAGCCTTAGGAACCGTCTCCGACTACCGTCAGCGGTAAGTTCTTATTGGTATTTGACAAAGAGGCCGAATCAATGCTACGGTCAACTATCAGCATGGAGCTTCGAAAACGGCCTGATCAGGATTGAATGAGGAGAGTTCGCTAATGCTATGATCGAGCTGTTCTTAATGTCTAGTAACGTAGCCAAAACGGTATACAGATTATAATTGCGATTGCGAGACAGCTGTCGGTCTGTGATAGTAGGGGAAGACGACAGCCATGGATTGCTAACGAAATGAGCCGAGCCTTGAAGAATCCCGCATCAGAGACCGTGAAACTCGAACAGAGGTGCTCCGAATATGGATAGGAGCACAATCTATTAAGAATTAAACCGCGAATAATCTTAGGGCCTACTTAATGGTTGGTAAGCATGGAAATTCAGGCGACAGGTGGCATCAGTGCCATGTGGCTCATCATGTGCCACAAACCAAGCATGAGCGTCATGCTCTCATGCAACAGGTGGCATCAGTGCCATGCGGGTCATCATGTGCCACCAACCAAGCATGAGCATCATGCTCTCATGCAACAGGTGGCATTAGTGCCATACGGCTCATCATGTGCCACCAACCAAGCATGAGGATCATGCTCACCCATCCTAGGGGACTCAGCCCCTTTCACTTGCACTCACCCACCCAAGGGGACTCAGCCCCTTTCACTTCCACTCACCCACCCAAGGGGTTTCAGGTCCTTTTCACTTCCACTCACCCACCCAAGGGGTTTCAGGCCCCTTTCCCTTCCACTCCCCCACCCAAGGGGTTTCAGGCCCCTTTCCCTTCCACTCACCCACCCAAGGGGTTTCAGGCCCCTTTCCCTTCCACTCACCCACCCAAGGGGTTTCAGGCCCCTTTCCCTTCCACTCACCCACCCAAGGGGTTTCAGGCCCCTTTCCCTTCCACTCACCCACCCAAGGGGTTTCAGGCCCCTTTCCCTTCCACTCACCCACCCAAGGGGTTTCAGGCCCCTTTCCCTTCCACTCACCCACCCAAGGGGTTTCAGGCCCCTTTCCCTTCCACTCACCCACCCAAGGGGTTTCAGGCCCCTTTCCCTTCCACTCACCCACCCAAGGGGATTCAGGCCCCTTTCCCCCCACCCAGCCCGTCCCCACACTCACCTGCCAGCTGTAGGAGCAGCAGACAGCCCACTTCCTCAAGGAAACAGCACCCCAGGGGCTGTGCCTTGTGGGGAGAGGTGTGGCAGTGGAAAATCGCTTCCAGCCCAAGACTCAAATCCCACCCCTGACGTAGCTAGAGCTGACGCAAACCAGAGCCGCCGGCCGGTCGGCTCTGACGGTGTCCATTAAGCCTTGAACGCCAGATCGGGAACCTGAGCACCGAGTGCCGTGCCGCGGAGTTTCCACCCACCCCGCCTCAGCCACAAGCCACAACCCTAGAAGGTTCTGCCCCCCCAAAGGCAGTGAGCTCCCAGCTTGCTCCCATGCTCCCCACCCACCCGACCACCCAACACTTCACCCCCATACCTCCTTACCTGTACCTACCAGAGCCATGCAGAGCGCCATGATGCAGTCTGCTGGGAAGGAGGGAGAGGAGGGGACGGGGGGTTTTAAGGAGGGCGGGACTCCACTGTGGTCCTGGAAGGGTGCTGCTGGGAGGGAAGGGAAAAGGGAGGAGAGGAGGAGGTGAGTGAGAACGGTGGACTCCACTCCACTGCCCTTGCTCCAGTGCTCCCACCCTCAGCCTGCAGGAGAGAGGGGGGCGAGAGAGAGGAGGGGATCAGATAACTATACCTCACCTTTTCACATACCTTACCTGTTACCATACCTCACCTCTTACCGTACCTCACCTAGCCTAGCCTGCCCTCTAGCCCCCCAGCCTCCACTGCTGCTACTGCTGCTGCCGCTGCCGCTTCTGCTGCTGCCGCTTCTGCTGCTGCCGCTGCCGCTTCTGCTGCTGCCGCTGCCGCTGCTGCTGCTACCACTGCTGCTGTCGATCTGCTACTCTGCTTCCTCTGCTGCAATCTTCTCTTGATGCCAGGTGACCTAGGGGAAGGGGGGGACAGGAGAGGAGGGACAGGAGGAGCTGGTGAGTTGGCATGTACAAAAACACTCAAGTGAACATAAAAAACACTCTTGACCTCGAAGGAGCATCGAAGAGAAGGAACGAAACCAGCTTAGACAGGGACGGGAAAGGAGGCTCACCTTGTTCGGCCGACCCAATCCCGATACTCTCCCATCCCATCCCAGCCGACTGGAGTGGTGCCCCCCTCCCATTCCACTGCTGCCACCTGCACGGCCACAAGGGGAGGGGCGCAAGGGAGTGGCGGTGTTGACCCCCACGCCCCTCCCCTCCACCTGCAAAGAGCACACACAGCAGCAGTGAGTGTACAGTGCGGGGACTTAAAAAGAATCGACTAGGCAAGAAACTGTAAGAAGAGAAAAGGTAGGCGCCACTGGAGGAGGCACATCGACAAGCCGCAGAACCTGAAGGGCTTAACCTGAAGGAGGCTGTAAGGCTTTACAAGGGCTAAACGTGTACCTGAGGGGTTACCAGCAGTAGGGGTAGGGGGGTCTGTGGCTTGTGAGGCGGGCCCAACCAGTGGCGAGATTTCAGAAGGGGAAGCATGGGAAATGCATGGGAAGGCACAAAAGGCAACACATAGGAGGAGGAATACTTAGCTGGAAAGATGAAGCCCTGCTGCTGGCCCTTCTCCACTCTTACTGCCCTCCCTCCTCCTGCCCTCCCTCCTCCTGTCCTCCCTCGTCCTGCCCTCCCTTCTGCTGCCCTCCCTCCTCCTGCCCTCATGCTGCCCCCTTGACGCCTTGCTACAGTGAGGGAGAAGGGAGAGGGAGGGAGGCATTGAGCAAGGGACTGCAGTGATAGTGGGGAGAAGAGCAGGCAGAAACGTGAGAGTGGGGAGAAGAGCAGGCAGAAACGTGAGAGTGGGGAGAAGAGCAGGCAGAAACGTGAAGGCAAGGAGGAAGCAAGGAAAGAAAAGTGCGCAACAATCGCTGGCAGGGAGGGGAAAGTGGGCTCACCTGGTTTGGCCGACCCAATCCCGATACTCGCCCATCTCTTCTCAGCCGAGTGACGTGCTGCCCCCCTCCCCTCCCACCACTGCCACCTGCACGGCCACAAGGGGAGGAGCGCGAGGGAGTGGCGGCGTTGACCCCCCGCCCCTCCCCTCCACCCGCAAGGCACACACACAGCAGCAGTGAGTGTACTGTGTGGGGACTAAAAGCGAATCGATTCGTGAAGTGTAAAGCGAGGGAAGGGAAGGCCAACTGGTGCAGCATCAGCTCCAAGCCACAGACGCAAGGGGGGTTACACACCTAGAAAGGATTGACCTGAGAGTATACCTGCTGTACCTGGGGGGTTTACCAAAGAAAAAAGCGTCTGTGGCATGAAGCTTTGGCTCAACCTGAGGCGATATTTCAGATGGAAAAGCATGAAAAATGCATGACATTCAAAAGAAGGCACGAAAGGCCAACACCTAGGACGAGGAATACTTAGCTGGAAAGTTGAAGCCTTGTTGCTGGCCTTTCTCCTCTCCTCCGGCTGCCCCATCCCCTCTGTCGCCCCCCTCTGCTGCCCTCCCTCCCTCCCTCCTGCCACCTTCCCTCCTCCTGCCCCCTTGCCTCCCTGCTACAGCCTTCAATGCACCGAGTGTAGAGAGGAGAGAGGGAGGGAGGCAGAGAGCAAGGGAGAGCAGTGAGAACGGGGAGAAGACCAAGCAGCAGCATGAGTGAAGGAAAGAGAAGACACGAAACCAGCTTTGGCAGGGAGGGAAAAGAGGCTCACCTCGTTCGGCCAACCCATCCGATACTCTCCCATCCCAGTCGAGTGGAGTGTTGCCCCCCTCCCCTCTTCCCACCACTGCCACCTGCACGGCCACAAGGGGAGGAGCGCGAGGGAGTGGCGGTGTTGACCCCACGCCCCTCCCCTCCATGTGCAAGGCACAAACACAGCAGCAGCGAATGTACTGTGCGGTGCGGGAACCAAAGGCGATTCGACTAGGCAACGAAAGTGTGAAGCGAGAGAAGGGAGGGGCAACTGGTGCAACCTCAGTAACAAGCCACAGACGCAAGGGGGGTTCTACACCTAGGGAGGCTTGACCTGAGAGTATACCTGCTATACCTGGGGGGGCTTACGGTTTACCCAAGGAAAAGGCGTCTGTGGCATGAAGCTTTGGCCCAACCAGAGGCTTGCGTTTGAAGAGACAAGACAAATGGAGGAGGAGAGCAAATGAACGCATGACAAGATGACAGGAGAGAGAGGGTTTTGGGAAGAGGGGCAGGGCGGGGTACATAGCTTAGCTGTGGGTGGGTTGGGTGGAGAGCAGCTGCTGCCTGTGCTCTCCATATCCCCCGTCACTGCCACTCCCGTGTGAGCGACCTGCTGGGACGAGAGGAGGAAGATTAGGACAGAAAGAAGGGAGGAGGGGGAGGGGAGGAGGGGAAGCAGAGGCGTGGGGAGGGCAGTGAGGTGAGAAGCAAAGCAAAGTGAGTGAAGCGAGAGCGAAGAGAGAAGAAATTGCAAGAATTGAGCGTGCATGAATGGACTGCTGCAATGGCACACCCAAGAGACCTCATACCAGCTGAACCTGACTATACCGAATACCTGAGCCTGTACCTGCTACCTTGCTACCTTTGGGGAGGGAGGTCTCTTGAGTGTGACAATGGGCAGTGGGAGTTTGATGCATAATGCAAGCGAGGTGAGTGAGGTGACGACTTAGCTTGGGGTGGGAGACGCAGAGAGCGCTGTGTGTGGGCCCAAAATCGCAGGTGGCGAGAGTGTTTCAGGCACCCACCAGCGTGGCACTCGTGCAGGGGGGTGGGAAACGGCGTGGCGCACGGCGGCCTGCAGTGGGTGGAAAGACCACGCGCACAGCATGCGTTAGGGAAGTAGCTCGCGAAATGGACTGTGCTACGAAATCGTTCTGCGAAATCAGATCGCGAATTGAAATTCGGAATCTATTCGCGGAATTGAAATGGAAAACTGAAACGCGATATCGATCGGTGAATACGTTCCGAACGAGTGAAACGCAAAACGGAAAAGCGAAATTGAGAAGTGAGACATACAGAATCCATTTGCGCATTTGACTCTCTGCATGGGTGGGGCTTCCGCAAATACCTGAAATCGCACGTAATCGCCAAGAACGCATCGTCTCGCCGAAATCGCAAGTAGTTGGCGAAATCGCAACGTACTCGTCGAAAATCGCATGTACTCAGCCGAAATCGCACGGACAGCCGGATAGCGATGGTGGTTCTCGTGACATGTCGCCTCCGCACGGACAAACCTGCAACATGCAGTCGTCACGTCTGACTCGCCACTGAACAATCTCGCGTGTGCTAAAACGATACCATAATACACCACTAAATAAGACTCGGATATGTGAAAAACTAGCACACGCACTCAAATTTACCTCATGCAGAAAATCGTCATCCCGCACTTGTTCCTCCATGTTTATCGCTAATATCGCCAGCGTTTCGACGCTTCATGACGCCAACACTCGATTTTCTCTTCCCGCAAACGCAGCTTCTACGATAAAGGCGGACCTGAAGCATAACGCCTCCGTCTTTCATTCGGAATAAGCTTCGCCAGTGACTCATCGTTTCGCAGTCGCAGCAGCTCTAAGAAAACGAGCAGAAGTCTGAACGTTAGAAAATGAGAGCAAGCGTCGAAAGCGCTGAGGCTAAGGTGAGAATGAGGCGAGCGATGACGGTCACGCTGGAATGAGGCGGAGGGGTCACCCAACTGCCTCTCCTCTCCTTTCCTCACAACAACCCTCTTCAGATCTACCGTCCAGAATCACTGGTTTGTCTGAAACTCTCTTGGTACCTCAGATCGTAGCCGTAGGTTCAGACCTTTTGCGTGTTTCGTCACGGCAACCCTAAGCAGTTCCTCATTGGCCTACAGGCTAACCTGGCTGTGTTATGGTTGCGACGAGCAGTGACGGTGGCTGCGAATGGTTGGTCCGGTCAGGCTTTTTTTTTTGTCCATGACAGGAGATTCGAGAGTCCACTTCAGTGGCTGGTTGACAACCGTCCGCGTGGCACATGAATCTGCCGGTCAGGAAAGGGAAAAGATAATTGCCAACTCTACGCTGTTCACTTGTCCCCTCCTTTCACCTCAGCGGCTATGCGAGTCGAACGACACCAACTTCTCCAGCGAGATTCCGTTGACAATGGCGGGAGTTGCGGGATTTCGCTGGTGAACGTTGGACTCCCTGACCTAGGAGCCGTCGATTGTCCTCTCATCCGGAGCCGCAGAATCATCGTGTCAGTTTGGAACGCGGCTAGCCCAATGGTTTGAAATCGAAGCTCTTGTTCCAACCACTAGGAGCGAAGTGAATCCCAGCCGTGGATAACGAAATTAGGAAAGCAGCTGCGGTTGAGATCTGGAGGCAGAGCTGATCTACTCTTTGACTCTGGTCTGTCTATGGCTATGGGCTGTGCAAAATGCGCGATTATTGCGAAAGCTCCCTTGATCGCAACTCTGCTGTTACTCGTCGTTGATTGGCCAAAGAAAATGATGTATGATCACCGAAACTGCAAACAGGTACACTAACCAGGAAAAAATAGAGTTTGCGAAAACACAAAAACAAGCATTCTGAGAAAAACAAGTACAGCAGTGGATGACGACATTCCAGGCTTTGCCGAAACCTCATGGAACTTGCTCTTGTGTCATGGTTTGTGAACCTCGCTAGGCACCGCATCCGAACACATGAAAACTGACTGCACCGCATGACTCCCATGTTCACTCGCCTCAGGATTCTTTCTCCACCCCACACGTGTTGCGTGTTCTGCCTACTAGTTCAGAGACAGCACCAGTAGTGTGGGTGAGCAGGTTACAGACTCCTCAGTCCTCGCCTTTTCTCTTTCAGTTATTTATCTCCTTATGTCGTAATATTTCTAAGTAGGGAGAACCATCGGAAGCGAGTACGGCATTCCGCCGGCAATACCTGCAGT
This sequence comes from Closterium sp. Naga37s-1, assembly GCA_947471745.1. Classification (NCBI taxonomy): domain Eukaryota; kingdom Viridiplantae; phylum Streptophyta; class Zygnematophyceae; order Desmidiales; family Closteriaceae; genus Closterium; species Closterium sp. Naga37s-1. The sequence continues at coordinate 929,240 of CANJKZ010000383.1, read as the reverse complement.
CCGCGTAGCTTTCTTGGTCGCGCGCGCGGGGGGAGAGCCATGGGCGCGGGGAGGGAGGGCGAGCACCGCGAAGACGCGGTACCGTCGCTTCGCGCTTCGCCGTCAGCCGCGGATCTCGCGCGCGAGGTACGACGGACGGCAGGTCGGCAGGGACGGCAGCAGCGTGTCATGACTAATTTTGCAAGCACTAACACATTATTCACCTCAGTCACTACGTCTATCATGGCCACTTTTGGATCTCGCGCGCGATGTACGGACGGCGGGACGGCAGGGATTCTTCCCCCGCCCCAACCCCCCCATTCCCCCTTCCCCTCAGCTCTCCGCCTTCCCCTAGGACCCGATTCTTCCTCGCTTGGTTTGTCAGACGACTCAAAATTCTCCCCCCGCCCCACCCCTCCATTCCCCCCATCTTTCCCTCACCCTCCCACCGCCCCTCAGCTCTCCGTGTTCCCCAGGACCTGATTCTTCCCCACTTGATTCCTGAGTCGTCTCAAAATTCCTCCCCCCACCACCCCTTCATTCCCCCCATCTTCCCCCCCCACCCCTCAACTCCCCCCCCCGCCCCCCAGCTCTCCGTGTTCCCCCAGGATCTGATTCTCCCTCACTTGACAACGTCAGATTTCCAGAAGCATGGGAACGACTCTCAGAGTAGGACAAGCAACGTGGGCCGGTGCAGGGGATTCTTCATTCCTCGCCGCCCGCCGCCGCCCTCAGAGGTCCCTGAGGAGCTTCCCGTGCCGCCCATCTGTGCCTACGTGGGACAAATTGCCCATCGGTACATCCGAGGAAGCTTCCTGGACGGTGCCTGTGGGGAGGTCCCGGGAAGCTGTGGAGCCGGAGAGAGGAGGCAGGAGGGGAAGGGGTGTGCGAGGGAGGAGGAAGGGAAGCAGCAGCAGCAGCAGCAGCAGCAGCAGCAGCAGCAGCAGCAGGGGCAGGAGCAGGAAGAGCAGAGAGAGCGGGAGCTTAGGAAAGGAGAGGAAGAAGAGTCACCGCTGATACCACAGCAGCAGAAACAAGGCTCACTCTCCTCAGCGCCTCTCTTCATCCCACGCGGGCGGGGGCGGTCCAAGCTGGCAGTGAAGCAGCAGGCGTCAGTGCTGACGAGGCTCAGCCACGGGTACAACTGTCTGCTCAGGGTGAGCCACGTGGACCCATCATTGATCCTGATTGGTTGGTTAATGGGACGTCCTATCTTCCTCCTTTTGTATCGCGTCTCAGCTGACCCGTCCCAGCCCATCCCTCCCTTCCGCTGTCCCTCAACCCCCCCTCTTTCTCCCAACTCAACAACGTGGCCTTTGTGCTGCTTTAAAAAGGCATCCCCCTCCAAAGCTACCCTTCCTCCACCCCCCTCCGCCTTCCCCTCCCCCATACCAGCTGAACAACGTGGCATTCGTGCTGCTAATCATGGCAGCTCCCGTCCTCCTAGCGCTCATCTTCACGCCACTCTTCCTCACAGTCGCCTCCGGCTTCTCCAGCCCCGAGTTCGAATCCCTTGACATCCACACTATCCTCTCCGGCCCACTCGCCCCACTCCCTTTGCATCAGTCTGAAACTTAGCTCCCCTCCCCCCTTCGTCCTCCCCCTTTCCCCTCCCACTCCCCACCCCACCAGCTAAACAACGTGGCATTCGTGCTGTTAATCATGGCAGCTCCCGTCCTCCTCGCCCTCATCTTCACGCCGCTCTTCCTCACAGTTGCCTCTGGCTTCGCCTTCCCCGACGACAGCCCCGAGTTTGACTCTCTTGACATACACGCCATCCTCTCTGGCCCGCTCTCCCCGCCTCTCGACCAATGGGAGCGCGCCAGCAGGGCAGGACCGGCGGCGGTGGCGCTGTGCTGGGTGTGTGCTGCGCTCGTGCGTGCGGGGCAGCAGCTGTATGTGGTGCTGCATTTCTTCCTCTTCGCGTGAGTGATAGTGTATGTTCTGCGTGGTGTAACTTGTACCCCAGCCCTCCTTGAATCCTCATATGAGTGCGTGTTGGGCAGCAGCTGTATGTGGTTCTGCGCTTCTTCTTCTTCCTCCCTTATCCCTGTTTCTTCCTCCCCCTTTGCTTCGCATCCCCTTCTCTCCTTCTCCCCTTCCCCCCACCCCCCCAGCCTCTCCCTCTGCACCACGTGTGAAGGCTCGCCCCTGCAGGTGCTCTCTCCTTGCTCATCCCTTTTCTCCCTTCCCCCACCCTGTCTTCTTTCTCTCTTCCCCTCTTCTCCTCCCCCGACCCCCAGCCTCTCCCTCTGCACCACCTTTGGAGGCTCGCCCCTGCAGGTGCTCTCGCCCTCGACACTCATGCTTGCCAACCTCCTCACGCTGCTCGCACAGCTCAACTTCCATAGTCCCTCTTCTCATCCCTGCTCTCCTCGTTCTCGCCCCCCTCCAGCCTCTCCCTCTGCACCACGTTCGGAGGTTCGCCCCTGCAGGTGCTCTCGCCCTCGGCGCTCATGCTTGCCAACCTCCTCACGCTGCTTGCACAGCTCAACTTCGTCTTCCTCAGCGGTGCAGGTGGGTGCTCGTGGGTGCTCCCCGGTGGGTATGTCTCTGCGATCTCCTCACTCTGACCTCCTCATGCTCCTTGCTCAACTGTTTTTGTCTTTCTAAGCGGTGCACGTGGGTTTCATTTGCTCATTCTTCGCCTGCATCGGCCGACCAGCAGAGACAGTGCAGGCTTTTGCTTCATCTCCTCTTCTCCCCTTAGCATTCCCCTTTTGCTTTCCCCCGCCGCCCTTCCTCACATCCCATTGTCAGTGTTTGCTCACATCGGCCATCCAACACTCCCATTGTCCAGTGCTTTGCTCTCGCTGTATCGTGCTCGCCTCTCACTGCTCCTTCTCCCCCATTATTCCCCCCAACTGCCTCCCTCGCCAGTGTTTGCTCGCATCGGCCGCCCAGCAGAGACGGTGCGGTGCTCTCGCTTCATCACGCACACCACTCACTGCTCCCCCACTCTGCCCCTCAACTGCCTCCTCTTTCTCCTCTCCAGTCTTTGCGCGCATCGGGCGGCCAGCAGAGACGGTGCGGTGTTCTCGCTTCATCACGCTTGCCACTCAGCCCTTGACCGGCCATGGCACGGAGAAGAGAAGGTGAGGAAGTGAGGAGGCCGGGAAGCAAGGACGTGAGGGGGAGAAGAGTTGAGGAAATGCGGAGGTGAGGCGGGGAAACAGAGATGGTGCGGTGCTCTCGCTTCATCACGCACACCACTCAGCCGTTGACTGGCCATGGCACGGAGAAGAGAAGGTGAGGAAAGAGGGCCTTCTGAGAAGAGAAGGTGAGGGAAGAGGGCCTTCTGAGAAGAGAAGGTGAGGAAAGAGGGCCTTCTGAGAAGAGAAGGTGAGGAAAGAGGGCCTTCTGAGAAGATAAGGTGAGGAAAGAGGGCCTTCTGAGAAGAGAAGGTGAGGAAAGAGGGCCTTCTGAGAAGAGAAGGTGAGGAGAGGAGGAGCCCCTCCCTCACCACTCCCCGCTTCTCACGCACGAACTGAAGGTTCTCACAGTCTGCCCTGGTTGGGCTAAACACACACTAGCTGGTGAACGTGTCTTCTCTACTCTCTTGCTCACATCACACACTAACCGCAGGATTCTCACAGCACGGTTTGCCCTGGTGGGGCTGAACTCGCATGAGCTCGTGAACGTGAAGGTCGCCCTCACGCTGCGCCTCTTCCTCCCGTCCCCCTCAGGGGTTGTGCACTGCTGCCTGCATGATCTCGAGCTCGTGAAATCCGATGTGAGTAGCGTTGCTCATCATGTCATCCCATGTCATTGCCCATGCCTCTGCCTCTGCCTCACTCTCTCTACCCGCTCTTCCACCCTCCCACCCCCTCTGGGGATGTGCACTGCTTCCTGCGTGACCTGCAGCTTGTGAAATCCGATGTGAGTAGTGTTGCTGCCACTGACCCTGCCAGGAGTTTTTCTGTAACTGGCCCTGCCTCTGCCTCACTTTCTTGACCTTCTCCGTTCCACCTTCGCAACCCCTCCAAAAAGGTGATCTGCCTCACTCTGTTCACTAACATATGGTCCCACCCTTGCCCCATCTCTCCCAGCTGCCCTACATGCGTTTTGGCTTCAATCTGCCCCACATAGTGGGTGATTCCAGTCCCCTGCTCGGCCTCTCCCTCTGCGACCTGCTGTCACACCTGCTACACTCACTCACTTGTTACAATCACGCCCCTTACCATCCCGTTCCTCCCTCCCAGCTGCCCTACATGCGCTTTGGCTTCAATCTGCGCCACATAGTGGACGAATCGAGTCCTCTGCACGGCCTCTCACTCAGCGACCTGCTGGCAGCAGATGCCTCCTTCTCCCTCACCATCTCCGGTCTTGAACGCACCACCATGCAGCCGGTGTTCGTGGTCAAGGTGAGTCAACGCAGTCAAGGCAAGGTGAGCCAACGCAGTCAAGGCAAGGTGAGCCAACGCAGTCAAGGCAAGGTGAGCCAACGCAGTCAAGGCAAGGTGAGCCAACGTGGTCAAGGTGAGTCAACGTGGTCAAGGTGAGTCACCCCTCTCCCCTGCTGTTTCTCTGCAGGAGTACTATGCCTACGATGGTGAGGAGTGGGACTAGGAGCCTCTGGGACTTGCCATCTGCCACTCAACCATTCTTCATGCTCCCTGCATCCCTCTTCACTCCTGTTCTCTGCGAATTGCTGCTTTCTGCACATTCTTTTCCTGCAGGAGTGCTACGCCTACGATGGTGAGGTGCTGTGGGACTACAAGTTCCTCCACCTCCTCTGAGCGCCTTGCCATCTGCCTCTCAACCATTCTTTATGCTCCTGCACCCCTCTCCACTCCTATTCACTCCATGCTCTTCACGCTGCTGTTTTCTGCACGCTGCTGCTGCACTGCAGGAGTACTATGCGTACGAGGTGCTGTGGGGCTACGAGTTCCTCCACCTCCTCTGCGCGACTTGTCATCTACCTCTCAACCATTCGTTATGCCCCCTGCACCCCACTCCACTCCCTCACACTGTTGTTCACTGCAGGAGTACTACGCCTATGATGGCGAGGTGCTGTGGGACTATGAGTTCCTCGACCTCATACGCATCGCATCGGATCTCGTTCCCACTCTGGATCACTCTCGATTGGACGCTGTGACACCTGTGGACACGCACAGCTGATGTGGCATCTGATAGCATGCACAGCTGATGTGGCAACACACCTGATTTGGTTCAACTTCAACTGCCAACAGAAGGTCTTATCCTCTGGTTATCCACATCCCGTTTGAACTTGACTCACTTGTTTTGGAAACACTTGTAAAAATGTGAATGTCATATCTTATGTCCATTTTAAAGCCAGCAGAAGATAACTGCTTTTTATCTACCCCAGTATTTGAGGCGGCATGAGGCTGGATACCTTGTGCATATTCTTCATATCGTCTTACTTCACTTCACATCGATAATATGCCCAGGAACCAAGTGGTATGCTTTACAAATCACATACCGTAGAACCGTGTTCCACCTAGAAATGCCACAAGGCGGACACGGCAGACGCGTGCTGTACCAACTTCATGGCAACACTGGCTGGGACAAGCGAAGTATGGCTGGCAGCATAACCCCCTTGTCGAACCGCGCAGTACTCCCATCTTCCATGAGAATCGTTCCGACAAATGTTACGCTAGCTACCTTTCGTTGAAGACTCGAAGTGTCGTCGCCACTTGTTTTGCCTTGCATAAGGTCTGCATTTCCGAAATGCACGAGACTTCACACTCTAATCTTGCCTAGGGAATGACATCACCACTGTTCTTTTCCGAATCCCCACAGAACCCGCACTACATCATCGTGTTGCTGCATTTGCGAACATCCTGGACGAACCGTCCTTATCCCCAAAAGAGAGGACTCCTCCCAGGTGGAGAATCTCCGGCCCATCACCCTCATAAAAGCTTACTACAAGTCCTCGCGCTTTGCCTTGCCAACCGTCTCCAACATGTGCTTCCCCAACTCATCCATCCCTCCCAAACCGCCTTCATCAAACACATGAAATCTGGTGACACCATAAATGATACCCTCGAAATTATGGACTGGGCTGCCTTCTCCTCATGCCCCCTCCTTGCTCTCACGGTTGACTTCCGCAAGACTTACAACCTGGTTGACAGGCCCTTCCTACTCTGCGCGCTGTCTGTTCTGGGTCTCCCCGCCCCCTTCATCCATTGGGTTCGTCTCATGCATTCTAACACGTCCACGTGCATCTCAGTCAATAATATGCTTGGCCCCACCTTCCCCGTTCGCACGGGCGTTCGCCAAGGCTGCCCGTTGGCACCTCTGCTCTTTGTGTGTGTCATTGAGATTTTCCATCGATACATGTCACTCTTCCTCCCAGGCTTCGCCCTATCTGCCACCCAGCGTCGCCTCATGGCGTGCTATGCGGACGACGTCACTCTTTTCCTAAACTCAGACACTGAACTTGGAAAAGAATTCGTGCTCATTTGCGCATTTGGGTCCGTCTCTGGAGAACACCCAAACTGGAACAAGTGCTTCATGATTCATTTCAATATCCTCGCCGAAGACATCTCGCACGCATGGCATGTCCCCGTTCGAGCTCCAAACGAAGCGGAACGCATCCTCGGCATCTACTAACATATCCACCTTGGCTCCACCACCTGGAATAACACCCTCGCCCGCTACCGCCAAGTTCCTGGCGGCTCTACACGCCACGGCCATGTGCTGCAAATCTCTTTCCTCGATCTTCCTGAACTCGGTCATCTCCTTTCCCGGGCGGTTCCAAGCTGCCCCTCCGGATACTCTCAAACGCCTCAACGTGTCGGTTGGCAATTTCCTTTCAGCCTGAAAGCACAAACAGTTCGGCCTTGCACAACGACTCATCCCCAACCGCCTCCTATACAATTCCGTCCAAGACGACGGCCTGGGGGCGATTGCCCCCTCAACCCCAGTTAAAGCTCTCTCTATTCAGCGCGCCCTGCGCAGATTCGGACCAACCCCCTCCGAAGAGGTCGTGCATACTCTAACCCCGTTTCCCTTCGGTCTACACGTCCTGCTATCCACGCTGCCATTCTCGAACGCGACTACCTTCCCACATTCATACCTTCCTGGGTGCTAGATGAACTACAAGCCCTCCTTTCTCTCCCCCTTGTTATCCACCCTCCCCCTCTTCACACGCAATGCATCTGTCAGAATATTACAATGCTTACATTTGTGTAGGCTATAGTGGGGTAGCCCATAAGGGGTACAACCCAATTAGGGTTAGTACTTGTACCCAACTCGTTCATAGTTCATTTATTCTTGTTCATTAGTTTGACATGGTTTCAGAGCAGGTCCTTCGTTAGGACCGATTTTTTTTTTGGGCCCACCACAGCGCTGCCCCACTAGCCGCCCTCCTGGCCCCTAGCGACCCTCGTGCCGCACCTGCTGCCCCGCGCGCCGCCCTCTTGCGGCCTGCACGTCGACCCTAGCCCCCTCGCGCCTGCCCCTTGCGGCCCGCCCGTCGACCCTAGGCCCCGCGCGCCCCGTCGACCCTAGGCCCCGCGCGCCCCGTCGACCCTAGGCCCCAGCCCGCCCCGTCGACCCTAGGCCCCGGCACGCCACGTTGACCCTAGGCCCCGGCCCCTTCCGTCGACCCTAGGCCCCGGCCCGCCCCGTCGACCCTAGGCCCCGCGCGCCCCGTCGACCCTGGGCCCTGGCCCGCCCCGTCGACCCTAGGCCCCGGTGCGCCTCGTCGACCCTAGGCCCCGGCCCCTTCCGTCGACCCTAGGCCCCGGCCCGCCCCGTCGACCCCAGGCCTCGCGCGCCTCGACGACCCTAGGCCCTGGCCCGCCCCGTCGACCCTAGGCCCCGGCGCGCCCCGTCGACCCTAGGCCCCGGCCCCTCCCGTCGACCCTAGGCCCCGGCCCGCCCCGTCGACCCTGTGCCCCGTGCGCCCCGTCGACCCTAGGCCCCGGCCCCTCCCGTCGACCCTAGGCCCGGCCCGCCCGTCGACCCCAGCCTGGCCCGCCCGTCGCCCCTAGGCCCCGGCCAACCCGTCGACCCCAGCCGCCCCTCTGCGCCGCCCCTTGCGGCCGGCCCCTCGCCCCTGCAGCCCGCGAGCCGCCCTTGCAGCCCCGCGCGTCGCCCCTGGTGGCCCCCCTAGCCGCCCCTGCTGCGCTGCTAGCCACCCCCTGCGGCCCTCTCGCAGCTCCTGCAGCCCCGCGTGCCGCCCCTTGCGACCCGCTCGCCGCCCCTAGGCCCTCGAGCCGCCCCTCTTGCAGCCTGCGCTGCCCGGCCTCTGCCCGCCCTGCGTGCTGCGCCGCTATGGCCTCCCTCTGCGTTCTCGCGTTCGTTCATGAGGGTCGACCGATCCAGTTTGACACGTGGCTCGACGACCTGCAGTTGTACCTACTGAGCGACTCTAGGGACAGCGTTTCGTTGTTTGACCACACGTCTGGCGCCGCTCCCGCCCCTCCCACCATAGCTGACAGTGCGACTCGCTCACAGTAGCTTACTCGTGATGCTGCTGCTCGCTTAGCCATTCGCAACCACCTGCTGTTAGCCGAATGCGCTCACTTCGGACAGCACAGGACAGCACAGGCACTGTACGACGCTGTAGTCGCCCGTTACTCTTCGCCTGCCACTGCTGCTCTAGGCCGTCTTCTACTGCCCTACCTGTTTCCCGAGCTGTCCGCCTTTGCCACAGTAGAGGTGTCAGAATCCTAAGCACCTAGGAAACTAGGTTTAGGCTTAGGAGGCATGGGAGCCATGCTAGGGTTGAGTGTCGAGGGAGTTGAAGCAAGGAAAATTGAGAAGGAAGAAGTGGTTTCACTATTGAGCAAGGTACAAGATATAGGAAAGAGAAAGCCACATGGTACACCACCTACAGCAAGTGAGATACACTATAGTCTACACTACAGACAATTATAAAGGATATATAAATATATTCTAACACACCCCCGAACTGCCTGTAGTGAAGAACCTTGTGCACAACACCCCCTGAAGGGGCACACCAGGAGCAGCGGAGGAAGGAGAGGGCAAGTGAAGAGGAGGAGGAACCATGAGAAGAGAGGAGGTGGTGGGTGGCGGCTGAAGCTGCTGGCACACGGGCAACTGGAGCAACTGGCACACTGGCAAATGGAGCAACTGGCACACGGGCAACTGGAGTAACTGGCTCCGCGGCTAAGCGAGCGGTTGGAGCAACTGACTCACGGGCTACAGGAGCAACGGGCTCACGGGCAACTGGCGCAACAGTCTCACGGGTGACTGGAGCTGCTGGCTTCGCGACGTACACCCCCCTTCAACTTCCCCCATTTTCCCAACCCTTTCACACCCCTCATCACCCCTACCGCCACTCCCTCATCTCCCCCCCACCCTCCCCCCCCCAACCCCCCACCCCCCACAGCGGCATGTGCAGCAGTGGGAGAGAGAGGAGGAGAGGCGGCAGCACTTCAATCACACCCGCCACCCCCATACCCTCCCCCCCACTGCTGCACCCACAGCAGGGGGATGGAGGAGAAGGGGGGGCGGGGGGGCTGGTTCTGCAGATCCCCTCCCCCCCACTGCTGCACCCGCAGCAGGGGGATGGAGGAAAAAAAGGGGGGGGGGGGGGCGGGGGGGGCTGGTGCTGTAGATCCCCTCCCCCCCACTGCTGCACCCGCAGCAGGGGGATGGAGGAACAGGGGAGGGGGGGCGGGGGGGCTGGTGCTGCAGATCCCCTCCCCCCCACTGCTGCACCCGCAGCAGGGGGATGGAGGAGAAGGGGGGGGGGGGGGCGGGGGGGCTGGTGCTGCAGATCCCCTCTCCCCCACTGCCGCACCCACAGCAGGGGGATGGAGGAGAAGGGGGGGCGGGGGGGCTGGTGCTGCAGATCCCTTCCTGCCACCCCCTTAACCTCCAAGCTCCCCCCCTTCTCCCGACACAGCGACAAGTGCGGCAAGGAGAGAGAGGAGGAGGTGGTGGGCGGCTGACTACTCACACCCGCCACCCCCATACCCTCCCCCCCACTGCTGCACGCGCAGCAGGGGGATGGAGGAGAAAGGGGGGGGGGGGGGGGGGTGTAGGAGCCGCTCGGGCGACAGCAGGGCGCGCGACGGGCAGGAACCCGTCGTGCGCCACACCCGCCACCCCCATACCCTCCCCCCCTTGCTGCACGAGCAGTAGGGGGATGGAGGAGAAGGGGGGGGGCGGGGGGGGGGGCGGTGTAGGAGCCGCGCGGGCGACAGCAGGGCGAGCGACGGGCAGGAAAACCGTCGTTCGCCACCCCCGCCACCCCCATACTCTCCCCCCAACTGCTGCACGCGCAGCAGAGGGATGGAGGAGAAGAGGGGGGGGGGGGTGGGGTGGGGGGGCGGTTTAGGAGCTGCGCGGGCGACAACAGGGCGCGCGACGAGCAGGAAACCGTCGTGCGCCCCACCCACCACCCCCATACCCTCCCCCTCTGCTGCACGATCAGCAGGGGGATGGAGGAGATGGGGGGGGCGGGGGGGCGGTGTAGGGGCTGCGCGGGCGACAGCAGGTCGCACGACGAGCAGGAAACCAAACCGACGGGCGCCCGGGACGCGCGACGGGCAGAAAATCGACGGGCACCCGGGGCGCGCGACGAGCAGCAGGGTGGTGCATTGGCAGAAGCAAATGGTGGGCCCAATGAAAGTAGGTTGAAGGAAGAACCTCACTCTGATAACATGTCAGAATCCTAAGCACCTAAGAAACTAGATTTAGGCTTAGGAGGCATAGGAGCCATGCTAGGGTTGAGTGTCGAGGGAGTTGACACAAGGAAAATCGAGAAGGAAGAAGTGGTTTCACTATTGAGCAAGGTACAAGATATAGGAAAGAGAAAGCCACATGGTACACCACATACAGCAAGTGAGATATAATACAGTCTACACCACAGACAGTTATAAAGGATATATAAATATATTCTAACAAGAGGACCTGGTTTCCCACATTCGCACTAGCGACGCTCACTACCGTGCTGCTGCCCCAGCTGAGTTCCTTGACAGGAACCAACCCCCGATGTTCATCACTCTCTACTTTATAGTCACCCGCCTCCCTGACTCTCTTCGCTCTTTCAGGGACCACTTTCTTGCACTTGACCCCACAGTCCTCACTGTTGACCTACTCGAGTAGCACCTCCTTGCAGCTGAGACTAGTGTAGTCGCTGTAGGTGCTGCTCGTGGCACTCCTCGCACGCCCTTCTTTGAGGGGTGTTCCCCCTCCTCCCTTGCCCCTTCCTACGCCTCTTCTGCTGCTGTTGACGTCCTTGGTGCTGAGGACGTCGAGGCTGCTTCTGCTAGTGGGAAGCGCCGTAGCAGCAAGGGCAAGGGTGGCACGGGTGGTGGTGGGAGCAGCAGTGGAGGTGGTGGAGGCAGTGGAGGTGGTAGCGGTAGTAGGAGTGGTGGTGGGAGTGGGGGCTTTGGTGGAGGCGTATGGGGGTCAGCGTATGGCGATCTGCACGTGTACACGGATGGGCCGTCACCTGGCCACGTTCACTTATCGGCCAGGGTCGAGTCTGTACACACTCGCTACCGAGCCTCCTCAGGTAGTTGCGTCTGCCCAGGTGTCCGCGTCAGGTCCGGTAGCACCCCCTTGCTCGTGTCGCCTCCTGTCGCACCAGACTCTCCTGCGGCACCACCGCCTTGGTCACCCCTCCCTGCCACGCCTTCGTGGCATGCACTCCAACCACCTTGTCTCTGGTCTTCCCAGGTCTCTGCCTCCCCTCCCGCCCTCGCCTGCCCCGCCCTGCCTTCATTGTGTCGAGGGGCGGCAGCGCGCCGCTCCTCACTCCTCCTCATTTCCCCCGACGACTGCTCCCCTGCAGACTCTCCACATGGACGTGTGGGGCCCAGCCCGCGTCAGTGGACAGGGCCGCGAGCGCTACTTTCTGCTGGTTGTAGACGACTACACGCGTTACACCACAGTCTTCCCCTTGCGCAGCAAGGGTGAGGTCCCTGATGTCTTGATCCCTTGGATTCGAGCAGTCCGTCTCCAGCTTCGTGAGCGGTTCCGCCAGGACCTTCCTGTCCTGCGTCTGCACTCTGACAGAGGTGGTGAGTTCTCCTCCGACCTCTTGCGGGACTTTTGTCGTGGGGAGGGCATTCTCCAGTCGTTCACGCTTCCGGCCTCACCGCAGCAAAATGGGATTGCTGAGCGCCGCATTGGCTTTGTCATGGAGGTCGCTCGTACCTCCATGATCCATGCGGCTGCTCCTCATTTTCTGTGGCTGTTTGCGGTCCGGTACGCTGCGCATTAGCTCAACCTCTGGCCCCGTGTCTCCTTGCCGGAGACCTCGCCGACAATGCGTTGGACGGGGAAGGTTGGCGATGCGTCGGTGTTCCCGGTCTGGGGCTCTCGTGCCTTTGTTCGCGATACGTCTGCGGACAAGCTCTCCGCCCGCGCTATTCCCTGCGTCTTCCTTGGCTTTCCCTCTGATGCGCCTGGCTGGCAGTTCTACCACCCCACCTCGCACCGTGTCTTCGCCTCCTAGGACGTCACGTTTGACGAGTCGGTTCCCTTTTATCGTCTCTTCCCCTACCGCTCTGCCCCTCCCCTGCCCCCGCCGCTCTTCCTTGCTCCAGGTCCCCCTCCGGTAGACCCCCTCCCCCCTCAGGGTCCTGCTCCCTCAGGTGTGTCTCAGGTAGACCCTCTCCTTGGTACTGTGCCTGTTGAGGTAGCTGTCAACTCAGATGCTGCTCGAGGTGCTGCGTCTGGGGGTGCTGCGTCTGGGGGTGCGGTGCCTGGAGGTGCTGGGTCTGAGGGTGCCGGGTCTGGGGGTGCTGAGCCTGGGGGTGCTGAGCCTGCGGGTGTGGAGCCTGAGGGTGCTGAGCCTGCGGGTGCGGAGCCTGGGGGTGCTGAGTCTGAAGCTGCGGAGTCTGGGGGTGCTGAGCCTAGGGGTACTGCTTCTTCTGGAGGTCCTGCGGGTGCTTCGCCACCACTGTCTCCCCGGCCGAAGCCTCTCTCCCCGCAGCAGCTGCGCGAGTGGTTTGCTCAGTGCACCCGCCTTCGGAGTGGAGCTGCCGGAGCTGGACACCCTTCCGCTGGAGACACTGGAGCTGGATGTGCTTGAGTTACCACTGGAGCTGGTGGTACCGGAGGTGTTGCAGCTGTTGGTCCTGGAGGTGTTCGTACCAGGGGTACTGGAGCTACCGGGACTGGTGGTGTTGGGGGCGCTAGAGCTGGAGGAGCTGCAGCTGGAGACCCTGCGGGGCCTGGAGGCGCTGGAGCTGGAGGCACTAGCGCTGGTGGCACTGGAGCTGGAGGAGCTTGATCTGGAGACCCTGGAGCTGTTGGCGCTGGAGCTGGAGGCACTGGCTCTGGTGGCGCTGGCGCTGGAGGAGCTGGAGCTGGGGTGCTGTGTCTGGCGATACTGGTGCTGGAGGCATTATGCGGCCGCGACCGTACTTCATTCCCCTACTTCAGCAGGTTCTTGGTCTCCCATCTTCTGCTGGCCTTACTCCTCTCTTATTGTGTCCACCGCCTGACCAGTCACAGCCGCCATTACAGCCAGCCTCCCCACTGCCTGCTCCCTCTCCTTACACTGAGCAGACTAGAGGTCTTACAGAGCGTTGTGAGCCCGAGTCTTGTCCTGCCTTGCCTGTTCGCGCTGTTCGCACTGGTCGTAGGGTTCCTCGTCCGCGTCCTCCTTCTGTCCCCGGCACCCATGCTATGGCACTTCGTCCTTCTTCTATTCCACTGCGTGTTCCTCTACCGCCTCTTCCTGAGTCCTCTCTTCCTGCTGTCCTTGACCCTGAGTCTGACCTTGCTCGTGCTGCCAGTCCCACTGTATCTCGTCTCCTCGCCACTGTTGTCACTGACCCTTCTTTTGAGTCCACTTCTGCGTCTGTCCTCGTTGCTGAGCTGGTCGACTTTGCTGCTGCCTGTCGTTTAGACTATGGCACTGCTCTTGTTGCTGAGTCTGATTCTGCCAGTCCTCCGTCCGTCGGGGGTGAGTGTGCTCTTGGCACGGACGTCCTTGAGGACAGGCAGGAGGACTTTGAGTGTCTTGCGGCTGCTGTACCTCGTTTCGCTTCCATGCTGCTTGCCCCTGAGGGAGACCCGGATGCACCAGACATCCCGACCCCGCGCTCTTATGCAGAGGCGATTACGGGTCCTTACTCCTCCCAGTGGCAGGCAGCCATGGATGTTGAGATGGCATCCTGGAAGTCCACAGGCACCTACGTCGACGCATTTCCCCCGTCTCACGCGAACATAGTCGATGGCATGTGGATTTTCAGGGTGAAGCGGCCGCCGGGTTCTCTGCCTACCTTCAAGGCGCGTTATGTTGCTAGAGGCTTCAGTCAGCGACAGGGGGTCGACTACTTCTAGACCTTCTCCCCCACCCCGAAGATTACTACTCTTCGGGTGTTGCTGCACGTCGCTGCTCAGCGTGACCACGAGTTGCACTCTCTGGACTTCAGCACAGCTTTCTTGCAGGGCAGCTTGCACGAGGAGATCTGGCTGCGCCGCCCACCTGGCTTCACTGGGTCGTTTCCTGCAGGTACCCAGTGGAGCCTCCGGCGGCCAGTCTACGGTCTCCGCCAGGCGCCTCGCGAGTGGCACGACACACTGAGGACTACACTTGCGGCTCTGGGGTTTACTCCTTCTACTGCTGACCCGTCGCTGTTTCTACGCACCGATACGTCGCTGCCGCCATTCTACGTCCTCGTGTACGTCAACGACCTCGTCTTTGCCACTGCTGACACTAAGGCACTGACCCTTGTGAAGTCCGAGCTGCAGAAGAGACACACCTGCACTGACCTGGGTGAAATGCGCAGCTATCTTGGCTTGCAAATCACTTGGGACAGAGCACGGCGCACCATCACCCTGACTCAGTCACATGTGGTGCACCAGGTCCTTCAGCGCTTCGGCTTCCAGTTCTCCTTGCCACAGCCCACTCCTCTGTCTACCGGCCACTTGCTCTCAGCTCCACCTTCGGACAAGTCCGTAGAGCCGAGTGGTCCGTACCCAGAGCTTGTGGGTTGCCTCATGTACCTAATGACTTGCACACGACCTGACCTCGCGTACCCTCTCAGCCTCCTGGCTCGCTACGTGGCTCTCGGTAGGCACCGAAAGGTGCACTGGGATGCTGCGAAGAGGGTACTGCGTTACTTGTGCAGTACGTCTGGCATGGGGTTCGTGCTTGGAGGACGGGGTCCAGTTGTCCTCACTGGTCACGCAAACGATTCTTGGGTTGACAACTCAGCTACGCTGCGGTCGTCATAGGGTTACACCTTCAGCCTCGGTTCCGGCTCTGTTTCCTAGCGGTCTACCCGCTCGTCTTCGGTTCTCATCTCCATTTGTGAGGCTGAGATCTACGCTGGGGCCATGGCTGCATAGGAGCTACGCTGGCTCACCTACCTGCTGACTAACTTGGGCGAGCAGCCTCGTTCGCCTCCAGTTCTGTACGCAGACAACAAGGCCATGATTGTCTTGTGTCAGGAGCACAGACTAGAGCACAGAACGAAGCACATCGCTCTGCGATACTTCCTTGTTCAAGAGTTGCAGCAGCGTGGCCAGCTTCGTCTTGCGTACGTGGCCACTAGGGTCAACAATGCTGATATATTCACCAAGGAACTTCCGCCTGGTGATCATCAGCACTTCTCTACTGTGTTAGGCCTTGTGCCTACTTTGCCTCACAGTACAAGCAGAGTCAAGCAGTAAGCACGTGAGGCAAAGTAGGCACAAGGCCTAAAACAGTAGTAAAACGCTGATGATCACCAGGCGGAAGTGCCTTGGTGAAGACATCAGCAGTGTTGGCCCGAGTGGCCACGTACGCAAGACGAAGCTGGCCACGCTGCTGCAACTCTCGAGCAAGGAATTATCGCAGAGCGATGTGCTTCGTTCTGTGCTCTAGTCTATGCTCCTGACACAAGGCAATCATGGCCTTGTTGTCTACGTACAGAACTGGAGGTGAACGAGGCTGCTCTCCCAAGTCGGTCAGCAGGTAGGTGAGCCAGCGTAGCTCCTGAGCAGCCATAGCCCCAGCGTAGATCTCAGCCTCACAACTGGAGCTGAGAACCGAAGACGAACGAGTAGACTGCCAAGAAACAGAGCCGGAACCAAGGCTGAAGGTGTAACCCTGTGACGACCGCTGCGTAGCTGAGTCGTCAACCCAAGAGGCGTCTGCGTGACCAGTGAGAAAAACTGGACCCCGTCCTCCAAGCACGAGCCCCATGCCCGATGTACTGCACAGGTAACGCAATACCCTCTTCGCAGCATCCCAGTGCACCTTTCGGTGCCTACCGGGAGCCAAGTAGCGAGCCAGAAGGCTGAGAGGGTACGCGAGGTCAGGTGTGTGCACGTCATCAGGTACATGAGGCAACCCATAAGCTCTGAATACGGACCACTCGGCTCTACGGACTCGTCCAAAGGTGGAGCTGAGAGCAAGTGGCTGGTAGACAGAGGAGTGGGCTGTGGCGAGGAGAACTGGAAGCCGAAGCGCTGAAGGACCTGGTGCACCATGTGTGACTGAGTCAGTGTGATGGTGCGCCGTGCTCTGTCCCGGGTGATCTACAGGCCAAGATAGCTGCGCAGTTCACCCAGGTCAGTGCAGGTGTGTCTCTTCTGCAGCTCGGACTTCACAAGGGTCAGTGCCTCAGTGTCAGCAGTGGCAAAGACGAGGTCGTTGACGTAGACGAGGACGTAGAACGGCGGCAGCGAGGTGTCGGTGCGTAGAAACAGCGACGGGTCCGCAGTAGAAGGAGCAAACCCAAGAGCCGCAAGTGTAGTCCTCAGTGTGTCGTGCCACTCGCGAGGCACGTGGCGGAGACCGTAGACTGGCCGGCGGAGGCTCCACTGGGTACCTGCAGGAAACGTCCCAGTGAATTCACTGTCGGCGCAGCGAGATCTCCTCGTGCAGGCTGCCCTGCAGGAAAGCTGTGCTGAAGTCCAGAGAGTGCAACTCGTAGTCACGCTGAGCAGCAACGTGCAACAACACCCGAAGAGTAGTCATCTTCGGGGTGGGGGAGAAGGTCCGGAAGTGGTCAACTCCCTGTCGCTGACTGAAGCCTCGAGCAACGTAATGCACCTTGAAGGCAGGCGGAGAACCCGGTGGCCACTTCACCCTGAAAATCCACATGCCATCGACTATGTTCGCCCGAGACGGGGGAACTTCGTCGACGTAGGTGCCTGTGGACTTCCAGGATGCCATCTCGGCATCCATAGCTTCCTGCCACTGAGAGGAGTAAGGACCCATAATTGCCTTTGCGTAAGAGCGCGGGGTCGGGATGTCTGGAGCATTGGGGTCTCCCTCAGGGGCAAGCAGCATGGAAGCGAAACGAGGTACAGTAGCTGCAAGACACTCAAAGTCCTCCTGCCTGTCCTCAAGGACGTCCGTGCCAAGAGCACACTCACCCCCGACGGACGGAGGACTGGAAGACACAGAGTCAGCAACTAGAGCAGTGGCGTAGTCGAGACGGCAGGCAGCAGCAAAGTCAAGCAGCTCAGCAACGAGAGCAGACGCAGCAGCAGACTCAAAGGAAGGGTCAGTGACAACAGTGGCGAGGAGACGAGAGACAGTGGGACTGGCAGCACGAGCTCGGCCAGACGCAGGGTCAGGGACCTCAGGAAGAGAGGACTCATGAGGAGCAGGCAGACGAACACGCAGTGGAACAGAGGAAGGACAGAGTGCCGAGGTCTCTGGCAAGGAGACACGGGGCCAAAGGTTGAGCTGATGCGCAGCGTACCGGACCACAAACGGCCACAGAAAATGGGGAGCGGCCGCATGGATCATGGAGGTACGAGCAGTCCCATTTTGCTGAGGGGAGTCCGGAAGCGTGAATGACTGGAGAATGCCCTCCCCACGACAAAAGTCCCGCAAGAGGTCGGAGGAGAACTCACCACCTCTATCAGAGTGCAGACGTAGGACAGGAAGGTCCGTACCGAAGCGCTCGCGGAGCTGGATACGGACTGTGCGGATCCAAGGGATCAAGACATCAACGACCTCACCCTTACTGAGAAAGGGGAAGACCGTGGTGTACCGCATGTAGTCTTCAACAACCAGCAGAAAGTAGCGCTCGAGGCCCTGTCCATTGACGCGGGCTGGGCCCCACACGTCCATGTGGAGAGTCTGCAGGGGAGCAGTCGTCAGGGGAAACGAGGAGGAGTGAGGACCGGTGCGCTGCCGCCCCTCGACGCAAGGAAGGCAGGGCGGGGCAGGTGAGGGCGGAATGGGAGGCAGAGACCTGGGTAGACCAGAGACGAGAAACCGGGAGTGCATGCCACGAAGGCGTGGCAGGGAGGGGTGACCCAGGCAGTGGTTCCACAGAAGAGTCTGGTGCGACAGGAGGCGACACGAGCAAGAGGCGGCTATCTGACCTGACGCGGACACCTGAGCTGACGCAGCGACCTGAGGAGGCTCGGTAGCCAGCATGTACAGACTCGACCCTGGCCGACGAGTGAACATAGCCAGGTGACGCCCCATCCGTGTGCACGTGCAGATCGACACACGCTGACCCCCAGGAGTGGTGGTAGTGACCATCGCATCCTGAAGGGCAGCGGTACTCACCAAGTTCGTAGAGAACGAGGGGAGGTGAAGACCTGACAGTGAGCCTGACGGAACCGCCGGACACGGGAGGACAGTGGAGGAACGGGCAACGACCGGGCCCCAAGAGGGGTCAGCCAGTCTGACCGGGACAGGTGCAGGGAGAGGAGTGAGAGTGGTACTGTCACGAAAGAAACAGCACGAGGCGCCTGAGTCCAATGTGAAGGTGAGCAAGGCCTCAGCAGGCGCAGTACCAGGGGGAGTACCAGGCGCAATAGCACCTAGAGCAACAGCCGCTATACCTGGGTCAGGTGGAACACACCGGTAATAGTCACCCTCGGCACTAAAAGACAAAGCATTCATGGCAGAGATAATAGCATCATATTCTAGGTCAAAGATAGCAACTCCCGACCTAAGCAGATCCGTCCAGCGAGGGCGCTCGACGTCGTCACCAAACTCAGCACGCCAGCCGTCGTCAAGGCGGGAGAAGCAGCGGTGCTCAGTGTGAAACTTCCCGCATGTCTGGCCCGCACGGACATCCGTGCGAATGACATACGGGCAGGTCTCACTACCCCCACCCGTCCCACGCTGAACCAACCACTCACGGAGCTGCTGGGGCGACTGGGTCTCGCTCCGACGCTGCTGCTGCTGTCGCTGGCCACCACAAGGGCCTCCACGCCGAGGTCCAGACCTACCACCACCAGTCCCACCGCCTCCACTGCCGCCACTCCCTCCGCTGCCTCCACCGCCGCCACCAGAGCCCCCACTGCCGCCACCAGTCCCACCGCCGCCACCACCTCCACTGCCTCCACCACCTCCACCGCTGCCCCCACCACCGCTCCCACTGCCACCTCCACCACCACCGCTGCCACCTCCACCACCCTGGCCACCCTTGCCCTTGCTGCTGCGGCGCTTCGCACTAGTCGAAGCAGCACCGACGTCCTCAGTAACAGAGACGTCTGCAACAGCGGCAGAGGCGAAGGAGGGGGAAAGGGGGGAGGGGGAGCACCCCTCAAAGAAGGGCGGGCGCGGAGTGCCACGGGCAGCATCTACAGCAACTGCACTAGTCTCAGCTGCGAGGAGATGCTGCTCGAGGAGGTCAACAGTGAGGGAGGTGGGGTCAAGGGAGAGAAAGTGGTCCCTGACAGAGCGAAGAGAGTCAGGGAGGCGAGAGACTATGAAGTAGAGGGTGATGAATATGGGGGGCTGGTTCATGGCAAGGAACTCAGTAGGGACGGTAGCGCGGTAGCAAGCGTCGCAAGTGCGCAGGTGGGTAACCAGGTCCGCTACGGTGGCAAACGCCGACAGCTCAGGGAACAGGTAGGGCAATAGCAGTCTGCCTAGAGCAGCAGTGGCAGGGGAGGAGTAGCGAGCAACGACAGCGTCGTACAGGGCCAATGCTGTCCTATGCTGTCCAAAGTGAGTACATTCGGCCACCGGCAGGTGGTTGCGAATGGCTAAGCGGGCAGTAGCGTCACGAGACACCCATTGGGAACGAGTCCCACCGTCAGCTGTGGCGAGAGGGGCTGGAGCGACACCGGACACGTGGTCAAACAGTGAGACACTGTCCTTAATATCGCTCAAAAGATACAGTTGCAGATCGTCGTGCCACGTGTCAAATGCAACCGGTCTGCCCTCATGATCGAACGCTAGAACTCTAAGCGAAGCCATAGTGGCGCAGCACTCAGGAGCAGCAGTAGCAGCAGTAGCAGCAGGAGCAGCAGCAGCAGTAGCCAAGGGGCCAAGGGGCGGGGCCGAGGGGCCTAGGGGCCGAGGGGCAAAACACGAGGGTGGCGGGGCCGAGGGGCCGAGGGGCCGAGCTAGGGGCGACGGGGCCGACTCTAGGGGCGACGGGGCCAACGGGGCCGAGGGGCCGAGCTAGGGGCGACGGGGTCGACGGGGCCAACGGGGCCGAGGGGGGCGGCTAGGGGCGACGGGGTCGACGGGGCCAACGGGGCCGAGGGGCCGAGCTAGGGGCGACGGGCCGGGGCCTAGGGGCAACGGACGCGGGCCTAGGCTAGCAGGGCAGTAGGTGGTGGGCCCAAAAACAGACTGGTCCTAGGGGACCTGCTCTGAAACCATGTTAGAATGTTGTGAACGAGAATGAATGAACTAGCAAAGAGTTGGGTACAAATACTAACCCTTAATTGGGTTGTACCCCTTATGGGCTACCCCACTATAGCTTACACAAATGTATAAGCTATCATGTTCTGACAGGTACAAGTACTACCCCTAATTGGGTTGTACCCCTTATGGGCTACCCCACTATAGCCTTCACAAATGTAAGCTCTATAACATTCTGATACACAAAGTCACAACACAGTCCGAGCATAAGCAAAGGGCCACAAGGCCAGTTCACATGCAGAGTTATATAAAAGAGAACAAACAATATAGTGATCATATCCTAGCAAGTGTAAGCATGCAGGTATATATATTTATATATATATATATGACAGTACAAGCAAAGTCAAGCAGTGAGCAAGTGAGGCAAAGTAGGCACAAGGCCTAACACAGTAGAGAAGCGCTGATGATCATCAGGCGGAAGTGCCTTGGTGAATATATTGTCGAATTATGTTTTACATATTTGATAAATGCTTGTAGTCGTAGTGTAGTTATTATGTTTTGTTGGTGGTGCACCCCTAGCTCTTGCCTAAATGCACTATTGTTCCTATAGTGCAACATCCCTTCTAGTTCTCAACTCTCTCGAAACCACATCCCCTACCTCTCGACACTCATGTCAATCTCCATCACCCTAAAGCTATGGCTCCTTAGATACTCTAGCCTAGCTACTAATTCTGACATATATAAGCAGTGTTGGTCCTAGTGGCCACGTACGCGAGACGAAGCTGGCCACGCTGCTGCAACTCTCGAGCAAGGAAGTATCGCAGAGCGATGTGCTTCGTTCTGTGCTCCAGTATGTGCTTCTGACACAAGGCAATCATGGCCTTGTTGTCTATGTACAGAACTGGAGGCGAACAAGGCTGCTCTCCCAAGTCAGTCAGCAGGTAGGTGAGCCAGCGTAGCTCCTATGCAGCCATGGCCCCGGCGTAGATCTCAGCCTCACAGTTGGAGCTGAGAACCGAAGACGAGCGGGTAGACCGTTAGGAAACAGAGCCGGAACCGAGGCTGACGGTGTAACCCTGTGACGACCGCTGCGTAGCTGAGTCGTCAACCCAAGAAGCGTACGCGTGACCAGTGAGGACAGTTGGACCTCGTCCTCCAAGCACGAGCCCCATGCTTGACGTACTGCACAAGTAACGCAGTACCCTCTTCGCAGCATCCCAGTGCACTTTTCGGTGTCTACCGGGAGCCACGTAGCGAGCCAGGAGGCTAAGAGGGTACGCGAGGTCACGTCGTGTGCTCATCATCAGGTACATGAGGCAACCCACAAGCTCTGGGTACGGACCACTCGGCTCTACGGACTCGTCCGAAGGTGGAGCTGAGAGCGAGTGGCCGGTAGACAGAGGAGTGGGCTGTGGCGAGGAGAACTGGAAGCCGAAGCGCTGAAGGACCTGGTGCACCAAATGTGACTGAGTCAGGGTGATGGTGCGCCATGCTCTGTCCCGAGTGATCTGCAAGCCAAGATAGCTGCGCAGTTCACCTAGGTCAATGCATATGTGTCTCTTCTGCAGCTCCAACTTTACAAGGGTCAGTGCCTCAGTGTCCGTAGTGGCGAAGTGCAGGTCGTCGACGTACACTAGGACGTAGAACGGCGGCAGCGAGGTGTCGGTGCGTAGAAACAGCGACGGGTCAGCAGTAGCAGGAGTAAACCCAAGAGCCGCATGTGTTGTCCTCAGTGTGTCGTGCCACTCACGAGGCGCGTGGCGGAGACCGTAGACTGGCCGGCGGAGGCTCCACTGGGTACCTGCAGGAAACGACCCAGTGAAGCCAGGTGGGCGGCGCAGCCAGATCTCCTCGTGAAGGCTGCCCTGTAAGAAAGCTGTGCTGAAGTCCAGAGAGTGCAACTCGTAGTCACGCTGAGCAGTGACTGCAGCAACACCCGAAGAGTAGTCATCTTCGGGGTGGGGGAGAAGTTCTGGAAGTAGTCGACCCCCTGTCGCTGACTGAAGCCTCTAGCAACATAACGCGCCTTGAAGGCAGGCGGAGAACCAGGCGGCGGCTTCAACCTGAAAATCCACATGCCATCGTCTATGTTCGCGCGAGATGGGGGAAATGCGTCGACGTAGGTGCCTGTGGACTTCCAGGATGCCATCTCGGCATCCATGGCTGCCTGCCACTGAGAGGAGTAGGGACGCGTAATCGCCTCTGCGTAAGAGCGCGGGTTCGGGATGTCTGGTGCATCCGGGTCTCCCTAAGGGGCAAGCAGCATGGAAGCGAAACGAGGTACAGCAACTGCAAGACACTCAAAGTCCTCCTGCCTGTCCTCAAGGACGTCCGTGCCAAGAGCACACTCACCCCCGACGGACGGAGGACTGGCAGACTCAGACTCATCAACAAGAGCAGTGGCATAGTCTAGACGACAGACAGCAGCAAATTCAACCAGCTCAGCAACGAGGGCAGACGCAGCAGTGGACTCAAAAGAAGGGTCACTGACAACAGTGGCGAGGAGACGAGAGACAGTGGGACTGGCAGCACAAGCGCGGTAAGACTCAGGGTCAGGGACGGCAGGAAGAGAGGACTCATGAGGAGGCGGCAGAGGAACACGCAGTGGAACAGAGGAAGGACGAAGTGTCATAGCGTGGGAGCCGGGGACAGGAGGAGGACGCGGACAAGGAACGCGACGACCCGTGCGAACAGCGCGAACAGGGGAGGCAGGACGAGATGCAGGCTCACGACGCTTTGTAGGGCCACCGGGGTGCTCAGCGTAAGCAGAAGGAGCAGGCAGTGGGGAGGCTGGCTGTAACGACGGCTGCGACTGGTCAAGGGGTGGACACAGTAGGGGAGGAGTAAGGCCAGTAGAAGACAGGACACCAAGAACCTGCTGAAGCAGGGGAACGAAGTACGGTCGCGGCCGCACAGTGCCTCCAGCACCAGTACCACCAGCACCCCCAGCTCCAGCACCTCCAGCTCTAGGGTCAACAGCTCCAGCTCCTCCAGCTCCAGCGCCACCAGCACCAGTGCCTCCAACTCCAGGGCCTCCAGCCCCAGCAGCTCCAGGCTCCGTAGGGTCTCCAGCTCCAGCGCCCCCAACACCACCAGTCCCGGTAGCTCCATTACCCCTGGTACGAGCACCTCCAGGACTAGCAGCCTAGCACCTCCAGTACCACCAGCTCCAGCAGTATCTCCAGCACCTCCAGCTCCAGTGTCTCCAGCAGCAGAGTCCCCAGCTCCGGCAGCTCGACTCTGAAGGCGGGTGCGCTGAGCAAACCACTCGCGCAGCTGCTGCGGGGACCGAGGCTCCGGCCGAGGAGACAGTCGTGGCGAAGCACCCGCAGGACCTCTAGCAGAAGCAGTACCCCGAGGCTCAGCAACCCCAGACTCCGCACCCTTAGACTCAGCACCCCCAGGCTCCACGCCCTCAGACTCAGCACCCCCAGGCTCCGCACCCCCAGACTCAGCACCCCAAGGCTCCGCACCCCCAGGCTCCGCAACCCCACGCTCAGCACCCCCAGACTCCGCACCCCCAGGCTCAGCACCCCCAAACCCGGCACCCTCAGACTCAGCGCCCCCAAGCTCCACACCCCCAGGCTCCGCACCCCCAGACGCTGCACCTCGAGCAGCACCTGAGTCGCCAGCCACCTCAACAGGCACAGTACCAGGGAGAGGGTCTACCTGCAACACACCTGAGGGAGCAGGACCCTGAGGCGGGAGGGGGTGTACCGGAGGGGGACCGGGAGCAAGGAAGAGCGGCGGGGGCGGGGGAGGGGCAGAGCAGTAGGGGAAGAGACAGTAAAAGGGAACCGACTTGTCAAACGTGACGTCCTGAGAGGGGAAGACACGGCGCGAGGTGGGGTGGTAAAACTGCCAGCCAGGCGCGTCAGGGACAAAGCCAAGGAAGACGCAAAGGATAGAGCGGGCAGAGAGCTTGTCTGCGGATGTATCGCGGACAAAGGCACGAGAACCCCAGACCCGGAACACCGACGCATCGCCAACCTTCCCTGTCCAACGCAGTGTAGGCGAGGTCTCCGGCAAGGAGACACGGGGCCAAAGGTTGAGCTGATGCGCAGCGTACCGGACCGCAAACAGCCACAGAAAATGGGGGGCAGGCGCATGGATCATGGAGGTATGAGCGACCTCCATGACTATGCCAATGCGACGCTCAGCAATCCCATTTTTCTGCGGTGAGGCCGGAAGCGTGAACGACCGGAGGATGCCCTCCTCATGACAGAAGTCCCGCAGGAGGTCTGAGGAGAACTCACCACCTCTGTCAGAGTGCAGACGTAGGACAAGAAGGTCCTGGCGGAACCGCTTGCGAAGCTGGAGACGGACTGTGCGGATCCATGGGATCAAGACATCAACGACCTGACCCTTGCTGCGCAAGGGGAAGACCGTGGTGTACCGCGTGTAGTCGTCAAAGACCAGCAGAAAGTAGCGCTCGCGGCCCTGTCCAGTGTCGCGGGCTGGGCCCCACACATCCATGTGGAGAGTCTGCAGGGGAGCAGTCGTCGGGGGAAACGAGGAGGAATGAGGAGCGGCGCGTTGCCGCCCCTCGACGTACGGAAGGCAGGGCGGGGCAGGCGAGGGCGGGAGGGGAGGCAGAGACCTGGGTAGACCAGAGACAAGAAGACGGGAGTACATGCCACGAAGGCGTGGCAGGGAGGGGTGACCCAGGCGGTGGTGCCACAGAAGAGTCTGGTGCGACAGGAGGCGACACGAGCAAGGGGCTGCTACCGGACCTGACGCGGACACCTGGGCAGGCGCAGCTACCTGAGGAGGCTCAGTAGCCAGTGTGTACAGACTCGTCCCAGGCGGACGAGTGAACGTGGCCAGGTGGCGGCCCGTCTGTGTACACGTGCAGATTGACACACGCTGACCCCCAGGAGTGGTGGTAGTGACCATCGCATCCTGGAGGGCAGCGGTACTCACCAAGTTTGTAGAGAATGAGGGGAGGTGAAGTCCTGACAGTCAGCCGGACGGAACCGCCGGAAACGGGAGAACAGTGGAGGAACGGGCAAGGACTGGGCCCCCGGAGGGGTCAGCCAGCCTGACCGACACAGGTGCAGAGAGAGGAGTGAGGGTGGTGCTGTCGCGAAAGAAACAGCGTGAGGCACCTGAGTCAAGTGTGAAGGTGTGCAAGGCCTCAGCAGGCGCAGTACCAGGGATAATAGACTCACTAGCACCTAGAGCAGCAGCCTCTATACCTGGGTCAGGTGGCACACACAGGTAATAGTCACCTTCAGCACTAACGGACAAAGCATACATAGCAGCAAGGATAACATCATAGTCTAGGTCAAAGATAGCAACTCCAGACCTAAGCAGCTCTGCCCAGCGGGGGCGCTCGGCCTCGTCACCAAACTCTGCGCACCAAGCGTCGTCGAGGCGGGAGAAGCAGCGGTGCTGAGTGTGAGGCTTCCTGCATGTCTGACCAGCACGGTCAGCCGTGCGAATGACATACGGGCAGCTACCACTACCCCCAGACGCCCCACGCTGAGAAACCCACTCACAAAGCTGCTGGGGCGACGGGGTCTCGCTCCGACGCTGCTGCTGCTGCCTCTGGCCACCTCCCAAACCTCCACACTGAGTAGCTCCAGCCCGACCGCCACCACTCCCACTGCCTCCACTACTGCCACCCCCACCGCTGCCACCACCGACTCCACCAAAGCCCCCACTCCCGCCACCACTCCCACTACCGCTACCACCTCCACTTCCTCCACCACCTCCACTGCTGCCCCCACCACCACCCCCGCTGCCACCGCCACCACCCCTGCCACCCTTGTCCTTGCTGCTGCAGCACTTCGCACTAGCAGAAGCAGCCTCGACGCCCTCAGCACCAAGGACGTCAACTGCAGCAGCAGAGGCGTAGGAGGGAGCAAGGGGGGAGGGGGAGCACCCCTTAAAGAAGGGCGTGCGTGGAGTGCCACAAACAGCACCTACAGCGACTACACTAGTCTCACCTGCAAGGAGGTGCTGCTCAAGGAGGTCAACAATGAGGACTGTGGGGTCAAGGGAGAGAAAGTGGTCCCTGACAGCGCGAAGAGAGTCAGGGAGGCGGGTGACTATAAAGTAGAGAGTGATGAACATCGGGGGCTGGTTCTTGTCAAGGAACTCAGCTGGGGCGGCAGCACGGTAGCGAGCGTCGCTAGTGTGAAGGTGGGAAACCAGGTCCTCTACCGCGGCAAAGGCGGACAGCTCGGGAAACAGGTAGGGCAGTAGAAGACGGCCTAGAGCAGCAGTGGCAGGCGAGGAGTAACGGGTGACTACAGCGTCGTACAGTGCCTGTGCTGTCTTGTGCTGTCCGAAGTGAGCGCATTGAGCTAACGGCAGGTGGTTGCGAATGGCTAAGCGAGCAGCAGCGTCACGAGTAAGCCACTGTGAGCGAGTCGCACTGACAGCTGTCTCGGGAGGGGCAGGAGCGGCGCCAGACGTGTGGTCAAAAAAAGAAACGCTGTCCCGAGAGTCACTCGGTAGGTACAGCTGCAGGTCATCGAGCCACGTGTCAAATTGTATAGGACGGCCCTCATGATCGAATGCGAGCACGCGGAGGGAAGCCATAGCGGCGCAGCACGCAGGGCGGGCAGAGGCCGGGCAGCGCAGGAAACAGGGCAGGCAGCAGCAAGGGGCGGTGCGCAGGCTGCAAGAGGGGCGGCTCGAGGGCCTAGGGGCGGCGAGAGGGCCGCAAGGGGCAGCTAGCAGAGCAGCAGGGGCGGCTAGAGGGCCACCAGGGGCGGCGCGCGGGGCTGCAGGGGCGAGGGGCAGGCCGGAATGGGCGGCGCGCGAGGCCTGGGGTCGACGGGCGGGCCGGGGCCTAGGGGCGACGGGCGCGGAGCGACGGGCGACGGGCCGGGGCCTTGGGGTGACGTGCGACGGGCCGGGGCTAGGGGCGACGGGCCTAGGAGCGACGGGCGTCGGGCCGGGGCCTAGGGGCGACGGGCGATGGGCCGGGGCTAGGGGCGACTGGCCGGGGCCTAGGGGGCGACGGGCGACGGGCCGGGGCCGGGGACTAGGGGTGACGGGCGACGGGCCTGGGCTAGGGGCGACGGGCCGGGGCTAGGGGCGACGGGCCTAGGAGCGACGGGCGTTGGGCCGGAGCCTAGGGGCGACGGGCGATGGGCCGGGGCTAGGGGCGATGGGCCGGGGCCTATGGGGTGACGGGCGACGGGCCGGGGCCTAGGGGCGACGGGCCTAGGAGCGACGGGCATCGGGCCGGGGCCTAGGGGCGACGGGCGATGGGCCGGGACTAGGGGCAACGGGCTGGGGCCTAGGTGGCGACGGGCGACGGGCCGGGGCCTAGGGGCGACGGGCGACGGGCCGGGGCCTAGGGGCGACGGGCGACGGGCCGGGGCCTAGGGGTGACGGGCGACGGGCCGGGGCTAGGGGCGACGGGCCTAGGGTCGATTGGCAGGCTGCACGAGGGCGGCGCACTGGGCAGCAGGTGCGGCACGAGGGTCGTTAGGGGCGGCATGGCGGCTAGTGGGGGAGCGCTGTGGTGGGCCCAAGAAAATCGGTCCTAACGAAGGACCTGCTCTGAAACCATGTCAAAGTATCGAACGAGAATGAATGAACTATGAAAGAGTTGGGTACAAGTACTAACCCTAATTGGGTTGTACCCCTTATGGGCTACCCCACTATAGCCTACACAAATGTAAGCACTATAACATTCTGACACACTAGTGATCCTCGATTGATCCTAAGGAAGGGTTACAGGCTCGTTGTCATGGGGGGTTATGGGTGCACTGACCCCGCTACTTAACAAGCCCTTTTATCCCAATGGTCTAGTGGTTGGGATTTTGACATGGTATCAGAGCGAAGGTCTCGGGTTCGAATCTCAGTGTGTGCACTTCGGGCATCCCAGTGCGGGGGGGTGTCAGAGGTGCACTTGTGATCCCCGATTGATCCTAGGGAAGGGTTACAGGCTCGTTGTCCTGGGGGGTTATGGGCGCACTGACCCGCTACTTAACAAACCATTTTATCCCAATTGTCTAGTGGTTGGAATTCTGACACATATCACTATTTTCTACCCAATTTCGATGAGGCATCAAAATACAGGCGAACCCACTTTTCGATGGTCGTTACAGGCGTTAGTGGTGCAGGTCACGTCGCATTGCTTCATACCTATTGTATCCCCAGGCACCAGTCTTTGTGCCCTACAAGCCCCTTGCAACCGCATTGCACCTAGAGCCGCCACAAGGAGCAGGTGATGGAGATGTATGGTTGGCAAGTGGGACAGGTCAGAGCACAGAGGGAGATGTACGGGAGGCATTGTAGAGGAGGGAGATGTATGGGAGGACAAGCCCCTTTCGAACCGCGCATTGCTCGCATCTCATTTCTTGCCGAGTCGCAGTGGCTCCCACCCCACACTTGTCCATGTGGCGAAAGTGTTGTGTCTGCCAGAGCCGCTTCGCGAGCCTGTTCATCAATTGTGGCGACAAAGCATAGGGCTGGCAGGAGTTTCACGAACAAACACGAGGATTTCGCTCTTCATGGTATCCCGATTCGTTTTGCACAGAATCTGATTTTCCTTCCCGCCACAGCTCTTCCTCTAGCACACCACCACGATTTCCCACACGGACATTCGAACACAGCAATTCTCGAATTCCACATTTCCATGAACAGCGCAAGCCGCCAGAAGCCATATTGGGAGATAAGGACCCGATCGGGTTCTTCCATGGGACCCCACCTGCGCGACGCGAGAAACCGAGTTATCCAAGTTCAAATACCACCGTGTGTGTCCACTCTCTCATCACTTGCTCTCTCCGCTCCAAGCATCTCCACGCCTCTAGTACCATCTTATCACACGCACTGCTTCTGCTCCACGTGCGACTGGCACTCCGAATCCGTTTCTCTTCACCTGCGGTACAACCTATCCCACTTGTCTTCGCGCTGATAGCATCAGCATGGCTGCAAGACTCTCTCTGCTTCTACTCGCCGCGCTCATGGCGTGCGCCGCTCACGCCACAACGGCCGCGAAGATCTCGCAGATGTACGTCTTCGGCGACGAGTCGGCGGACGTGGGAAACGCGAATTACTTCAAGCAGGCGGCCGTGAAGGCCAACAAGCTGCCGTACGGCGTCAACTTCAAGCCCGCGTCGGGCCGCTTCTCCGACGGCAAGCTCGTCGTCGACTACCTCGGTACGACACTCTCGGAGGCAGTAGCGCCAGTCTTTTGTTTCTTTGTGCAAAACTGTCATGTTCAATCTTTCCCCGACGGCAAGCTCGTCGTCGACTACCTCGGTGATAATCCGCGCAGAAATTCCGTTTCTCTCGATAGTAGTTCCGACTCGTAACTACAAAGGCCGTGTTCGACCATTTTCTCCGTAAACCGCGAGTCGAGTATATTCGTGCTTTTTAAGCATTTTCAACCTGGTTTTTTCTCCTCTCCCCCTCTCTCTTGCCTTCCAACAGCCGACTTCCTCGCGATTCCCTCGCCGCGCGCCGATCTCGCGCCCCGCAATGCGTCGCTTCCTTTCAGTGGCCTCGACTTCGCCATGGCTGCTGCTGGCGCGAAATCCGGCACCAACGGCGGAAAGGTAACTACATCATTATCAACCGGTCTTCCGCATCGCATCTCCACAGTGATTCGTAACCTTACAATTGTAAACCCGCGGCATCGTGAATCACATTCTTCTTATACTCTTCTCGCGTCATGACGCTGGACTCTCTTGTGTTTGGCTTCGCTGTCTCCTCACGGCAGACGCGCGGGCTCCAGCAGCAGTTCAACGAGTTCAAGAAGTGGTTCAACGAGGCCAAGCGCACCAACAACCCCGACCTCGTACGTCCTCGCTGTCGTTCTCTTTTCCAGCTTCCCGTCTGTTTCCTTTTCCATTTTCCTTTCCAATCTCCTTCCCGTTTTCCCTTCTACTCTCCGTTTCCGTTTCTTTCCTAGTCTTCATTCCTTCTGAACCCCTCCCATTTCATTTTCTTGCTCCACAGAAGCTTGACGAGGCTCTGTTTGTGATGAGCATTGGCGCCAACGACTACATTCCGGAGCTCAGCCGTGCACAGCCCAACATGACGACCCTCGTCGCCCTCGCCTCGTCCGTTTCCAACATCGTTATAAACATCACCCAGTCTCTCTACAACCTCACCGGCTCCTCCAACATTCTTATTGTTGACCTGCCAAATCTCGGCTGCGCTCCTGTCGTGCGCCGTGCGGCTAAAACCGGAATCAACTGCACGGACGCTGGTAACCAGGTTACCATTATCCACAATTATGCGCTGCTCACGAAGACGGACAAGCTGAGGAACAACCCGGCCCTGCCCATGCCCAAGCTGCTGCTCTTCCGACAGTCTCAAGTCTTCAAGTCCATGATCCAAGTCCCGGCATCTCAAAAATCGGGAAAGGGTTTTCAGTATGCGGTTTTTCGTTCCGCAAACAGTAGGCGAAATGAATCCCCGTATGGTAAGTAAATGTGTACTCTATAGTTACCAATATTGGTTTAGTATGTAAAACGCCACTGTAAAACGATTTTGTATATGCTAAATTCATATTTTTCCTCTGACTTGCTTGCAAATGTTCTCAGATTGTGCCAATCATCAGAAAAATGTGAAACTGCCGAGTAATGGTCATTTTTCGAGTTGGAGGCTGATGGTTTTTTATCGTTTATTCGGTGATATCTGGTGCACCGTTTTTCCCGACAATTTATTATCGTGTGTGACGAGGAATTGCAGCAGATTGTCGAAGCCTCTTCTATTCATTTAAGACTACCCGCCTCGATCCCCGTTTATCTCTGTTTGAGCTAGTTCGCACAACTACGTAGCATGTGGCGCATGTTTGCGCGTTCCATTGTGAATTTGTGCAAGGATCGGCCTGTGCACAACATGTCACCGTTTCAACGTCTGGATGTTTTGTTTATTTCTATTTCTTCGCACAGTTCCCTATTACATCCTATTCCCTAACCATAGGAACTTGTATGAGCTCTTTCGCACAACCACGCAGCACGTGGCGCATGTTTGTGCGTTCCATAGTGAATCTGTGCAAGGATAGGCCTGTGTGCAACATGTCAGCTCGCCAACGCCTGGATGCCATTTTTACCACTATTTATTCACACCGTTCCCTATTACATCCTATTCCCTAGCCATATGAACTGGTTTAAGCTAGTTCGCACAATTACGCAGCACGTGGCGCATGTTTGTGCGTTCCATGGTGAATCTGTGTAAGGATAGGCCTGTACGCAACATGTCACCGTTTCAGCATCTGGAAGTTATTTCTACCTCTATTTCTTCGCACAGCTCCCTAGTACATCCTATTCCCTAGCCATAGGAACTAGTTTGAGCTAGTTCGCACAATTACGCAGCACGTGGCGCATGTTTGTGCGTTCCATGGTGAATCTGTGCAAGGATAGGCCTGTATGCAACATGTCACCGTTTCAACGTCTAGAAAATTTGTTTACCTCTATTTCTTCGCACAATTCCCTATTACATTCTATTCCCTAGCCATAGGTGTGAAAGAACGATGAATGAATGCACTACGAAACAGGTTGGTACAAGTAGGAAAACCTAAAGGTGTTGTACCCCATATTATCTACCCCACTACAGCCTACACAGACTATAGCATATAAGTTTGACACACCCCGAGGGCAGGCACACGGGGCGCGACTCGGGCAGGGACGAAGCGCGCTCCGGGCAGGAAAAAAAAAACTCCAATTTTCGGTGGGCCCTAGGAAACGTTCCCACTAGGGAACCTGCTCTATACCATGTGAAAGAACGAGGAATGAATGCACTAGGAAACATGTTGGTACAAGTAGGAAAACCTAAAAGTGTTGTACCCCATATTATCTACCCCACTACAGCCTACACAGACTATAGCATATAAGTTTGACAATAGGAACTGGTTTGAACTCGTTCGCACAACTACGCAGCACGTGGCGCTTGTTCGTGCGTTTCATTGTAAATTTGTGCAAAGATAGGCATGCGCTCAACATGGCAGCTCGCCAACGTCTGGATGCCTTTTTCAACACTATTTATTTACACATTAGGGAAGTGCATCCTATTCCCTTGCCATAGGAACTGGTTTGAGCTCGTTCGCTCAACTACGTAGCTCCTGGCGCTTGTTCGTGCGTTTGCTGGTCTCGAACTATGCAACAATATGTCAGAATCCCAACCACTAGACCATTGGGATAAAAGGGCTTGTTAAATAGCTGGTCAGTGCGCCCATAACCCCCCAGGCCAACATGCCTGTAGCCCTTCCCTAGGATCAATCGGGGATCACCAGTGGACCTCTAACACCCCCCCGCACTGGGATGCCCGAAGTGCATACACCGGGATTCGAACCCGAGACCTTCGCTCTGATACCATGTCAGAATCCCAACCACTAGACCATTGGGATAAAAGGGCTTGTTAAGTAGCGGGTCAGTGCGCCCATAACCCCCCAGGCCAACATGCCTGTAGCCCTTCCCTAGGATCAATCGGGGATCACCAGTGGACCTCTGACAGAATAGGCCTGTGCGTAACATGTCAACTCGCCAACGTCTGGATGTCTTTTTTACCACCATTTCTTTGTTCAAAAGAGAAAAATGAAGTCCCATAAAGCTGATGCATCAAATTATGTGACCAGTATGGCTGTTAGTATATTTTACCAGATCTTAAACGCAATTGAATGTATGCGTTTTAGTGATTAATTCTATAAAATATCCCGCATGTGTATGCTATTGAATAAAAGGATTTCATTTATGGCCCTTTGTTGCTATCATAGACAGGGATTTTTAAATACCAGTCATTTCACTTGTATGTTTGTCAAATATTTAGCACAGTAATCGGATTTGTAGCTATCCTGTTTTTGTGTGTGTTGTGAAGTTTTAATGACGCGACACGGACAAACACTTCTGCCGACATTTTTCAACATCCACGTCATTTTGGGTAATCATTGGTTCATTCGATTTACAGCAACAATGTCTGGCGATACGGATAGATTTTGATTGGTTACGAAAATTTTTGTGCGATGAGTTTGCTTGAATTGGACTGCCAGCGCAACGCTGCTGAGCAATCGCGCTGCAAATGCTTCCAGCGCAACCGCTGAATATGCCAACCCAGCGCAGCCGCTCAAGTGCCAGCGCAGTGCAACATTGTGCTGCCAAAGCCAGTGCAACCGCGCAGCAGTTGTAAATGTCGCTGGCGCAACTGCGCTGCTGCTGTAACTGCCTCTGGCGCAATTGCAGCAGCGCTCGCCAAACGCACAATCTCCAGCGTCACAAATTCTCTCCCCTCCCCAATCCCCCCAGCCTCCCCCTTCTCCCCATCGCAACTGCTCCAGCTCTCCCACCTCTCTGAGTCTTATTGCGTGTGTTTCCATTCACGTCTCAGCAGAAGCGGATTGGTGCTCTACGTGCGTTAGTACGCCATTTCCCTTCAGATCTCCGGTCGCCCTCGTTCACTTGCCTAACTTAGCGTGCATCACCTTTAACCGTTACTGCCATGCCTTTCGTGTCTGCGTTAGATTTTTGTCAGCCTGTTCTTATAGCTAGGGTTTACTCCTGGCGAGAATCACGGCAGTGGGCGTGAAGTGAACTGCGCTACCTGCTGCTAGCGGCGGAGTGTGTGGTGGCGTAAGGCGCACGTTCTTCTTCTTCTGCTGCTGCTGCTGCTGGTGCTGCTAGTAGGATTCGCGACTGAGGGCGTGACGCAGTCTGGTTTCTTGTCAATTTGGCGCACGGTCGCTCTCAGTGAGATCCGATCTGTGCTATTGCTCTGCAGTTGCTTGTACGCTTTTGTTCTTTTGTAACATTTGACCGTTTTTGCTGCAGGCCTTCAAGGGAAGCTCCCTCAATGAAATTTCCGTGCCAGCTACTCATCCACACTGCCTACATCTTTCTGTTGTTTTTATGTGCTACCTTATGCAACGGCGATGACAGTTGTTTCACTTTCAGACCTTATTTGTATTGCCGTTTTTTGCAGCGACTATCATTTTTAAAGGTACGTGGTGGTCTCTGCCGTTCCATGTGATTTCCACCTGAACTGTGTGTCGTTTGTATTTTCAGGAAGTTCAGTGCCGATATATGCGTCGTGTATTCAGCAAAGTTAGTAGAGCCTCTGATGCAATATCTTCATGTATTGTGTACATGCAACTCTAATATAAATATTTTTAACACACACAATGATCCTAACATTTAAACAAATTTGTTACTGATTTGTGTGGTTGCACTAGTTGCTAGTATGGGAATTTTTCGTTCCAAATATATGTGATTTGCTATGTTTGCATAACATAATTTTGCAGATTATATACTTGCCAGTATGGAATTGTAAACAGATGGTGAAACAAATGCATACCAAAGAGTATGTTTTTGTTAGTGAAGTTGGTATCGTTTTGGTATGCATTGGTGCTCTACCGTTTACATACTAATCCAAACATACTAAATACCTACGACGCATGCTACTTTATGGTATCCCTAATGACCCATACTATTTGTATACTTCAGGATATGTTGCAAGTATATCTACGATATGTAAAACGATTCATGAAATTTGAGATGGGCCTCTGGTGAGACCCCTCATTTCCCCCCTTGCCTCTCCCCTCTCCCTCTCTCCTCACTTCTATCTAGCTCTCTCCCTCCCCTCCTCCCTCGTCTTCCAATTTCAACCACTAAAGCTCCGTCTTACAATTTTTCCTTCATCATTTTTTCCCTTCGCACCATCACACCACTCCTCAACTCCTCGTCACGCCACACTCTCACCCCTGTCCCCATCCCTCCCCTTACCCCCTTCCAGGGCTGACGAATCAGACGCACCCGTGCTGCGGGGCCGTTACAAGCACGGGGGTGGTGGTGGCGTGTGCTCAGACCATTGGTAACGGCAAGACAGCAGTCACGGGAGGTGCGTGTGCAGCGCCGGGCAAAGCCGTGTGGTGGGACGATCACAACCCCACGCAGGCGGTGAACCAGAAGGTCGCCAACACCCTCTTCTTCTCCACCAACACCGCCATGGTCCGCCCCAACGGCCTCCGCAAGTTCTACGCCCTCTAGGAGCCAAGGGGTGCAACACTTATGCACACTAGTCAAGCGGCTGGGCTGCTGCTATTCCTGTTATCTTCAGATTTTTCGGTGGGGGGATTGAAGATGGAGGGATTTCTTGAGCTGTGCTCCTCTGCACCTGGGTGACTTGGTATTTGGGCCTTTTTGTTACCCAGCGTGAAATAAGGACCAGAGTATTCATCTGGCAAGGACGCAGGCTGCTTTTCTTTCGAGGAATTTATTTGTTCATTGGGAATGTATTCATTGGACGAGTAATTTGACAAGCTGATTAGTATACAGTAAGGGTACATTCCTGTGGGGACACTTGTGTCTCAATCCCCGTTTTCCCGAGTCGCGCCTGTTAATTTTCCCAATGTTGTGTCACAAACATCGAATGTACCGCGATGTAGGGCGACATATTGGCAGGTTCAGTTGGACACGTTTCACTGGCGGGGATCAAAAAGAGATGTACAGGTGTGTGCATTTGACTGGGTGACAGTACACCCGTATTTTCAACCTCCGAGCAGGGGCGTGGTTTCGATGCGCGGGATCTTTTCCCTCGCAAAATTGGCATTTTCAGATGTCCAGGTGCATGTGGTCGTGTCGGGCATTTCGAGTCGCGTGCGATTCTTTAACAATGACGGGTCGTTTCACAATTCGACAGCGATGTCAGCGCGTTTCACGCTGACCAATAATAAATACAGTACAAGTCGCCGAAAGCCGATTCGCATTTGGGACACAACACAGTTTATGTTGTTTTTGGGTGTCACAAAGTGATTGAGACACAAGTGTCCCCACAGGAATGTACCCTAAGCTGCCTCAACGGTGCATTCAGCAGCCAATTCGATAAAACCATATGGATGTGTTGTCTACACATGTGGAAAACATGGTGTCATGACAATCATACGGTAGCTTCCCTACTCCACTTCAAATTATCTGGCAGATTTTTGAACTCATAAGCAACAAGAGCGTGTTTCCTACGGCCGCTTATCAGACACACCTCTTGTCAGACTTGAGTCATGTGGTTCAATGCGTTTCAGTGCGATCAAATGCAATGACGAGCGTTACAGAGCGGCGCGACACGAAACTGATTTCCTTAGCATAGGACCCTATGTGTACACCGATCATGCACAAAATACCCTGATAAAGTAGCATGTGCCAGACACCCTTGCTCAACGATACCCAACCCACGAACCAGAGGAAATGCTCGAGCCCTTTGAGCCGACCGAAAACGTCGTGTGGTGTGAGTCGTCTTGAATGTGAGCAAGAACAATGTCACACTCCCTCTATCCTCTATCCTCTATCCTCGGCCCGCGGAGCAGAGGGGCTGCACTGCACAGGTACGGTATGTCAGGATCTATACAGCACAGCACAAGCACAGTGTGGCACATCACACGTCCCCTCTATACTCCCTATGCTCAGTCGGAGGAGAGGAGGGTCTGCACAGGTATGTCAGGCAGGATCTATAAGACGCCTCACAAGCACAGCCCGGCACATGACATGCCCTCTCTATACTCCCTATGCTCAGTCGGAGGAGCGGAGGGGCTGGGCAAGGCCGTCGGCACCAGGGGTGGGAGCGTTGTGCAGGAAGATGTACCAGTTGAGGCTCGTGGCTATGGACGCCCTGTGGAGGGGTTAAGAGGGGTGGTGTGTGGTTAAGGAGTGAGTGGTGAAGGGTGTGAGTGGTGAAGGGTGTGAGTGGTGAGCGACCAAGTAGCTAAAATTGCAGCAATGCAAAGAGAGTAAACAGTGACCGATGAGCGACCTCTGAGGCACGTCAGCAGGATTGGTGATGTTGAGACGGGAGAAGGTGGGACGCGCTAGGTCGCGGGTGGTTACTTACCAGACGATGTCGGGCCAGAGGAGGAAGGAGGCGAGCTTGCTGAGGTGACATTTGAGTTGACTCAAAAGCAGATCAAACGGAGGGAGAACGTGGGAAGCGGAGAGGGTGCAGTGCGGGTGGTTACTTACCAGACGATGTAGGGCCAGAGGAGGAAGGAGGCGAGCTTGCTGACAGGCCAGAAGACAACGATGGTGCTGAACACTGACAGCCACAGCAGCACTATCTCCGCCAAAGCCCAGTCCTGCACACATGCGGTGGGGGAGGGGAAGTGTGGGGTTGGTTAGAGGCACGTGGGAAAGGCCTGAGGCGTTCACAGCAGCACTATCTCCGCTAGCGCCCAGTCCTGCACGGATGCGGTGGGGGAGGGAATTTGGGGCGCAGGAAAGGCGCATAGAAACGACTGTTGAGGCACCTCAAAGTCAGGAAAGGCGCATAGAAAAACGATATCTCCGCTAGAGCCCAGCCCTCCATGGATGAGGTGTAGGAGGGCAGGGGAGGATGAGGACAGTTGGAAGGACAGCAGTCCGCAGAGATCCTGAGGCACGCACTGTGCGGGAGGGCAGGGGTACATGCATGGACTAGCCTCCAAGAGCTGGCCACTCATTTATGCTGCTCCAGTCGACTATCCTTCCAGTTGTAGACGATTTTGGAGAGTTTTCAGAGATTTCCCGCTGCCCAAATGCCTCTCATCGTCCCACCCCACTAGCCGCCCCACTACCGCCCCAACTACCACCCCACTACCACCCCACTACCACCCCACTACCGCTCCACTACCACCCCACTACCGCCCCACTACCACCCCACTACCGCCCCACTACCACCCCACTACCACCCCGCTAGCCTCCCATAGCCACCAACCGAGCTGCACCACTCACAATCTTGTGCATGCCAAAGAAGAGTGGCGTCCAGAGGAAGTTGAGCAGCAACTGGTGTGCAGGGACACACAGGGATGGGGAATGATCGACACGGGCAGACGTCAGCGGAGTGGCAGATCATGAGTGGCAGATCATGAGTGGCAGATTGTTCAGAAGTACTCATGATCAAGAGCGGCAATTCTAAGTACGGATGGAAGGCCTTTGAATTGTGCAAACGCCTTGGTCTGTATGTATCCATGCTGCTGTGTATTGTGTGAAGAACGCGAATGCTGGAACAAGGCACGGAGAATAGTCATGAGATCGCAAAGAAGAGAGTGAGCGGGGGGTAGGGGAGCGGGTGGGTGGTGGGAGGGAGGGAAGAGTAAGAGATGGAAACTGAGTAGGGAGGGACATTGTTGAGGTTACCTGAAACAGGTATATGCCCAGCGGAAAAGCTTGCAGAGAGAATCCTGCATGCTCATAGCACAGAGGCAGCATGAAGGTTCGCACACAAGTGTGTGAGGCGAAGAGTCACTGAGAGACTGACGCATTTCGTGTGAAGCAAACTGGAGCGACCAATGCGCAATAGTGGAACCAGGGCAGTCAACGTGTGTGACACAAAGGCAGCAGAGCGTACGTGGAACAGAGAGAGGGACAGGGGAGGCAGGGTGTGTGAGGGGAGGAAATGAAGGCATAAGAGCCTTTTGTGGGTATTGCGCACCTCCTTGCAGCCACACGAGCCAAGCAGCAACGCCCATCATGATGTAGAGGTTGATCCACACCACTGGGAACACCCACCCCTGCTCATGTTTCAAGCAATAGGGGCAGAGGGAGAGAGGCAGAGGGAGAGAGGCAGAGGGAGAGACATTTTTTTTTTTTTTTGTCGGCTAGAAAATCACCCGCTACGCTACAAGACGCCCATCATGATGTAGAGGTTGATCCACACCACTGGGAACACCCACCCCTGTACATGGGACAGACAGATACACAGAGAGCAACAGAGATAAAGGCAAGGACAGTAGCAGAGACGGACCAGGGACCGAGGCAGAGAAGACAGAGACCGACAGACACAGGGACGGAGTTGCAAGGGAGACGCATCTTAACGGAGGAACTGACTGAGCGCCAGTGAAACAACGTTTTCTTGCTCAATTGTTTCCATGCTGGATCATGTCATAGCTACTCGCATCTACTGTGTCATGCCCCAAACCACCCTCTGCTGCCCCCCACTGCTCCATTTTTTCAGCCCACGCACTCACCGGTGGGGTCCACGAGGGCTTGTCCAGGCTCCTGTACCATGCTGCAATGGGTACAGCGACAAGGGTGGTGTAGATTTGATAAGCATTGGACGAAATTGAAAGGGTTTGTCGAGGCTGCGTATCATGCTGTAACGTGGACACGGAACGGAGTGGTGTACGTGGCAACAGTTACGGTTGCGACTGAGATAGCAAGCATGTTTGCGAGAAGTTTTGACGACACGCATAAGCGATCAGTGAAAGAGAATAATAAGACGAATGATGAGGGCATTGGGATGACTCCTCGGAAGCTTTCTAATAATTCTCAAAAGTGATTGCCATAGAGCAAAATGCGCAATCTAGGGGAGGACGAAGGGCGCAGCGTACTTCAAATCCGTGACATGACAACCTGGCATGATCAGCTACGCGTGGGGATAATAAAACCGTTTCAAATTTGCGAGGGGATTGAAGCAGCCGCGACTCACGCGAATCGCCGCCGCCGAAGAGCGTCGCGGAGAGGAAGCCCTGCCCGATGGGGAGGCCGATGGACGCTGCGAGCATCGCATAGTCGGACCACGTCATTGCGACTCGTAACGACGCTTTGCGACGACGGCGACAATCACAGATGACGGAGAATGCTTGAGAAATGAATAACTCAACGCGCAACTAGTTCAGGAAAACGCCCGAGACAGTGGTGGTAACTGGCAGGCAATAGAAAACAGGCAGCAGGCACCAAGAAAATGGATCGATTTCTGAAATTCCAGTTATGACTTGTTTTGCTTCGATCCAACCTCAATTCAGCTTCCTGTTTCTTGCCGCGCCACCCAAGCCCCCTTCCCCCCAAGAAACAAATTCGCCCCCTCGGGGAACAAATTATCTCCCCTGTCCCCCCTCGGAGCACACCTCCACGTGAAATGCCAACTCAGCCGCATCTTTCCCCCGAGCCCTTCCCCCACGGGGCGCTGTACGCGGAAAAAGCGCCTGCGCGCGCTGCGAGCCACATGTTTGACTCCAGGAGGTGCTTGGACACGCGGCGAACCGAGAGCCGCTGGTTGGTGTGTCCGTCGGTGTGGTGCATGACAGCTGTGGTATTATGCATGTTATTCATTGTATCTTAAAGGTAGTCTCGTTATCGCGTCTGATGGTACCGTGAATAAAATTATTTCGTAAAACGCGCGACGGATTCACCTCGAGATTTGTTTTCGTGAACTCCACCAGTCACCACGCGAGCTCGATAGGTTCTAGGACGTTTTTTCAAGAGATCCAAAATAACGCATCGCACAAAAGCTTGAGTACATACGGCATGCTCCCAAATTCCATGGGACAAAGCAAATGACGGTAAAGGGTGTGACTTGTAGAGGTATAATACTGGAGGTGATGACCCTGAACTCCTTCAAGTGGAGCTCATGCACTTGTGCTAAACTTGTCTGCGCTCCAGTTTTTTCTCATTCCTACGCAATCGGAGTCGCATACGTACTATATCATTCTGATAGGCTTTCATTTCCCCAGACGAGCCGTTACCATGAACCGAAACCGCAATAGACCTCCTCCCAGCGGGGCCGATGCGGCTGCTAGTTCTGGAGACATCGTTGTTCGCGGAGGTACTGGGCGGGCATTGCGCGGTGAAAATATGGCAGTCTTACAGGCCGCGAATCGCAACGTGAGGAATCCGAACTATGGGAGAGACATCGAGGTTCACGGAGGCACTGGGCAGGAATCGCGTAGTGTAGATTCAGCAGCCATGCAGGCCTCGATTTGTAACGTGATAAATCCGAACGATGCGAGCTGCTCTGCGAAGAGCATGGATGAGGAGATTCACGCCAAGTGGAACACAGTCATGGCTGCTGTTGACGAAGAGCGGCTGGTTACCAGCATGGAGCTGGAACTGCAGCTCAGGAAGGTGAGTGACAGGCAGCGACCAGTAAGGATCACCTTGATTCTTCCTGAGCCTCCGGTCTTGATTCACCTTCCTGATCCATGGGATTTCCTCGGGGCCTATTTCACTGCTAGAGCTCCAGGCTGCTTGAAGCAGCATTACGTCTCTGGGATGTCTCTCGTCTCGTCTCGTCTCGTCTCGGACACCTCCCTAACGCTGTCTGCACTGCTTTTTCCTGGTAACCCAGCTCCCTGGTAACCCGATCTTCTGATGTTTCCACTTCCTGGTAACCGGTAACCTGGTGCAGGAGCACGCGGCACTGGGGAACGCGCTGGTGCTGAGCTCGTTGGAGCCTCTGACAGAGAATATCAACTCCGCCGCTGACATGCTGCTACTTCTCCATGACAACTGGGTGCGTGTGGCAACATGGGCAACATGGGCAACATACCTTTACAGACTGACCTTTCTACTTACACAGAATTCTTGTGCTGTTTTACTCCATTCTCCTCTTTTCGCATGCTAGCGCATGAAACGCCAGAGACTTTTACCTGAATGCTAGCGCATTCTTTACCATTTTGCTGCCCTCAGGATTGGCTGATGAGCTCTCTGGACCAATCAGGGACGGACGAGTGGCTGCCAGTGGAGGTGGAGCATCAGGACGACTTTGCCGCCCTCATGACCGCCATCCACGCCGCCCGCACCAGCCGCCTCATCGCCTCGGGACAGTCGCTCATGGA
This sequence comes from Closterium sp. Naga37s-1, assembly GCA_947471745.1. Classification (NCBI taxonomy): domain Eukaryota; kingdom Viridiplantae; phylum Streptophyta; class Zygnematophyceae; order Desmidiales; family Closteriaceae; genus Closterium; species Closterium sp. Naga37s-1. The sequence continues at coordinate 887,316 of CANJKZ010000383.1, read as the reverse complement.
GCAAGCTCAGGGCCTCACTGCCTCGCCTGCTGCTTGGGGGGTGAGTGACGGTTGGGGTGGGTGAGATGCCCTGAGATGCCATGAGGTGATTTGTCATTGGCATGTCAAGTGTTACCCTAGCACAGCACCAGCCGCCTTGTCGCCTCGGGATCGTCTCTCATGGAGCAAGCTCAGGGCCTCACTGCCTCACCTGCCGCCTTGGGGGTGAGTGAAAGGTGGGCGAGTGGGTAAAGTGCTTGGGGTGAGTTACTCTGAGTCTACTCATGAATTACTTACTGTGGGGAGGTCCGGGGGTGAGTGGAGGGCTTGGGTTTAGTGCTGCCCAGCTGCAGTAAGTGTTTTTCATGAGCCCCCAATGCTCTCCTACCAATGCACTCAACTGCCCCTCCTTATGTCCCCTCTCTCCCTCCCCCACTCTTCATGCCTACAAATCGCCTTCTCCCCTCCCATTTAGCAAGAGCTTCCCCGGGTGTCACAACTGCAGGTACGACTGGCCGAGGAGCTGGAGCTGTGGATTGAATTCACTCAAAACACACACCCTCTCGTGCCTCCCACCTCACTACCATCTCTCCATATCGCCCTTTCCCTCGCATGCAGCAAGAGCTGCCCGGCTGTCACGACTGCGGGTACGACTGGCCGAGGAGGTGATGTTGTGGATAAAGCACACACCCTTTTCGTGCCTCACACTTCGCTACCTTGTATCCAAATCGCCTTCTCCCCTCCCGTGCAGCAAGAGCTGCCCCGGCTGTCACGACTGCGCGTACGGCTGGCCGAGGAGGTGGAGCTGAGTAAGCGGCTGCAGCAGCTGGTGGTGGGGAAGAGGGGCGAGGAGGACGAGGTGGCGGGAAGGAATGAATGAGAGGAGAAGAGGTTTGGAGAGAGGAGCTAGAGCTGAGTAAGCGGCTGCAGCAGCTGGTGGTGACGAGGAGAGGGGAGGAGGAAGTCGAAGCAGGGGGGTTGGATTGGATGCAGAAGAGAAAGAATACGGGCAGAGGAGTTCGAACTGATGAAAGCGAGGGGAGATATGAGAGGGGAGGGAGAGTGGGTAGAGGGGTGGGAAAGTTGGAAAAAAGGGGGTGGGGAAGGGAGAACAACGTCAGGAAGCAGTTGGTCACATCACATGCGGTGTAAGGGTTCATTTGCGCGCGCTCACTAACTCTTACGGTTTGTAGAGTCTACTGGTTGCACTTTCAGAGGAAGCACTGTACTGTACATAGCTCGTGAAAATGTTTCTTACAGTGCCTGAGAAAGGTCCGTTATTAACAGCTCTTAGCCAAAGCCGTTTACTCCACTGTCGTGTGTGTTATTAGAAAAGATACAACAGATTTGACATAGGCAACAAGCCAGCACATACCGTAACACCTACTCAGCACGTACTCTATTGAACCATGCAGTAGCAAAAAAACTAGTAAAGCGGAGCAGCAAGCATGTGTGCAAGTGTGGACGTGTCAGGCAGTGGGCGCAGCAGGCTTTTCCATCATGCGAATGCCGGCCCCCTTGTCCCACTCCTCCGCTGACAATGTTTTCGCCATGGCCTCCTGGCCTCGCCACAGGATCTGATCGTGCACACATGCAGCAGAGAGAGAGAAAAGTGGGTTTGACCAATGCAAGTTCCAAGTGCACTTGTGAGTCAACGTGCAAAAGCACCCCCCTCACTCACCTTGTCAATCACTCCGAACTCGAGGGCCCTCTGTGGGTTCATGTAGTATGGGCGCTCCATGGTCTTGGCTATCTTCTCAAATGACTGGTGGAAAGAAAGGAAAAAGAACAAAGGTGTAATAGAGATTAATGAGAAAGAGAACCATGGGGATGTGAGATGGGGTGCTGTGAGATGGGGTGCATGTAGACTTCATTGTCACGCCATTTTCTCAATGACTAACCTGTGAAGGAAGGTGTAGAGAGGTTGAGAGGCGTAGCATGCGGTGGAGTGAGGTGAATGGACAACAACTTGAACAAGCAAGGCTCGCAAAGTTCAGAGCAGTCTGAACGATAACAGAATCAAGACGCACAGACTCGAACGTACATTGCCTGTGTGGCGCGCAAGTAGCGTGACAAGAGTGTCCCTGTTGTTCACCACCTGCGGTAGGGGAGGGGAGGGGAGGGGAGGGGAGGGGAGAGAGAAGAGAAATGAACACAGATACATGAATGCACTAAAAAACACAAACGGTACCGCGATAACATGAATAACAACAACACCAATAACACAAAAACAAATCGTTGACCATTTCAAGAGACTCCTGAATCAACGGACCTCCTTGGCTCAGATGCAAATCAACGGACCTCCTTGGCTCAGATGCGAATCAACGGACCTCCTTGGCGCGGATGTGCACATCAACGGACCTCCTTGGCTCAGACGCAAGTCAACGGACATCCTTGGCTCAGATGCAAATCAACGGACCTCCTTGGCTCAGATGCGAATCAACGGACCTCCTTGGCGCGGATGTGCACATCAATGGCTGACATCTGTCCCGTGGAGGGCAGGCGCGGCTGCTGAATCATGGCGGTGGCGTGTGGCAGCATGAAGCGCCGCCCCTTCTCCCCCGCCGCTAGCAGCATGCACGCCTGGCCTATCGCCGCACCCACGCCCACTGTTTGCATCTGGAGGAGTGGGAACGGGGGGGGGAGGAGCGCAGGAAGGGGCAGTAGGGGGCAGCAGGAGGCAGCAGGGGGTTTTAAGGGGGGCAGCAGGGGGTGTAGGGAGGGGGGCAGAGGGAGCAAAGGAAGGTGGAGGGCAGGCGCGGCTGCTGGATCATGGCTGTGGCGTGTGGCAGCATGAAGCGCCGCCCCGTCTCCCCCGCCGCCAGCAGCATGCACGCCTGGCCTATGGTCGCCCCCACTCCCACTGTCTGCATCTGCATGATTTCAAGGAAAGAAGGCAGCTTGGGCTTGGAAAGCAGGCACCATCGTATTGAATCAAAGCATCTCATGTCGGGCTAATCGCTCTGCCTCTCCGCCTCATTCTTCATCTGCTCTGGACCGCACCTCATTCATTTGCACCACAACCCATTCCTCTGCACCGTACCGCGTTCCTCTGCACCGCACCTCACTCCTCTCCACCGTACCTCACTCCTCTGCACCGTACCTCACTCCTCTGCACCATACCTCACTCCTCTGCACCGTACCTCACTCCTCTGCACCATACCTCACTCCTCTACACCATACCTCACTCCTCTGCACCGTACCTCACTCCTCTGCACCGTACCTCACTCCTCTGCACCGTACCTCACTCCTCTGCACCGTACCTCGTTCTTCATCTGCATCATGGTGTCGTAGATGGCGAACCCCTCTGTCTCCATGCCCACCTGCTCTCACCCACGGCAATGAGGGGGGGGGAGATGGGGGAAGAGGTGAGGTGGGGCGAGGGAGTGGAAGCGAGGGAAGGGAAGAAGTGAGGGGAGGGGCGGGGAAGGGGAAGAAGGAGGGGAAGAGAGGCATTTATGGGAATGAGAGGCGGGCGGGAAAGGAGAGGATTAAGTGGGGGAGAGGAAAGGGGAGGAAAGGGAGGGAGAGGAAGGGGGATAGCAAAGGGGAGAGAGAGGCTGGGGGTGTTGAGCAGCGCAATGAAGCCACAAGGTAAAATACCTCGCTACAATGCGCTGCTCAACACCCCCAGCCTTGTGGGTGGGGTTGATGCGAAACGGCTACATCTGGTCACATTTGATCCAATTGGGGTTGATGCGATTCCGATGCAGCCGTAGCTGGCTTGGCGGGCTCCAAGACTCACTGCACTCCACGTCTGCTGCCAAATCACCTCGCCACGTCACCTTGCCACGTCACCTTGCCACGTCACCCTGCCACGCCACCCTGGCTCACCGTTTCACCATCAGCGCGGGAGGTGCCGGTGGAGTTGAGGTAGACGTATGTGGGCTGACGCGGGTCCATCCACTGCAGGTACAGCAGCTGCGCTATCACCAGCTCTGTCACCGCTGGCACGAGCTGGGAAGAAAGGGGGCGGGGAGAGGGGGGGTTGAGATACACGTGAGCCCGTGATGCAGGTATAGCAGCTGCGCTATCACCAACTCCGTTATCGCTGGCACGAGCTGCATGTTGAGGGATGGAGGATGTGAAGAGAGGGAGGCGCGGGGGGTGGGTGTCTGATGAGTGTGAGGGAAGCAGGGAGCACGTGCCACTGCAGGACCAGCAGCTGCGCTACCAGCTGCGCTACCACCAGCTCTGCCACTGCCGGCACCAACTGCACGTTGGGGGAAGGAGGATGGGAAGAGAGGGAGGCGCGTGGGGTGTCTGATAAATAAGTGTGAGGGGAGCAGGGAGCAAGAGGCACAGCAAGTACAGCAGCTGCGCTATCACCAACTCCGTTACTGCTGGCACCAACTGGGTTATGGGGATTGGGGTGGGGTGGGGTGGGAATGGGGAAACGAGAGAGAGGGTGAATGAATGGGCTGACGTGGATCCATCCACTGCAGGACGGCACCAGCTCCGTTACTGCTGGCACCAGCTGCGCGTAGAGCAGGATGGGAGGGAGAGGGCGGGCGGGAAGGGTGAGCAAGAGACATCAGCCGCTGCAGGTTACAGCAGCTGCGCTACCACCAGCTCTGTTATTGCTGGGTGAAGCTGCAACCAGGCGGGATGGAGTGGTGGAGGGATTGGGGAGAGCAGGACGCAAAGGAGGGTGCGGGAGCGAGGGGGGAGCATGAGGCAGTGAAGAACTTTTGCGGCGCCTAAAACAAGGAAGCGAGGAGCATGAGGCAGCGCAGAAGAAGCAGCTGCGATCATCATCTCGGTTCCCGCTGGCAACAGCTGCGCTTCTCTCACGCAGACGATTCGAGCGCATTCGCGCACCCACCGGCATGCCGACGTAGACGATTCGGCTGTTCAGCAGCAGCGACTCGAAACTGCTGCTCCCTCGGAACCTTTATCTCCCTTGTAACCTTTCCCTAGCTTGCGCACTCAATCACCCACCGGCATGCCGATGTAAACGATGCGGCTGTTCAGCAGCAGCGACGGCAGATCCGGCGGCGGCCGTCGCGGCCGGTGCTCGCCGTACCCTCCGCCGCGCTCCACTTGCGCGGGCGCCGCCATTTGCGTCGCCGCCATTTTCGCCGCAGCGAGGTCCAGCAGCGGCGGCCCTTCGAACCGCCCGCTCGCCGCGTCGGAGATCTGCGCGCGCCCCTCGTCGGACCGCGCGACGTCCGCCAACCACGGGAGGAATTTGTCGTTTACCGGCGCGATCAGCCGCGGGTCGCGGCGGGCGCGCAACGCCATGGTCACTCGGCCGTGAGACCCGGCGGTGGACGCGCGAAGAGAAGCGCCAAGGTGCTCTTTTCTCCCGCCGATCGGAGATGCGGAGAGCGCGGCCGCGCCGAGCCCCGCGGGCGCCAGCGACGCCCTAAGCGCGGAAGCCATGACTGCGGAAAGCTCGGAACGCGAAGGGGTAGGCGGCAACGGAGAAGGCGGACTGCCCCTGAGCTGCTAGGTGGGCAACAAACAACGGAGATTCCTAAGAAAATCACAAAACTGATGTGGTCTCCCTAAACAAGTGAAAACGTGGTGAAACCGAAAATCAGGGTTTCGATTTGACAAGCTTTCGAAGGGGAGTGACGTGGGGCGAGGAGAAACCGTGGCGAGACCTGCTTTGGCGGGAGTTGCGTGTCTCTGGCAAAGTTAAAGTTTAATAGCTACACAACTGTAGAGGTATACACACAACTTTGGCAAGCAATCATTTCCCAGATTGCATATGTGCAAATATATTCGGGTTGAAATACAAGAGCATTTGCTACAGAGAACGCACAATATAAAACCACGCTGGTGAGAATCTACAAGGGGGCAGCATCCAGCCCTATGGGCTGCCTTGCAACCTCCTCTTCCTCTTCACCCCCATAACCCTCATTCCCATTTTCCACACCCCTCGTCTCCCGCCTCCCAAGCACCAGAAACCCCTCATCCTCCAACCTTGCTTTCCCCTCAGAAGCATTCTGTCGCTCAGCCTGCCCAGCCACCTGAACCACCTGACCAATCACCTGGCCGGCAGCAGCCCCACCAACGCCCCCTCCTAACATTTTCTGCTCCACCACGCGATCAAAATCCGAGGCTGAGACTACAGCAGGTGCTGTCAAACCTGCAGCAGACCCTGCCACAGCACCAGAGGTTCGTGCCCCTGGTGCTGCCCCTGCGACCGCCCCTCCTGCCTTTCCTACAGACGTTCTGTTGGCACCTCCTGTTGCTGACATCAGCCCTGGTGCCGAACCTAAGAGCGGGTCCAAGGCTTGGGAGAGGTTTGGGAGAGATGCAGTGGTTGGGACGGTGGCTGGGAAGGGAGAAGAGGGCATGAAAGCTGCTGCAGGTGTGGAGAGAGGTACTATTTGGGCAGGAGAGGGATGAAGTGCGGTGGTAGCAGGTTGGGAGGGAGTGAAGGGAGTGTGTGTATGACGAGAGTGAGTGGGTACCGGATGGGCTGGAGTAAGGGGAGTGGGCATGGAAGAGAGGGGCAGGAGGGAGGGAGAGGAGTGCGAGGAGTTGGGGAGGTGAGTTCCAGTGGGGACTGGTGAGTGAAGAGGAGCGGGGGTGCTTCTAGCAGCATCCACAGGATGAAGAGGAGAAGCGGAAAGGGTTGCAGCAGGAGCAGCAGAAGGCGCAGCAGCAGGAGCAGCAGAAGGCGCAGCAGCAGGAGCTGCAGCTGGAAAAGCGGTGGCGGCAGGAGTGGCAGGGGCAGGGAGGGCGAGAGAGGCAGAGCCAGCGCCCTGAAGCAGGCCGGCAACACCGGCACCAGATGATTGCACGTTGGTGGGGAGAAAGAGGTCGTGCTTCTGATCCTTGAACGCCCGCCACACCTGGTGCGGCGAGGTGGGGAAGGGGGAAAACAGCACAGAGTAAGGAAAGTGGCGCATGGAAGAAGCAAAGGGGTGGTGTGGAAGCTGATGAGTGGAATAACTGGAAGAGGTGGTGCTCGAGAGCTTGTGAATCATCCTGACAGAGCCGTTGCCAATCTCACAAGCTCTCAAGCCGTTGCAAATCTCACCTCAGAGCCATTGAGGATCTCGATAACACGGATGGAGTAGGTCCCATCTGCCCCCAGCAGCTTCAGAATTTCCACTGCCAGCACTCGCCCCACCGCTGCCTCTGATTCGCTCCACCGCATCGGGGCAGCCAGCGAAGCTTTTCCACCTGCCCGCCAGTCAAGGATCGCAAGCAGGACCTGCACCAGGCCATTCCTGGGCGAGACAGTAACAAAACACAAGAATTAAAAAAAGAATCACTGTGTGACTAAACCGTCCTGTTGCTTGCTTAAGCAGATGTGCATGGAATTACCAGTCCCTTCGTTTACCTTCACTCAACCACCTGCCACTCTGCTTACCTGAGCGCCTGTGCAACAACGACGTCTCGAGATCTGTTGGTTGGCGCTAGTAGTCTCTTCATTGTCTCCAGAGCCAGCACTGCCGCTTCCGCCCACCCGATTGCCCGCATCAGCAGCGCTATGACCTGAGAGAGTCGAGGGCAGGGGATGATCATGATGGGACAGCAGAGGAAATTCAATCCAGCACAGCATAGCTCACATTTTGAGACGTCTCAACTTGTGATGGTTGTTTCCAGAGCCAGCACCGCTGCTCCCGCCCACCCTCTCGCCCGCATCAGCAGGGCTATGATGAGACAGCAGAGGAAATTTGACAAAACCCAGAATAGAAAACATTGCCTCCCGCCTACCACTCCCGCCCACCCTATTGCCACCATCAGCAGCGTTATCACCTGGAAATCGAGTGTGGGCAGCACAAATATGGCGGAGGAGACCTGATTTGAGTTGTATAAATGTTCAAGGCGTCCAGAGCCAACACGAAGTCATTTCAAAACAATGGTAGTAGGAGGAAGAGCAGAAAGGGCGTCTTCTCAGCACAGGGGCCACTGAGAAAAGGGCACGGCCGAAGGGCATTGAAGGACTACCTGAAGCGCGGTCGAGTCTCACCTGGGGTGTTCCAGTCTCACCTGGGGTGTTCCAGTCTCACCTGGGGTGTTCCAGTCTCACCTGGGGTGTTCCAGTCTCACCTGGGGTGTTCCAGTCTCACCTGGGGTGTTCCAGTCTCACCTGAGGGGCGTTGGTGCCCGGGACAGCAAGAGCCTCAGCGCATGGTCCATTGGCTGCTATTTGATGGAGGAGCTTCAACGAGCACATGCGCGCCCTCTCCCCCGCCTGCCTCCACGCCTCCGCGTCTGCCTCTGCTGCAGTTACCCCTCCCCTGGTCCCACCCTGTGCCCCCCCTGCGCCTGCAACCCCAGCTGCTACTCCCCCTGCTGCAGCAGTTGCAGTGGCAGGAGAAGGAGCTGCAGCAGCAGCGCCAGCAGCAGAGGCGGTAAGCAGTTGCCCTTCTGCTGCAGTCAGCAGTAGCAGCTTCGGCACGTAGCCCAGCAGTGCCACGTGTTCACTCAGGAGTGGCTGAACGCGCAGCAGGGAGATGAGTGCCGTTGCTAGAAGCTCCACTCTTTCGGCCGCTGCTGCCACTGCTGCTGCTCCTACCAACCCCCTACCTGCTACCGCTGCTACCGATCCTGTGGCTGATTGTCCTCCTGCTGCTGCTGCTGCTGCTGCTGTGGGAGCAGGAGCAGGGGAAGCTGGAGCGAACAGTGCTGACGTGGCAAGCACGTATTGGTCGAGAAGGCCCTCGAGGAAGCGCTTGGGGTTGCGCAGCGGGTACTTGGGGTCCTTGAGGAAGAGACGAATGTACACGCCGCCCACCTGCCACTCGTCCCCTTCTTCAGGTGAATTCAACAGACTGTTGTCTGATGCGCCTGACGCTCCACCTGAACCAGCACCTGATGCAACACCTGAACCAGCCCCACCAGTAGCCCCGACGAGATCAGGTGGATCCCATTCGAATGAAGCCAGACCTCCAAAAACCGAAGCAACACCTTGTCCTCCCCCCTTGCCCCCACCACCAGACCTCCGTGCGATCTCCACCATCCGTACAACCTCAGCAGCCAGCAGCGCGATCCGACGGCCGAGATTGAGCGCAAGGGCGGGGGACCAGACGAGCTCAGGGGTTTGCGTGGTCTGGGAGAGAGCAGCAATGGCGGCCTCCCCTGAGCCGTCCCGCAGGAAGGAGAGGAGGCCGGGGGGGAGGAAGCGGGAGAGGGAGAGGAAGACCCGCGGGCCGTGCAGGGGCTGAGAGAGGAGCGCGGAGAGGAGGAGGGCCGTGGTGACGCGGATAGGGTGGGGTATGTCGTCTCCTGCAGGGGAGGGGTGAAGGGAGAGGAGTGATTGTGCAGGGATACAAAGGGAGAGGAGTGATTGTGCAGGGATACTAAGGGAGAGACGTTGGCGCATGTAAAAGTGGAGCAGAGAGTGATCGGGAGAGTGGGAAAAAGGAGGCACAAAGGACCTGATAGTGGAAGAGAGGGTTCGTGAACAAATCAGAGGTACCTCTTGTTCTTGTGGGGTCTCCAAACAAGAGGTACGTGAAGGAGAGGGTTGCGGAATTTTCTGTGCAAGGAATTTGAAGTAACGCGAATGCTCACCAGGGGCAGGGAGCAGGAGGGCGAGGAGGAAGACGATTCCGCCTTGCTTCGCCACCACCCACGCCAACTCAGGCGTCCCCGCCAGCGACTGGAGCATGCCCAGAATGGATGGCCGAGATTGCGGCGATCGCACGAGCAGCAGCAGCAGCATGAGGAGCGACCCGCGGTCTGATACCATTGCAGCCACACTGGGGGCAAAGCCGGTGAGTCTGGTCAGCACTGCCAGAGCCAGGTGGCGGATTCTGGCCTCTATGTGTGCAGAGGAGAGAGCGGAGGGTGTGGTGGTCGAGGGAGAGGAAGAGGAGGAAGAGGAGGGTGGAGCAGGGAGTGTGGGGAGGGAGAGGGAGATGCAGGTGAAGAGAGGGGCGAGGGAGGCAGGGGAGGCGACGGCAGCGGCGGCAGAAGGCGAGGTGGAGAGCACGTTGTGGAGGGAGGTGAGAGCCATGATGATATTCTCCAACACCCACCGCACATCCCTAGCCTTCCTCCTCTTCCTCCTCCACCTCCCTTTCCTATCCCTCCCACCCCCGTCCTGCTCCTCCCCGCCACCCCTCCCTCCTGCCCCTCCTCCCCCCCCATCAACCTCCCAATCGTCTGGAATCCTAAACCCTCCGCCGTGTCCCTCCCCACCTCCATTTCTCTCCTCCTCCTCCCCTCCCCGTTTCCCGTCCTCTCTCTCCTCCTCTTCCTCTCCCTCGCCTTCCTCCCCACCCCGCCGGTCCCACTTGCGCAGCAGCAGGGCAGCAGCGGGATGCAGAGGCGTGTGGTGCGTTTGGGAGTGGTGCATGGGCGGGAGGAGCGCGCACATGTCGAGCAGGAAGGGCACGAGGGCAGCGGAGAGGGATTCAGGGTCGGAGAGAGGGAAGTCTGGGTGCTGGATGAAGAGACGCAGGTAGATGTCTCCCACCTGGTGGAGGGTCACAAGCAGCGAGGGGTATTGGGCGGAGTCAGTCAGTGGAGCGAATGGCATTCAAGCATTATAACAGACTCTCATATGGAGTCGATTTTTGAGTCGACTCAACGATGGGGCTAAGTGGAGGGAACGGCATTGAAGCGGACGCTCACATGGGCCTCGGCCACGGTTGTTAGAGCACAGCACACATGAGCACAGGGCTCCCACCCTCTTCTCGCTTTAAAGCCCATCCAGTTATCTTATTCAAGAAGAAACTCACTTGGACCTTGTCCTCGTTAGAAGCTCACCTGGATTTCGTCCTCCAGTGCAGTGTACACAAACGTCTGGCATGTATCCACCGCATACGACCCATCTGCCTCCCTCTGCGCCCTCCTGTCTTCCAGAAACCGCAGCAGCTGCGCCCTCATGCCACTGCTCCATATCACCTGCCGTAAAAACCAACAAGGAATCATCACGAGTACAAACTGAGTCCACACAATGTGACACACGCTACAATGTGACACACGCTACAATGTGACACACGCTACAATGTGACACACGCTACAATGTGACACACGCTACAATGTGACACACGCTACAATGTGACACACGCTACAATGTGACACACGCTACAATGTGACACACGCTACAATGTGACACACGCTACAATGTGACACACGCTACAATGTGACACACACTACAATGTGACACACGCTACAAAGTGACACAAATAGAACTCTCAGAAGTGGTTCGCTGTAATCTCAGCGGAGACCGCTGCCTCAAGCAGCCTCCTTGCTGAAGCAGGGGACATGAATAGAACCTCAAGCAGCCTCCTTGCTGCCCCACCTGCCCAGAGGTCAGCAGCCTGCGGACTGTCAGGTCAGCCATGCCAACCACAGCTTCACAGCACTCCGCCTTCAGCAGCACCCGCAGCACACTCACCTGAGGGCTCTCCACATTGCTACTGAGTGCCTTGAGCAGCCCCACAGGCGAGTTCTCTGCCAGCCTGGCAGCCAGCCTGGGCGGCAGCAGCACCTTCACAGCCGCCCGTGCTGCTGCATCCTCCGACCCATCCGCCCCATCCCCCTCCCCCCACCCCTCCTCCTCACTTGCCCCCTCCGCAAAGCCACTTCTCTCCCTCAGGTACCCAGTCAGCCGAGCAATGGCTCGTGCTGCCAGTACCGCGTGTAGGTTGCGTTCTGACTGGATGTTTGTACCGATGGCTGATTGGCTTGTGGCACCGGTGACAGTGGTGGAGGCGGAGGAGGAGGAGGAGGATGTAGTGGTGATAGTGTTGATTCTTGAGCTGTTCATGCCGGTTGAAGGGAGAGGTGTGGAGATTGTATGTGATGTGGAGGGCAGGGCAAGGTACTGGGAAGGGGACTGATGGGATTGAGAAGCAGATGGAAGCAAGGCACCGTTGCCGCTGCCACTTGCTGCACCCGCGCTCATGCTGCTGCCGCCGCCGCGGCTTGTGGTATCACCAGCAGTATCTGCAGTAGCATCGAACTTAAACAGCAGCGGAAGAAGGTACCACAATGCACCAGCCCGCAGCAGCCTTTCTCTGAGCCCCTTAGACAGCGCCAGGTGGAAAATCCCCTCTAGTGCTGATTCCACAGCCCCAGGCGTGCTCTCTAGCTCCGTCGCCACCACCAGGTCCGGCACCAAGGCTGCTGCGCAGGCTTGGTTGGTCCGAACCTCGGTGCGGGCAGAGGGGAAAGCGGAGAGAATGGCGAGGGTGCGGAGGATGTGGGTGGCGATGAGAGCAGGGGGGTCGGTGGGCGAGGAGGAGGGGGAGAGGAGGGAGAGGCAGCGGGAGAGAAGCGTGGTGAGGAGAGGCAGGCCCCCGTCTCGCAAGAGCTCTTCGCCGTTCAGGGACGAACAGGCACAGCTGGAGGAAGGGAGGGGGTGTGAGGAGGGAGGTTGGAGTAGGGGAAGGGAGAATCGTCTCGTTGTCATGAACTGAGAGGAAACGAATGAATGGAACAGAAAAAACCGGGAAGTGGAGCAGCAGCAGTGGGGAGCAGCGGGGAGGAGAATTGAACACCAGCAATGAGCAGGCGCCGGGAGCAGAGGCGCTACTCACATGAGCCACAGCAGATGAGTTGCGGCTTGCAATAACTCCGAGCGCTCTGGCGACAGGAAGCTAGACGCGCCCTCCTGCTGCCGCCTCGCCTTCCCACCATCCCCATCCACACCAGCACCACCAGCACCATCAGCAGCATCAACCGCACCACTCCCTGCACCTGCCTCGCCATCCCCATCCTCCAACCGCAACAGCTGCAGCAGCAGCGGGAACCCAGCATACTTAAACGGCTCCAAAACCCCCGGATACCTCCTAAACAGAATAATCTGCGCTCGCAGCAGCAGCAGCACACGCCAGGTCTGCGGCCCTTGCAGGCCCTGCATGGCTGACTGCAGGTGCTCGTATGCCTTCTGCACCGCTATGAACTTGTCCCGCCCCTCGGGGTTCTTGTCCGGGTGGTATCTCACCGCCATGCGCCGGTACTGCCGCTTCAGCACGTCCTCGTCCACTTGCACGCCTTGTCTTGTAGCGGGGAAGGCTGTACCTGGGGTGGAGGAGGCTGGTTGCTGCTTGTCTGGGGGGGCAGAGGGCGGAAGGAGGAGAATTGGGAGAGAGGGGAGGGGGAAAGGGAACGGTATGCAAGGGGAAGAGAGGGGGGATTGAAGAAAATGTACAGGGAGGGTGGGCAGCAGAGAGAAGCAAGGCCGCGAATGCAATGATGACAGCTCACCAGTGGGAATCTCCAGAATGGCGCACGCTTCCTCATCCGAGATCCCCATGGGCTTCCTCGCGAGCTCCTCGCGCCACATGGCGAGCAGCGACTGGAGGAACTCCACGTGCTCCACGATCGGCCAATCAGGGAAGCGGATCTCGTCACAGAGGTTGCGGAGGTAGTAGCGGTGGCACCACATCTCGTCTTTGAGCTCGGGGTACGAGATGGGCGGCATGGGCGTGTGGTCGTACAGGGCTCGCGAGAACTGGCACAGACGTTGGGGGAAATCGCCCAGGTGAGAGAGAATCTGTATTGCGGTGAAGAAGGGGTGCGGGAGGGGTGCGGGCGGTAGGGGGAGAGAGGGGGTTGCAGGATATGGAATGAAAGAGAAGGAGGGGAGAAGGGGTTCAAGAAGGTACGATTACAACAATGCAAGGAAGAGGGATGAGAAAAATCCGTACCAAAACAATATAGAAAACCCAGCCCTCCTTACCTGCGGGATGAGCACGGAGCCCCGCATGGCATGAGTCCAAATCAGCTCCGGCGAATCAGAGTCCGCCACCACAGCAGCAGCAAAAGCTGCGGCCCCGCGCCTATCGAGCACGTAGAGCAGGCTCTCTGGCAGCAGCACTCCCAGGATGCTGCGCTTGGCCAGCGCCTGTGATGCCATGTCCGCTGCCTCTATGCCGCTCACATACGCTTGCCTGCCACGTGAAGGGGGCCGGGGGGGAGGGGGGAGGGGGAGGCATGGGGGAGTAGGAGGAAAGGAAATGGTGGGATACGGTGCCGTGGGAAGGGGACGGGGCGAAGAGTGACGCTACGGACCTATTTTTTAAAACCCTAACCTAAAGACCCACTCAAACCATCTGGACACTAACCGTGTGTGTGTGGCGTGGCAGAGTGATGCTAGCGTCCCAAAGTTGGAGCCAGCGTAGGCAAATGCGAAGAAGTACACGCCTGTGGTGTACAGGCGCTCTTTGAGTCGACTAAAAACACCCATAGAGGTCAAGACAGTCACCCACCGTGTGTGTGTGGCGTGGCAGAGTGATGCTAGCGTCCCAAAGTTGGAGCCAGCGTAGGCAAATGCGAAGAAGTACACGCCTGTGGTGTACAGGCGCTCTTTGAGTCGACTAAAAACACCCATAGAGGTCAAGACAGTCACCCACCGTGTGTGTGTGGCGTGGCAGAGTGATGCTAGCGTCCCAAAGTTGGAGCCAGCGTAGGCAAATGCGAAGAAGTACACGCCTGTGGTGTACAGGCGCTCTTTGAGTCGACTAAAAACACCCATAGAGGTCAAGACAGTCACCCACCGTGTGTGTGTGGCGTGGCAGAGTGATGCTAGCGTCCCAAAGTTGGAGCCAGCGTAGGCAAATGCGAAGAAGTACACGCCTGTGGTGTACAGGCGCTCTTTGAGTCGACTAAAAACACCCATAGAGGTCAAGACAGTCACCCACCGTGTGTGTGTGGCGTCGCAGAGTGATGCTAGCGTCCCAAAGTTGGAGCCAGCGTAGGCAAATGCGAAGAAGTACACGCCTGTGGTGTACAGGCGCTCTTTGAGTCGACTAAAAACACCCATAGAGGTCAAGACAGTCACCCACCGTGTGTGTGTGGCGTGGCAGAGTGATGCTAGCGTCCCAAAGTTGGAGCCAGCGTAGGCAAATGCGAAGAAGTACACGCCTGTGGTGTACAGGCGCTCTTTGAGTCGACTAAAAACACCCATAGAGGTCAAGACAGTCACCCACCGTGTGTGTGTGGCGTGGCAGAGTGATGCTAGCGTCCCAAAGTTGGAGCCAGCGTAGGCAAATGCGAAGAAGTACACGCCTGTGGTGTACAGGCGCTCTTTGAGTCGACTAAAAACACCCATAGAGGTCAAGACAGTCACCCACCGTGTGTGTGTGGCGTGGCAGAGTGATGCTAGCGTCCCAAAGTTGGAGCCAGCGTAGGCAAATGCGAAGAAGTACACGCCTGTGGTGTACAGGCGCTCTTTGAGTCGACTAAAAACACCCATAGAGGTCAAGACAGCCACCCACCGTGTGTGTGTGGCGTGGCAGAGTGATGCTAGCGTCCCAAAGTTGGAGCCAGCGTAGGCAAATGCGAAGAAGTACACGCCTGTGGTGTACAGGCGCTCTTTGAGTCGACTAAAAACACCCATAGAGGTCAAGACAGTCACCCACCGTGTGTGTGTGGCGTGGCAGAGTGATGCTAGCGTCCCAAAGTTGGAGCCAGCGTAGGCAAATGCGAAGAAGTACACGCCTGTGGTGTACAGGCGGGTGGCAACCATTGGATTGTAGCGCACGATCTCCTCCAATAACAGCGCAGCTTTCTCCACTATAGCAGGCTCATTGGTGAGAATGGCCTGGCAGTATTTCACACGGGAGATAGGGTGATGGAAGTTGTTGTGAGTGCAGCGACAAAGCGAATTGGGTCGGATGCCCACTGTCAGGGGAGGACCGGGGGGGAGGGGGGATGAAACTAGGAGAAAGGGGAGGGCGGGGAGGGGAGAGGATACAAGAATGTGGAAGGTGGGACTGCAGTGGAAGGGGGAGGGCGGGGAGAGGAAGGAAGGGTGTGGAGAAGGTGTGACGGCACTGATGTAGTGGAGGGAAGGTGCTATGGGGACAGTAAGCTGGGAAGATATGCAGAGTGCAAAGGGAGAGGGAGGAAAAGAGCAACTTTTATCAATCTAAGTCGCATACCTGTGCGAGGTGCGGCAGGCATCTGGGGTCACATAGATCTCTCTTGACCCTCGGCATGGGTACCAGCACATCGCCTCCTCCCCTCTCCTGCCCCATGCTCCCCCCACCCCCACCACCGCCACCACCAGCACCATTGAGGGAGTTGGCTCCCCCGCTTCCCACTAGCACTTCCGAAGGGCCGTTGGCGGATGCGGTGTGTGATTGTAATGAGGGGAGGTGGCAGGAGGAGGAGGAGGAAGAGGAGGAGGAGGAGGAGGAGGAGGAGGAGGAGGAGGAGGAGGAGGAGGAGGAGGAGGAGGAGGAGCAGGCGACGAGGGAGAGGAGGATGTCCAGTGCTGCTTCCCCCACCTGGTTGGGTGGCGTGTGGGAGGGGGGAGGAAGGGAGGGAGCGAGGGAGGGACGGAGGGAGGGAGGGAGGGAGGGAGGGAGGGAGGGAGGGAGGGAGGGAGGGAGGGAGGGAGGGAGGGAGGGAGGGAGGGAGGGAGGGAGGGAGAGAGGGAGGGAGGGAGGGAGGGAGGGAGGGAGGGAGGGAGGGAGGGAGGGAGGGAGGGAGGGAGGGACGGAGGGAGGGGGGGAGGAGGGAGAAAGGGAGGGGATTAATACAACATAGCCTGGATCTGTTCTGTTTCTGAGAAACACAAGAACCTGATAACGGTTGAGCATATCCGCACCAGAACCAAACAGTAAGTACAACAACAGGAGAAAAAACGAATCTGAGCTGGCATAAGAACCACCTGGGCAGGTGTTAGGATGGCAACGCCGGTGGCCATGGCCCAGCGCAGCTCCCGCACGTCACACACACGCCGCCAATCATCCCACCCCACCACCCAGCAGCATCTGGTGCTACCCCAGTCCACCTTGCAAACAAACCCGCGCAGGTATCCAAACAGACCTGAGCAGGTGTAAGAATCGCGACGCCAGTGGCCATGGCCCAGCGCAGTTCCCGCACGTCACACACGCGGCGCCACTCATCCCACCCCGCCGCCCAGCAGCGGGTGCTCCAGTCCACCTCTCCCCGCCACCGCGCCTGCTGCACTGCTGCCTTGAGCACGGGCCCCACGCGGCCGCCGTTGGGCAGCATGTAGAACCACTCCTTGGGGGGTTCTGTGTATGCCGATGCTGCCAGCAGGTTCGACTGCAAGGGGGTGCGAGCAATGGGGGTGATGAGAATGTTTGTTCAGTTGACTCAAAATGCATCCTTGTGCACCGGCCCCACCTGCCCCACACGGCCTCCGTTGGGCAGCATGTAGGACCACTCCTTGGGAGGTTCTGTGTATGCCGTCGCTGCCAGCAGGTTCGACTGGAAGGGGGGGTGGCATGTTAGGTGGAATGGGGGTGATGGGGATGGGGTTGATGAGGAAAGAAGAAAGGGAAAGTGCAGGGTGAACGGGAGTGATGACCGCCGGGTGTGTTGACAAGAGTGGTGACCAGAAAGGGGTGGGATGAGTTGGCAGGAGGGATGGGGGGGTAGATGTGGAGGAAGGGATGGGAGGGAGGTGATCGTGGACCATGTGATGCACATGGGTAAGGGGGGTTGCATACGGAGGGGTGTGGAAGGAGAGCTGGTATATCTGGGGAGGGATGGTAAGGAGATGGTGCGGTGCATGTGCATCGGGGTGGTACGTAAGTGGATAGTGCACACATATATGATATACCTGCAGGGGGATGGAGGTGCGCTCGTGAGCGTCGTGTGCAGAGCAGAGGAGGTCGACTGCCAGCTCACACCCTCCCACCGCAACACACGCACTCACATTCTCCCGCACTCGCACCAGCGCCTGCAGATGACACGACACAGAGGCCAGGTAGGGGTGTGAGAGACGCAAGGAGACCAGGCAAGGGCCATACCGCCGCATTCTGCTACACAGGCACTCGCTGCTGAACACATGTACGCACCTTGAGGAGCAGCAGCAGGCGGCGGCGGAGGGCTCTATCCAAGGTGCGATATGCAGCGTGACAATCTTGAGATTTCTACAAGTGACACAGGCACTCGCTGCTCGCACGTACCTTGAGGAGCAGCAGCAGGTGGCAGCGGAGGGTTCTATCCAAGGTGCGATCCAGCAGCAGTGGGACACTCTTGAGGATTCTCAGCACACTCACTGCTGAACACCTCGCACGTACCTTGAGCAGCAGCAGGCAGTGGCGGAGGGTCCTATCCAAGGTGCGATCCAGCAGCAGCGTGAAATTCTCTAGAATGTCAAAAGGTACACAAGCACTCTCCGCTGTGCACTCCCTGCTGCACGCTCACTGCTGCACACTTGCATAGCACATACCTTAAGGAGCCGCAGCAGGCGGCGGCGGAGGGTTCTATCCAAGGTACGATCCAGCAGCAGAGTGACGTGCCTTGGAATGATCAAGAGCGACACAGGCACTCACTGCTGCACACTTGCAACACACATACCTTGAGCAGCAGCAGCAGGCGGTGGCGGAGGGTTCTATCCAAGGTGCGATCCAGCAGCAGAGTGACATGCGCCGTGCCGTCAAACGGCCCTATCACCGCCCCGTACTGCCCGTACACTATCGCCATCGCCCGCGCACACAGCTCCCGCACCGCATTGCTCACCGCCCCCCCTCCCTTCTTTCCCTTCCCTCCCTTATCTCCTTTCCCTCCCTGCCCTCCTTGCCCGTCGTCCTTGCCTGCGCCTCCTCCCACTGCTTCTTCACCCCCTGCTGCTGCTGCGGCAGGCTGCTGCAGCTGGGCTCCTCCGAAGCAATCCTCGCCTGTGGGGTCGCACCACTCACTCAGCCTGCAATCATTTACAGTGGGAGGCAGGAGGGAAATGTGTTTTAGTCGACTCAAAATTCGCCTCATCACAGGCGGGTTGCTGCAGTTGGGCTACCCCGAAGCAGTCTTCGCCTGTGGGGTCGCACCACTCACTCAGCCTGCAATCAGATGGAGACAGGGCAAAATCCGTTGTCAAAAGAAAGCGATAAAATTGACAAGATGGGTTGAATTCGGAAGTTAGATCACTTCTGAGGATTCTCAACAGTGGTTCATAATGAGCACGCACCTGGCACGGTCCTGTGAGGCATCAACCCCATCCACCACGAGCCCCATATCCGCCTCCCTCAAGAACCGATGGTACAGCGACCGGAAGAATGCGGCAGGGTCCCGAATCGATCCCACTGCTGCCGCCCCTGCCTCCCCCGCATTGCCAGTGGGAGCATCCACAGCACCGTCACCAGCAGCAGCAGCAGCGGCGGCGTCTGATTGACCGTCAAGGGCAGCTGGGTGGAGGAAGAGGCGCAGGTAGTAACCCCCTACACACAGCTCACAGACCAACGACCGATACCGCACTCGAAACTCAGCGTAATTCCAGCTAAGCACGACTCCCCTTTCCTCCTCCCCACCACCCTCCCCATCACCCTCCCCACCACCAGACCCTCCCTTCTCCGATCCCTTCTCCGATCGGCTGTCCTCCCGCCTGTCCTCCTCTGCCCCTCCCCCCCCCATGAACCTCTCCTGTTCCACGTCCAGCAGATGTACCTCCCCCTGAAGAGCCTCCCTCAGTTCCTGCCTCGTGCGCTCATTCCATATCAGATCCGCCCTGCAGTGATCCCCTGCAAATTCGTGCCAGAACCGCTCCCAGTTGAGACCTCCCCCAGCTGTGCCTGCTTCCTGTGGTGCTGGCGCAGCTGGAGGGTTAAGCTGGGCAGGATTGGGTGAGCCTGTTTGAAGTGCTGTTACTGCTGCTGGGGCTCCGCTCCCCTGCTGCTGCTGCTGCTGCTGATAATGCTGCTGTTGCTGCTGATACTGCTGGTGATGCGGATGCTGTCCCTGAGACTGTTGTTGCGATTGTTGCTGATTCTGATGCTGCTGATGTTGCTGGTGATGCTGATGCTGCTGCTGCTGCTGAGAGGAGTGTGGCTGATGTGCTCCTGCGACCACAGGGCCTGCATGCATTGCTCCTCCTGCTGCCCCTGCCACTGCTGCTCCTGCTGCTGCTCCTCCACCTGCTCCTCCTGACACACGTGCTGCTGAAGACAACGGGTCCAAAGCAGCACCGCAAGGTATACCGGGACCAGCACATCCTGCACCAGCACTACCTGCAATAGCAGCAGCAGCAGAAGCAGAGGCAGCAGTAGTGCTACCAGCAGCAGGTGTAGCAGTGGCAGCGGAAACACCACCAGAGAGAGCATTTTCGACAGCAGCAGCAGAAGCGGAGACCAGGGCATCCCGGACCGAACTGGACACCGAACCTATCACCGAGCTGGCTAGGGCCGAAGCTGAGGCAGCTCCGGCAGGCCAGAGGTCCGAAATGGACAGGTCTTGCGGGCGGGAGGAGGGCAGGAAAGGCGTGGACTGAGACAGAAAATCCGCTGAAGCTGCTGAGAACTGCCCATCCCCACCACTCCCTGCTCCTGCCATAGACCCTCCTCCTCCCAAACCAACCCCCAGATTGCCCACCAAGCTCTCCCCCGCACTGCCCCATCCCCCAGCAGCGCCCGCACCCCCTAGCCCATGCCTTCTGCGGCCAATAGCAGCAGCAGCTGCTGATACCCTCCTCCTGCCCTTCCTCCCGGCCTGCTGCTGACCTGGCAGTGCTGACGTGTCGCGACGGAAGTACAGATGTGCACAGAGGCCAGGAGGGAAGCACCTTCGGATAAGATCCAAGCTAGGGTCATGCCCCTCGGCCCAGAGGGCAATCAGCTGCCGGCTCAACTCTCTCCTCTCCCCCCCGGCTGCTGCAACACTGTTGCTCAGGTGCCGCAAGAAAGCGCCGTCTTTTAGGGCGGCATCGCGCATGGGCCGGGCGGCGGCCTCGTCCTCTTCTGCGATGGTGCACATGATGACTGCCACTGCCTCCCGCGTGCCCTCGGCTGGATGTGCGAAGAGGGAGAAGAGGCGGCGCTTCAGATTCGCCACCTGGCGCAGCGTCTCATGGAAGATTGCGTCCTGTGTGGTGTCGCTGTCAGGGGAGCACACCAGCGCTTCCACCACTGCCACTGCTGCAGCTGACAGCAGTGGCGACACCGACCGTGGCTTCAGGCGATTCACCACCGCTGCCACCTGGGCGGGATAGAAACGAACAACCATGGGGAGGGATGAGAAGATGGGAACGATAGAGAAGGGACAGTGCTTTAGTGTCCTGTGTGGTGTCGCTGTCAGGGGAGCACACCAGCGCTTCCACCACGGCCACTGCTGCAGCTGACAGCAGCGGCGATACCGACCGTGGCTTGAGGCGATTCACCAGCGCTGCCACCAGGGCGGGGTGCAAGCACGCAACGATAGACAGGGAGAGTTTTGAGACGTCTCAAAACGGGGTGCAAGCAACGATAGACAGGGAGAGTTTTGAGACGTCTCAAAACGGGGTGCAAGCAACGATAGACAGGGAGAGTTTTGAGACGTCTCAAAACGGGGTGCAAGCAACGATAGACAGGGAGAGTTTTGAGACGTCTCAAAACGGGGTGCAAGCAACGATAGACAGGGAGAGGAAGGAAAGAAGACAGCGGGCAACAAGACACAAGGAGACACAAAATCTTGAAGTTGATTGCCCCTGTTTCTGGACACAAAGGCACTCCAAGGACATATGGCCAGCGCAGCGGGAGTTATTCGATCGGGGATGTGGGAAGGGAACCTTACATGGATGATTGTGAAGGAGGGGAATGACTTTTGAGGTGCCTCATAAATTATTTCAAGAACAAGGGTGTGCAGAGGGAACCGTAGATGGATGGTTGTGAAGGAGGGGGCTTACCTGGACCAACGTGGGGAAAAAGGCAGCTTTCGCAGCAGCACGAGCAGCCATGGCCTTGTTGCACGCTGTGCCGGCAGCTGCTGAGCCCTGACCGGCTGCTCCAACCTGATTGGCTGTATTTCGCATAGAGACTGGGAGTGCTATGATGGCTCGCAGTAAGCCTAGTGGGTAAGGGGCAGGGGGGTTGTGAGGAGATGCAAAGGTGGGAGGAGAATGGGAGAAACCGGGTAGAAGCGGGATAGATCATAGAAGCAGGATATAAGGAGGAAGGATACGGAGCAGGAAAACCGGGACAACGATGAAAGCAGGAGCCAAAAAAAAAAAAAAAAAAAAAAAATCCCCATCACACTCAACTCCCCGCCAACGCCCTATGCCACTCGCTCTTCTTCACCTTTCCTCCAACAGCAGTCCCTCAAAAGACTCACCAAGTGCCTCAGCAGCTACTGCCTCTGATCCACTCCGCACCAGCCCCAGGATCCTCCCCACTGCTCCCGGCATCCCCACCACCAATGAGAACGCGCCACTTGCCCCCACCAGGCGCCGCAGACACGCCAGCAACCCAATGTGTGTCCCAGCAGCTCTCGGGGAAGGCGCAGGGAGAATCGCCGCTGCGCTATAAGCACCTGCTTCGTTATAAGCAGCCTCGGTACCAGCAGGAGGAGGAACCGGCGGACTAGGCAGCATGCTAAGCACAGCCATCACGACCACATCAGGAACATCAACCCCTGCGGAAAGCCCTGAGTAAGGCACACAGGCGTTGAACTCCCTGACTCTACGCCACAGCCGGGTTTTCGACCCCGGGATGGTCCCCCCGTCCGCAACTGCATCCTTGGCTGCTGCTGCGACGTGCTTCACCAGGAGCTGATCCCCTTCCACGTCGCCAAACAGCCCCTGGCCTAGGCGCGACATGGAGAGAGAGGATGCCTCTAGGCTTGCAGACGCTGCCGCTGCTGCCACTGCCGCTGCCGCTGCTGCTGCTCCTGATGATGAGGATGACGATGCTGCTGCTGGAGTTGCAGAGGCGTCTGAGGAGGAGGAGGAGGAGGTGGGAGCAGCGGAGGTAGCTGCGTGGGAAACGGAGGAAGAGGAGGTGGAGGAGGCAGGGGGTGGGGGGGAGTAGGCATGGAAGGCGTCGCCGTAAGGGCCGTCTAGTCTGTGGCCGGTGGCAGTGGGGCGAGCAAGAACCGGTGTGGGTTGAGATGTCTGTGTGGGGGAGAGGATAGGAGGGAAGGGAATACGTGTAAGTGTAGGAGGCTGAGGCAACAGGGTGGAAATGATGTTTGAGTGAGTCAGGTGTGAGCGAGACAGGGAGAAATATCATCCCATACACCTAAACCCGAGACCATCAGGTCTAAATCCTAACGTTTCACCTCGGTTTCGATGGCGTCTTTGAGGGCAGACAGGAGAGAGTCACGTGCTGCACAGCGGTACACCTGGCGGGTGGGTGGGTGAGCGAAATACTCATACTTGAACATTGTGAGTGACACTTGGATTGACATACATGTGCTTCGTATGTGTGATGGACGAATCATGAAACGCGACTGAAAGGGGCGCTTGTGCTGACAGATGCGTGAGGGAAAAGGAAGCAGGGCATAGGGCATAGCAACACGTGTCTCACCAGGATTGGTGCGCCATCAACGAACTCCAGGGCGAGCAGTTGAGGCTCCTCCACCCATCGCACCAGAGCCAACACGGTTGAGAGCTGCCGCATGTATGTGGCCTGTCACACACAGCAACGGAAGGATGTTGGGAGCCGAAGGGCCTCAATGAAGCTGAATGTGACACAATTATCCATGCCATGCCATGCCAGCACCTGGAATGATTTCAGACCATGCTACACCCGCCAACATGCCACTTGCCCGCTCACCTCATGAATACTGGGTTGCGCTCCACAAAGTAGTGCCGACTCACGGGAAAAACTCTGAGGCGCCTCAGAAACCTTCCCGTTGCCGGCTCACCTCAGGCGACTTCGAGAATTCCGCTCACCTCATAAGTGACTGGGTTGCGCTCCACGAAGTAGTGCCGAGTCACGGCAAACTGGCGTGCCGAGCCACTCCGTTCCACACCCAACCCGCCTTGCACTCCCCCCCCTGCCACGCTATTGCTGCTGCTGCTGCTAGAGGCAGCGCCAGCACCACCGGCAGCAGCAGAGGAGGCACGAGGGGAGGGGTCTGGGAGCAGAGCAGAGTGGCGGACGAGGGTGACGGACCACTCCCCTAGAGGGGGCTCGCTGGGACCCACTCCTCCCACCGCTGTGAGAATTAAAGGGTTTCGGGTGGGGCACATCGTTGGCAGGTGAGGAGACAGAAAGAACAGGACAGAATTTGTATACGCAATGAAACCGCACCTGTGAAATAAGCAACTGAAACCGCTTTACATAATGCACTGTCCTGCACTGCACTGCACCGTCCTGCACCGTCCTGCACTGCACTGCACCGTCCTGTACTGCACTGCATTGCACACACCAGTCTGTGAAACAAAGTCGGTGACACTCGGGCGAGAGGTGGTGTCCACTGTGAGCGCACGCCCTATGGAGCCCTTGGCTGTGTCAACCTGGGGTAAGCAGAAACGGGTAGCGAGATTGCAGCAAGGTCCTGACAAGCTCAAAAGATGGTTGCTGGAAAAACTGAAGGACGTAAACAAAGCTACATGCTCGAAAGGACTCAACGGAAGACTCAAATCAGTGCAAGGCGATTCACTGAAAGGTGGAACTTTTTGGGAATCTGAAGCTTACAATCTTTGACAGGATGGCTGAGTTGGAACACCCTCCAGTAGCTGTAATAGCCTTAGCCCGCCTCCCAAACCCCAGTCGCAGAATAAACCCCCCATCCTCCCTCCCTGCCACTCCCCTGCGCACGCCAAAGAACCCTCCAGATGAGCCTCCACCAGATGCGCCTGCACCAGACGCGGCCTCCTCTGGGCTAGCGAGCACAGTGAGAGCAGGGGAGGAGAGTCCTTGGAATTCCACGCTCCAGCGCACTGCTGCTGCTA
The DNA here is from genome assembly GCA_947471745.1 of Closterium sp. Naga37s-1. Taxonomy (NCBI): domain Eukaryota; kingdom Viridiplantae; phylum Streptophyta; class Zygnematophyceae; order Desmidiales; family Closteriaceae; genus Closterium; species Closterium sp. Naga37s-1. Next base: position 862,844 of record CANJKZ010000383.1, on the reverse strand, counting down.
TGGATGACAGAGAGGAGGAGGAGGTTGAGGGAGTGGAAGCAGCTGATACTGCTTCCACGGGTGCTTGGATGACCTCGATTCCCACTGGTGAGATGCGCATAGCCTGGATGGAATCGGATGGCAGTGAGAGGCAGCATGAGGGGACATGGAGAAGGGAGAGTCAGCATGACGTGATCAATGAGGGGGGGGGGGGGGGGGGGGGGGCGAAGGAGGGAAACAGCTATAATAGGAGGGGAGTGTGAGGGGCGAAAGGCGGGGGAGGTGAAACACCATGTAGTAAAAGCATTGAAAAGCGTATGTGTGCAAGTCGTACTCTAGGCACCCAGGATTGGGAGCGGCGACGGAGGCAGAGAACAGGGAAGATGGTGGAGGGTGTGGTGAGGGGACGAGGCGGGTGCGGATGCAGTGCTGCCACCACCCTGTGCAGCTCTGTTAGCAGCGACGCCCGGTGCCTGGAAACATAAATAACGGATAGTTGGATGGGAAGTTAGCATTCGATAATTAAGGTGGAGCACTAGTAAATCGATAATGATATGATGCAGAGCTCAGACGCTCTAGGGGCATGGAGTAAGAAACACAAAGCTTAAGATGAAATGTGGATGCGCGCTTCTAAGTAGAGCGTGGAGAGGTACCGTGCAGAGAACTTGATGGGCTTGTACTTGCCACGACCATCTGTGCGAACGTTGATTGTGAATTCCAGCTGCTGTGAGAGTTAACGAGGCAGGAGTAGGCACGGATAGATTATTAAAGGCTTGATTAAGCACCATCTTGAAATTTATCTATCTAATCAGAAATTCATGAGAGGAAATAGTGGGTGCTATTTATGAGGTTGAAATACATCGAATCATGACAAGTGGCAGTTGCTTATTCCGGATTCCGCAGCAACAATATCATGATTGCTGACCGTCATACCCACCTGTCCGTCTTCCTTCCCTCCAAGCGGAGGAGCAACCACAATTCCCTCATAATCCGCCGCGAGGGTGTAGTGGTTGGTAGACGAGAGGGAGTGAGGATCGAGTGTGATTATAGCGGAGGATGACACACAGAAGACCCGCTTGTACCGTCCTCTCCATGAGTGCTTGGTCGCGTAGCAACGGATAGCGTAGTCTGGCTCCTCGGGGATCCCTTCCTGCTGTAGCACAGTGATTTAAATAAGGACATAAATCAGAACAAAAAATCCAACAATTACAATCACTGAAGTGGAACCCACTAGAGGAAATCAAGTGTCAGCAAGTGCTCAGCATTGCACAATTACCTGACCATGGTGATCGTTACTGCCTGTAGCTCGGCTGAGGAAGTCCATGATATCGTAAGGCTGGTCCTGTCGTTTTACACAAGAACAAACATGCCTGACTACATAACACGAAGGTCCCTAAAAGGCATCTTCTACAGTGCCTTTGTTCTTCCTCTCTCCACGTGTCGTTAAACTCAATACGCGCGGCAGATCACGATCCCGATCACGTAACCGCGTTCTAGGTTTTCCTCGGCTGCCGCTCTCACACAACCACAGACCTCCATTTCAGCGATTCGCAAGTAAGTGGTACCGTCGGAGGTGGTCGAATTCGAAACGAACATTCTCTGACGTCATCCGCCTATCCTTTTAACCTGCGGCAGACGCAAAAGTTTCTGGAGCTGGAACGGCCTTCGACTGACAAATTTCGTTCGCTCGCAGAAAAACACCCGTTAGATTCCCGCTCGAGCTTAGCGACCACGTTGAGCGGTATACGTAACGATATAACTCTCAAATCTGGTCAAACCAAACCGCCGTCCGGTCTTCGACCCACCCTTTTACGGTTTACGAATGCTGACCCGCGGTGCAACAATCACTCGATTCCTAGGGATGCTACAAATTATTATTAGAACAAAGGCTTGCTAGAATGTGCATTGCTAATGTGGGACTCGAAATAGTGCGTCTCAGAATGTGGGAGCATTGCTGGTGCCGTGCGGGAGTTGACTGGTTTGGGTTCGCGAAGAATTCAAGGCATGCTAGCGAGCTGATATTTTGTAACGAGACGGTAACCAGAAAATACCAGATGATAGTGTGTCTGTTACACTTTCGTGGTCAGTGGAAGCTCTCCAGCCAATCAGTGCTTCCCGTTTCCTGCAAAGCTCAGAAAACACCACTTCGGCGAACACCACTGCAACTCGCAACGAAATCGACAAAATCTTAGCCGTCGCTTAGCAGATCTGCTGCAGGGGGTCCTCAGTTCCCAGATTATTCATCGTTATCACCATTCGATCCAAGCACACCTCGCACTGACTCAGCCGAACTTTGACCCTTTTGCGCCATCTGCTCACGAACCTCAGTCAATCTCAACCACTGCCACCACTCACAAAGTGCAGATCCACTAAGGGGTGAGGGGGGAGGGGAGGGGAGCGGGTCACCGAGCAGCCTCGGGAATTGGATCGCGGAGCGACGGAGTGAGGTGTCGCGGTCGCGGTTGGGGCAGCAGCCTGACTTGTGGAGGAAGCAGCTGGAATTGTCGCGCGTGCCTTAGGCTGGGAGGGAATGCTTTCTCCCCCGCACCCCTGTCTGACTTGTGTGGGTGGTGTGGAAGACCATTTCTGCATAACAGACTACTTCTGGCAGACTCCTAGTTAGTCATGAAGACCTCTCCTCCCCCACCAGTTTAGCGCCGCTTATCTCCTTCCGAGCGTTTCCGCTGGTTCCCTCGAAACAGCTGTCACAGTTCAATCAAGGAGATCCCTCCCCTTGTAGGTTGACTATCTGACCCAGCCCCCGACGTCGGTTTATCATTACCCTTTATCCTATCAGCTCCGAACGGGAGCCTTTCGACGGCATATGACAGCACACCTAAAAGCACTCGGCTCGTCTATTCGCCGTGTCCTTATTCCGTTGTCGTATACCTAACCGCCGGCACAGATCTTCTCGTGCGGTCTTATCCTTCACAACTTGCAACACTGCTTCCACCTAGTCGTACTAACTACCTGCTTCACTAACACTGAACATTAAACTTGCCATAGCTCTTGGTTAAGTTGACCTATCTTTGACATAGCTCTTGGTTAAGTTAACCTCTCTTTGACATAGCTCTTGGTTAAGTTAACCTCTCTTTGACATAGCTCTTGGTTAAGCGTGGCCTCATCGCGACCTGGTTAACGGTGGCTTCCGGAGCAATGTCATCGCCCGGTCGCATGTCGCCGGGTCGGATATGGGGGGAAATCAAGCGCAAAACCGAGCACGCTGGCAAAGGCATCGCCTCCCGTTTAGGCCACAACTTTCGTAGTCACTCGGGTAGTCGCAGCGGTCGCCGACCGCAGCCCGACGACTCCGCGAGCGACGGCAGAGACCCGCTTGGAGAAGACGACGACTGCCTCGCCATGAGCCCCGACCCTTTCGCGAGCCCGAGCCGCAGGAGCGCCTCGGTTTCCGTAGGTTCGGGGAGTCGGCCTCCTACGGTCCGGCACTCGTTCTCCGGACCTATTTCCGCCAAGGACGACGACGCTGCGCCGCGTGTCGCGGAGCCGACTATCGCGGAACGAGAAACGCTGGGGGGTTTGGGGCTGCCTCATAGCAAGTCTTTGGAGGAGGGTGAGGAGGGGATAGCAGATGAGCGGACAGACGCGGGTAGGGCTGGAGCGGATGGAAGGGCGGAGGGTGGAGACGCGGGAGAGGGAGGGGGTGGGGGAGGGGAAGGGGGAGGGGGAGAGGGAGAGGGAGAGGAGAGGGAATTAGGGGTGGAAGCTGGGGGAGAGGCGAGGGGGGAGTGGGGCGGGTGGGAAATGTCTGAGGAGCGGTTGGGGTGGTGCGAGGAGGCGCTAAAGCAGCTGAAGAAACGGATACGCGAGCTTGACGCTGTATCGAATGTGACTGGGAAGCAACGATTCGTGGAGGAGTTCGAAGGGCTGCGGGTGAGTTTCGAGACGTCACAAATTTATATTACAATCACGCAGAGTTTGAGACGTCTCGAAGCTTGACGCTGTATCGAATGTGACTGGGAAGCAACGATTTGTGGAGGAGTTCGAAGGGCTGCGGGTGAGTGACGCTTCGTGGCATGACATCCCTTGGCACCGCGCTGCATCCCCTTGCATCGCAGCGTGTTGCATCCGACACACCACAGCACTTTCAGATGCATGAATGGGCAGGCCCAGGCCAGAGCCTCTTGATAGAGCAAGCAGCACTCAGTGCCAGCAACTGAGTCTTTCCAAAAAAAAAAAAAAAAAAAAAAAAAAATCATGCCATGTGCCATCTCGTTTTTTGGATTTCCCTGCGTGTGCGGGCATGACTGGTCAGGCGCAGGCGAGAGCTTCGGGGGAGAGCAGGCAGGAAGCTACCTCGGCGATGCTGCCAGTCAACCGCCCAAAGAACCGCTACATTGACGTGCTCCCTTGTGAGTCATGCTGACATCACTTTTGAAAGTATGATCCCTCCACGCCCTTGCAGTGGAGTTGAAAGAGTTGCGTTGGACCTAAAGTGAACCAGCCAGAGAGCCACATTGCCCTGGCGTTCAATCTTGGCAACTCAGCCTCCTTTTTTTCCTGCACAGATCCTTGCTGCATCTATGCCTCCTGTTGTTCAGAACGTTCCCTCTTCCTTTTTCTTTCCCTTTGCCCGTCTGCCTGTCCCTCAGATGAGAACAGCCGGGTCCTTTTGGGAGGGCAGAGCGGATCACAATCGGACGGCTCAGATTACATCAACGCGTCGCATATAGTCACGGTATGACATAGTCACTCCCAACCCAGTGGCGTATAATAGACTAGACCCACCTTCTCTGACTGACTCCTGTACTTCCTTGTTTCTTCTGAGTCATCTATTCTTTTCTCTTTCGACCCCCACCACATGCCGAACCCCTCTGTGCCAGGGTACTTGGCATTGGCAGCTCAGGGCTGAAGCTGACTCAGTAGTCACCTTGTTGCCTTTTCACCCACCACACCACACCACTCCTTGCCACACCGCACCACACCACAAACGACCGCAGGACCCGTCGGACCCACACATGTCGCGGTACATAGCGGCCTAGGGCCAAAGCTGACTCAATAAGCACCTCTATGTCTTTGCATCCCACCCCACCCCATCCTACCCCACCCCATCCCAACCCACCCTACCCCACCTCAACCGACCCCACCCTACCCCACCCCAAACCACCACAAACCACCCCAGGACCCGTTGGAGGCACACATGCCGCGGTACATAGCGGCGCAGGGCCCGCTGGACGACACAGCAGCGGCTTTCTGGCACATGGTGTGGGAACAGCGCGCCGCTGCTGTCATCATGCTCACCCGCGAGGTGGAGGGGTCGCGGGTGAGTGTTCGTTGCTGTGTGTGTGGCAAGGGAAGGGATGGGGGGAATGAGCATGGGGAAGGTAGATGGCACATGGTGTGGGAGCAGCGCGCCGCTGCTGTCATCATGCTCACCCGAGAGGTCGAGGGGTCGCGGGTGAGTGCATTGCTCTCTCGTCTTACGTGTGTGTGTGTGTGTGTGTGTGTGTGTGTGTGTGTGTGTGTGTGTGTGTGTGTGTGTGTGTGTGTGTGTGTGTGCGTGTGCGTGTGCGCGTGCGCGTGTGCGTGTGTGTGTGTGATGGGGAGATGGGGAGATGGGGAGCATATGTGAGACGGGCAGAGAAGGAACGGGGAAGGCGAGTCAGTTCCCTCTCTTCCCCGTCTCCCCCCTCTCCCCCTTCGCCCCTGTCTCCCCTCACTTCTCTGTCTCCTTCCGCTTCCCCTATTCCACCAGATCAAGTGCGCTCACTACTTCCCATCCAAGGCGGGTGCGAGCGAGGCGTACGGGCACATGCGCGTGTGCAACGAGGCGACGGTGGAGATGAGTGATGGCGGCACACTGCAGCGCCAACTCACAGTCACCAACGAGACGGTGAGTGGGGAGTGGGATGGTGAGTGGGGAGCCATGAGTATGGTCACGAGGGGTGAGGGCAAAGAACCTCCCTGTGCTGCACCTGCACCACCTAGACCAGCTGGCGGCGAGACTACGGAGTGACCTGGGACACAGAGACACTCTCTTCTTACCTGCCCCTTCATTGATTCCCTCCCCTCCTCCTTGCCCTGCCGCTCACTCTGCTTCCCAGGCGCCAGGCGCGCCCCTTCTTGTCTGGCTTCCCAGGCGCCAGGCGGAGCCCATTCATGTCTGTCCCCTCATCCGTCTCCCCCTTTCCTTGTCCTGCCGTTTGCTGTATATCCTCCAGGCATCAGGCACGCCGCTCTCAGTGCTGCATCTGCACTTCCTGGACTGGCCCGACCACGGTGTGCCGCGGGACACGGAGTCCATTCGCGACCTCATCCGCTCCCTCAGAGACTCGCCCTCGTCTAGTGGACCCTTCGTTATCCACTGCAGGTAAGCTGCACCGGTCATGTTATGCACCCTCCCTTTTCGAGGCGCCTTTTGAGGCGCCTCAGAAGCTGCACTTGTCCTGCTCCGCACCCTTCCGCTGTTGCCAGTACGGGCATCGGGCACACAGGGGTCTACTATGTGATGGATGGACCATGTATGCACACATCGCCTGTGCCTCTCACTCACAATCTCTGACTCTCGTTCCCACATTTTCACAATATTTCCCTCTCCCTCTCTCTCTCGCAGTGCGGGCATCGGCCGCACGGTAGCCTTCTGTGTGGTGGACCATGCAGTGCGGAGGGTGCTGCAGGGATGGTAACATGATCTCTCTCTCCCCCTTGCACTCCCTCTCCCCCTTTCTCTGACGCTCCCTCTCTCACAGTGCGGGCTTCGGCCGAACGGGAGCCTACTGTGTGGGGACCATGCAGTGCGGAGGGTGCTGCAGGGATGGCATCATGTCATGATGTCATGCACCTCCTTCAACTTCTCTCTCACGCCCTCTCACACACCCCCTCCCATTCCCTCTCTCTCCCTCACTCTATCAGTGCGGGTATCGGCCGAACGGGAGCCTACTGTGTGGTGGACCATGCAGTGCGGAGGGTGCTGCAGGGGGACCTCTCGGCTCTCAACATGGCAGCGACTGTGCTGCTGCTTAGGCAACAGCGCGCCGGCATGGTGCAGACCAAGGTACGTGTGATTTCAGGGCAGAGAAAGGTATGTGTGATGTCAGGGGGACCGTGCAGTGCAGAGGGTGCTGCAGGGGGACCTCTCGGCACTTGACATGGCGGCCACAGTGCTACTTCTCAGCAGCGCGCTGGCATGGTGCAGGCCAAGGTGGGTGTGATGCGAGGGCAAAGCAGGGTGCGCTTTTAGAGCATGGCATGATGACATATGAGCCGACTCCAAAGACCTCTCAGCGCTCAACATGGCGGCCACTGTTCTTCTGTTGCGACAGCAGCGCGCTGGCATGGTGCAGACCAAGGTGGGTGTGATGTGATGTCAGGGCAAAGCAGGGTGCGCTCAACATGGCGGCCACTGTTGGTACATATGCTCTTCTGCTGCGACAGCAGCGCGCCGCCATGGTGCAGACCAAGGTGGGTGTGATAGCAGGGTAAACAACGGTGTGATTTTAGGGCAAGCACCTCTTTAAAACCTTCACCTCTCCTTACCTTTCTGCACCTCCCTTCAACTCATTCCGCCCCTCTTTTCCCCTGTGCACCGTACCTTGTCGCTTCTGCTGAACCAACAGGAGAAGTACCGCTTCTGCTGAACCAACAGGAGAAGTACCGCTTCTGCTGAACCGACAGGAGAAGTACCGCTTCTGCTGAACCAACAGGAGAAGTACCGCTTCTGCTGAACCAACAGGAGAAGTACCGCTTCTGCTGAACCAACAGGAGAAGTACCGCTTCTGCTGAACCAACAGGAGAAGTGCCGCTTCTGCTGAACCAACAGGAGAAGTACCGCTTCTGCTGAACCAACAGGAGAAGTGCCGCTTCTGCTGAACCAACAGGAGAAGTGCCGCTTCTGCTGAACCAACAGGAGAAGTGCCGCTTCTGCTGAACCAGCAGGAGAAGTGCCGCTTTTGCTACACAGCAGTGCGAGATGAGATCAAACCGTTACCAAAGCCTTCACTCCCCTTCACCTCCCTTCACTCCTCTCCACCTCTCTCATCACCCAACAGGAGCAGTACCGCTTCTGCTGCACCGCTGTGAGGGACGAACTCAAGCATCTCATCAAAATCTTCAACACTGGCCCTGACTCGGACGACTCCTGACTCTAACCCCTCTTCACCTCTTTTCACCTTCCTTCACTCCTCTCCACCTCTCTCGCCCCCCCCCCCCCCCCATGTCACCCAACAGGAGCAGTACCGCTTCTGCTACACAGCAGTGCGGGATGAACTAAAGCATCTCATCAAAACCTTCAACACCGGCCCTGACTCGGACGACTCCTGATTCTAACTCTTGACTCGTAACTCCGACCCGTTCGCTCCGTGGCACTCCTTGGTATCCCGTGGCACTCCTTGCCACTCACTGGCACTCCCTGAGGGCACAAGGATTCACTAAATGCAGGGTGCATGTGGGGCAGGCAAGCTAGGAGCCTTCTGACCAAAACCTTCAAGCAGTGGGCCTATTTGTATGCTGAATCATGTACTGGTAGGCTGCTCAGTGGTGCGTTCAGCGCATGCCAGGAGTCATCTGACCGACATCTTTGAACAGTGCCTTTCTCAGAGACGGGACTACCTCTTGAATAGGTATGTATGGATCCTCAGCCGAGCTTGCTTTTTTCCCAGTGCTTAGCAGTGTCAACAGGACCAAGGGGAACAGGGTGTTAGGATTTCTCCTTGCCCATGTAGATGGTATCAAGACATTGTGGAAAAGGGGACACCAAATTAGATTCACCTGTGCTTGGTTCGCTTAAACGTATGAACTTAAGTTCATGCATGGCTACACAGAAGATGAGAGAATATGTTTGTATTATGCCTCTGTTGGTGACAAGAGTAACAGTAACAGTAACAGAGTCCTTCAAAATCAATTGATGTTGAATAAACAAACAAATCCAACAGTAGCAGCATGAGTCCTTGCCAGAGAATCTCTGGCCCTTATTTCACACTAGGTGACCAAGAAGGCTCACAGGCCTGAGCCACCCAGGTGCAGAGGAACACAGCTCTAGAGCACAGCGTGTTCCCAAATGAAAAGGCAGCTGCCCAGCCGTTCGCCTGGACAGCGTGAATGTCACATCCCTTGGCTCTTAGAGCGAGTAGAACTTGCGGAGGCCGTTGGGCCGGACCATGGCGGAGAGCAGAGCTCAAACCCACGGCACAGAACCTCACTTCTCCTCGCCTCTCCCCGCCTCTAGAGCGAGTAGAACTTGCGGAGGCCGTTGGGGCTGACCATGGCGGGGTTGGCGGAGAAGAAGAGGGTGTTGGCGACCTTCTGGTTCACTGCCTGCGTGGGATTGCGCGCATCCCACCACACTGACTTGCCCGGCGCCGCGCACGGCCCTCCCGTCACCGCTGCCTTGCCGGTCCCGCTGGTCTGCGCACACACCACCACCACCCCCGTGCTTGTCACTGCCTCGCAGCACGGGTGCGTCTGGTTCGTCAGGCCTGGGGGGGGAGGGGAGGGGGGGAGTGGGGACCAGGGTGGCGGTTGACACGATGAGAAAGGAGCATAACGTTGTGGTGGCGGAATTTGAAAAACGAGAGGAGAAGGGGAGAAGGGGTAAATGGGGCAGTTTAAAAGGGGAGAGGAGGGGAAAGTTAAAGAGTCTCACCAGAGGTGGGGACTTGGATCATGGTCTTGAAGACCGCTGATTGCTTGAATAGAACCAGGTTCGGCATGGGCAGGGCGGGGTTATTTCGCAGCTTGTCCGTCTTCGTCAGCAGCGCGAAATTGTGGATAATGGTAACCTGGTTACCAGCTTCGGTGCAGCTGATCCCACTGCCAGCCGCACGGCGCACGGCGGGAACACAGCCAAGATTCGGCAGGTCGACAATAAAGATGTTGGAGGAACCGGTGAGGTTGTACAGGGACTGAGTGATGTTTATAACGAGGTTGGAAACGGAGGAGGCGAGGGCAACGAGAGTCGTCATGTTGGGCTGCGAGCCTCTGAGCTCGGCGAGATAGTCGTTGGCACCAATGCTCACCACAGACAGTGCCTCGTCCACCTTCTGCGGAGAAAATGAACGAAAAGAATGATTCGGCGAAAGGAAGATGAGACCGAGATCAGATGGAAAAATGGAAAGGAAGATTCGAGAGAAATTTGAAAAAGAGCGGACGATGGAAACCGAAGGGAAACGGATAAAGAAAGGCGGGCGTACAAGGTCTGGGTTGTTGGTGCACTTGGCCTCGTTGAACCACTTTTTGAAATCGTTGTACTGCTGCTGCAGCCCGCGCGTCTGCCGCCATGCGAAAGGAAAACCACGAGAAGAACTCGGAGGTTAGATGATGATGATGATGATGATGATGATTGGACAGTCACTAAGCTGCTTTGGCAGAGTAGTAGTAGTAGGAAGTGCTCTTAGGAGAATTTCATAAAGATAGTAGCAAGATAGCTTTACAAGAGATCATATGATGGCTTACATTTCAGAGGTAAATCCTAATATACTAGGATACTAGCCATGGCGCCTCGAGCAGGTCGCTCAGGTCACCTTTCATATTCCTAGAGCTAGGAACAGCAAGGCATAGCATTTATTATTATGTACATAGCTTCCTAGCCTTGTTGTCTAGTCCTAGAACCAATCAGCAAAGTCTAGGAAAACGCTAATGTAATGGGCAGAGATTTCTCTATCTTGTTGTCTTCCAAGTCGTCGTTGATCATGATGAGTACGAGCACTGCTGGAAGTAGTCATAGCTGTAGGGTCTTGTGCTGTCGAGTAATCTGCTGTGCTGTAGGTAGTTGTCTACCCCGTTGTGTCCAGCACTAGTGTGCTCTCTGTACTTTGTTCCCACGGTTGGAAACTCAGAAAGTCGGGTCGCACATTTCAATGTTGGAGTTCCAACATTGAATTCCCAAAATGCACTTAGGGTGTGTTCCGAATTCTGGTTCGGATCACAAGGAGCTGAGTTGGCGAAATCGAGGAAGGCGAGATCGCCTTCGTCTTGTTACAATACTCCCCTCTCTAGCAAGCACTATCCTCGGTGCTTGAGCAGATGCAAGGTAGCTTTGAAGGGTTCTCTGGGCATTCTGAAGGCTTGTCTCGTGTATCCAGAGGTTGTGAGAAGAGTCTTTCCCACGCCACTTAACTAAGAAGTAAGTGCCGCGAGGAGAGGTTTCATGGGAAAGAATTTTCTCAACTTCAAAGAGATCAGGGTTAGATGTGAACATAGGAGGACGAGGAGGTAGAGGTAAGAGGGGGGATGGGCTGGAGGAATGTGGTAAGGACGTAGCAGCTGAACGTGAAAAACAGGGTGTATGTTGATGTGTGGTGGAAGTTTCAAACGGTAGGTGAGAGGAGAGAGAACTTGGGTGATGGTGAAAGGGCCGATGAAACGAGGTGCAGGTTTACGGGTGAGACCTTTCTGCAGCAAGGGGAGGTTTGTGGTAGAGAGGAGGACTTGGTCACCTGTATGGAACTGAATGTCGCGACGGTCTTGATCAGCATACCAGATCATTCGGTGTTGGGATTTGAGCAAGGAAGCGCGTGCTGCTACAATTGTATTTTCCCGAGTAGAGAGGAATTTGGCTGCCGGTTTGGTGTCGCTGCTGCATACGAGAGAAGCCGGTGTGCGAGTATGCTGCCCTGTAGCGAGGAAGAATGGGGTTTTTCCTGTGGCAAGGTTCACCGTGTTGTTGTAGGAGAATTCGATCGATGGCAGATGCTGGTCCCAATCGTTTTGCCGTGCATTCACGCATGCGCGCAGAGCATCTTCAAGGGTTTGATTCATCATCTCGGTCTGCCCATCGGACTGAGGATGATAGGCAGTGGAGAGATGAATCTTGGTGCCCAATCTGTTGAAAAGGGATTGCCAAAATCTGCCAACAAATAGAGAATCACGGTCACTGATTAGTACGGAAGGGATGCCATGGAGACGTACTATTTCCTTGAAGAAGAGATCAGCGACATTCTCAGTTGTAGCTGTGGTGGAGGTAGGGAGAAAGTGTGCCATCTTGCTCAGCTTGTCCACGACGGTGAGGATGGCGTTGTGATGGGAGGAGGTGCGAGGCAGATCTGTGACGAAATCGAGAGTCACATGAGTCCACGGGAGTTGAGGGATTTCCAAGGGGTGTAGGAGGCCATAGGGTGCTGCGTTGCGAGCCTTGTTGCACTGGCATGTGTGGCAGCTGCGAACGTAGGAGCAGACGTCTCGAGAGAGTTTGGGCCAGAAGAAGTTGGAAGAGATGGCTGCAAGCGTTTTGTCCACTCCGAAGTGCCCATTCTGGTCATGATGCTCGCGTAGCAGGAGATGGCGAAGCTTGCGCTCTGCGGGGACGCAGATGACTCGAGAATCTGCCTTATACCAAACGGGGGATTCGTAGAAGAATGATTTATCATCAGCAGCAGAGTAGAGATAGAAATGGTCACGACGATACCCTTTGGTGAACTTCTTGATGAAGCTCTCGTCCCATGTGACGCTTCCGATGGTGGTGAGCTGAGGTTGAGGAGGCCAGGTCAAGGAATCAGCAGGGTTGAGGCGGCCAGCGCGGTATTCGATTTTCAGCTCCGGTACATACTGCTCCAGGTACTCCATCCATCGGGCCTGCCTCGGGGTGAGATGGGGCTGCGTCTTCAGGTGTTGCAGAGTGCACTGATCGGTTAAGACAGTGACGGGCTGCATGTGAACATAGCAGCGCCACTTCTTGATTGCATGGACGATGGCCAGCGCCTCGCGATCGTGAGTAGCATAGTTGCACTCGGCAGGTTTGAGTTTCCGGGACTCGAAGGCGAGAGGCTGAAGGCCATGCCCTCGATCTTGACAAAGAATTGCACCCGTTGCAACCTGAGACGCATCTGTCCATATCACGTAGGGAAGGGAGGGGTTGGGTAGGGCTAGAGTAGGAGAAGAGGTTAGTGCACACTTGAGAGCATTGAAGGCAGTTTGCTGGTCAGAGTCCCAATGAAATGGTTCACTTTTGCGAAGAAGGTTGGATAGGGGAGAGGTGATGGCAGCAAAGTGTCGAATGAACTTGCGGTAGTAGTTGGCAAGACCAAGGAAGGCTTGCACTTCCTTGATAGAGGTTGTCTCCTTCCATTCCCTGATGGCTTTGACTTTGGAAGGGTCCATAGCAAGCTGGTTGTGTGAGATGATGTGGCCCAAGAAAGGAATCGAGGGCTTGGCAAACTCACACTTGCTCTGTTTGGCAAAGAGACGATGCTCACGAAGCTGTGTGAAGTCTTGCCTTAGATGCTCGACGTGTTCCTTCAAGGATTTGCTATAAATCAGAATGTCATCGATGAAGATGATGACAAACTGGTCCAAGAAATCCCGAAAGACACTGTGCATCAAGGACATGAAGGTGGCAGGGGCATTCGTTAGTCCGAAGGGAAGCACGAGAAACTCGAAATGCCCATACCGTGTTCGGAAGGCAGTTTTCTCGATGTCTTCGTCAGCGACACGCACTTGATGATAACCGCTTCGTAGGTCCAGCTTGCTGAAAATTTTGGCCTCACCAAGTTGATCAAAGAGTTCTTCCACACGCGGCAGGGGGTAGCTGTTCTTGATGGTGATTTTGTTGAGCGCGCGGTAGTCAACGCACATGCGCATGCTGCCATCCTTCTTTTTGACGAAGAGAATCGGCGCTGCATAGGGAGAGGAGCTGACGCGGATAAAGCCCTTCTCAAGAAGCTCCTCCGACTGCTTCTGAACTTCTTTCAGCTCGGCAACGCTCATCCGGTACGTAGCGCGAACGGTAGGTTCAGCACCGGGTTGCAAGATGATGCGGTGATCGATGGCAAGCTTCGGAGGGAGTGAAGAGGGAAGATCAGCAGGGAAGATGTCTTTGAACTCATTGACAACCTGTTGAATTTCAGAAGGGATTTCAGCAGCCTTGGGAGGGCAAGGGAGGATAGGAGTTTCTGAAATTTGATTCAAAAAACAGAGGAAGAATTGAGAGCTTGGGTCCTTTAGGGATTTTTTTAGTTGCCGTTTTGAGAGGAGGTTGCAGCAAGTGGGGGTAGAGGAGGAGGAGGAGAAGGTAGGTAAGGTGATGTCTCTTCCAGAGTGAGAGATGGTGACGGTTCCAAGAGACCTATCAATCTTGGGGTTTTTTAAGAAGAGCCAGTCACGTCCAAGAATCACTTCATGGTCTCCGAGAGATGCTTGCTGAAACTGAATCTTGTCTTTCTAGGCTCCAACCGTACATGAAACAGGAAAGGGTACTTGTCCGCATGAGATAGAGATTCCGTTTGCCATCAATACTGTTTGAGGTAAGGAATCAGGCCAGGTTGGAAGAGAAAGCTTGGAGAGTAGAGAGGAGGAGATGAAGCTAGAGGAAGCACCACTGTCAAGTAGGGCTTTCACTTTCTGACCGCGAATCAGCATAGAAAGGAGAAGAGGTTCAGAGGGGTTACGACTTTCAAGGGAAGAGATAGTGGGGCAGGTATAGTCACCAGAAAGTTGCCCCGAGTTTACTGGCGGCTTGAGTTTCTCGGTGTTGGAGGTATCGGGGGCAGATTGGTGCGTTGGCGGCAGACCTTCCAGATGTACCCTTTCTTGCCGCACTTGTAGCACACGATGACAGGCCTCGGGTTCCTCTTCTTCTTCTCCATCAGGTCCAGGTCCATAGGTACAGGTTCTTGCAGATTTGAGTCCGTTGGAGTAGAGGGCTGGTAGGAGGGAGCAAACGGAAGGAACGGGCTACGAGGAAAGCGAGGCTTGTTGTATGCGTAATGGACAGCATCATACCGTTCAGCCACGCGTATCATTTCCTCGAGCGTAGAGCAGTCCCTCAGCTCGACCTCCATGCGCACGTTCGTTTTCAGCCCGCGCTTGAAGCGATCCATCCGTTCAGCATCGGGAAGGTCCGGGATCTCTTGAGCGATGTCACGGAAGCGAGAAGCGTATTCTTGAATAGATTTGAGTTGTTTCAGAGAAGCCAAGGCGTCACGAGCTTTAATGTTCGGGTTCACCGGTTGGAAGGTTGCAGTGAAGACTTGCTTAAATTGATCCCATGACTGGATGGTCGCATGCACGGATTGCCACCAAGCGATAGCAGATCCTCGAAGAAGGGTGCCGGTAAAAGCAATCCACTCGGCAGGTGCTAAGTGACTCAGGAACAGGTACTGCTCAACAAGAAAGAGCCAACGGCTCACGACTGGCTGGTTTCTCCTGGGAAATAAAAAATCAGGAAGAGCGGGTCCAGCGCGCTGATTTCCGTCTGGCGGTGTAGCAGGGCTCGTAGTTGCTGCCGCCACTCCAGCTGCAGCTATACTAGCTTGCATCTCTGCTTGCAAGCTCTCTCTAACTTCAGCAACAATTTGGGCACGGTATGATTGCAAGTAGGTGGCCCATTCATCACGAGAAGGTACCTTACTAGTCTTCATGATGCTTTTCTCAAGAAAGAGAGGATCAAGATAGCTCGGATACCAAATGGAACAGTCACTAAGCTGTTTGGGCAGAGTAGTAGTCGTAGGAAGTGCTCTTAGGAGAATTTTAGAAAGATAGTAGCAAGATAGCTTTACAAGAGATCATATGATGGCTTACATTTCAGAGGTACATCCTAATATACTAGGATACTAGCCATGGCGCCTCGAGCAGGTCGCTCAGGTCGCCTTTCATATTCCTATAGCTCGGAATAGCAAGGCATAGCATTTATTATTATGTACATAGCTTCCTAGCCTTGTTGTCTAGTCCTAGAACCAATCAGCAAAGTCTAGGAAAACGCTAATGTAATGGGCAGCGATTTCTCGGTCTTGTTTGTCAAACATAATAGGTTAGGGGCCTAGGGTTTGACCTAGGCGAGAGTGACGAGAGGAAAAGTGCAAGCCAAAAAAGGGGTTCACTAATGAGAATAGGAAGTACAAATAGGTAAACAGCAACACAAGGAGGTGCACCACCAAACATGATGCAATATCTACACTACAACTGCAAACAATTATATAAAATATGTAAACATATTTTGACACGCCCCCATAATTGATTGCAGGAGTAAGAGTAAAACGCCTTCTGACGGGGTGCACCAGGAGTGCAGCGGAAGAAACAGAAGCAAGCAAGAGCAGTAGTAGCCGGTGCAGGAGTGGCAAATACAGCTGTAGCACGCCCTCAGCCAAGGCAGAAGCAGTAGCAGGTGTAGGGGCGGCAGGTCGCCTGAGGAGCAGGCTCTGTGGCTGCAACATGCAGCAGGACAGCAGCGGCTCGACGGCAGCACCTGCAGGCCCCAGCAGCAGACAGCAGAAACAAGGGCAGGTGGCGGCAGGGGCGGCAGCAGGAGGTGCCACGGTAGCAGCGGGTGGCAGCTGCAGATGCTTGACTGTTTTCCCACCACCCTCTCTTACCCTCCCCCCCACAGCAGCACGAACGGCAGTGAGAGAGAGAGGAGGGGTGGCTG
The DNA here is from genome assembly GCA_947471745.1 of Closterium sp. Naga37s-1. Classification (NCBI taxonomy): domain Eukaryota; kingdom Viridiplantae; phylum Streptophyta; class Zygnematophyceae; order Desmidiales; family Closteriaceae; genus Closterium; species Closterium sp. Naga37s-1. Next base: position 846,553 of record CANJKZ010000383.1, on the reverse strand, counting down.
CTGGCTTTGCAGAATCTCTCTCGCCACCCTCTCACACTCCCCCCGTTTCCCTTTCACCCTCCCCCCGCAACCTCTCCCCCCCCCTCACGGCGGACCCCGCTGAAGGGAGGGGTAGGACGGGCTGCAGGCAACTCACACCCGCCACCCCCACATCTCCCTCCCCCCACGGCTGAAGCTGCGGAAGGGAAGGGGGGGGCGGCGTTAGCTGCTGCTCACGCAGGTGCTGGCGACGGGCGCTGGTGCTGGCGCACACGGCCGTGCGCGGGTGCGCACGGTCGTACGCGGCTGCGCGCAGCAATGCACGCCCGTACGCAGCTGTGCGCGGCTGCTGCTGTGTTCGTGACAGAACGGGGTGGGGCAGGTCGGGACGGGGCGGGTAGCGCTGGGCGGGTGACAGGGCGAAGGAGCAACGGGGCAGTACGAGCCGCCCAGCTCGTCGCCATGACAGCAGACAGCTTGCCGTCGCGCCCGTCACGTCAGTCGCAACTAGGGGCGCGACGGGCGCCACGAAACGAGAAATACGCGGTGGGCCCATGGAGTAGTTGAAAACAGCAGGCCAGGATGTTACGTGCTCTGTACCATGTCAAACATAATAGGTTAGGGGCCTAGGGTTTGACCTAGGCGAGAGTGACGAGAGGAAAAGTGCAAGCCAAAAAAGGGGTTAACTAATGAGAATAGGAAGTACAAATAGGTAAACAGCAACACAAGGAGGTGCACCACCAAACATGATGCAATATCTACACTACAACTGCAAACGATTATATAAAATATGTAAACATATTTTGACATTGTTGTCTTCCAAGTCGTCGTTGATCATGATGAGTACGAGCACTGCTGGAAGTAGTCATAGCTGTAGGGTCTTGTGCTGTCGAGTAATCTGCTGCGCTGTAGGTAGTTCTCTGCCCCATTGTGTCCAGCACTAGTGTGCTCTCTGTACTTTGTTCCCACGGTTGGAAACTCAGAAAGTCGGGTCGCACATTTCAATGTTGGAGTTCCAACATTGAATTCCCAAAATGCACTTAGGGTGTGTTCCGAATTCTGGTTCGGATCACAAGGAGCTGAGTTGGCGAATCGAGGAAGGCGAGATCGCCTTCGTCTTGTTACAGGGGGCTTGTCGTGGAAAGTCGCGGAGGTTTCAATACGATGAGAGCCCCAGTAGATCAAGATAGGGGATGTGGAGAACCGGAACGAGTGGCAACCGGCGAGTGGCGAATCTGGGACCCAAGCAAGTGGCGGATTAGTGACAAATTTTGGAACGGAGCAAGTAGCGGTTTGATTTGAGGAATGGAACACGCAAGGCGTTTTGTAGAGTGGATGTCCTGCCTACTTCGAGTCGCACTTGTGGCTGCGAATCGCGCAGATGGTGTCGCGAGGATGAGCTGTAGAGAACTCCTCACCTGTGTTAGAATAGTAGGTGAAACGAGGCTTAGGAGAAACCATAGCCAAGGAGAATGTCGAGAGGAAAAGTGTCGAGAGAGATTTGTCAAACAGATTTTCAATAATGAACAAGGGTACAAGATATAGGCAAAAGAGGAAGCAATTGTACACCACCTGCAAGATCTCATAACTACACTAGGTTCTACTGCAGGCAGTTATAAATGTAAACGAATACATTTCAACACACCCCCTAAATGCCTACAGCTAGAACCATGTGCAGTACTCCTCCTGCAGGGGTACACCAAGTGCAGAGAAAACAGCAACAGCAGGCAAGAGCAGTGACAACCGGTGCAGTGGTAGCAGATTCAACTTCACCAACCCCTCCGCCAAGGTTGAAGCAGTAGAAGCAGGAGTGTGCGGCGGCAAGGGCGGCGGCACAGCAGAAGTAGGTGCATGTGGTGGCAGCCTGCCTGGAGAGCAGGAGCGTGCGGCGGCAAGGGCGGCGGCACAGCAGGGCTCAACGACAGCACCTGCCAACCAACAGCAGCAGACAGAAAACAAAAGAAGACAGCAGGTGGAGGCGGGGGCGGCGGTTGCAGGTACCACGGTAGCAGCGGGCGGCAGCTGCAGATGCCTGGCTGACTTCCTCCACCGCCTCACCCTCCCCCCCACAGTGGCACATGCAGCTGTGAGAGAGAGAGGTGGAGGGACGGCTGCTGGCTGGTCAGACCCGCAGTAGGACAGCAGAGCGCGCGGGGCGCGCAGGGCTGCAGGGCGCGCAGGGCTGCAGGGCAGCGGGGCAGCAGGGCGCGCAGGGCTGCAGGGCACGCGGGGCGCACAGGACAGCAGGGCGCACAGGGCTGCAGGGCAGCAGGGCATGCAGGGCGAATAGGGCAGCAGGGCACACAGGGCTCCAGATCCCCTCCCCCCCACCGCTGCACCCGCAGCAGGGGGATGGAGGAGAAGTGGGGGGGGCTGGGGGGGGCTGGTGCCGCAGATCCCCTCCTGCCTCCCCCTGAACCTCCAAGCTCCCCCCCCCTCCCAACACAAGGTGCGGCAGGGAGAGAGAGAGGAGAAGGGGGGGGCGGGGGGGGGCTGATGCTGCAAATCCCCTCCCCCCCACTGCTGCTCCACTATCCGTCACCCCCCAGGGATGAAGGAGAAGGGGGGGGACGGGGGGGGGTTGGTGCTGCAGATCCCCTCCCCCCCACTGCTGCACCCGCAGCAGGGGGAGGTAGGAGAAGGGGGGGGCGGGGGGGGCTAGTGCTGCAGATCCCCTCCCCCCCACTGCTGCTCCACAATCCTTCACCCCCCAGGGATGGAGAAGAAAGGGGGGGCGGGGGGGGCTGGTGCTGCAGATCCCCTCCTGCCTCCCCCTGAACCTCCAAGCTCCCCCCCCCCCCCCCCCCCCCCAACACAAGGTGCGGCAGGGAGAGAGAGAGGAGGAGGCGTGGCGGCAGCTGCTGCTGCTGAGGCACATCCGCCACCCCCTCACACCCTCTCCCCCCCGTCCCCATGGAGGGGGGGGAGGGGGGCGGGGGCGGAGCTGCGCGTGCGACTGCAGGGCACGCGGGCAGGAAGAAACCATCACCCCTCTTGCCACCCCCTTACCCTCCATGATGCGACGGGGCACCGGGGCCGCGGCTAGGGGCGACAGGTCACGAGGGGCCGAGACTAGAGGCGACGGGGCTGCGGTTAGGGGCGGCAGGTCGCGAGGGGCCATAGCTAGGGGCGACGGGGCGACGGGTCGACGAGGGCCGCGGCTAGGGGCGACGGGGCCAAGGGGCCGAGGCGACGGGGCCTAGGGTCGCGAGGGGCCGCAGCTGGGGGCGACGGGGCCTAGGGGCCGCGGCTAGGGGTGACGGGGCCAAGGGGCCGAGGCGACGGGGCGACGGGCCTAGGGTCGCGAGGGGCCGCAGTTGGGGGCGACGGGGCCTGGGGGCCGCGGCTAGGGGCGACGGGGCACCGGGGCCGAGGCGACGGGGCCTAGGGTCGCGAGGGGCCGCAGCTGGGGGCGACGGGGCCTAGGGGCCGCGGCTAGGGGTGACGGGGCCAAGGGGCTGAAGCGAAGGGGCCTAGGGTCGCGAGGGGCCGCAGCTGGGGGCGACGGGGCCTAGGGGCCGCGGCTAGGGGCGACGGGGCCAAGGGGCCGAGGCGACGGGGCCTAGGGACCGCGGCTAGGGGCGACTGGGCCAAGGGGCCGAGAGGCTCCAGCTAGGGCGACGGGGCCAAGGGGCCGAGCCTAGGGGCTAGGGGCGACGCCAAGGGGCGACGGGCCGGGGCCTAGGCTAGCAGGGCAGTAGGTGGTGGGCCCATGAACATTAGGTCCTAGAAGCGACGTACTCTGATAGCATGTTAGAATAGTAGGTGAAACGAGGCTTAGGAGAAACCATAGCCAAGGAGAATGTCGAGAGGAAAAGTGTCGAGAGAGATTTGTCAAAGAGAGTTTCAATAATGAACAAGGGTACAAGATATAGGCAAAAGAGGAAGCAGTTGTACACCACCTGCAAGATCTCATAACTACACTAGGTTCTACTGCAGGCAGTTATAAATGTAAACGAATACATTTCAACAACCTGGTGTGGGCCTCATGCGAGGGAGCTGCCATCTCTGTTCATAGAATTGTGGAGTTCGCACTGTTGAATTCTGCTCTGTCCAAAATGGTGGCTGCAAGCTCACAAACATGTTACTAGAGGGGAGGTAAAGAACATGCAGATTGGCATGGGCTTTACCACCGGTAACGAGATCGGTAACTGAGCTCGCGAAAACTCGTTTGTGCGCAGTGACAGCTCGTTTCGCGAAACCGCTCGCGACTCCTTGCAAGCTGGAACTGTCAAACATATGTTTAAATATGTTATAGTTTGGGTAGGCTTAGTGGGTTACTCACTGTGGGGTACAACCCCTTAGGTTTCTTCCTTGTACCAATTCTCTCGATAATACACAACACTCATGCCTAGCTTCTAAGATGGTATCTAGAGCATAGGTCTTTAGGACCTAAGATTAGGGCCCACCGATTACTGCATTACCTCACCTACGGCCTTACCTGCCTGCCTGCCTTGCCTGCTGCTCGCGCGCGCCTCGGCTGCACGCGCGCGGCCCTTTTTTTTTTTTTTTTTTTTTTTTTTTCCCGTGCGCGCCACTTAAGCAGCCCGCGCGCAGCCCGTTTTCGGCCCCGCGCGCCACGTCAGCCACCCGCGCAGCCTGCCGCCGGCCCGCGCGCCGTATAAACCGCCCGTGCGCAACCCACTTAGGCCCTGCGCGCCGCGTCCGCCGCCCGTGTAGCCCGTTTTAGGCCCCACGCGCCGCGCCAGCCGCCCACGCAGCCTGCCGCCAGCCCGCGCGTCGCCACGAGCAGCCCGCAGCTGCGCGCGCTGCCCGTAGCCACGTGCAACCTGCAGCCTCGTGCAGCAAGCCGCCACACGCAGCCAGCAGCCTCACGCAGCCCTCAGGCCGCTCCTGCCTGCTGCCTACCTGCTGCCTGCCTGCCTGCATGCTTGCTGCCTGCTGCCGCTTGCCTGCAGCCTGCCTGCTGCCTGCCTGCAGCCTGCCTGCTGCCTGCCTGCCTACTACCGCCTGCCTGCTAGCTGCCTGCTGCCGCCTGCCTGTCGCCTGCCTACCTGCCTGCTTGCTGCCTGCTAGCTGCCTGCTGCCACCTGCCTGTCGCCTACCTGCCTGCCTGCTTGCTGCCTGCTGCCGCCTGCCTGCAGCCTGCCTACTGCCTGCCTACTGCCTGCCTGCTACTTGCTGCCTGCTGCCGCCTGCCTGCAGCCTGCCTGCAGCCTGCCTGCTGCCTGCCTGCTGCCTGCCTGCTGCTTGCTGCCTACTGCCGCCTGCCTGCTTGCTGCCTGCTGCCGCCTGCCTGCCGCCTGCCTACTGCCTGCCTGCTGCCTGCTGCCTCCTACCTGGTGCCTGCTGCCTCTGCCTGCTGCCTGCTGCCTCCTGCCTCCTGCCTTAAGTCAATATGGCGACGCCTAACGTTCTAGCGTTCGAGCCTGACGGTCGTCCCATCGAGTTCACTGTGTGGTTAGACGATCTCCAGCTGTTCCTTCTGACTGATGCCAAAGAGGGCGTTTCCCTGTTTCATTACGTCTCTGGCACTGCCGTTACTCCTGCTGCTGATGCTCCTGCTCTAGAACACTCCCAGTGGCAGACTCGTGATGCTGCTGCACGCCTAGCTATTAGGAACCACCTGCCGATTACTGAGCGAGCGCATTTCAGCCAGCACAGAACTGCTAAGACACTGTACGACGCAGTAGTTGCGCGCTACTCCTCCCCGGCCACTGCAGCCATAGGTCGACTCATGCTACCGTACCTGTTCCCCGATCTTTCCTCGTTCACCACTGCTGAGGACCTAGTTTCTCACCTACGCGCTACTGACTCTCGCTTTCGTGCCGCCCTTTCAGCCGAGTTCTGCGCCGCAAACCCCCCCCCCCGATGTACTTCACTCTCTATTTCCTCGTCACCCGCCTCCCTGACACTCTTAGCTCTGTCAGGGACCACTTCCTAGCGCTAGACCCCACCACTCTCACTGTCGAAGACTTCGAGAAGCACCTCCTCGCAGCAGAGAAGAACATCCTCGCTGTAGGTGCTGCTCGTGGCACTCCTCGCTCTCCCCTCTTTGAGGGGTGCTCCCCCTCCCCTCTCACCCCCTCCTACGCCTCCGCAGCTGCTGCTCACGACTACCTTGGTGCTGAGGGGGTCGGAGCTGCTTCCGCTCCTAGTGGGAAGCGTCGCAGCGGCAGGGGCGGCAGGGGTGGCAGGGGCGGTGGGGGTGGCGGTGGAGGTGGCGGTGGTGCAGGCGGCGGGGGAGGTGGAGGTGGTGGGGGTGGTCGTGGGGGTGGAGGCGGTGGAGGTGGTGGTGGGGGCGGCGGAGGCACTGGGAGCGGTGGAGGGGGCAGCAGCGGCGGTGGGGGAGGAGGGAGCGGTAGTGGCATTGGTGGTCAGGGCCAGCAGCAGCAGCAGCAGCAGCATCAGCGTCAGCGCCAGACCCCCACTTCCCAGCAACTTCTTGACTGGTATGCCGGGCGTGAGGCTTCTGGGGGTCCTGGTCGCTGCCCCTATATCATCCGCACAGGTCCCCGCGCTGGTCGCCAGTGCACAGGTTTTCGCACTGAGCAGCGCTGCTTCGCTTGGCTTAGCGACGCCTGGCGCGCCAAGTTTCCTGATGCTCCTGAGTTCCCCAACTGGGCAGACTCACTTAGGCGTGATGTACCTATCTTTGATCTTGACTATGAGGCAATTCTTGCTGCTATGTATGCCTTGTCTGTTAGTGCTGAGGGTGACTGCTACTTGTGTGTGCCGCCGGATCCTGGTATAGCCCCTGCAGCACTAGGTGCTTGTGAGTCTGCTCCCCTTGGTACTGCGCCTGCACAGGCTTTGCACACCTTTACACTTGACTCTGGTGCTTCCCGCTGTTTCTTTCGCGACAGTACCACAGTCACTCCCCTCCCTGCACCTGTTCCTGTCTCACTGGCTGACCCCTCTGGGGGCCCAGTGCTTGCACGGTCTTCCACTGTGCTTCCGTGTCCGGCGGTCCCGTCTGGTGAGCTGTCTGGTCTCCACCTCCCCTCGTTCTCTACGAACTTGGTGAGTAACGCTGTCCTCCAGGATGCGGGGGTTGACACCTTCACCCCTGGCCGGCAGCGTGTGGCGATTTGCACGTGCTCCCAGACTGGTCGCCACCTGGCCACGTTCGCTCGTGCGCCAGGGTCCAGTCTCTACACCCTCACCACTGCGTCACGCTCCACCCCTTTCTCTCCCCAGTTGCATGCGTCTGCTCAGGTAGCTACACAGTGTGAGTGTCGCCGGCTGTCGCACGACACTCTCCTGTGGCACCACCGCCTTGGTCACCCCTCCCTGCCTCGCCTACGCAGCATGCACTCCCGCTTCCTGGTTTCTGGTCTTCCCAGGTCTCTGCCTCCCCTCCCTCCCTCGCCTGCGCCGCCCTGCATTCCCTGCGTCGAGGGGCGGCAGCGCGCCGCTCCTCACTCCTCCTCGTTCCCTCCCACAGAGGCTCCACTGCAGACTCTCCACCTGGACGTGTGGGGCCCAGCCCGCGTCCGTGGACAGGGCCACAAGCGGTACTTCCTGCTGGTTGTCGACGACTACACGCGCTACACCACGGTCTTCCCCTTGCAGCACAAGGCGGATGTCCCTGGTGTTTTGATCCCCTGGATCCGCGCTACTCGTCTCCAGCTCCGCGAGCGGTTCCAGTCGGACTTTCCTGTCCTGCGTCTGCACTCTGACAGAGGTGGTGAGTTCTCCTCGTACCTCTTGGCAGCCTTCTGTGCGGAGCACGGCATCCGCCAGGCTTTCACGCTTCCGGCCTCTCCGCAGCAGAATGGGGTTGCTGAGCGCCGCATTGGCTTAGTCATGGAGGTCGCTCGTACCTCCATGATCCATGCGGCTGCCCCCCATTTTCTGTGGCCGTTTGCGGTCCGGTACGCCGCGCATCAGCTCAACCTTTGGCCTCGTGTCTCCTTGCCGGAGACCTCGCCCACACTGCTGTGGACGGGGAAGGTTGGCGACACGTCGCGTTTCCGGGTCTGGGGTGCTCGTGCCTTTGTCCGCGATACCACCGCGGACAAGCTCTTCCCTCGCGCCATTCCTTGCGTCTTCCTTGGCTTTGTCCCTGGCGCACCTGGCTGGCAGTTTTACGACCCCGCCCCGCGCCAGGTCCTGCTCCTTCAGGTGTCTCTCAGGTAGACCCCCCCGCGCCTGCGCCTGTTGAGGTCACTGGTGACTCCGGTCCTACTGCGAGTGGTGCTGTCCCGGGGGGTGCGGAGCTTGGGGGTGCTGAGTCTGGGGGCGCTGAGCGTGTGGAGCCTGGAGGTGTTGTGTCTCGGGGTACTGCGTCTGGAGGTGCTGCGTCTGGGGGTGCTGAGCCTGTGTGTGCGGAGCCTGGGAGTGCCGTCTTTGTCCGCGTGTGCCCCTCACTTCCCAGCAGCTGCACGACTGGTACGGTCGCCGTCGGCGTCTCACTTCTGCACCTCAGGGCTCTCCTACTGGAGGTTCTTCTGCTGGTGTCGCTGGTCCCGGAGGTGCTCGTACTGGGAGTACTGGAGCTGCTGGGGCTGGTGGTGGTGCTGCTGGAGGTACTGGAGGTGCTGGAGGTACTGGAGCTGCTGGAGGTGCTGGAGCTGCTGGAGGTGCTGGAGCCGCTGGGGGTGCTGGAGCTGCTGGAGGTGCTGGAGCTGCTGGGGGTGCTGGAGCTGCTGGTGGCACTGCTCAGCCGCGCCTGTTCTTTGCTCCGCCGTCTCCGTCGTCTCAGCCACCACCTGACTCTGCACTTCGCCAGGTTGTCAGTCTTCCCTCGTCTACTGGTCTTCCGTTACAGCCTGGCTCACCGCTGCCTGCTCCTTCTCCGTACACAGAGCAGCCTGGTGGCCTTGCAGAGCGTCGTGAGCCTGTTTCGCGTCCTGTCTCCCCTGTCAGTTCCGGTCGTCGTGTTCCTAGTCAGTGCCAGCCGGCTGTCTCCGGCCCTCCCCTTGTAGTTCGTCGTCCTTCCTCTCCTTCACCGCGTGTTCCTCTGCCGCCTCCCCCTGCGTCCTCTCTGCCTGTCGTTGCTGACCCTGCGTCTGACCAGTTTCATGCTGAGCACTCTACTGTCACGCGTCTGCTTGCCATTGTTGTCACTGACCCGTCGTTTGAGTCTGCTGCTGCGTCTGCCTTAGTCAGTGAGCTTGTTGCCTTTGCTGCTCACTGTCGTCTAGACTACGCCGCCGGTCTTGTTGCTGAGTCTGCGTCTGTCTGTCCTCCGTCCGTCGGGGGTGAGTGTGCTCTTGGCACGGACGTCCTTGAGGACAGGCAGGAGGACCTTGAGTGTCTTGCAGCCGCTGCGCCTCATCTCGTATCCATGCTGCTTGCCCCTGAGGGAGACCCGGATGCACCAGACATCCCTACCCCGCGCTCTTACGCTGAGGCGATCGCGGGTGAGTACTCCTCTCAGTGGCAGACAGCCATGGACGCAGAGATGGCATCCTGGAAGTCCACAGGCACCTACGTCGACGAGGTTCCCCCTCCTGGGGCGAACATTATTAGTGGCATGTGGATTTTCAGGGTGAAGTGGCCGCCAGGTTCTCCGCCTGTCTTCAAGGCTCGTTACGTGGCTCGAGGCTTCAGTCAGCGAGAGGGAGTTGACTTCTTCCAGACCTTCTCCCCCACCCCGAAGATGACCACTCTTCGGGTGCTGCTGCACGTTGCCGCTCAGCGTGACTACGAGCTTCACTCTCTTGACTTCAGCACAGCCTTCTTACAGGGCAGCCTGCACGAGGAGATTTGGCTGCGCCGCCCTCCTGGCTTCACTGGGTCGTTCCCTCCTGGTACCCAGTGGAGCCTCCGGCGGCCGGTCTACGGTCTCCGCCAGGCACCACGTGAGTGGCACGACACACTGAGGACGACACTTGCGGCTCTTGGGTTTGCTCCGTCGACTGCTGACCCGTCGCTGTTTTTGCGCACCGACACTTTGCTGCCGCCGTTCTACGTTCTCGTGTACGTCGACGACTTGGTCTTTGCCACTGCTGACACTGAGGCTCTCGCCCTGGTGAAGTCGGAGCTGCAGAAGAGACGCACGTGCACAGACCTGGGTGAACTGCGCAGCTACCTTGGCTTGCAGATCACCCGGGACAGAGCACGCCGCACCATCACACTGACTCAGTCACACATGGTGCAGCAGGTCCTTCAGCGCTTTGGTTTCACCTGGTCCTCAGCACAGGCCACTCCTCTGGCTACAGGTCACTCGCTCTCAGCTCCACCTTCGGACGAGTCCGTAGAGCCGAGTGGTCCTTACCCAGAGTTAGTGGGCTGCCTCATGTACCTGATGACTTGCACTCGTCCTGACCTTGCGTACCCTCTTGGCCTTCTGGCTCGTTACGTGGCTCCTGGTCGGCACCGAAAGGTGCACATGGATGCTGCCAAGAGGGTACTACGCTACTTGTGCAGTACATCGGGCATGGGGCTCGTGCTTGGAGGACGGGGTGACGTTGTCCTCACAGGTCACTCCGACGCCTCTTGGGTTGACGACCAGGCTACGCAGCGGTCGTCACAGGGTTACACCTTCAGCCTTGGTTCTGGTTCAGTTTCCTGGCGTTCTACACGTTCGTCTTCAGTTCTCGGCTCCAGCTGTGAGGCAGAGATCTATGCCACAGCCATGGCTGCACAGGAGCTGCGCTGGCTCACCTACCTGCTGACCGACTTGGGAGAGCGGCCTTGTTCTCCTCCAGTTCTGTACGTCGACAACAAGGCCGCCATTGCCTTGTGTCAGGAGCACAGACTGGAGCACAGAACAAAGCACATCGCTCTCCGTTACTTTCTTGCTCGAGAGCTGCAGCAGCGTGGCCAGCTTCGTCTTACCTACGTGGCCACTCGGGCCAACACTGCTGATATATTCACCAAGGCGCTTCCGCCTGGTGATCATCAGCGTTTCTGCACTTTGTTAGGCCTTGTGCCCACACTTCCTCACTTGCTGTAGGCTTTGTTTGTACCATGATTTATATGTATTCCTGCATGCTTGTTCTTGTAGGTAGATTTCACTGTACTGTTGTTGTTACATATATATTTCTGCATGTGAACTGGCCTTGTGGCCTTCTTGCTTGTGCTCAGACTGCGTGGTGACGTTGTGATCCACCCTGAGCTTGCTTTGCACTTCCTGACTGGTCTTGTGACCCTCTGTTCTCCCCCACTCTGCCTATGGGGGTGTGTCAAACATATGTTTAAATATGTTATACTTTGGGTAGGCTTAGTGGGTTACTCACTGTGGGGTACAACCCCTTAGGTTTCTTCCTTGTACCAATTCTCTCGATAATACACAACACTCATGCCTAGCTTCTAAGAGGAACAACGAGGAAATGACGGACTGCCGTGTTTACGTGTTTTCGATTTCTTTCAGCAGTGGCTTTTGTCAGAATCCCAACCACTAGACCATTGGGATAAAAGGGCTTGTTAAGTAGCAGGTCATTGCGCCCATAACCCCCCAGGACAACGAGCCTGTAACCCTTCCCTGGGATCAATCGGGGATCACCAGTGGACCTCTGACACCCCCCCGCACTGGGATGCCCGAAGTGCACACACTGGGATTCGAACCCGAGACCTTCGCTCTGATACCATGCCATAATCCCAACCACTAGACCATTGGGATAAAAGGGCTTGTTAAGTAGCGGTTCAGTGCGCCCATAACCCCCCAGGACAACGAGCCTGTAACCCTTCCCTAGGATCAATCGGGGATCACCAGTGGACCTCTGACAGCTTTGACAGCGGTCCCCTTCGCGCTCGCGCCCAATTCCCGCGGGCAGTTTTTATTGCAATTTCCCATTTTTCGTGACCAGACGTATAGAAGGGAAGATTCTAAGTCTACCTGGTTTCAATATAGAGGCCAGTGGTAAAACTAAAACCCACTCGGATGACAAGCCATTTGGGAGGCATCAACCTTAAACACCTGCCTCACGGTGTTTAGGGTTGATGCCCTTTACGTGGCATACCATCCATTAGGGTTTTATTTTTTTTGTCCCGAGCTGCGCATTTGCTATGGACTCGAAGATAAATTTGGAATATCCCGTAACATGTCAGAGGTCCATTGGTGATCCCCGATTGATCCTAGGGAAGGGTTACAGGCATGTTGGCCTGGGGGGTTATGGGCGCACTGATCCGCTACTTAATAAGCCCTTTTATCCCAATGGTCTAGTGGTTGGGATTCTGACATGGTATCAGAGCGAAGGTCTCGGGTTCGAATCCCAGTGTGTGCACTTCGGGCATCCTAGTGCGGGGGGGTGTCAGAGGTCCATTGGTGATCCCCGATTGATCCTAGGGAAGGGTTACAGGCATGTTGGCCTTGGGGGTTATGGACGCACTGATCCGCTACTTAATAAGCCCTTTTATCCCAATGGTCTAGTGGTTGGGATTCTGACATAACATAGAAACAATCTGTATTTGTGGACACAAAAGAGGAAACGAAGAAATAATATGCCCCAAGACATTGGACGCGAGCGCGGAGCGATGTGCTGTCAAAACCACTGCCCATTGGAATTGGAAATTAGAAAACACGGCGCTCCGTCATTTCCTCTGGAACAACACTCACAAGGATGGGTTGGAGGGACGAGCCACTGCGGGTCGCGTTGACATTGAGCGGCTCGATGTGGTGCGCATTGTCACGTTTGGGATTCAGCGCCAGCCTCGTCTACCATTTGTAACGCGGATGAAAGGGGGTGTAGGGGAGCGTGCGCAATAACGAATTTACCCATAGCTTGATAGACTGATGATATGAGGGGAGTGTGTGGAGAAATTATTATTGTAGCCAACAACATATTTTACTGTTTATCCACACTGATGCATCCTTTATAAATTGGCCGACTTATTTCGTCAGCCGACGGATGCTGCCGTGCGATGCTGACGCGGCACGTGGTAAGGCGATCGCAGCCAATCAGCAATGACCTTTCATCGCCAAATTCACCGAACCTAGTAGAGGCACGGAGAGGGACGGGATGTGACGGCACGGGGAGAGATCGTGACCATCACGTGGTTTTTATGGCGAGTTATACTCGTTCGTTTATAATGGAATTCGAGAGGTTGCGCAATGGTCTAAAGCGGTGATTTCAAAGATCTGCACTCAAACGTGCCGACCGTATTGAACCGCGTCAAACGATCTCTGAACGAGAAAGGCATGAATTGCAAAATTGTTGTTGCGATTCCGCCCTCAGGGCGACAATCTTGAGACCGAGTTATTCATGAAATGACGAGTTGAGTTACGCTTACTGTGTGCTGTGTCCTATAGTGTGCAGTGCCTTGGGTCTCCTAATAGGGTGTCGTGTCCTAGGTTTCGGATAGCGTGCGGTGTCCCGAGGTGCTCTGTCCGAACTCCTAGGCTCCTTCTTGATCAGCAAAGTTTATTTTCTGAATGATTTGATGAAGTAGTTTTCACGATTCTCGTCTGATTCAGAATTATATTGTTTACGTTAGTAGCCACTGCGTTTCCGTTAGGCCTCAGGACTGTGATGAGTGCCTTCGGAAGGAGAAAACAGCAAGAGCACACTGATGTTGAAGCGGAGGTAAAGTAATATAAGCGAAGCTACGTAAATGGTGACAGCAGCGACTTAGAGTGTCAGGTACTGAGAAACGGTCGTTGACGGCTACGAGATGTACACATCGGCAAGCGTGCTGACGTGTCATGATCGCAGCTGCTGAATAGCTGACGCACAGTGAGCCGACTTTCAGTGAGCTGGCACAGGGCAGGAACCCTCCCTGACTGCATCGCCAGGCCATGCGCTGGTTTGTTAACGGACGATGCAGCAGACATTTCGAGCCTCGGAAACCACCATTTGCCACGTGTCTGCTCCACAGAGTACCAGCAGATTATTCGATATCTAGGAAATATCTGCTGGGTGGGACTCAGCGAATTTAACAACCGTTGTACCCATTTGCTGCAATACCATAGGCCTAGGTCTCGAATCCGGGTCGAAGCTGTGACTCATTCGCACTAGGTCTAGAATTACCGGGTTACCGCTGCGGACATTTTTCAAGCGAACGTCGCTTCAAGGGTTTCGCGTGGGCTTCGCCATGCCTCGTGGCCGGCACGCGCCTGTGAGCTGGGCGACGGTGCTGCCGACCATCGCGCACCTGTGCCTGCTGCTCTTCACGTGCCTCCTCATCCTGAAACTCCAAGGCCGATGGACTTGGTCGTGGTGGTGAGTGCAGTGCTCTGGTGGTGAGTGGCGTGTCTCAGGTGTGAATCCCCCCTGTGCCTGCTGCTCTCATCTCATATACCGTTTGATCCTGAAACTCCAAGGGTGATGGACATGGTGCTGGTGGTGAGTGCACTGCTCCGGTGGTGAGTGCACTGCTCCGGTGGTGAGTGCACTGCTCCGGTGGTGAGTGCACTGCTCCGGTGGTGAGTGCACTGCTCCGGTGGTGAGTGCACTGCTCCGGTGGTGAGTGCACTGCTCCGGTGGTGAGTGCACTGCTCCGGTGGTGAGTGCACTGCTCCGGTGGTGAGTGCACTGCTCCGGTGGTGAGTGCACTGCTCCGGTGGTGAGTGCACTGCTCCGGTGGTGAGTGCACTGCTCCGGTGGTGAGTGCACTGCTCCGGTGGTGAGTGCACTGCTCCGGTGGTGAGTGCACTGCTCCGGTGGTGAGTGCACTGCTCCGGTGGTGAGTGCACTGCTCCGGTGGTGAGTGCACTGCTGCGGTGGTGAGTGCACTGCTCCGGTGGTGAGTGCACTGCTGCGGTGGTGAGTGCACTGCTGCGGTGGCGAGTGCACTGCTCCGGTGGTGAGTGCACTGCTCCGGTGGTGAGTGCACTGCTCCGGTGGTGAGTGCACTGCTGCGGTGGTGAGTGCACTGCTGCGGTGGTGAGTGGAGGATTTGGTGCGGAGTGCAGAAGTTGGTGGTGAGTTCAATCTCTTGTGAAGAGTGCAATATCTCGTCGTTGCCACGTCAAATCCTCCTCTCTATCCCTCCCTGCCTCCTTTCCCTCCCAAACGCCCCCCCCTCTTTCCCCCACTCCTGGCAGGTGGGTGTTCTGTCCGCTGTGGGTGTTTCACGGCGCCCTGTCCCGCTGCAATTGCTCCATGCCCGCGCCCAGCTCGCCCTACGACCGCCACTGGCGCCCATGCCACTCGCTGCTCACGCTGCCGCTTCTCGTTGCCTTCGAGCTTCTCCTCTGCTGCTACCTCGCTGCAAGAGAAAGTGCGCGCTCTCTCCTATTCATTTGCCTTAGCCTATCTCCCTCTCTGTCACTCGCTGCTCACGTTGCCGCTGCTCGTTGCCTTCGAGCTGCTCCTCTGCTGTTACCTCGCCGCCAGTGGACCTGGCCATTGTGTTCCTGCCTCGCATCCACTACCCATACACACAGTCATCGCACACTGCCCATCACCCCTCCCATCGCTCACCCGCTGCAGTGTGTGTAGCGCGGCCGCCAGTGAACCTGGCCATTGTGTTCCTGCCTCTCATTCTGCTTGAGGGGCTCGTGCTCGTTGACAACTTCAGGTGAGTATTCAGGTGATATCAGGTGGGTTCAGGTGGGTTCAGGTAAATTCAGGTGGATTTAGGTGAATTCAGGTGCCATCAGGCAAGATTAGACGAGGCGTTATCCGCCCACCATTTTTTTAATAGTGCACACTATCCGCATGTGCATCTCCCTCCCTTCCATTCTTTTTATATATATATATAGAATAAATAAAGGAGGATGTGTCACTTGATAAGTGTGTGCAACTCTTTCCCACTCCCCCGTTGGCCAATCAACGTGTACCACATCAGGATGTGCATGGCGCTGATGCCGGGGGAAGATGACAACATGACAGACGAGGCTCTGTGGGAAACATTGCCGGTATGCATGGGGTGCCATGTTTTCATGGCGAAAAAAAAGTGCAAGGCACCTGTCTAGTTGGACAACATGACAGATGAGGTTCTGTGGGAGACATTGCCGGTATGCATCGACATCATGCCACCATATCATGGCATGGTGTATGGTGTATGTATATACGCTTGTTGGTGCTGTATACATGACAAGCATGCCATGCCATGCATGGGTAGTGGTGCTTGGGTCGATCATGATGTTTTTTCATTGAAGCAGCTACATGTTACCAATTCTTCACCCTTATCCCTCCCTGTTTTTCTCTTCCCCTCATCCCCTCTCCTCCCAATACCCTCCGTCTCTCCCCTCTCAAAGCACTTCGCAGTGGCAGTCTCAATGATATTCTTCATGGCAGCAACTGTCTTCTCTGTGCTCAAGCTCAACGGTAAGCCAAGGGAACCCCATGCCCTGCTTGTTGCTTGTGGTTGGGGCCACCCGTAAAGCACTTTGCAGTGGCGGTGTCAATGATATTCTTCATGGCAGCACTTCTCTGTTCTCGAACTCAACGGTAAGCCACGGGTTTATTATATTATTATCGTTATTATTAGTATTACTATTTTTCTTATATGACAATTATCATTATTATTGGTAAGCCACCAAACTGCCCCATCCGTGCTACCTCCTCCATCCTGCCTCTGCCCCACCCGTTCGTGTGGTGTGCACATGTGACAGAAGTCATTGGTATTGACTGGAGGATATGAGGCGTTTCCATGCTTGCCCCACCTGTGCTGTTGCCCACTCATGCTGCCTCTGCCCCACCCACTTGTGTTGAGCGCAGATGTGACAGAAGTGATTGGCATTGACTGGTGGACACTCCTGGTGGACCTCTGGTGAGTTACCCGAGTTTCCCGTACACCATTGCCTTTTCCTTGTCTTTCTGTCTTGCCGCCTGTCTTCTCGCTCCCCCTTGTTTTCCCCTTTTCTCTCTCCCCATTCTTTCTTCCCCTTCTTTCTACCCATTCCCTCTCTATGTCTCTCTCCCCCTTCCGCCCCCCCACCATCTTAGACAAGCTCTTTGCATTCCTCCTTTGCACTGCATGCACTGGACCAACCCTCGTGTGAAGAGGCGATTTTTGAGTCGACTCAAAAATTCCTCCTCTGCACTGCATGCACTGCATGCACTGGACCAACCCTCACGCATCTCTGCTGTGCCCCCCCACCCCCGCCCATCTGTTTCCGCACCATCTCCTCCCCACTATTCCCACCAGCATCAGCGAGTTCTTTGCCTTTCTCCTCTGTATGCAATGGACCAACCCTCCCCTTCAACCCTGTTTAACCGATATGTCTGCGCTTTCCCTCCTGCTCCTCTGTTTCCCCACGCATCCTCCCCTCTCTGTCAGCATTGGGGAATTCTTCGCCTTCCTCCTCTGCATGCAATGGACCAATCCGCATCAACCTCCCCCCCGCCCCTCCCCAGCCCCCTCTCCTCTCCTCCGCCCCTCCTACTCCTCCCCTTCCCTCCTCCCCTCCTCCCAACCACCCTCCTCCTCCTCTTCCTCCTCCTCCTCCACTTCCTCGCCTCCTCAAGGTACCGCCATCACCATCACCACTCCCCTTCTCGCGTCACAATCCCCACAGAGGGGCAGCAGCAGGGGTGGCAGCAGCAGTAGCAGGGGAGGTGCAGAGGGGGAAGAGGGTGAGTCAGAGTCTAGAGTAGCAGAGAGCGCGACTGTTGCTGGTATTGGTGCTGCTGCTTCAGGTGCTGCTTCTGCTGCTGGGGCTGGCGCTGCTGCTGCTGGCAGTGGTTCTGGTAGGGTGGTCGATCGAAGGGTGGGTAGTGGAGGGTCGGGTGCAGGAAGGGCAGGGAGAGGGGGCAGAAGAGGGGGAGGAGGAGGAGAGGGGGAGGAGGCTGAGGAGGATGAAGAAGCAGAAATAAGACGAGGAGGAGGAGGGGGAGGGGGAGGAGGAGGGGGGGAGAGAGGTGGTGGGGGAAGCGGTGTGGAGAGAGGTGGGGAAGGAGGAGGGGGGGCAGGAGCCGTGGGAGGAGGGGCGAGAGAGAGTGAGGAAGGGGGGGACGAGGACAGTGAGAGTGAGGTAGAGTTTCTCTGCGGTGCCCCGGAGGTGGGAGGGCATCTACTCAAAGCAGGGGTGATAGTCTTCCAAGTGCTCCTCTGCATGCGTCTCGAGGGCCAGCCCAACTGGGCAGCACACATGTCTTATTGGATGCTCTTTTCGCCGCTCCTTGCCGTCCAGCTGGCGGCGCTGATGTCAGCGCTGACTCAGCTCGCTGAGGGGGTGATGTTGTTGTACGCGCCCGAGTCCGGGCGGCGGTTTTCGGCGGTAGTGCGGGAGCATGATCCGTTCATGTTTGTGACGAGGGGGATGCGGCTGGCGGGGTGGTGGTGGCGGGATGATGAAGTGCGGGAGGAGCAAAAGAGCCTTACTGCCTCGTTGTTTCCAGGGTGAGTGTTGGAAGTAGTCAGGGGCACATCAGGGACGTTCCATGCTTGTGAGATGTGGCTGGCGGGGTGGTGGTGGCGGGATGACGAACCTACCCTCCCCTCCCCTTCCCTCCACAGCACGTATGACACGTTCGAGTTTTGAGGCGCCTCAAAAGCCCTCCCCTCCCCTTCCCTCCACAGCACGTATGACACGTTCGAGTTTTGAGGCGCCTCAAAAGCCCTCCCCTCCCCTTCCCTCCACAGCACGTATGACACGTTCGAGTTTTGAGGCGCCTCAAAAGCCCTCCCCTCCCCTTCCCTCCACAGCACGTATGACACGTTCGAGTTTTGAGGCGCCTCAAAAGCCCTCCCCTCCCCTTCCCTCCACAGCACGTATGACACGTTCGAGTTTTGAGGCGCCTCAAAAGCCCTCCCCTCCCCTTCCCTCCACAGCACGTATGACACGTTCGAGTTTTGAGGCGCCTCAAAAGCCCTCCCCTCCCCTTCCCTCCACAGCACGTATGACACGTTCGAGTTTTGAGGCGCCTCAAAAGCCCTCCCCTCCCCTTCCCTCCACAGCACGTATGACACGTTCGAGTTTTGAGGCGCCTCAAAAGCCCTCCCCTCCCCTTCCCTCCACAGCACGTATGACACGTTCGAGTTTTGAGGCGCCTCAAAAGCCCTCCCCTCCCCTTCCCTCCACAGCACGTATGACACGTTCGAGTTTTGAGGCGCCTCAAAAGCCCTCCCCTCCCCTTCCCTCCACAGCACGTATGACACGTTCGAGGCCGTGCCTCCAGTCCAGACCACATAAAGCGAATGCGAAAAGGTCAATTAGCAGAGGAGGTGGTGCGGCTGCAGGCGGCATTGGTTGCTCTCCCCTTATCCCATTCTCCTGTCCTACCCACCCTCCGCTCCCCCTGTGTTGCCCTCCCTCCACAGCACATACGACACCTTTGAAGCCGTGCCCCCGGACCACATAAAGCGAATGAGAAAAGGCCAATTAGCAGAGGAGGTGGTGCGGCTGCAGGCAGCACTGGCGGAGCAGGTGGAGACGGGCAAGGCGCAGCGGCAGGAGCTGGAGCGAGTGCAGCAGGAGAAGGTGCTGTGCCGCGTGTGCTTCGAGCGCGAGATCAGCCTCGTGCTGCTGCCCTGCCGCCACCGAGTCTTGTGCCAGTGAGTCACTTCAGTCCTCATGCCCCATGCCCCCGTGCCTCATGCCCCCAGTCCCAGTTTTTGTGTCATGGGTCGAATGCTGTGCTGATAGGTGGCTTGCAAGAGGGTGAGAGATCAGGGGGGCAGAGGGGGCAGTGGTGTGAGGGTGGGAGCTGGCTGGAGCGAGTGCAGCAGGAGAAGGTGCTGTGCCGCGTGTGCTTCGAGCGCGAAATCAGCCTCGTGCTGCTGCCCTGCCGCCGCCGCGTGCTCTGTCAGTGAGTTGCCTCCCTTGTGCCAGTGAGTGACCTCCCTTGTGCGAGTGGGTTGAATGATGTGCCAGTGAGTCGTCTGCTGCGCTAGCGAGTGCTTATTTCCCCTTCCCCCTTGCTGCTTTCCCCGTGGCACCACCAGTCCCTGTGCGAACAACTGTCGGCATAACCCCTTATGATGCTAAATCCTTGACCCTCACCCCCTCCTCTCGTCCCCTCTTGTGCCCATATGCCCTACCCCTCTCCCCCACTCCCTCCCCCCATCACACCATCAGCCCTTATGACAAGTGTCGGCAGTGCCCCATATGCTGCTATTCCCTACCCTCATTTTTGAGACGTCTCAAAAGTCGACCCCATATGACGCTAGTCCCTTGACCCTCTCTCCCTCCTTCCCCCTGACCCTCCTCCCCCCCATCACACAACCAGTCCATGTGCAGACAAGTGTCGGCAGTGCCCCATATGCAGGCGGCACATTGCCGACCGCATGGCCGTGTTTGACGTGTGAAGGGGGGGAGCGCCAGGTGCGATGTGGATATTACTTTTGAGGCGCCTCAATCCCCGGACCGCATGGCCGTGTTTGATGTGTGAGGGGGGGAGGAGCGGTGCCCATGTCCTGAGGCACCTCACAACTTGACACGCTTTTTGGGACGAGGGTCGCCTCTTGTCTGCTTGTAGTTTGTGATAGCGAGGTGCGCATTCTGCTGCAGTTGGGGTGGGGAGGGGGAAGGGGGGAAGTGGGGGGGGGGGGGAGGGAAGTGGGAGGAAGGGGAGGGAAAGGGGGGGAAGGGGAGGGAACGGGGGGGAAGGGGGGAGAAGTGCGTTACTTACCATTGTTGTGCATTGCTGGTTATCTAAGCAGCCGTGGTTCACTGGTGGAGTCGGGGAAATGGTGGGTTCACAGGCTGGTTAGGGTACATGGGCTGCACTGTTGGTGCTCCCAAGCTTGCATGCTCCAAATGTTAGTCAAGGCTTAAAGGTATATACAGTAGGTGGTACACGAAATACAAACCATATATATATAATAAGTTCACAGGTTAGCTAGCAAAGGCTGGAAAATCCGAGTACCGTATATAACTGAAGGAACCTTCTGGATTCTGCGTTGTTAAACTTATGCCGGACACTCTACATACACATGGATCGGCATGGTAAATTTGACTGGACAGCTTGATATACTGGGCTATTTGGGCATCTGATCCTATTCACAGATCTGGTCATATGGAGCTCATGGCAAACATGCAGCAAGTCTACTCATGCAACATGCTAAAAAACCCTCCACCACACACACGAGTGACAAACGGTAAAATGAAACATGAGGTTAACATGCATTAGCACGCGACTCGGCTCTCATGCGTTTGCGGCGCCTCCTTATCTGACGCCGCGTTAAAGGAACGCACTCTAAGCCCGCTGTGGCGGCATTGCCAATGCAAGGAGGCGGCGGTTCTTGTGGTTCAGACGGAGCAGGAAGATTCATGCGAGCAGTCCCAGTCTCCTGAAGCCTTGCGATGCAGGCCACGAGTTCAGGAACGCCGCCTGAAGGGCCGGATGGGTTCAGCCGATAGTGCAGTGCGGGCTTTAATCTCTTCTTATTCAGGAGATGATCCACCATTTTGGTTGCATCCACCCACCTGGCGTTTAGCCGAGCGACAACTGAAGCAGGTACAGCTGGGGTGGTGGCAGCTGCAGCTTTTTTCTTTACTGTCACAGCACCACCCGTAGTGCTGTTCGCTCCGTTCGTTTTAGTCACGCTGTTGTTTGTCACGCTGTTGATTGTCACGCTGTTGTCTGTCACACTGGCGCCGCCCTGCTTGGGGTCTTTGAGCCTGTCCGCGTGGCAGAGGAAGAACACGTGCCCGCTGTTCTCGCTGTAGAAGGCCTCTGATTGGTCCGCGAGTGCTGCTGCCACGTCAGCAATGCGCTTCTCCCACGTGGCACCCTTGAGGTTGTAATAGCCGGCCTCGTATTCCTCCACATACTCCCTGCAACGTGGCAGCAGCACGGAGGCACACACAGAGAGGCACACAAGGCCACATGGGAATGAAAGATGAGACTCATTAGGGCTTTAGGGCTTTGGGGCTTTAGGGCTTTAGGGCTTTAGGGCTTCGTCAACAATCACCTACCCGGACCACGTACTCCCTCCAAGCACTGCAGTAGCAGCAGCACACAGGGGCACATGAGGGTGAGATTTTTAGGGTCTGGATTTTCAGAGATTTTAAGAATCTTCTTGACAAACTCCCTGCAACGCTCCAGCACACCGGAGGATTTTTTTAGGCGGCCTCAAAAACCGCCACGTGGCACCCTTGAGCTTGTCATACTCAGGCCTCAAACTCCTCCACATGCTCCCTGCACCGCGGAGTGCAGAGTGTCACATGGAATTGAAGTATTAGGGGTTTGTAACAGCCCGTCTTGACAAACCTCCTGCACGGCACCTCACAGGGGCACATCCGGGTCCGGAGTGGCGGGGCGGGACAGGGCAGGGCGGGGTGGGGAAGCGCGGGGCAGGGAGGGGGAGGGAGGGGTGGGGAAGGGGGAGGCGGAGCAGGGAGGGGAGGGCGGGCCGGGGAGGGGGGAGGCGGAGCAGGGAGGGGAGGGCGGGGCAGGGAGGGAGAGGGCGGGGTGGGGAGCGGAGGGCGGGGCAGGGAGGGCAAGGATGGGGAGGCAGCACGCACTGCATACCGCGCAGCAGTGCGGACGGGGGAGTGGTTATCCGCCTCCTCCTTCTTCCCCCCGAAGTCAAGCAGAAACACCCCGCTCTTCTGCATCTTCCGCCTCCGCTTCTCCTGCCGCTTCCGCCCCTTCTCCTGCAGCCGGTGCTCCGCCTTGAGCGCTTCCAGTCGCCTCTTCCGCATCTGCGGGTCTTCCTGCGCCAACTGCATCCGCGCAAGCTCAATGAATCTCCTCCGCTGCGCCGCAACGTCCTCCGCAACAGCCTCTTGCGATTGATCCGAGGGATTTTGACTCTCTCGCATTCGCTCCTCCTCACGTTCTTGATCCTGATCCTGCATCCGCTTCTCCTCCTGCTTCCGCGCGCTTTCCCGCAGCCGGTGCTCCGCCTTGAGCGCTTCCAGCCGCTTCTTCCGACTCCGCGGGTCTTCCTGCGCCAACTGCATCCGCAACTGGTCGTTCAGCCTCTTCCGCTTCGCCGCACCGCTCTCCGCTCCAGTCTCTTGCGGCTGATCCGAGGGGTTTGCACTCGCTTGCTTTTGCTCCTCCTCATTCTCTTGATCCGGTTCCTGCTTCGCTACTATCTCTTGCGGCTGATCCGAAGGATTCGCACTCTCTTGCTTGTTCTCCTCTTCATCCTGATTCTGCTTTGTTGCGTCGCACGCGGATGCGATTGCGCGGGGAGCCCCAGGCGTGCGCCCGCTCGCGGATGCTTGATTGCCCGAGGGTGCGATAGCGCGGGGGGGGGCAATGCCCGCACCCTTCTGTATGGAGCAAAAAGAACAACTGGCCGGCATCGTCATAGCAGTACGGGACGATGCCGGCAGCACTGTAGCAGGCGCTCACCGCCGCGAGCCACGCGTTTGATTCCGCCATTGGTAATGCCAGGTGGACCGAGAGTGCGGCATATGTTGGATGGCTGGGGTTTTGAACTGTCCCGTACGCGATAAAAAATCCAAAACTCTCGAAAATGTTTGCAAATTTAGAACGATTCGCGATGAATGTTTCAACAAACAATTGAATTGATAATGTAATATGGACACAACATAAGGAACAGTGCAACGCATAAGCTCCAACATACTGTGAAGGGGAGGTTCCTAACGAGTAGTGTGACAAACAAGACTGAAGCAAAACTGGCAAAAGGGATGCTTACGATGCACACTCCCTCAGGTCCTACCTAATATAGGGTTAGTTACAAGCGAGACTAAATACAGCGTGCACAGCTAACACACGCAAGGGCAGTTATAGAATTATAGGGGAATTAGCGTTTGTGTGCTATGATTTTGCAGAGCCTTTGGAGAGTCGCTTCAAAGCACTGTAGCAAAGCCGTTGATGCTGTGAAACGATGCGCGTTGTGTCGTGTGCCAAGGTAACGAGGTGAAGTGCAAGTTGACTCAGAGGTCGCCTCGCCTCAAAGAACTGAAGCAAATCTGTTAATGCTGTGACACAATACGGCTCGCAGCCAGGGCAGGCACGGCAGACAGTGCAAGCGGGCAGGTCTTCAGAGGGCACGCAGCCAATGAGGAGCCTCCAGGTCAGAGAGCATGCCCCGAAAATAATTTACAAGTTGCACCGCAGGGAAAATGGAAGGGCATACTGAAGGGCAGCTGTAGAAAAGGCTGAACCAGCAGAGAGTATCAGCCGGCTTGGGAAAATGTTGATTCAAAACAGCTTTCTAGGCGCTCTGCTGCTTTTGCCTTGGCTGACTTTCAGCCCAGCACAGAAGCCATAGCTGTAGAAAGAGGGTTAGAGCAAAGGAGGGGTAGAGAGGGTCAGGACAAGAAATGATTAGACAAGGGACTAAAAATAGGCTGAGGTAGTATACCCTGCATATACTACTTGAGACTTGAGCAAGAACAGCCAATGCAGGGTATACTACTCAGGTGCCAGGCGCCCCTTAAGAGGCCATTCAGAAAAGAAGAAAAGAAGAAAAGAAGAAAAGAAGAAAAGAAGAAAAGAAGAAAAGAAGAAAAGAAGAAAAGAAGAAAAGAAGAAAAGAAGAAAAGAAGAAAAGAAAAAAGAAGGAAAAAAAACATGATGGAAATGGGAACTCTACTGTCACTGGCATCACCACCAGCATACCCCAAGCAAACACACAGAGAAGGGAGTGGCCAATCAGAGCGCACCTCCCAGAGCAACAGAGCGCCAGGTGGCAGCAGCTGAGCGGTCGAGAACCTCCATGACCTCCTCCTCGGTCTGAACGGGCCGGGAGGGGGGGGCGAGATGGGGGCGGCAGAGGTTGTCAAATAAGAAGGCGCGGTGTGAAATGCAGGGGTACAGTTCACGTTTGACATGGCCCATCCCTGTTGCTTTGCCATGCTGCCACACGCCTTCACCCCACCCTTCTCGCCTTCACCCCATCGGATCCTTCCTCCCCTTCCCGCACCTTCTCCCTGCTTCTCACCTCGCACTGCTCCAGCAGCTGCTCGCGTTTCGGCATGGCCCAACCCCACAGTTGCACCGCCATACACCTCTCAACCTCGCCACCCCCTCCACCCCCCTTTCTTGCTCTAACTTCCTTGGTTCCCCCCCCTTCCCTGCCTCTCACCTCGCACTGCTCCAGCAGCTGCTCGCGCTTGGGCATGGCCCACCCCCACAGCTGCACCGCCACCTGCACTGCGCGGCTCTGCTGGTCGCGCGTCATCTCCGCACCTGCAGGGGAGGAGTCAGGGAGAGTTGAGGGATGGGTCACAACAGGGGATTAGAAATGACAGGAGGCGCCCACATTCACAAAGAGAGAGCTGGCTCGTCGCAAACAATATTTGTCAGCAAGCTCTGCTGTTCACGACGAACCAGCTCCGCAGCTACACGAACCAGCGCACCCCCAGATGGCAGCGGACCCTTGGCCGCTGCACCTAGGGGACATCCTCCACACGCTGGAGGGGTAGAGGGTCACTCAGGGGGGGGGAGGGTCAGAGGGGTGGGTTAATGGGTCAGAAGGTCTAAGGGAATCACGAGTCAAATTGCATGTCTGTACCCCCTGCTGAATTAATACAAAAGGCCATTTGAGAGAGAGAGAGAGAGAGAGAGAGAGAGAAAAAAAAAAAAAAAAAAAAAAAAAAAAAAAAAAAAAAAAAAACCATGGGGGCTTGGAGGGCTAAAGACAATGCATGGATGATGACTGCCGAGTCGGGTAATTCCAGTCAGTGAAACAAACACGTCAGATACGTGAGGGAGTCAAACCAGTCAAACGAATCAGGCAATTCAAACAAGTCAGACAAGTCAAACCAGTCAAACAAGTCAGACAAGTCAGGCAAGTCAAACAAGTCAGACAAGTCAAACCAGTCAAACAAGTCAAACAAGTCAGACAATTCAAACAAGTCAGACAAGACAAACAAGTCAAGCACTCACAGTCTTCCACCAGAGTGAGCAGCTTGGCAACGAACAGCGCCGACCCCCCTTTGACAGGCCAGAGCACGCTGGGGCAGGCAGCAATGCGCGCCACGACAGCTAGCGACAGGTCAACCCAGTCATCGTCCTCTGGGTCAAGCAAGTCAAGCAGGGTCTGCGCGGAGGAGCCCTCTGGGAGTACATGTAGCAGCCCGTGCATGCCCCAGTCCAACACCTCCCCTGCTGTGGCATCCGAGCACGACCCATCCTCCTCTAGTTTCTGAAATGCGAAGGGAGCCAGAATGGGGGGACAAGAGGGGGATGGGGCAAGGGATGAGGCGAGAGAGGGTTAAGAGGAGGAGGGGGGGGTATGTGCAAAAAGACGGGAAAATTGCCTCTAAGAAGCATCAGAATCAGGTGCAAAAGAGAAAGTGAGAGCATGGTTGAGCCAAGGACACTCCCATCGTAGTCGAGCCAGACAGGTAACGCGTGCATGGCCTCCATGAGGCGAAAGGCATGTGCCAAGCAGGCATGCATCTCACTCTCCAGCAGCCACTTGCTCTGAGTCACCTTTTGAGTCGACTCAGAAGTCACCTTTTAACACAAAATACTCACATTGTAGTGGAGCCACATAGGTAACGCGTGCATGGCCTCCATGAGGCATGGCGAGAGGCATGGCGAGAGGCATGTGACCTGACCTGGTATTTCGCTCTCCACCAGCCGCCGGATGCGCACTTGACTTCTATGGCTTTTCACCCACCACCTAAACCAGCCTTACCGAGAGCAGGTGAGCGCGAAAACGAGGGAGGAAGAGTCTCACATGGTAGTGGAGCCATATCGATAGCGCGTGCATGGCCTCCATAAGACACGGCATGTGGCTCATCTCGCTCTCCACCAGCCACTAGCTCTGAGTCACCTTACAACTCAGAACACTCAAATCGTAGTTGAGCCAGATTGACAGGGCGTGCATGGCCTCCATGAGGCGCGGCATGTGGCTCATCTCGCCCTCCACCAGCCGTTCGATGCGCAGCCACATGGGCCACCCCACCTCGGAACCCACCTTACCGGGTGCAAGAGAGCGAAAGAGAGTGCGAGCGACAGAGAGCTCACATCGTAGTTGAGCCAGATTGATAACGCGTGCATGGCTTCCATTAGACGCGGCATGTGAGGCATCTCGCTCTCCACCAGCCATCAGCTCTTTTCACCCACCACCTTGGAACCCACCTTACCGAGTGAGAGTGAGCGTCAAAGAGAGAAAGAGAGACTCACATCATAGTTGAGCCATATGGAGAGGGCGTGCACGGCCTCCATCAGACGCGGCATGTGGCTCATCTCGCCCTCCACTCCACCAGCCGTCCGATGCGCAGCCACATGGAACGAGACACCTCAGAACCCACCAGGTGCAATGCAAGAAGACTCACATCATAGTGGAGCCAGATTGACAAGGCGTGCATGGCTTCCATGAGGCGAAGCATGTGGCTCATCTCTCTCTCCACCAGCATCAGCTCTGAGTCACACTAGCGCCAACCCACCAAGTGCAAGGACACTCACATCGTAGTTGAGCCAGATTGACAGGGCGTGCATGGCCTCCATGAGGCGCGGCATGTGGCTCATCTCGCCCTCCACCAGCCGTCCAATGCGCAGCCACATGGGCCACCCCACCTCCGACCCTGGATTGCCCATCCTCTCCACCCGAGCCACTGCCCGAGCCTCGCGGTCAGCCTCGGAGCCCTCGCCGAGCCACTTGTTGAGCACCACCTATGGTGGTGAGGGAGGGAGGAAAGGAGGGGGAGGGATGGAAGCGGGCAGGGAGGGAAGCGAGTGGAAGGCAGAGGAAAAGAGTGGAGATTAGAAAAAATTGCGTCGAAATATGTGTTATCTTATCTGCACACACACATGCACGCACACCCTCCTCCCCAACTCACCCGAGCACAGAGGTCAAGCTCCCGCTCTTCCATGGGAGCCCCGCGGCTGTTGATACGGAGGAAGTTGAGCAGCACCTCATACGCCCACGCGTGCTGCTTCCTCATCTCCTCACTCCTCAGCACCGCCGCTACAAACTCAGAGACATAAGAGCTCTTCTGCTGCTGCTGTTGCTGCTGCTGCTCGTGCTGCGCGGCGGATCGCGGGGTGAGAGCGCGTGGCGTGCACCCCCCGTTGCCAGGTGTCAGCGCACCATTCGTCCCACCGCCCCAGTTGCTGCCGCCGCCCCAGTTGCTGCCGCCGCCCCACCCGAAACCGTTACCGTTGTTATTGCGGTTACCGCCACCGCCACCACCGCTGTAGATGCTGGCAGTGCTGGTCAGAGCTGCAGCAATAGCACCCGCAAAACCACCACCACCACTAGCTGCAGCAGCACCAGCAGCAGAAGCGGAAGCGCTACGGGCACCAACACTGCTGACAGAAATTTCGCTGCCCGGACCAAGCCCTCCTTCCTGCGACAAAACATCGTCCTCCACTCCGCCAGCCCCGCCCCTGCTGCCCGTGAAACTGCCCATGAAAAAATCCCACCTCTTACTGTTACTCCCACTCCCCCCGCCTGCACTCCCAACCGCAGCAACATTCCCCGCATCCGCAGCGGCACCTTCCCGGCAGCTTCCAGCGATGCTCCTGGTATCCGACTTACTGTCCGCCCCTGCTTTCTCCCCATCCATCCCCCCACGGCTTTGCATGGCAGAACCCCAGGCAGAGGCGGCAGCAAGAGCAGCAGACGCCCACTTGGGAGTGTTGGAGCTAAGGAGAGAGACAGAGGAGACGGCAGCTGGGTTGGGACTGTGGGAAGAGGTAGATTTAGGGCTGCTTTGCTGCTGCTGCTCCTGCTGGTACTGGTGATCCTGCCCCTGTTGCTGCTGCTGCTGCTGCTGCTGGCCGTGGCTGTGGTTCTGGCTGTGGCGGTGGCTGTAGCGGTGCTGATGGTGGTCACTGGTGATGCTTCTAGGGCTGGAAACCACACTCGACGGGCCTCCGGGGGTCCTAGGACTGGCCTGAGGTCCGGCGGCGCCGCTGTTGCCGCAGCTGGAGGTTTGGTACCCGCCGAGGCTGCCGGCAGGTCCGGCGCCGAAGCTAGAAGCGCCTGTGCTGACATAGCTGGTGCTTGGCCGCTGTTTCTGTGACCCGAAGAGAGAGAGGACCCCTCCCAACGCCCCTCCTCCATTAGCCTTGCCACTGGCAGGACCAGCCTCTTTAGCAGAAGCAGAAACACCAGCTCTCCCCCATGATGTTGCTGCTCTCTCTGACGTGCCTACTACAGACACGCTACCGGTCGCACTGCCGCCCGCACTGCCGCCCGCGGTGCCGCCCGCGCTGCCGCCCAGTCCGAGCATCCCCGCCCCCGCAGCTCCTCCGGGCGGCGCACCAGCCGCCCCGGTCCCGCCAGCCATAAACCTCACCGATTTCACCGCAGCTGTCAGCTTAGCGAACCTCATCGCCACAGATTGCACCCCTCGCCCCACAAACACCATCCTCACAACCGTATCAAACCCCTCCGCACCCAGCCTCCCACTCGCCACCGCCCGCAACCCCGCGTGAAACGCCGCCTCCTCCACCCCCATGCCTTCCACCGCCAAAGCTACAGCCATGGTATCGTCCGGGTGCAGGTTCGGCAGGTCCCGCATGGCTGCCGACAGCGTCATAGCCAGCAGGCCCGGGCCGAGGCTGAGCTGCAGGTACAGCCGATCCTGCTCCTCGCACCGCTCCTCCAGGCTCGAGTGCTTGGCAGCGGCTAGGCCTTCAGCTAGAGCGACTTCGGAGAGAGAGGCGAGGGACATGGGGGACCAGGCCGTGCGGAAGGAAGGGCCGGGGACGGAGGGGGATGGGGCTGAGAAGCTGGGAAGCCGGCCACGACGCTTCTTCGGCTGCTTCCGAAGGCTGCCTCCGGTGCTGCTGCTGCTACCCGCAAGAGCAGAGGCAGAGGCAGAAGCAGAAGCGCGAGCAGGAGTGAGAGTGATCTCCTCCCCATCATCCCTTTCCTCTAGTACTACCTCTAGCACTTCCCCACCCTCCCCGCCCCCTTCCCCATCGCACCCACTCGCCTCCTGCCACATCAGCAGCCGCTGCACCGCTGGCGTCGCCGCCGCCATGGCTGTCGCCGCCCGGTCCTCACAAGAGGACAAAATCGCCAGCAGGCACGACACGACAAACGAGCGGCACGCGGGCAGGTTCGCGCCTGCCCGCTTGCCGCCCAGAAGGACAGAAACATTCTGGGGGGAGGCTGCACCTGGGGCCAGGTGGCTACCGGCGCTGCTGATGCTGATGCTAATACTGGTGGTAATATTGCTGGTATCACCAGAACCCGCACCAGCACCTGCAGCAGCACCACCAGCAGCATGGATAGGGGTGGTCCACGGACGCATGCCATACGTGGGGGAGGAAGGCGTGCTACTCAGAGGCGTGCTCCTGAACGCACCCATACCCCCCCCTCTCGTTGGCGTGCTCCCTCCCGCTCTCGTCGGAGTAACCACACCGCTTCCTCTGCTGGGAATAAGTCCACCCCCCCCTCCCCGCTGCTGTTGCTGCTGCTGCTCCAGGAGCCGTTCAAAGAAAGCAATGCGTTCGAGCACGCGGAGGAGAATCACAGCGGCCGTGGCGGGGCGCCAGGCGCTGATGGCTGCAGCCACGCCCACGAACAGGAGAATGTCGTCGTGCTGGCACCGCGCTGACAGGAACCGGTCGTTCTCCCCTGCCAATGCGTCTTTTACCAGCCGAGTCATGATCGATACTGCTGATCCCCCTCCTGCTCCTCCTCCTCCTCCTCCTCCTCCTCCTCCTCCTCCTCCTCCTCCTCCCCTTCCTGCTTCTGCTACTGCTCCTCCTACCGCCCCTCCTGCTGCTGCTCCTCCCGCGCCTGCCCTGCCCCCGTCCGCCTGGCCAGCATCGTCGAACTCAGGAGGTGGCCGCCAGCGCTGCTTGCGGTGTGGGGTGATGATTAGGGTTGGGGGGGAGGAGAGATCAGAAGCATGCAACCCTTCTACCCCCCCTGCTGATACGGTTACCCTTGCTGCCGCTGCTGCCCCTGTCCCTGCTGCTGCTACCCCTGCTCCTGCTGCTACTCCTGCCCCTGGCGCTGCTGCAGCTGGAGAGCTAGTAGACCCTTGCTGACCCGCTCCACGGCCCAGGCCCGAGGGTACATTCGCCGTGTATGGACGGTGCGATCTGAGCGGTTGATGCTGCTGCCTATCAGAAACCGATGGCCGGGATTGCTCGCTGGTGAACGGCCGCTCTGCTCCTGATGAAGCCAGTGCCCTCTCCTCCCTATGTGGCACCCTGTCGTCTCTTGCCCTCTCGTCTCTTGCCCTCTCGTCTCTCACCCTCTCGTCTCTCACCCTCTCGTCTCTCACCCTCTCGTCTCTCACCCTCCTGCTGCTACCACCCCTCTCTTCCCTCTCGAATCGACTGCTCGAAGCCCTCTCCCTCCTCTCAGCTGACCCGTCTCTCTCTCCTCTCTCTCCTCTCTCCTCTCCCTCCTCTTGCTCCCCCTCCGCCCGTGCTTCACCAGACTCACTGCCCTCTGAGAGAGCAGCAGCAGCAGCAGCAATAGCAGAGGAGGTAATACTGTGCCACTGCCCCGCTGCGACTCGCGACCCCTTGTGCTTCCCTGGCGAGTCAATCACTTCGCCCTGAGACACCGCTGCTCCCCCCACAAACAGCTCCGCGCCCCCTGCTCCCCTCCCGCCTCTCCCCCCTCTTCCCCCTCCACCTGCCCCTCCCCCGCCCCTGTCCCCCGCCCCCTCTCCCCCCTCCATCCCCCCACCCATCCCATCCCCGTCCTCTTGAACCCCTGCCACTGCAGCAGCAGCAGCAGCGAGATCTGCGTTCCACCCACATGGGGAGAGGAGGGAACTGCCACTGCACCTGCTGTTACCACTGTCACTCCTCTGCCACACATCCGCCTGCCCATATCCCCTCCAAGCCACTGCACTCTCTCCTACCCCTGCTCCTGCTCCTGCTCCTGTTCCCACTCCTGTGCCGCCCCGTCTCCCCTCTCTTCCTGTCGCTACACCCCCACCCACCCCCCCGCCTGCTCCTCCCCCCTCCGCTCCTCCTTCCCCTTCGGGCGACGAGTCGCCATTTTCAGCTGCCCAGGACGGCCGGCCGCCGCCCCATTGGTCCCAGAACTTCAGCCAGACGGCCAGGGCAGCCGTGAAAACTTCGCCGGTGCGAACCGCGGGCAGGTGGTCAGAAGTCTCGGAAGTTGCCTGGAACTTGCGGCAGATCCACTCAAACTCACGGTGGGAGGCCGAAACAGAAGACCAGGCTCGGCCGAGCCTCCCCGACCGACCCTTCATCCAAGAATGCACTGCTCCCGATGCTGCTCCTGCCCCTGCTGCTGTTCCTGCTGCTGATGCTGCTCCGCTTGCCCTTCGCCCTCCTGCTGTACCCCCCATTCCTTCCAACCCCCCCGCCAGAGAATCACGGTCTACGTCCCAGGGACCTGCCCCCACAGTAGCAGGGCGAGCTACAGTCAACCCTGCACCAGCCTTCCTCGTTGTTCTACCCACTCTTCCTCCCCAACCTCCTCCTCTCCCACCTCCTCCTCCTCCTCCTTCGCTAACAACAGACCCCTCACCCGTTCCCCACCTTTCCTCCATCTCCTCCTCCTCCTCCTCCTCCTCTCTCTCCCTCCCTTCTCCACTCCTCCTCCGTCGCCCCACCTCCTCCACTCCCTCAGCCCCTTCCCCTGCCAGAGCACCCATCAGAACATCCATATACTGAGAAAACAGCAGAGACCAGTGCATCCGAGCCTCCTCGGCTCGGCACCGAGCCTGCGCGATAGGTCCGAACTCCCTGTAGGGGCAGGGAGCATTGGGGCCATCAAGGGTGGAGTGTGGTGCGGAGGGTGGGAAGGGGGACTGGGATTGGGGAGAGGGGGGGTCATTAAGAAGGATACTGAGATTGAGACTCGGCCGAATGGCAGATGCTGGTGCGGGTCCTGCTGGGCCTCTTGCTGCTGCTCCTCCTGCTGCTCCTCCTGCTGCTGGTGCTGCTGCTGCTGTTTCTGCAGTTTCGCCCACTTGTGATGAACCCACGCTTGCACCTCCCCCTCCTCCACCCTCTCTTCTCCCCTCTTCCCTTCCCTCCTCTTCTCCCTCCTCTCTCCTATCCTCCTCCTCCTCTCTCTCCAAAGCAGCAGACGCCATATCTTCATCAATATCGCTCAGATTCAACCGGCCAACGGGAATGCGTGAAAAGGAGAGTTCCATGGAGCTGCCTCCACCGCCCACATCTCTCCCACCCCAAGCAAACTTCTTGCCCAGCCCAACCTTCCGGTCCTCCCTGCCCGAACCAATCTCCTTGCTTGAATGCTCCTCGCGTCTCAAACTCCGCCCCTCCTTGCCAGCCCCTCTGCTCTCGTTCCCTCTCCTCCCGCTCCCTCTCTCCTCCTCCTCTTCTTCCACCTCCTCCCGCCCTTCCACCTCCTTCTCCTCCCCATCTTCCTCCTCTTTCCACCTGCCACCCGCCCCCTCACCACCGCTCAGCATGACTTCGAAGCTCAGGTCTGCCTCTACTCCCTTCCGCCCTCTGGAAAGCGCCTGTGGCGGAAGCACGTGCAGGCTGCGCGCAGGCGCACTGGTGGTCCGCGCCACTCCGCCCAACTTGCCCCGCATGCTGCTGGGAGGGACAAACTGCATGTCAGCACCCCCGCCCTCTCCCCTCCTCTCCTCACCATCCTCTCCCTGCCCCTCTCCCTGCTTCTGAGCTCGATTCTGCCCCTCCCTCAGCGCCTCTCCCTGTCCATGGCCTCGGTTCAGCCCTTCTCTCTGCCCGTCTCTCTGCGCCTCTTTCCCTCGCCCGTGCTTGCTCCTCCGCATCGGCGATTTCAGCCTCGCGGGCAGCAACAGCGGAATCACCGGCTGGTGCTCAAACTGCACGCCACACGACGGCGACCGCAGCAGAGGCGACTGCAGCGGGGAGGACGAAGACGCACACGGGAAGGGGCTATAAAGCCCTGAGGAGGAGTCAAGCGAGGAGGAGAGGTGTTCCACCCGCATGGGGGCAGGGGAGCGAGCCCGCTGGACTATCGTCAAATGCCCCTCCTCCTCCTCCTCCTCCCCCTCTCCATCTCTCCACGCCCCCGTCCCCACCCCTCCGCTTCTCTCTGCCTCTTCAAGTTCCACCCTGCCCTCCCACTCGCCCATGTTGGCCCAGGGGTCTCTAGCCTCTCTAGCCTCTAAACCCCCCGCATTGGTATCAGCGCCACTGGTGCCATCATCCTCTGTCCCTTCCTGGCCCTGGTCCGGGTTGCTACCAAACGACCGACGCCGCTGCTGCTGCCTCTGCTGCTGCTGGTCTCTCTTCTTCCGCACAAGCGGGCTGTCTAGTCCGGACCTTCCCACTCCCAATGCCCCCAAGCCTCCGCCCGAGCCTCCCCCCGAACCAGCCCCAAGAGCTTCCAGAGCAGCGCGGCTAACAGGAGAGGCGGAGGAGGTTCTGGAGAGGTCCCGAAACAGAGGAGATTGAGCGGAATTCGCTCCTCCTATGCCTCTGCTGCCACCAATCACAGCACCACCACCACCTGAGACTGAACCCGCAGCAGCTATGGCACCTGCAGCAGCAGTAGGACCCGCAGCAGCAATGGCTCCTGCAGCAGCAGCAGCAGCAGAAGGGGCAGAACCCAGAGAGCCCGCACGCACAGGGCTGCAGTAAGCATCACTGCCACTGGAATCATCCTCTGCCACAGACGACCCAAACGACCCGAATCTCCGCCTCCTGCGCTCCCCCCCCTCCTCCTGCGCGCGGCTGGGCGGTCGCGGGGGCACCTGGGGGAAGTTCTTGGGGAGGGACGCGCGGAAGGAGGCGGAGGCGGAGAGGTGAGAGAGGGAGTGGGGTTGCTGGGGCGAGAGGGTGGAGGGGAGCTGGTGCAGATGCTGCAGTCGGTGGTGCTGGTGCTGGTGGTGCTGCTGGTGGTGGTGGTGATGCTGATGATGGAGTGAGGAGGGGGATAAAGCAGTTTCACTAGCAACAGCAGCAGCAGCAGCCACAGCAGCAGCGGCAGCACTAGAACGACCGCCAGTACCAGCAGAAAGAGTGCGAGAACCAGCAGCAGAGGAGAAGAGAGCCAGAGCAGCACTATCAGCCCCGTGACTAGCCGAACGCACGTGACTCCTGGGCGGAATACTAAAACTGCCTAGAACACCCGCCACATGGTGTGGTGCGCGAGGGGGGGTCCCACTACCCTCCACCCGCCCAGCTCCCGCTGACCCAGCCCCTCTGTCCCCCCACACCCCCGCCCTCACCCCTCCTCCGCCCCCCAGCGCAGCGGCTCTTCTGGCAGCAGCGGCGGCAGCGGCGGCCTCTCGGACTCGCAGCCACTGGTCCTCGTCCCGACTGCCCCCTATCCGCCCGTCACACGTGCTCGATCGCTCTATTGGCTCTGGGCTCTCCCATCCCTCCTCATCTTCCTCCTCCTCCTCCACCACCTCCCGCTCCTCCTCCTTCTCCTTCTCCTTCGCGCCCTCCCTCTCCTCCTCAGTTTCCAGCTCCTTCTCCCCGTCTCTCATGCCCTCACCCGTACCACCCACCAGACCAGCAGGTTCGGCATCAGTGCCCATTCGCCCAATCCGAGCTTCCATGACGCCGCCCACGCCACCACCGTTTGAATCACTCTCCATACTGTCACCCGCACCCCGGACTGCTACAGCCGTCCCCCGACCTGCCGCCCTGGCAATCGAATCCGCTTCTCCCGCCCCGAACCCCTCTTCTTCCCCACCCCCCTTCCTCAGTAACTCTTCCCCCCGTGGCCCTTCCGCCCGTGGCCCTTCCGCCCGTGGCCCTTCCGCCCGCGCCCCTTCCCCCCGTGCAGCCGCCTTCCGCTGCTCCTTGATCTGCCGGCGCTTCTCCAGAATCGCCTGGATGACCGTCTTCGTCTCGCCCACTCCCTGCCCGCTCCCCTGCGCTTCTTCACTCAACGCTATCGACTCCTCACTTGAGTCGCTCCCCCTCTCCCGCCCCCGCTCCTCCGCCCTCTCCGCCCTCTCCGCCCTCTCCGCCCTCTCCGCTCTCTCCGCCCTCTCCGCTCTTTCCGCTCGCTCTGCTCTGCCCAGCCTACCCTCGCAGTCTGCCTCACCTTCCGCCATTCCCCTTTCCGCATCCCCTTCCGTCTCCCTCTCCCCCTTCCGCCCTCCCCCTGCCCCAACGCCCCCTTCCCCGCCACTGCTCCGCAGCGCCTTCCGCTCTTCCCGCCGCAGCTGCAGGCTGTGCAGACGGTTTACGCGCTCGCGAATCTCCTCTCCTTTTATCGCGTCAGCCATTGACGGGGACAGGGGCGGAAACAGACAGCCTTTCAAAGACCCCCCCCGGGCCTTAAGCCGCTGCGCCAGCTCCCCTTTCCCATACGCCCGCGCCAGCTCTTCTCTCTCCCATTCCCCATCTACTCCGGTTACTCCCCCCATTGCTCCCCCTTCGCCCCCGCGCTCCCCCTCCCCGTTCGCCCCGTTCCGCCCGTGGGGGAGCTTCAGCGACAGCCCGAGCCTGCGGCTGAGCGCCCGCTTCGGCGAGGAGGCGTTGGTTCGGATCCGAGGCAGGGCAGGCACGGGGAGAACCTCGTGCATATCCTCTCCTCCCTCTGAGACCTGTAACGAATCAGACGAGCTATCCTCGTTACAGCCCTCCGGTTGCTTGCCGCTGCTGCTGTTGGCGTTGGCGTGGCTAATGCTGATGCTGTTGCTGCTGCTGCTGCTGCCGTAACCGCTGCTCTTGTTCCGCGTGGTGAGGCTGCTACTAGATCGCCTCATCATGCCCCCTCCACTCTGACCCAACCCGCCCCCGCCGCTTCTGCTACTCTCGCCGCTGCTCTCCTTGTTGCCGCTACCCACCTTCCCGCCACCGCCGCCGCCGCCGCCGCCGCCGCTGCTGCTGCTGCGAGAAGCGATGCTACTGCTGCGGGAGAACACGCCCCTGATCCCCCCCAGGCCCCCTTCCCCCCGTGCCTTCGCCTGCCGTTTCTTCTCCGCCGCGATGGCGGCCGCGCGCGACGGCGGGGGGAAGAAGTCCGCCTGGCGGTTGGAGCCGGCGGAAGAGAACGACTCAGACATGGCCTTTCTCTCCGGGAATTGCGGCTTCTCGGGAGTTTTCGGGCGCGCGTGGCGGAACATGCTGGGTCTGCGCGCGGGCTCCGGCTCCGTGCTTCCGCGGTGGTCCGGAGACGCGGAATGCGGGAGGTTCTTCTTGCTTCCGCTTCCGCCGCTGCTGGGACCATGACTGCTGCCGCTGCTGCGGTGGATATTTCTCTCCTCCTCCTCGAAGCTCCTCCTTCTTTCGCTCACATACCCGAACGACGCGGAGTAAAACGGCCGCCGATGCGGAACCTCAGGGCCGGCATCCGAGCCTGCTGAAACTTGGCCCTTCCGAGGCTCTGGAACGGGCTCGTCCGGACCTCCGTCGTCCCTCCCATTGGTGCTGTGCCGCCTCCGGAGGCTCGGCATGCGCCACGTCCGGCCTTTCTTATCCTCCTTAAAAGACCCTCCGTCACCGTCATCGCCTTGCTTCACCAACGCTCTCCGTCTCCTGCCAGCGGGACTCTGAACCGCATTCGAGCTCGCGCTTTCACTCTCCTCCACCCCTCGTAAATGACGGTTTTCTGCTTCTAAATCTGCCGGATAAGGACCGCCGGACCCGCCGTGAGAGTCGGTGGTAGATAGACTACTCTCCGAAGGAAGGAAACTATGGCTAATGACGTCATTAGGCGAATTAGTCTCTTTCGACCCTCCATACGAAGACTCTTCCTCATAGGCCTTTATCGCCGTCCTGCCGTAACTCGTGGAAGCCTTTACACCCGACGCACGACTCCTGGCTTCAACCCGTGCCGCTGTAACCCGCGCTTCGAAGTTAATCTCCTCGCACGGGTCGGTTCTAGACTGCGGGATGTACTTCGGATGCGCCGCGGGTCCCACAGTTGAGTTAGGGTTCGCGGTACGAGGCCTGCTGGAGTCACCCTGCTGATTCTGCTGCGTGTTCCACGTCACAGACCTAGGGACTGCCGAGCGTGGGACTAAAACTGTCTCATGGTAGGTATTTGACGAAGCCACGTGGCCGATTTTGACAGGCCCGCCGGAGTTTGTTCTGTCGAGCTCAGTATTGGATGGCATTGTCGATTTTTTCCTCGGGGCATCGCGACGCGACGCCTCGTGCTGCGATGCTAGCTGGTGTCGGGATGTCTGGTGTGGCAATGGAGACCCTTGGTGCTGTGCGTGGAGGAATGACGGCGATGGGAGCTCAAACGGTAACACCGATGTCCCGCTATTCTTCGCCATCGCTTGTGCTTGCGATTACAAAACTCATGGGGAAAAAAAAGCTACGAAAACCTAACCTAGCATTGTCTAACTGCTTTAAGAACTATCCATTCCCAAGGTCCTGCAAAACATCAGCAGCACGAAACAGTTTCCTGGTTTGGTCGGTTTGGAAATTGGCTCGAGTTTCGAAAGCACTGTTCTGTTCCGTACGTACACACACACACTCACCTGGTGCTGGTTGGTTCGGTTCGGTCTGCCTGCTCAGCAGCACGCACACACAACAGTCCTGGCTTTTAAGGGGGAGGCTCCGCGGGAACGCGCAAGACTGCTCTGCCAGTGCCGAGCGCATGGCGTGGGAGGGAGGGAAGGGGGGAGCCCAGCTGTGGTGTACCTCGCCTCGACCCTCGGTGGTTTCGAAGGGGAACGGGGATGGGGGAAATTGTTGCGGGGGAAGGGGGCAAAAAGACATCGAGATTTGCTGCGTTGGCGGAACGGTTGGGGAGGAGGAGATACTGAAACGAAAGGGCAAGGAGGCTCAGGAAACGAGGTTCGGTCGGGTCGCAGA
The DNA here is from genome assembly GCA_947471745.1 of Closterium sp. Naga37s-1. NCBI lineage: Eukaryota > Viridiplantae > Streptophyta > Zygnematophyceae > Desmidiales > Closteriaceae > Closterium > Closterium sp. Naga37s-1. The sequence goes on along the minus strand of CANJKZ010000383.1, from coordinate 808,247 downwards.
AGAACTTAGGTGCGCAATTTGTTGTGAGCTGCGCGGGAAAGCACCACCAGGTGAAACAAGACCAGGCAGGGAACGAAACCTTTCCGCGACCAGGAGCACAAGCGCATGCTTGCGCCAGCTAAATTTTGTGAAGGGGGTGTTCAGTTCTCGCAAAAACATGTCCGCCTGCATGCCAGCTCATGGGAATGCAGTTACACGAGTAGGACAAGCGACTGACACGAACTACAGTTCCTTAGGCTAGGCTCGGCTCGGGTGTGGTTTGGGGAATCGGTGAGGTGCATCCCCATCTTTACGAGCATTCTTCATGTATCGACGGTCGACAGAGCAGTCCTTGGGTTTGACGAGCCAATCTCCCTTATTTTGTGTATGGAGGGAATCGCCTTCGAAGGCTTGGAGAGTGCCCTTCTGTTCAATACCTCTTCAGAATCCTGGGCGATGTTCGGCAGCCGCGGAGGGTCGACGGGAGGGCATGGGACGGAGAATGAAAACGCCGGGCCTCCAGGTTCTACTTTGACGAACCTGGCAAAATACCTCGGTCAGACAAAAAAAAAATGAAAAGTTGTCGAAGGTTCTCCACCCAGAGTGGGTTGTGCTGGAACTGGATGTCGCCAACGCCTTCAACTCCTTTAGCCGTTCTGCGATGTTCAACGCCCTGCGAGACTCCCCGTTCTCCAGCCTCATCCCTTTCGTCCGCCTCTTCTATGCCTCCCCCTCTTCTCTCTATTACCGCACCAGCCCATTAATCGAGACACTACAGTCATCATCGGGTGTTCGACAGGGTGATCCATGTGGGCCATTCTTGTTCGCCCTCACCCAGCACCTAGCCATTCGCCCCATCCAGCGTCAATCTCCAGCTCTTTTCATCACCTCCTACGCGGACGACACGTATATGGTCGGCCCTGCGCATGACGTGTTTCCTGCCTACACATCGCTTAGAGCTCGTCTCAATGACTTGGGCATGAGGGTGCAACCATCCAAATGCTCCCTCTGGGCCCCTTTGGACCTCCCTTCGGACCTCACACCTCCATCAGGCATCGTCATTGCCCCTAACAGTCTCTCGGTTGCAGGAGTGCCTATCGGATCGGACACCCACATTATCTCTACAGTTCGAGACAAACTGCACTCTTTCTCTTCATCACTGCCTCTCCTACATGACCTTCATGATCCACAGACTGCCTCTCGTCTCCTTACTCTCTGCATTTCCGCCTGTCCCTCATTCCTCATCCGCACAGTTGCACCATTCCCCGAGGTAGAAGAGATTTACACTGACTGGGACAACACCTTGCTGGACCACTTTGTTCGCCTCATCGGCTCTGACTACTGGCCCCTTGCTTTTGACCACACTACCACAGCACACCGACAGCCATTCCTTCCCATTCGCCTTGGTGGGTTCGGCCTCCGTTCTTCAGCTGCAACTGGTTCTCTCAGTTACCTGTGCAGCTGGGCACAGACAGTTTCACTCCTCTCGTCATGCTTCACCATTCACGGCTCCCCTATTTTCCATCCCTTCATCACTTAAGACACCATGGACCGCCTTGACCCATGCATTCCCACAGTCATGTCCAAACTTCATCCTACCATTCGGCAGCACTTCAATACCTGGCCCGCACTTCACGCTGGCTATCCACATAAGCTATATTCCTACATTTCACAGCACTTGGAGGCTGTCATGCTCGAGCGCGTGCGATCCACAGTAACCTCTCCCCAACATTTGGCCCGTTTAAACTCCTTATAAGGGCCCCATGCTGGCGATTCGCTCACTGTGGCTCCATGTTCTTCGCATATGCACCTGTCACCTACGGAGTGGTGTATTGCAGCCACTATTCGTCTTGGCCTCCCCATTCCACACCTCACGACCACCCGCACATGCACCTGTGGCTCGGCATTCACAGACCCTTCAGTCGTCTCTCATGTCCTCCGCTGCCCATCCTCTAATGAGCCTACCAGGGTCCACGATGCCATCAAGCATGAGGTTCATCCTATCACGTCCGAGCTTGGTTACGTTGTGCAGCTGGAGGACTCCCACATTCTCTTAGGTCGCCGCCCAGACATCAGCTACTGTGACATTAGCTCTGGGACTACGTGGGCATTAGATGTTTCTGTTGCAGACCCCCAGCATGGTTCCCCATGTCAAACTTATATAGTGCTTACATTGTGTAGGCTGTAGTGGGGTAGCCCATAAGGGGTACAACCAAATTAGGGTTAGTACTTGTACTCAACCTTCTGTTCAATCCAATCATTCTCGTTCATTATTCTGATATGGTTTCAGATCAGGTCCGTTCTAGGACCAATTTTTGTAGAGCGCTGCCCCACTAGCTGCCCTACCCTAACTGCCGCGCCGCCCTGCTGGCCGCTGTGCCGCCCTTAACTGCCCACGCGCCGCCCTTTGGAGGACTCCCACCTTCTCTCAGGTCGCCGCCCAGACATCAGCTGCTGTCACATCAGCTCTGGGACTATGTGGGCATTATATATTTCTGTTGCAGACCCCCAGCATGGTCTCCCACGTCAAACTTATATAGTGCTTACATTGTGTAGGCTGTAGTGGGGTAGCCCATAAGGGGTACAACCAAATTATGGTTAGTACTTGTACCCAACTTTCTGTTCAATCCAATCATTCTCGTTCAGTATTCTGATATGGTTTCAGATCAGGTCCATCCTAGGACCGACTTTTTTAGGGCCCACCACAGAGCGCTGCCCCACCTTCGATCATGAGGGCCGTCCGATCCAGTTCGATACGTGGCTCGACGACTTACAGCTGTACCTACTGAGCGATTCTTGAGACACCGTTTCGTTGTTTGACCACACGTCTGGAGCCTCTCTCACCCCTCCCGCCACAGCTGACAGTGCGACTCGCTCATAGTGGCTTACCCATGATGCTGCTGCTCACTTCGCCGTTCGCAACCACCTACCGTTAGCCGAACGCGCTCACTTTGGCCGGCACAAAACTGCTAAAGCCATGTACGACTCTGTAGTCGCTCGTTACTCTTCCCCTGCCACTGCTGCTCTAGGCCGCCTTATACTGCCCTACCTGTTTCCCGAGCTGTCCGCCTTTGCCACAGTCGAGGACCTCGTTACCCACATCCGCACTAGCGACGCTCGCTACCGCGCTGCCCTCCCAGCAGAGTTCCTTGACAGGAACCCGCCCCCGATGTACATCACTCTCTACTTCATAGTCACCCGCCTCCCTGACTCTCTTCGCGCTGTCAGGGACCACTTTCTCGCACTTGACCCCACATAACTCACTGTCGACCTGCTCGAGGAGCACCTCCCTGCAGCTGAGACTAGCGTAGTCGCTGTAGGTGCTGCTCGTGGCACTCCTCGCACACCCTTCTTTGAGGGGTGTTCCCCCTCCCCCCTTGCCCCCTCCTACGCTTCTGCGGCTGCTGTTGACATCATTGGCGCTGAGGATGTCGGGGTTCCTTCTGCTCTTAGTGGGAAGCGTCGCAGCAGCAAGGGCGAGGGTGGCACGAGTGGTGGCGGTGGCAGCGGGGGTGGTGGTGGTGGAGGCAGTGGAGGCGGTGGAGGTGGCGGAGGTGGTGGCAGCGGTGGGAGTGGTGGCGGGAGTGGGGGCTTCGGTGGCGGCGCTGGCGGCAGCGGTGGGGGTGGGGGTGGCGGTGGTGGCGGCAGTGGGAGTGGTAGCGGCGGCAGTGGTGGCGGTCGGGGTGGAGCTGTTCAGAGGGGAGGTTCTGGCGGTGGCCAGAGGCAGTAGCAGCAGCGTATGCGGAGATAACTCTATCAACGGGAGCTAGACTACGGGCTAGGCACGGGGTAGGAGGGATCTCTGCATTCGTTCACTTGGTCGTTCTCTAGCACTTGGTCGTTCTCTAGCACTTGTGCGTTCACATGGCAAAACCTCCAGAGTTTCACTAGCAAAAGTTGATAACAGTGGTAGCAACTAGATTGGCAAGGTAGACTACATCAGAACCCTAGCATACAAGTCGACTAGCAGCTGGTCGACCTCAGGCGTCCTCAGTCGACCTGCAAGGTTGGCGTGCCAGCACACCAACAACAGGCCACCACAGGTCACCACAACAGGCCACCACAGGCCACCACAGGTCACCACGTGCTCATGTGCGCGCACCAACAACAGGCCACCACAGGTCACCACGTGCTCATGTGCGCGCACCTACTTCGCAGGTGCAAGGTGACGGTAACGACATGTACCGTCACGCACATTGCACAGGTGCCAAGTCGACCACATGTCGACGGTTGCACCTGAGGAGTCATGTCGACCACGTGCCACCGAACCGCAGGTTGACATTGCCAATCTACTTGGGCGACAGTCGCGAACCTCGCAGACCTCGTCGTCCGGAAAACCCGGTCAACCAGGCAACCATGTCGACCAGGTGTGTCATCCTAGGCCCGTCGACCGCCCAGGTCGACGACCACCTCATGTTGACCACACCAGGTCGACCACTCCCCTTGTCGACCAACTCCTGGTCGACAACCCACCTGGTCGACCAACTCCAGGTCGACCAGTACACCTGTCAGCCGACAACACCCAGTCGGCTTCCCCTGGTCGGCGTCACCCAAGTCGACGACCTCCACCGGTCGACCTCCCAAGTCGACCAGCCAAAGTTGGAGCCCTCCCAAAGTCGGCGCCCTTGCAGTGGCCCTTATGTAGGTCGACCAGGCCCGTCGACCAGCTCGCCCACTGTTGCAGGTCGGCTGCACTCCTCACACCCGACCCCGAGGTCGGTTCCGCCCAAGCAAGGACAGGGCCAACAACAACTCCCGTTGACAGCGTCGGAGCGAGACTCCTTCGCCCCAGCAGCTTCATGAGTGGTTTGCTTAGCGTGGGGCGTCTGGGGGTAGTGTTCGCTGCCCGTATGTCATTCGCACGGGTGACTGTGCTGGTCAGACATGCGGGAAGTTTCACTCTCAGCACCGTTACTTCTTCCGCCTAGACGACGCTTGGCGCGCAGAGTTTGGTGACGAGGCTGAGCGCCCCCGCTGGACAGAGCTGCTTAGGTCTGGAGTTGATATCTTTGCTCTTGACTATGATGCTATCCTTGCTGCCATGTATGCCTTGTCTGTTAGTGCTGAGGGTGACTGTTACCGATGTGTGCCGCCCGACCCAGGTATAGAGGCTGCTGCTCTAGGTGCTAGCGAGTCTGCTCTCCCTGAAACTGCGCCTGCTGAGGCCTTGCACACCTTCACACTTGATTAGGTGCTTCCTGCTGTTTCTTTCGCGACAGTACCACCCTCACTCCTCTCTCTGTACCTGTACCGGTCAGACTGGCTGACCCCTCAGGGGGCCCAGTTCTTGCCCGTTCCTCCACTGTTCTCCCGTGTCCGGCGGTTCCGTCCGGCTCACTCTCAGGTCTTCACCTCTCCTCGTTCTCTACGAACTTGGTGAGTACCGCTGCCCTCCAGGATGCGATGGTCACTACCACCACTACTGGGGGTCAGCGTGTGTCGATCTGCACGTGTACATACCACCACTACTGGGGGTCAGCGTGTGTCGATCTGCACGTGTACACGGACGGGCCGTCACCTGGCCACGTTCACCCGTCGGCCTGGGTCGAGTTTGTACACACTCGCTACCGAGCCTCCTCAAGTAGCCGCGTCTGCCCAAGTGTCCGCGTTAGGTCCGGTAGCACCCCCCTGCTCGTGTCGCCTCTTGTCGCAACAGACTCTCCTTTGGCACCACCGCCTTGGCCACCCCTCCCTGCCACGCCTTCGTGGCATGCACTCCCGCCTCCTTGTTTGTGATCTTCCCAGGTCTCTGCCTCCCCTCCCGCCCTCGCCTGCCCTGCCTTGCCTTCCTTGCGTCGAGGGGCGGCAACGCGCCGCTCGTCACTCCTCCTCGTTTCCCCCGACGACTGCTCCCCTGCAGACTCTCCACATGGACGTGTGGGGCCCAGCCCGTGTCAGTGGACAGGGCCGCGAGCGCTACTTCATGCTGGTTGTTGATGACTACACGCGTTACACCACGGTCATCCCCTTGCGCAGCAAGGGTGAGGTCCCTGATATCTTGATCCCTTGGATCCGTGCAGTCCGTCTCCAGCTCCGCGAGCGGTTCCGCGAGGACCTTCCTGTCCTGCGTCTACACTCTGACAGAGGTGGTGAGTTCTCCTCCGATCTCTTGCGGGAGTTTTGTCGTGGGAAGGGCATCCTCTAGTCGTTCACGCTTCTGGCCTCCCCGCAACAAAATGGGATTGCTGAGCGCCGCATTGGCTTAGTCATGGAGGTCGCTCGTACCTCCATGATCCATGCGGTTGCTCCCCATTTTCTGTGGCCGTTTGCGGTCCGGTATGCTGCGCATCAGCTCAACCTCTGGCCCCGTGTCTCCTTGCTGGAGACCTCGCCTACACTGCGTTGGACGGAGAAGGTTGGCGATGCGTTGGTGTTCCGGGTCTGGGGCTTTCGTGCCTTTGTTCGCGATACTTCCGCGGACAAGCTCTCCTCCCGCGCTATTCCCCGCGTCTTCCTTGACTTCCCCCCTAACGCGCCTGGCTGGCAGTTTTACCAGGGCGGTGCAAGCAGGGCAGCAGGGCGGCGCAGGTGTGCAAAAGGCGGCGCGCGGGCTGCAAGTGGCGGCGAGCGGGCTGCAAAAGGGCGGCAAGCGGGCTGCCAGAGGGCGGCGCGCGGGCAGCAAGGGGCGGCGAGCGGGCCGCAAACGGGCGGCGAGTGGGCTGCAGGGGCGGCGCGCGGGCTGCAGGGGCGGCTCGCGGGCTGCAGGGGTGGCGAGCGGGCTGCAGGGGCGGCGTGCGGGCTGCTAAAGGCGGCGCGCGGGCTCCAAAGGGCGGCGCGACAGGCTGCAAAGGGTGGCGCGCGGGCAGCTAAGGGCGGCACAGTGGCCAGCAGGGCGGTGCGACAGTTAGGGCAGGGCAGCTAGTGAGGCAGCGCTCTGTGGTGGGCCCTAAAAAAATCGGTCCTATAACGGACCTGCTCTGAAACCATATCAGATTACTGAACGAGAATGATTGGATTGAACAGAAAGTTGGGTACAAGTACTAACACTAATTTGGTTGCACCCCCTATGGGCTAGCCCACTACAGCCTACACAATGTAAGCACTTCATAAGTTTGACAACGAATACCCCATGAGCAGGGCCAAAAGTCCCATAACTTCTTCAGCAGCCAATTCTTCACATGTTACAGCAGCCAATTGTTTTGTAAGTCATAATCACAACAAAGGCAAGACATGCACTAAGCAATCAAGCTCACCACCCGAATGCAAGATACACCACATCAAGTGAGTGATACGGTACCGTAGTAGCAATCACATGCGAGGAATAGAACAGCACGAGCTTACAAGGCACGATAAATAATCAAGCAATTCCATGCGTATGGGCCAATGGGGCAAACTCAAATCAAGAGGAACTACAGTAAGAGCAGCAGTTGCAGACACTGGCTGTAAGAGCTTCAAACTTAGATGGACCCTCCACTCAGGTGCCAAGAGCAAAGGGGCGATGCGGTATTCCATAGCTGCAAGGAGGCACCTCGGAGCAATCTCAGGGCAGCACTAAGAGGAGAAGTTGCAGACGTTGCAGTTGATGGTGTCGTTTGCTGGCTCCCCGCAGGTGCCGGAGAGAGGTACGATGCGGTAGTTGCACTTCTCACTCAGCCTGCCGAAGCACGTGACCTGCTTCCACATGGCCGGGCGCGGGTTCAGATGGCAGCAGCCGTCGCACTCCAGGTCTGCACATGCCGACATTCGAGTGCGGAAAAAGGGACGGCGGGATCGGGAGGGGTGGGAAGGCGGGGTGGGGAGGGCGGGGGGAGGGAGGGGGGGAAGCGAGGAGGAAGGGGGGTGGGGGGGGGGGAGGAGGGGAGGAGGGAAAGGCGGGTTTGGGGCGAGTTTCCTTCTCTCTCTCATGGGTCGTGCCTGATGTGAGTAACGAGAAGCGCAACACACCTCAGGCAAGCACCGGACACGGGAGAAACGAGCAAAATAGCACACAATAGTCACGCATCAGGCACGTGGTAGCGAGGCAAGGTAAATCTATCTCGTTGGACAGTGCTACAGGAGGGAGTCGACTATGCCTCGCAAGTCCAGTTTCCGTTCACGGCATGGACATATAGTGACTGCAACGCGCATCCAGACGCCTCACCACGAAACAGAAATAGGGTAACATAAGTAACGTAACGCAAACACTAACCTTTTTGCACGATGTTGCACGAGGAGTCAACCATGTACTCGCAGTTTCCGTTCACGGCGTAGAATCCCAGAGGCGGCAGCGCAGCATCCATGGGACTCGGAAAGTCCTCCTGGAATCCGTTGAACCAGAACGGGGTGAAAGACACTTCGCCCGTATCCGCGTCCTCGTTATAAGTGCACAGCCAGAAGACGAACCAGCCGTTGTGAAGCGAGTACGGGGATGCGAGCGTATTGGCAGCAGGCAGAACGCCGCCGTAAGCGGTAGCGGCGGAGATGAGCGGGGAGTGGTGGAGGAGGAGCAGGAGCGAGAGGAGGAGAGGAGTCGCGAGTTTACTCAACCGAGGCGAAGACGGTCGACAGGACGGCACTAGCTGCGGTTGTGAGAAAGCCATTATGCTGACGTAAAAATGGTGGATAAGATTCTAAGAATTATGCGAACTGAGAGTTTCTAAGGATGAATTGGATTCAGTTACGAAGGGGGTAGCGAGTGCAGGGAATGATGGGAGTCTAGAACGAACACGTCGACTAACAGGCACAAGAAGTACCAAAGGAGAATGTTTCGCGGTTCAAACAAAAACTTCTAAGCCTGCACTACGCAAGACTATCGCGGCTCGGACGACTAACCGGCCTTCGACCAATAGTAGCTTGTGGACAACTAACCTCGAGGACGAATATTCGGTCTGTGGGTGGGATGGGAAAGTAGAATTCCTAGGGTTCGTTGGTTCCTGAGTTCCAAGCAACCAAGCTCCTTCCAACCCAGCACGAGTGTCTGGACTGGGGTCTGGCTGGACTCTGCACTGTCCTTTGACTCATTCCCCGGTGCCCTTGTCTGTGCGCCTTAGGGCGTGTAAAATCGGGAACTCAAAAAATTCGGCCACAATCCGTCGGGCCGTTTCTGTGAAGGTAACCAGCCAGCGATAGTCGTAAGTCTAGTGGCGACAGTCGCAAATTTCGCAAAAACAAAAACGAATTTGATGGCCGCTTAAAAAGTCGACACGAAAACGACGCCGAGTCGACACCAAAACGGCCAAGTAGTCGACACAGTGTGCGACAAACGCCTACGACGTCGAACGGTATCGCCGAACGACAGTTTTTTTTATATCGTCAAAATGAGAAATATCGCTGTTAAATGTGCGACCCCGTCGCACATACCCAACTACTGTAGTAACTCCAAATTTTACAACTTTTCCGAACCGGCCTGCAAATTGGCCACCAAAGTTGTAAAATCCGCAAACCTGCAAATGGTGGCTGAAATTTGGAAAACTCGAATTCGGCCACCAAGTCGACTTTCGCGAAAGAAATGTCGACCACATGGTCGACGAAAATTCGGCCAAACCCCGATTTCGCCCCTAAGCCCACTCTGCGTTGGTTCCGCACCATCTGAGGGAACTTCTGGCTGGTTCCGCCAAGGGCCCCGCGCATCAGCGGGGCTGTCTTGGGCGGGGTGGGTCACTGGGTTCGGGACAGGACTCGGGGTTGTGGGGGTTGCGGCGGAGTGGGGCGCAGCGCAGGTGGTGGCGAATTCGGGAGGAGGTGGCCCTGCAACCACACGCCAACTTTGTCGTTTAGCGCTCGATGGTCTCGAGGATAGAGGCGACACATTGTTGTCACACCGTACCCAACCTTTCCACAACGCACAATACAGGGCTCGATCGTCACTGATTTATATCTGTCCTGTTGGTTTTCTCCATTCAAATCAAAAGCACTCTAACCTCCTCCTTTTTAACTACTGGTGGGTACTTGGCACATCAGCGAATCTGATTTGAGGTGAAACATCTGAATTTCAACATCCATCACCTACACAGACTATATCATACCACATCGCCCACTACATAAGGCTCGATTTCGGCTTATGCCAGAGCTGGAACAACCAGGGCCTCAGCCTCCTTGCCGATAACAGGCTTGAAGAGAGCATCGTCTTCGTCCTTGGGCGTGTGAATGGTAACCTGCATTGTATACAGTGTAACAAATAAAAAAATCGTCATTTATCACATACCGTAGGATACTCCATGTTGTATGCACCTTCATTACAAAATGGGGAGATAACAGGTGTATAAGAGAGCAAACGTGCCACAGCACTCACCTGGTCGGGCAGAGGGCGGACAACACCGGCCTTGCCACTGGCGTCGTGAGGAAGCATGATTTTCACCTTGATGCCCAGCACTCCCTGGGGGAAGGGGGGTTGGGAAAAGAGGGGGGGGAAGTGGGGGATGTGGGAAGGTTGGGGAAAAGAGGAAATGCAGAAGGGGGGAAGAGAAGGGGAGCCCTGGGCTACCATGGACCCTAATGGCCGGCACTTTCTGGGAGAAAGGGGCCCTTAATGGCCAGCTCTCTCAGAGCGGGAGCAGCACCTGGGCGGGCTCACCTGGCAAAGCACCTGCGCGCGCGTGCTCACCTGGCGCAGCATGACGTGGCGCACGGCGGAGTCGATGTACTCGCGCACGGGCCCACCGGACGAGATCATGTACCCGTCCTTGAACTTCATCGCCTTGGCCCTCTGCGCGCGCAGCTTCCCGCTCACTATCACCTGTGGGGAAGGGGGGAAGTAGGGAGGGATGGAGCGCACGGGGGGGAGCGCGGCGCGGGGGGGGGGGTGGGGGGGGAGGGGGCGGGAAGGGGGAAGGGAGGCGGGGGAGGAAACACTTTAGCATTCTGCCTTTTAGGTCACGGAGAAAAACCTCGTATCAGTCCCGCCGCCTCTCTCCACTCCCGCCAACCTAGACTTTGCTCAATCTCTTCCAACACGCCCCTCGCTCCCCTTTCTGCAACCATCAACGCCCTTCGTCGTCACTCGCAGCCCCCAACTACGTAACACCTCTCGAAAACCGCTCAACCGCTACCAGCCCTTCGAGCACCTATCAGCACCACTCGCTTCCCACCTCGCAGCCCTTGGCATTGCTCTCCATGATGAAGCGCAGCACACCGTAGCACGCGCGGCGCACGGCGAGCCCACCGAGCAGCTTGTAGCGCAGCGACTCCGCCTGCGCGACGGCGCAGAGGCCCTTGTTGGCGACCTTCTCGGCGTAGAGCTCCACCGTGCCCTCCTTGAACTTGAACCGCTTCTGCACCACCGACGTCAACTCGCGAATGCGCCGCCCCTTCTCGCCTGCCCTCGCGAACGCGCGCGGCCCAGGGGGAGGGGGAGGGGCCGGGGACGGGGTGGGCGGAGGCGGGGGAGGGAAATGGGGGGAAGGCGGAAAAAAAAGGGGGAAAATGAGTGCAAGAGAAGGCGGGGGGGCGGAAGGGCATGGCGGTGTGCGGCAGGGAGCGCAGAGGCCCTTGTTGGCGACCTTCTCGGCGTAGAGCTCCACCGTGCCCTCCTTGAACTTGAACCGCTTCTGCACCACCGACGTCAACTCGCGGATGCGCCGCCCCTTCTCGCCTGCCGTGGAGCGCGGAGGGATCCAGGAAGGGTAAGAACGCAAATGTTTTCGACATACGAACTATTGAAGCCGAAATGATCGTATCGTCACACGAGACAAGGGAGGGGCGAAATCTAAGATTTCCACGCCAAAATTCGTGACTCTTCTGGCTCTGCCGACTCGCTGACGCGGAGTCTCGAATAATCGTGAGCGCGGAAACGCAATCTGACGTGGCTTACCGAGGACGTTCTGCGTGCGCGTGGCGCGGATGATGATCTCGACGCGCATGGGCGTGTTGCGCACCTCCACGCCCGAGTACCCCTCCTCCGCCAGCTCGCGCGTCAGCAGCTCGTTCAGCTCCGCGTAGAACACGCCGTCCGCCACAAACTGTTATAACAGGACAAGCAGTAGCGAGTAAAGTTGGGCCAAGAGCAGAATGAGTTAAAAAAAAACGCTCGCGCTTGAGCGGCTTGTTCATCTCCGCGTTAAACACGCCGTCAGCCACAAACTGTTGGTAGGACATAAATGGACATGCAATAGCGAGTACAGATGCATTAGGGTTCGCAAGAGAGCAGCTACTAAAGCTGGGCGTCGAGCCCGCCGTCCTTTGAAATCTGTCAGCAGAAACAGCGCAACGATGTGATGCGATACGAGACGAGCAAGATGAGCGGGAAAAAGAGTTCGTGAATTTGCAACGAACGGAAAGATCCGCGACGTCTCAAACGAAACAAGAGGAGGGCTGCGACGCTTGGGATCGATCGTGTGACGACGACAGAATGGTGACCTAAGGGAAAACTCGAAGCGCCACTAACGTGCCGAGAGAATGCTAAAGGCGGAGATACGACGCTTAGCGGGTCAGAGGACGAAAAAGAAACCGAGATGCACTCCCGTATGGCGCTAGTTCTCAGACCTAAAGCGTCAAAAGAGAAACAAAAACTCGTCCACTATTAATTTCAAATCTTGCGCTTTGACCAACGCACGAAGTTCACCGAATTCAGGATAAAAAGACTAGCAAGTAACGAACCTTCTTCTTCTTGTTCATGGTGGTAGCCATGATGTATGGAGTGCGACTAGACAAGAGGAACAGCGATCAAAGGGAGGAGGAAAAGATCCTAGGCGAGGAGGCGTAGGGTTTATAACGCTGGAGGCGGGAGGACGAGAGAAAGGGGAAGTGAGAGAAAGGGAGGGAACGAGGTGGGGAGGTGCGATAAACGAGAAGAGTGGTCGGGAGAGGGAGGGAGGGAAGAGGATGACCACAACACGCAACAAAAGCCGACGAAGGAGTAAACCCTGTCGCAGCGTAACCAGATTAGAAGTTGTAACAATTGTTTATAGCCCACTCTCGTACGTCAGTAGTCCAATGGTTAGGATATTTGCCTTCCAAGCAAAAGATCCGGGTTCGATTCCCGGCTGACGTAACATTCGGGCTGACAACATTTCTGCATTGTCGGCGTGTTCTCCCACGCGGACACAAATATTTGCTCCCGTCCCTAGGGCGAGGGTGAGAGTATATCATTGGGCCCGTTGGAGATGACGACGACGAGGAAGTGGATGTTTACCTTTTGTATTCTTGTATACCTTTTGTATTCTTGTAAACCTTTTGTATTCTTGTATACCTTTTGTATTCTTGTATACCTTTTGTATTCTTGTATACCTTTTGTATTCTTGTATACCTTTTGTATTCTTGTATACCTTTTGTATTCTTGTATACCTTTTGTATTCTTGTATACCTTTTTGTATTCTTGTATACCTTTTGTATTTTTGTATACCTTTTGTATTTTTGTATACCTTTTGTATTTTTATATACCTTTTGTATTTTTGTATACCTTTTTTATTTTTGTATACCTTTCGTATTTTTGTATAACCTTTGTATTTTTGTATACCTTTTGTATTTTTGTATACCTTATTGAAGTAGCAGGGTGGGTTGATGGGTTCGAGTAGTTTCGGGACAAATAGTGGAGACGTAAGGTCGCTTGGTAGACTTTGATCGCATGACGTCAGTGCGTAGCATGGATCCGGGCATGAAGACTTCAGCGCTCATAAAAAAAAAAAAAAGCATAGCGAATTATGGATGTTCGAGCTGCTGGAGTCCTGGAGTTTAAATGTAACCCTTGCATAGCTTCTCGGGTCTGTGAGAGAATTGAGGAATGATTGAACTAGAAACGAGATGGGTACAAGTAGCGAACACAAAAGTGTTGTACCCTCTAAGAACTACCCCACTACAGCCTAAACAGACTATAGCAGATATAAGTTTGACACACCCCCATAGGCAAAGTGGGGGAGAACAAGAGGTCACAAGACCAGTCAAGAAAGACAAAGCAAACTCAGGGTGGATCACAAAGTCACCACGCAGTCTGAGCACAAGCAAAGGGCCGCAAGGCCAGTTCACATGCAGAGTTATATAAAGGAAAGAAAACAATACAGTGAACACAACCTAGCAAATATAAGCATGCAGGTATATGTATATAGAGTACAGTACAAGCAGAGTCAAGAAGTCAACAAGTGAGGCACAGTAGGTACAAGGCCTAACACAGTACAGAAACGCTGATGATCACAAGGCTGAAGTGCCTTGGTGAAAACATCAGCAGTGTTGGCCTGAGAGGCCACGTAAGCAAGACGAAGCTGGCCACGCAGCTGCAACTCTCGAGCAAGGAAGTAGCGCAGAGCAATGTGCTTCGTTCTGTGCTCCAGTCTGTGCTCCTGACACAAGGCCAGCATGGCCTTGTTGTCGACGTACAGAACTGGAGGAGAACGAGGCGCCTCTCCCAAGTCGGTCAGCAGGTAGGTGAGCCAGCGTAGCTCCTGTGCAGCCATGGCCCCAGCGTAGATCTCAGCCTCGCAACTGGAGCTGAGAACAGAAGAAGAGCGGGTAGTCCGCCAAGAGACAGAACCGGAGCCAAGACTGAAGGTGTAACCCTGTGACGACCACTGCGTAGCCAAGTCGTCAACCCAGGAGGCGTCAGCATGACCAGTGAGGACAACTCGAGCCCGTCCTCCAAGCACTAGCCCCATGCCCGATGTACTGCACAAGTATCGCAACACCCTCTTCGCAGCATCCCAGTGCACCTTTCGGTGCCTGCCGGGAGCCACGTAGCGAGCCAGAAGGCTGAGAGGGTATGCGAGGTCAGGTCGTGCGCAGGTCATCAGGTACATGAGGCAGCCCACAAGCTCTGGATGCGGGCCACTCGACTCTACGGACTCGTCCGAAGGTGGAGCTGAGAGCGAGTGACCGGTAGGCAGAGGAGTGGACTGTGGCGAGGAGTACGTGAAGCCGAAGCGCTGAAGGACCTGCTGCACCATGTGTGACTGAGTCAAGGTAATGGTGCGCTGTGCTCTGTCCCGGGTGATCCGCAAGCCAAGATAGCTTGTCAGTTCACCCAGGTCTGTGCACGTGTGTCTCTTCTGCAGCTCGGACTTCACGTGGGCGAGTGCCTCAGTGTCAGCAGTAGCAAAGACGAGGTCGTCTACGTACACGAGAACGTAGAACGGCGGCAGAGTAGTGTCAGTACGTAGAAACAGAGAAGGATCAGCAGTGGAAGGAGCAAAACCAAGAGAAGCAAGAGTCGTCCTGAGTGTGTCGTGCCACTCACGGGTTGCCTGGCGGAGACCGTAGACTGGCCGCCGGAGGCTCCACTGGGTACCAGCAGGAAACGACCCAGTGAAGCCAGGTGGGCGGCGCAGCCAGATCTCCTCGTGCAGGCTGCCCTGCAGGAAGGCTGTGCTGAAGTCAAGTGAGTGGAGCTCGTAGTCACGCTGAGCAGCAACGTGCAGCAGTACCCGAAGAGTGGTCATCTTCGGGGTAGGGGAGAAGGTCTGAAAGAAGTCAACTCCCTGTCGCTGACTGAAGCCACGTGCAACGTAACGCGCCTTGAAGGCAGGCGGAGAACCCGGCGGCCGCTTCACCCTGAAGATCCACATGCCACTGACGATGTTCGCCCCAGGTGGGGGAACCTCGTCTACGTAGGTGCCTGTGGACTTCCAGGAAGCCATCTCTGCATCCATGGCTGCCTGCCACTGAGAGGAGTAGGGACCCTCTATCGCCTCTGCGTAAGAGCGCGGGGTCGGGATGTCTAGTGCATCCGGGTCTCCCTCAGGGGTCAGCAGCATGGACACGAGATGAGGTACAGAAGCAGCAAAGCACTCAAACTCCTCCTGTCTGTCCTCAAGAACGTCCGTGCCAAGAGCACACGCACCCCCGACGGACGGAGGACAGACAGACACAGACGCAGACTCAGCAACAAGACTAGCGGCGTAGTCTAGGCGACAGGCGGCAGCAAAGTCAACAAGCTTGGCAACAAGAGCAGACGCAGCAGAGGACTCAAACAGAGGGTCAGTGACAACAGTGGCCAGAAAGCGCGTGACAGTAGGACTAGCAGCACGAAGGGAGTCAGACGCAGGGTCAGGACCGTCAGGAAGAGAGGACGCAGGAGGAGACGGCAGAGGGACACGCTGTGGAGCAGTAGAAGGACGCAGAGTCATAGAGTGGGTGCCAGGGACAGGAGGAGGACGCGGACGCGAGACACGAACAACGCGAACAGAATGGACAGGAGACGTAGAACGAGACACATGCGACACAGGTAGCGACTCAGGCTCACGACGCTCTGTAAGACCTCTAGTCGGTCCAGAGTAAGGAGAAGGACCAGGTAGCGGAGAGGCCGGCTGTAACTGCGACTGCGAAGGGATAGGCAGTGGACTCAGGGAAGGAGGTGGAGGACCAGGAGAAGGCTGGAAGCCAAGAACCTGCTGAAGAAGCGGAACGTAGTACGGTCGCGGCCGCACAGCGCCTCCAGAAACAGCAGAGACAGAACCGGTACCCTCAGCCCTAGGGTCTCCAGTCCCAGTAGCACCACCAACACCAGCTCCAGCAGCAGCAGCTCCAGCAGCACCTCCAGCACCAGCAGCACCTCCAGCAGCACCAGCACCAGCAGCACCTCCAGAAGCTCCAGCAGCACCTCCAGCACCAGCAGCACCTCCAGTAGCACCTCCAGCACCAGCAGCACCTCCAGTAGCACCTCCAGCACCAGCAGCACCTCCAGCAGCACCAGCACCAGCAGCACCTCCAGTAGCACCTCCAGCAGCACCAGCACCAGCAGCACCTCCAGAAGCTCCAGCAGCACCTCCAGCAGTACCTACAGCAGCACCTGCACCAGCCGCACCTCCAGAAGCCCCAGCAGGACCTCCAGGAGCTCCAGCAGCACCCCGACAGCGCCGAGAGTACCACTCGCGAAGCTGCTGTGGAGAGAGAGGCTCCCGCCGCGGCGGGACACCGAGAGCACCTCCAGACGCAGCACGCGCAGGCTCAGCACCTCCAGACACAGCACCCTCTGGCTCCACACGCCCAGGCTCAGTACCCCTAGGCTCAGCACGCCCAGACTCAGCACCCCCAGACTCAGCACCCCCAGTCCCCGCACCCGCAGGCTCAGCACCCCCAGACTCAGCACCTGAGTCGACAGCTACCTCGACCGGCTCGGCAGGGTCTACCTGGGACACACCTGAGGGGGCAGGACCCTGGGGGGGGAGGGGGTCTACCGGAGGAGTACCTGGGGCAAGGAAGAGCGGCGGGGGGGGGGGGAGAGGCAGTGCGGTAGGGAAAGAGACGGTAGTACGACACCGACTCGTCAAACGTGGCGTCCTGAGAGGACAGAACACGACGCAAGGTGGGGTGGTAGAACTGCCACCCGGGTGCGTCAGGAGGAAAGCCAAGGAAGACACAGGGAACGGCACGGGAGGACAGCTTGTCCGCTGTAGTATCGCGGACAAAAGCTCGAGATCCCCAGACACGGAACGCGGACGCATCGCCAACCTTCCCCGTCCACCGCAGAGTAGGTGTGGTCTCCGGCAAGGAGACACGAGGCTGAAGGTTGATCTGATGCGATGCGTACTGAACCGCGAACGGCCACAGAAAATGGGGAGCAGCCGCATGGATCGTGGACGTACGAGCGACGTCCATGACCATGCCAATGCGGCGCTCAGCAATCCCATTTTGCTGCGGGGAGGCCGGAAGCGTGAACGTTTGGCGGATGCCCTCAGAGCGACAGAAGGCTCTCAGGAGGTCGGAGGAAAACTCCCCGCCTCTGTCTGAGTGCAGACGCAGAACAGGGAGGTCTGAGCCGAAACTCTCACTAAGCTGGCAACGAGCACCGCGGATCCAGTCGATCAACACCTCAGTGTCCTCACCCTTGCTGCGCAAGGGGAAGACTGTGGTGTAACGCGAGTAGTCGTCAACGACCAGTAGGAAGTAACGCTCGTGACCCTGTCCACGGACGCGGGCTGGGCCCCACACGTCCATGTGTAGAGTCTGCAGTGGAGCCTCAGTCGGAGGGAACGAGGAGGAGTGAGGGGCGGCGTGCTACCGGCCCTCGACACAAGGAACACAGGTGGGGGCAGGCCCCGGAGGAAGGGGAGGGAGGGACCTGGGGAGACCAGAGACAAGGGCACGGGAGGCCATACCTCGAAGACGAGGCAGGGAGGGGTGACCAAGGCGGTGGTGCCAAAGGAGAGTCTCGTGCGACAGAGGACGACACGAGCAGGGGGCAGACGCAGGACTAGACCTGGACGCGGCAGCAAACACCTGACTAGACGCATCTACCTGACCAGATGCAGAGACCGGAGGAGGCGCAGTAGTCAGTGTGTACAGACTCGACCCTGGCCGAGGGGTGAACGTGGCCCGGTGGCGGCCTGTGCGAGAGCAAGTGCAGTGGGTCACACGCTGACCTCCAGGGGTGAACTGGTCAATCCACGCGTCTTGGAGGTCAGCTCCACTCACCAAGTTCGTAGAGAACGAGGGGAGGTGGAGTCCCGACAGCAAGCCCGACGGGGCCGCAGGACACGGTAGAACTGTAGAGGAGCGTGCAAGGACTGGGCCCCCTGAGGGGTCAGCAAGGGAGACCGCAACAGGCCGGCTGAGCGGCGTGAGCGTGGTGCTGTCTCTAAAGAAAGAGCGCGAAGCACCAGAGTCAAGTGTGAAAGTGTGCAAGGCCTCCGTAGGTGCAGTACCAGAGAGAGGAGACGTACCAGCACCTGAAGCAGCAGACGCACTAGCACCTAGGGCAGCAGCCGCACTAGCACCTAGAGCAGCAGCCGCAGTGCCCGGGTCGGGCGGGACACTCAGGTAACAGTCACCCTCAGTAATATCAGCAAGAGCATACATGGCAGCAAGGATAGCATCAAAATCTAGATCAAAGATAGGCACATTCTGCAGAAGCAGATCATGCCAGCGAGGAAGCTTAACAGAGTCAGGAAACTGGGTACGCCAAGCGTCAGTCAAGCGACCGAAGCAGCGCTGCGTGGTGTGTGGGAGTCCACACACCTCCCCACTACGAGGGCCGGTGCGAAGAACGTACGCGCAGGGACCTGCACCCCCAGACCTCCCACGCCCAGCGTACCACTCACGAAGCTGCTGAACTGACGGGGTCTCACTGGAGCGCGGCTGCTGCTGACGCTGGCTACCACCAGCGCCTCCACGCTGCGCGGCTGCACCTCGACCAGCACCTCCGCCTCCACCTCCACCACCGCTGCCGCTGCCTCCACCACCTCCGCCGCTGCCTCCACCACCTCCACTGCTGCCACTGAAGCCCCCACTCCCTGTGCCACCCCCACCTCCATCGCCACCCCCTCCTCCTCCACCACCACCACCCCGGCCGCCCCCTCCACCACCTCTGCTCCCCTTGCCCTTGCTGTTGCAGCGCCTCCCACTCGGAGCAGACGCAGTCCCGACCTCCTCAGCGCCAACGAGGTCGACAGCAGCAGCAGAAGCAACAGAGGGGAGAAGGGGGACAGGGGAACACCCCTCAAAGAAAGGGGTGCGACGGTCGCCGCGAGAAGCACCTACAGCTAAGATACTCGTCTCAGCTGCAGTAAGGCGCTCCTCTAGCAGGTCGACAGTCAGCTCGGTGGGGCAAAGGGAGAGGAAGTGATCCCTAACTGAGGAAAGAGAGTCAGGGAGGTGGGTGACTAGGTAGTAAAGGGTGATGTACATGGGGGGGGGGTTCTTGGCACACAACTCAGTGGGAAGAGCAGCACGGTAGCGGGCGTCACTAGCGCGATGGTGAGCAACTAGGTCAGCGACAGTGGCAAAGGCAGCAAGGTCAGGGAAAAGGTACGGCATCATGAGGCGGCTGAGGGCAGCAATGGCAGGGGAGGAGTAGCGTGCAACTACAGCGTCGTACAAAGACTGAGCAGTCTTGTATTGGCCAAAGTGTGCGTGCTCAGCAGGCGGCAGGTGACTACGAACAGCAAGATGAGCAACAGCGTCACGAGTGGTCCACTGAGAGCAAACAGTACTGTCAGCAGTGGCAGCAGGAGCAGTGGAAACATCGGACGTGTGATCGAAAAGAGATACCCCATCTCTAGAATCACACTGAAGAAACAGCTGTGGATCGTCAACCCACACGTCAAAGCCAACTGCACGTCCCTCAGCATCAAAGGTGAGAACGGTAGGACTAGCCATAGTAGCAGTAGGAGTAGCAGCAGTGCAAAGCAGTGGTAGGAGCAGTAGCAGCAGTAGCAGCAGTAGAAGCAGTAGCAGCAGTCGAAGCAGTAGCAGCAGTGCTGCTCGACAGAGCAGGGCGGCTCGGTGGGGGCAGCGCGGCTCGGCAGAGCGGCGCGGCTCGGCTGGGCGGCGCGGCTCGGCTGGGCGGCGCGGCTCAGCTACCGGCGGCGCGGCAGCAGGGGGAGGGGGGGGGGGGGGGGGGGAGCACGAGTGCTTACCAGGGGCCGCTGTTGGGGCGGCAGCTGGGCAGGGTCAGGTCGACGGGCGGCGGGTCAGCGACGGGCGGCAGGTCGGCGACTGGCGGCTGGACAGGGACGGGCGGCAGGTCGGCAACGGGCGGCTGGTCAGGGACGGGCGGCAGGTCGGCGACGGGCGGCTGGTCAGGGACGGGCGGCAGGTCGGCGACGGGCGGCTGGTCAGGGACGGGCGGCAGGTCGATGACGGGCGGCTGGTCAGGGACGGGCGGCTGATCAGGGACGGGCGGCGGGTAGGCGACGGGCGGCTGGTCAGGGGCGGGCGGCAGGTCGGCGACGGGCTGCTGGTCAGCGAAGGGGCCGCGACGGGGCCGTGAAGGGGCCGCGACAGGCCGTGAAGGGGCCGCGACGGGCCGTGAAGGGGCCGCGACGGGCCGTGAAGGGGCCGCGACGGGCCGTGAAGGGGCCGCGACGGGCCGCGAAGGGGCCGCTACGGGCCGCAAAGGGGCCGCGACGGGCCGCGAAGGGGCCGCTACGGGCCGGACAGGGGCCGCGACAGGCCGCGAAGGGGCCGCTACGGGCCGGAAAGGGGCCGCTACGGGCCGGAATGGGGGCCGCTACGGGTCGCGAAGGGGCCGCGACGGGCCGTGAAGGGGCCGCGACGGGCCTCGAAGGGGCCGCTACGGGCCGCAAAGGGGCTGCGACGGGCCGCAAAGGGGGCCACTACGGGCCGCTAAGGGGCCACTACGGGCCGTGAAGGGGCCGCTACGGGCTGCGAAGGGGCCTCGAAGGGCAGGCGCGACGCGCGCGTCGGGCAGGTAAGGAAAAAAGATTTCAGTGGTGGGCCCTTAGGAAAAAAAATTCGAACTAGCTCTATACCATGTGAGAGAATTGAGGAATGATTGAACTAGAAACGAGATGGGTACAAGTAGCGAACACAAAAGTGTTGTACCCTCTAAGAACTACCCCACTACAGCCTAAACAGACTATAGCAGATATAAGTTTGACAGGGTCTTCATCTGGATTCTTGTACGGCATGCTCGATGGAGCGAGGCGGGGAAGTTGCGGACGGTTATGATATTAGTTGGGATGTTAGTGCCTTCGGTGTTGCACGATCCTTCTAGTTCAGGCTCTAGTCGAGGGAGACGGGGCGAGTTAGGTCCTTGAATGTTTTCCGAGACGGGCAGTTCGTTGTCATAATAGATGCTGAATATGGACTACTTGGATAGGAATTGTAGGCAATCGCGCCGGATTATAGTCGCCAGGGTCCTGGCGATTCTTTAGGAAGCGGCATTGCTTGCCGTGGAGGGCAACCGGATGGAACAATGTCAGTGTCTGTCGCCCTACCTTGAGTCGTTCCTCAGCCACCACCTGTCTTGTGGCCCCAACTTGTGCCACTTGCGGCGATGCGACGGCGGCGTTCTTCACTTTCTCTACGCAATTCTTTTGTTTTTTTTTTGCGGGCCTGTTCTTCTTCTTCCTTCGCAGCGAGTGTTCTGTCATGGTCGCGCCAGTGGGAGTACATCGAGTGGAGGGTCACCCAGACATATGGGTGAGGTCGTTTTTTTCCCGTGACTTCCGCTGCGGGAAACGCGTGTCAAACATATGTTTATATGTTGTAGTTTAGATAGGCTTTAGTGGGGTACTCACTGTGGGGTACAACCCCTTAGGTTTCACTTTTGTACAAACACTCTCGACATTCAATACCACTTTTTGCCTAGGATTCTAACATGGCATCTAGAGCATAGGTCCTTAGGACCTAGGATTAGGGCCCACCGTACCTGCCTGCCTTGTCTAGTGCCCGCACGCGCCTCGGCTGCCCGCGCGCGCCTCGGGCGTTCCTTTTTTTTTTTTCCCCACGTGCGCCGCTTCAGCAGCCCGCGCAGCCCATTTCGGCCCCGCCTGTGCGCCCCTTAAGCCGCCCGCGCGCAACCTAGTTAGGCCACGCCAGCGCGGCCCGTCGCCCAGCGCAGCCCGCAGCTTAGCGACCAGCCCACAGCCGCGCACGTGCGGCCCGTCGCCCAGCGCAGCCCGCAGCCGCACGCAACTTACAGCCGCGCATGCTGCCTGCCGCCACGCGCAGCCCGCAGCTGCAAGCAGCCCGCAGCCCGCGCAGCCCGTCGTCGCACGCAGCCTGAGGCCGCACGCGCTGCCCGTAGCCACGCGCAGCCTGCTGCTTGCTACCTGCTGCCGCCTGCCTGCTGCCTGCCTGCTGCCTACCTACCTGCCTGCTGCCTGCTGCCGCCTGCCTGCTGCCTGCCTGCTACCTGCCTGCCTGCTTGCTGCCTGCTGCCGCCTGCCTGCCGCCTGCCTGCTGCCTGCTGCCTGCTGCCGCCTGCCTGCTGCTTGCTGCTCCTGCCTACTGCCTCTGCTGCCTGCCTCCTACCTGGTGCCTACTGACTCCTGTCTGCTGCCTGCTGCCTCTGCCTGCTGCCTGCTGCCTGCTGCCTCCTGCCTTAAGCCAATATGGCGACGCCTAACGTTCTAGCGTTCGAGCCTGACGGCCGTCCCATCGAGTTCGCTGTGTGGTTAGACGATCTCCAGCTGTTCCTTCTGACTGATGCCACTCACTTGCTGTAGGCTTTGTTTGTACTGTGATCTATATATATACCTGCATGCTTGCTCTTTTAGGTAGATATCACTGTGCTGTTGTTGTTACATATATATCTCTGCATGTGAACTGGCCTTATGGCCTTTTTGCTTGTGCTCAGACTGCGTGGTGACGTTGTGATCCACCCTGAGCTTGCTTTGCACTTCCTACCTGGCCTTGTGACCCTCTGTTCTCCCCCACTTTGCCTATGGGGGTGTGTCAAACATATGTTTATATGTTGTAGTTTAGATAGGCTTTAGTGGGGTACTCACTGTGGGGTACAACCCCTTAGGTTTCACTTTTGTACAAACACTCTCGACATTCAATACCACTTTTTGCTTAGGATTCTAACAACGCGTTGTAGGCGTTCGGCGGCGATAGTATGGTCACCAGGAACGACGGGACACACGACTGAGATGGCGGCGGTGCGGAGTTCATTATCTGTCATCTTTCTTCGTACAGTCTTTACGTCCCTATCTTTTTATTGTCTTCAGTCATGTGCAGGTGAAATTGCTTAACAATGCCTTAAGTGTGTGGCAGCAGCGATAAATTCCACCTGGTCTAGGATTGCGAAGATTAACCTCGTGACGGTGAGCATGATGCGGCACCCAAGGTGTACTGTCTGGGTGAGTCCAGCCGAATTGCACTTCTTGTTGAAGCGAAGTGGGATGAGATCGATGAGCCCGTCGGTATCTCCTCCGCAATCGAATGTGTCTAAGTCAAGTACGTAAACCCCCTACAGGGCTTAGCGCCTCCGTGGTATCGCCGTACTAGGTTGGCGGCTGTGTAGTAGAGTTTGATGTTGCATGGCGAAAGTTAGATGCTCTGTTATACCCCCCAATCCGCGGTCCTGATCACTCCTCTCGTCACCCTCGTGCCCTCTTCACTGCCAACTTGGTCACCGCCATCGACCTGGACGTCGACGCCGTCTTCGTTGTGCACGGGTCGGGGAGAAGCAGATGCACCGTCCGCTTCAGGTCAGGAGGGTGCTTGCGCGCCCACCGCGCATGAGTGCCTAGGAGGAGCACCTCCAAGGGAGCCTCGCTGAACTCGCCAGCTGTGTGGCGTCGCCGAACATCAGCCTCACGTGCTTCTAAGCTATCCTCTACTCCGCCGGCTCTGCCGGGGTAAGCATCATGGTTAGCACGGGTTGCCGGCCTAACAACGTGTTGAAATGTATTAATATACATTTATAAGCCTGCCTACAGAAGATCCTAGTGTATTTATATTTCCTGAATTGGTGGTGCACCTCCTTGTGCTTGCCTATATCTTGTATCTCCTTTCTCATAATGAACCCTCTTCTTTCGCCAAAACCTCTCGATACCATCTCCTAGCTCCTAAGCCTAAGCCATGCCTCCTAAGCTTACATAGTTACTTTAACATGCTATCAGAGCAGGTTCTATCCTAGAACCTTCCTTTTTTTGAAGGATCATGGGCCCACCCGTCGCACAGCCCGCAATGCTCCCCGCGGGTCCCCAAATCGCCCAGTGGACGACCCCCACGGATCCCGCGTTTCGCGCTCCGAAGGCCCCCCGTTTCGCGCTCCGAAGGCCCCCCGTTTCACGCTCCGAAGGCCTGCCCAAATCGGGCCCCGACGGACCCCCGTTTCACGCGCGTTTCGGGTGCGCACGTCGCGGCCACGCTCGTTCCGCTGTCGCGCCGCCCCGCCGCTGGTCGCGGACGCCAGCACCAGCGACACCGCCATTGCAAGCACCAGTGCCAGCGTCAGCGCCAGCGGCATGCGCCAGCGTCGGTCGCGAGCGCCGGCGCCAGCAGCGGCCCCGCCATCGCCACCCCACTCTCCGCCTCTGCACCTGCTGCCGCGCTCTTCCACGGTGGACGTTGCGGGGGGGAGGTGGCGGGGCTCGCGCCCGCGGCTACAGGGGTACTGCAGCCTCCCTTGAACCCTCCCGCCCCTCCCTAATCCTCCTCCTCATCGCTGCCCGTGCATCTGCGGTGCGTGCCGCGTTGGGAGGGAGGGGGGGGGGAGGGGGAAGAGGGTGTGGGGGTGACGGGTCTTTGAAGGCAGCCGCCCCCCCCCTTCTCCTCCTCCTTCCGCTGCACTTCCTTTTCTCCTCCTCTCTCCTTGTCTCCTCCAGCCGCCTTTCCTCTCCTCTCCTCTAGTCCTCCCTCCTCTCCGTTTGCTCCTCCACCCGTCTCTGCTCTTGTAGGGAGAGGTTGGAGAGGTTGGAGGGGGGTGGCCGTCGTGAAGCCCAGCAGCGCCAGTCGCTAGTGAGCCCGTTGCTCCAGTCGCCCGTGGGTCAGTTGCTCTAGCCGTAAGAGCGGGATGCTCCAGGTGTACGAGCCTGTTACCCCAATAGCCCGTGAGCGAGTTGAACAAGTTGCCAGTGTGCTAGCATCTTCAGCCGCCGCCCACCTCCTCCTCTCCTCTCTCTCTCTCTCTCTCTCTCTCTCTCTCTCTCTCTCTCTCTCTCTCTCTCTCTCTCTCTCTCTCTACTCTTTGTGTACCCCTTTCAGGGGGTGTTGCTGCACATGGTTCTGACTGCACGCAGCTAGGGGGTGTGTTGAACTGTAGTAGTATACATTTATATACCTGCCTACATAAGATCCTAGTGTAGTTATATTTCCTGTAATGGTGGTGCACCTCCTTGTGCTTGCCTATATCTTGTATCTCCTTTCTCATAATGAACCCTATTCTTTGGCCAAAACCTTTCGATACCATCTCCTAGCTCCTAAGCCTAAGCCATGCCTCCTAAGCTTACATAGTTACTTTAACACAACGACTTAGGTAAGCGGTGAGTCAGCTACTATTCTGAAGGTAATCTGCAGGGCCCTCCATGCTCACGCACCATGCGGAGAGTCACTCTGCAACGGTGGGGGCTGAACTACAGGTGAAGGTACGGGTGGTTTGAGTAATCGTAGCTGTGCTTGTGTTCTATAACACATGTGCGTTCATTGTGTAAAAAAACAAGAGTTTCACTAGCAAAAGATGAGAACAACAATAATGATATGAATTGCAATGGCTAGAAAGACTACATCTGATAAAAGGCAGCCTAGAGGAAAGGAGCAAGTCGGTGGCCTGCCAGCGTTGCACCAAATCCGCTTGCCAATGCTGCAGCAGGCGCGCTGGGCAACGGGGAGCGCTGGCGCGCTGGGCAACGGGGAGCGCTGGCGCGCTGGGCAGCGGGGCGCGCTGGCACGTTGGGCAGCAGGGCGCGCTGGCGTGCTGGGCAGCGGGGCGCGCTGGCGCGTTGGGCAGCGTGGCGCGCTGGTGCGCTGGGCAGCGGGGCGTGCTGGGGCGCTTGGCAGCAGGGCGCGCTGGCGCGTCGGGCATTGGGGCGCGTTGGCGCGTTGGGCAGCGGGGCGCGCTGGCGTGCTGGGCAGCAGGGCGCGCTGGCAGAGCGCGCGGGCAGGCAGGGCGGCGCAGCTGCAGGCAGAGCGCTCGCGAACAGGGCGGCGCTCAGGCAGGGCAGCAGGGCGCTCAGTAGCAGGGCAGCTGGGCGCGCGCGGGCAGGGCAGTAAGGCGCGTGCTGGCGCTAGGCAGCAGGGCAGGAAAAAAAAAAAGTTTCGAAGTCCAGGCAGGGCGGAACGTTCGGTGGGCCTTAAGGAACGTACCTACTCTAATATCGTGTTAGAATATGGAAACAGGAATGGTTGACTAAAGCAGGATGAGTGGTACAAGTAGCAACCCTAACAAAGGATTGTACCCCATAGGGAGTAACCCACTATAGCCTAACATCACTAACATGATATAAACATGTTCTGACAGACCTGTACGCCATGGGCAGCTGCGTCCCGCGCCGATGTCCTGCACGATCTGCGGGCAGCCAGCTACACCTCCCGCGCACCCGACTGCAAGGGCGGGTCCATCTACCATCAACACAGTCAAGGTACCAGGTGTTGATATTGTCATCACCGTCGCGAGTCAAAAGCGCTAGGCGTGGAGTGACGAGGCGCGGGATGTTGCCCGTGCT
Source organism: Closterium sp. Naga37s-1 (assembly GCA_947471745.1). Taxonomy (NCBI): domain Eukaryota; kingdom Viridiplantae; phylum Streptophyta; class Zygnematophyceae; order Desmidiales; family Closteriaceae; genus Closterium; species Closterium sp. Naga37s-1. The sequence continues at coordinate 781,569 of CANJKZ010000383.1, read as the reverse complement.
CAGAAATCTTGCTGCGTGTTCCAGTTATTTTAAAAGATGTGCATATTTACAAGGGACTAATTTATTGCAAGTCGGAAGTGTTCAGGAGCTCATAAGAGTATACGCATAATTTCACCGAGTTTTCTCGTACAGAGTATGTGCATAACGAAGACAGCCCATATGTACTTGGACCTTGACAGTTTCGGTGGGGAAGTTTCAGAATCATCCAAGGCAAGCGGTGGCACGTACGCGGAGGCGCAGGTCATGGGTCAAGGGCCAACATCCATCCGCTCCTATCGGACGGTCCGTCAAGCCCAACGGTTTGGGGGATAAGGCAGACCGTGTTTGTGATTGGCTGCCGCCAGTTGCCGCGAGAAATTCCTGTCACATAAACAGCACCGGGACTGCCGCCGACAGTCGGTCCCGTCAGTCGGGGACAGAGGTGGAGGGTGTGTGAAGGTGGACCCAAGCAAACGCCCCCCGTTATTGTCTCATCCACGGCGGAAGCTAGCTGCGGTGCGCAGCAGCAGAGGCTACACGTTAGGCGAACAGCGGAGCAGGATTCGCAAATAGGAGGAACCAAGGTGGAATACAACGAACCAGATTGCAGGACTTCAAAATGCGGAGTTTCCGAGGAGTGTCGCTGAAACCAAGGCGAGGAGATGAAACCAAGGAAAGGAACACTGATGAAAAGCGAAGCTCCCAAGAGTGGATTTCGCCAGCACATTCGACTGCCATCAGTAGAGTTCAGGGAGGGAGTATTGGAAGGTGAAACCAGAAGCAATTCCAACTTCGTTTTCTGGGATGCCTAGCTTGGTTGGTAGGCAGACAACCACCACTTTGTTGGCGGAACTTCCCATCCATCGTCAGGGAATTTTCTCGTTCTGCTAGCTTCCTTAGTTCCGGTTGACTGAAGTGGCTTGTTAGGTGTAGAATTTTGTGTTGCTGTAATCAGGATGCCACATTAGTTACTCAAGCAAAGCCTTCCCGAAGTTCACGTAATAGCTGTTTGGCATGGGTATACCCCGGCGATCCGCATATACGAGGTTCGTAGACCAATCAGACAGCGACAGCTCTCCAGGGTCCTCCAATCCCTCTTCCCCATTATGTCAGAGCAATCCCTACCGGTTCACCTCCGCAAACCTACACACGCCAGAAGACGCCAAATCGCTCCAAACCGAATGGAACCTCCATCAGATGCAATACCAATCTCCGCCCATGCCCCACGCCTTAGCTCCAGTAGCCGAAGCCGAGAATGACGCGCATGAGCTTGATCTTGGGGCAGAACCAGGGGAGGCGCAAGCTCTTAACACCGACAGAGAGAATGGCGGAGGGGAGGCGGAAGGCGCGGGCGGAAGCGGGAGTGGCGGAGGATGGGGGGAGCGGAGAGCGCAGCTGCTGCAGCTCGGAGCGGCGAGCTGGGACCGGCTGGTGCCGCGGCGAGTGCGGAGAATCTTCGGGCAGGGGATCATGCCGCGCGCGTGGGGGTCGCAAGGGCCGATATTCGGGCTCGTGGACCGGCAGACTACGCCAGCATCGGCATGGGAGTGGTGCGTGCCAATGCGATGCGGTTAATTACCTGGGAAATTTTGTCTGTATGTTCGTGTAACAAGTTCATTCGGAACGAATTTGGTTGCCGCGACGCCTCATTGCCGTTTTCCGAGCAGACTAATTGACGCGTCGAAGTTTCGCCGCATGGGGAAGTTGACTTTCCTCCGCCATCCGCTCTTACGACGGGGTGGTTCAGCGACCATAAGAGCATTTCCTTTTTTCCCTTCTCTCCCCTCACACAGGCTAATGGACACGTGGAAGTCTCGGCGCGTGGGGCAGCTGGATTTTCTCCGCCACCCCCTCGTGCAGCCGGTGGTTCAGCTGCCGTAAGAGCATTTCCTTTCCTCCTCTTCTTCCCTTCCCCTCACACAGGCTAGTGGACACTTGGAAGTCTCGCCACGTGGGGCGGTTGGAGTTCTTTCGCTCTTGCGGCCGGTGGTTCAGCTACCATAAGAGCATTTTCTTTCCCCTCCTTGCCCCTTTTTTTTCCCTCACACAGGCTAGTGGACACGTGGAGGTCTCGGCGCGCGGGGCGGTTGGATTTCATCCGCCACCCGCTCGTGCGGCCGGTGGTTCAGCTATCATACGAGCATTTCCTTTCCCCTCCTTGGCCCATTTTTGTCCCTCACACAGGCTAGTGGACACGTGGAAGTCTCGGCGCGTGGGGCAGCTGGATTTCCTCCGCCATCCGCTGGTGCGGCCGGTGGTGCAGCTGCCGACTGAGGCGTTCGTGGGGCTGCTGTTCTGGACGAGCGTCATGGCGTTCGTGCGCTCCGTGTACTGGTTCATGCTCGCCGCGCAGGGCCTCACCTCGCACATCCTCCTGCTTGGTTACCTGCTCGTCCCAGGTAGGGCTCCATTCAGTTATGTGCTCGCCGCGCAGCGTGTACTGGTTCATGCTCGCCGCGCAGGGACTCACCTCGCGCATCCTCCTCCTCGGCCATCTGCTCGTCCCAGGTAGGTTTCCATTCGATTCAATGCTCGCCGCACAGGACCACACCTCGCACATCCTCCTGCTCGGCCATCTGCTCGTCCCAGGTAGGTTCCATTCAATTAGGTGCTCCCCGCGCAGGGCCTCACGGCTCACATCCTCCTATTCGCCTACCTGCTCATCCCAGGTAGGCTCTCACTCCACTAGATAGATGCTTGTCGCCGGAGGTCGTACGCAAAGGGTCGTCGCAGTCGGCTGATGCTTGTCGCAGGCAGGCCGACGCAGTCGACCAGATGCTCGTTTTACGATGCTCGTTTCTGGTGCTTTGTTGGCCGTTGACGCGACTTCGCGCATGTCGAACCCTAACCTCCATCGACTTCGCATTCCGTCGCCTCATCGCCCGCGCCTCTTCCCCACCCGCCTCATGTCTTTCTTTACTCATTGCCAACGCGACTTCGGCTCCCGCTATCCCTTACCCGTATCCACTCCTCGGATTTTTTTTCCCTGTCTCTCCCCCCTGACCCCCCTCCCCCCTGCGCTTCCCCTTCGCCACATTCCCCTCCCCCAGGTCTCGTGCTAGGTCACGAGTTTCTACACCAGCTGCTCTCCGTCAATCCCTTATTCCCTATCCGCTACATACCCATCCTCCTCTCTCTCTTTCCCCCTTTTCATCACCCCTCTCCCAGGTCTCGTGCTAGGTCACGAGTTTCTACACCAGCTGCTCTCCACCAATCCCGTGCTCCGAGCGCTGCTCGTCCTGGGCGGCGTGGTCGGCGTGGGCGGCAGCAGGGAGGGCGTCGAAACCACTATATGGGGGGTTGCTCTTAGCGGAGCAGGAGTTGCCATGGTAGGGTTATACATAGGGGAGGGTCTATGGCTCGCCCCCCCTGCGCGCAGGCGGAGGGTCGGGTTCGGGCTCGCGGGGGGGCTGCTGCTGCTGCAGGCGCTGCAGTTGGCGTTCGGCGGGCGCAACCCGCTGCTTGCGCGCTGGTGGGGGCTGCTGCTGCTGGCGGTGCTCCCCGGCGCGTGGGTGGCGGCGCTTCTGCTGTATGAAGAGTTGCGGGACTGGGAAGGGGAGGAGGAGGCGGAGCAGGGGCGGTTGATCGGCGGGAGCGGAAGCGCGGAGGGCGCGCAGGGGTACTGGCCGGCTGGGCGCGGTGGGCAGAGGTTGGAAGGGACTGTGTTGAGTGAGGATGACTGGAGTGTGGAGTCGGAGGGAGGGTGGCGGGCAGCAGAGGAGGCGGGATTGAAGCAGTGGGATTGTGTGAAGGGTGATTCTAACGTGCTGGATGACGGAGGTGTTGAGAGCGGTGAGCGGTGTATGGAGATGGTTACAAACGGTCAGGAAAGGGCGGAATTGAGGGCAGCAAATGCAAGTTTTGTAGCAGTTACGGTTGATGGGGAGGAAGAGGAAATGCAACAGCAGCAGCAGCAGCAGCTGGGGCAGCAGCTGGGGCAGCAGCAGCTGATGCAGCAACGAGAGGTCATTCCAGCATCAGTAAAAGCCCCAGCTGCCGAACCTGCTGCTGCCCGCCCGTCTAGCACAGGCTCGCAATGCCTTGGAACGTCCTCCGAGCCTAACAGCCAGGGTTGGGGGGGCAGCGTGGACGAATCGCACGACGCCTCGTCATCGGCCTATGACAGATCGCGGACTGTATCCGCTTCGGCAGCAGCAGGCTCGGCAGGGAATGCTGCCACTGGCCCTGTGTGGGTGGCTGATATGCTGGGCGGGTTTATGGAGGAAGAGGAGGAGGTGGAGAACGGTGGGGAGGGCGGGACTGTAGTGATGAGTGAAAGTGACAGTAACGCTGGGGCGAGTAGGGAGGGGTGTGGGTGCCATTCCCAACACGGGTGTGAGTGTGTAAGAGTGCTTTGTGCGGAGGGGACGCTTGGGGGTGAATGCAAGTCCGAGGTAGAGGAAGGGGGAGGAACAGTGGAAAGAGCGGCTGTGAGAGAAGGGGAGGGGAGGGAGTCTACAGGATTTGGAGGTGAGTTGGGAGCTGAGGTGCAGGGGAATGGGGAGTCGGGTCCGCAGGAAGCAGGGCGTGAATCGGCAGTGGGGGTGGAGGGGCAGGGCCCAGAGCTGCAAGATGGGTGCTGCAGCGAGGGTTTGCCCAAATGTAACGAGGGTTCGCTAGAAGGCAACGAGGATTACCCTGAGTGGCGGGAGCCTGCTCGTGGAGTGCTGGGGTACTTTGGCCTCGAGATTGGCTCTGTGGAGACTTCTGAAGGGAAGCTCAGGGCTGAGTGGCGCAGCAGCCGGCAGTGGGAGACCACTGTGGAGCTTAGCGAGTGTGACAGTATGGGGTACGGGTCGGACGGCCGAGCGGAGGGATATGGGGCAGGGAACGGAGGAGGAGGAAGGGGAGAGGGAGGAAGGGCAGAGGTAAGGGGAGGGGAAGGTGAAGGGGGTAGGGAGGCGGGAGACGGAGCAGGAGGAGGTTGTGAAGGGTTGAGTGTGGTTCGGGTGCGCAGCAGAGAACGCAAGTGCTACGACACGAGCCGGAACCTGCCTCAAACCGGTCAGAGTGCGGGATGGAAGGCAGCAGCATCACTGCCGTGGGAGGGTCCGTGGGACAGACTAGGCAGTTTGGACAGAGCAGCCATGGCCCGAGCAACATTGGCTACAGCAGCAGACGATGAAATGCTCCCTTTCAGGCAGAAACGCGCTCATTGGACGAAGCACGGGTGCCTGCGCACGTGCCAAGCCGCCATTGGCCACGGCAGCCTCATGTTCCTCTGCCATTGGCTGCTCTCCTCACCCTATCTGATCCCCAGATGGCTCTCTGCTCCCCCTGCCTGGGGTTTCATCTCTGTAGTGTCACTCGCTTTAGGTATAGTGCTCGCTGCAGAGGTTCTCAGAATGCATATTCCTAAGCGCGTGCATGCCATAGCGGCGTTGGCTCTGGCTGTTTCTGGCTGCATCTGGTTGCTTCTCTCCGGGCCGTTCCATCCCATACCTGCGCTCCAGGCTCGGCACGAGCCTGGCTCACGGTTCTGGCTGTCGTTTTCCCAAGCCAGCGGGTATGTGTCAGACGAGCCTCAGGATTTGGTATACCTTCCTGGGCCTGTTACCGGACCTGTTGCCGGACCTGTTGCCGGACCTGCTGCTGCTGCCTCGGCAGCGCAAGTTAGTACGTCCACATTCTCCGAACCAGCAGCAGTTGCAGCCAGAGCAGCAGCAGCAGCCGAAGCTGCAGGCTTCCGATCCTATCTTCTTGGTGCTCCGCTCCTAGCCATGGCAATCCCGAGCCTGTGGGTTGTGCTGGCACAAAATATGGGTGGGGCGTATCCGGGCCTAGGAGCAGCAGGTTCGGCAATCTGGTATGTCGTCTTGCTGGTTTGGAGTGCAGCCTTGGTGGCGTACGAAAAGCTCGGACCTCTCGGCTTGCTTAGGGGGAGCTTACCAGTCCTAATGGTGGTGGCGATGGGAGGGGTGGCTTGGGGAATATGGCGGGCCCCCGAACCTAAAGGCGAGGGACGGCGGGGCGACCTGGCGGTTCAGACGGAGTGGTGGAGGCTCGGGCGGCTCGCGTGGGGCAGCGGCGTCCCGGACCGAATGGTTAGGCTCGGTGCCCTTATCCTCATTGCATTTCTCATGCTTCTCTCACAGGGGACCTTGTCGTCTCGGTGTAAATAGCAGGGGGGATGGGAACAAATGAAGGGAAACCTAGAGAAAACAGGCAACACGAGTTGCAGACATGCACGGTTTATTAGCACAAGGGAGGGTAAGGGGCAGGGGCTCTCCTTTGGCTTCGTCTCTTCCCCTCTTGCTGCTCAAAGCCCCTTCTCCCTTCGTCTACACAGGCAAGACCTGTTGGAATTTGATGCACCTAGAGTGAGAGTCTGTAGTAGGCACTGCTCGTGCCACCAATCCCTTGTTACTTGTCGAGTTTATCCCTTGCCACTGCTCCTGCGACATGCATGCTGAGCAATGCCATGCATGCTGAGCAATGCCATGCATGCTGAGCAATGCCATGCATGCTGAGCAATGCCATGCATGCTGAGCAATGCCATGCATGCTGAGCAATGACATGCATGCTGAGCAATGCCATGCATGCTGAGCAATGCCATGCATGCTCGAGGGTGCTTCAGTGGCTGCAGTATTGACCTGTACATTCCCTGTGAGTTGACCCATGGGCTGGCTGGCTTGCTAGGCACAAGGGCCTGCAGCGTTTCTTCTGGGTTGTCTAGCTGCTACTTGCATGAAGCTGTGGCCCTTGTATACACCCCTTCTATACATTCTCCCTTGTAATCATCATATTTACATATCGTCCCTTCTTATACATTCGCCCCGTTTTTGTATCCATTTGTTCACCTTTTCACTCCTTCGTTCAGCCTGCACCAGAGAATGGTGCTCTTGCATGCGTTACCTGCATCACATGCACCACATGCATCACATGCATCACATGCACCACATGCACCACATGCATCACATGCACCACATGCACCACATGCACCGCATGCACCACATGCACCACATGCACCACATGCATCACATGCACCACATGCATCACATGCACCACATGCACCACATGCACCACATGACCACATACATCGCATGAGTCCCATGCACCACCATCGCCTTCGGTCCTCGTCTCTTTTGGCCTCCTCCCCTCTCCAACTCCCCTCAATTGCTTCCTCCGCCTCCCCCCTCCCCCCCTCCTTCCTGGCCCTCATTCGCCTCATCCTAATCCTCCCTCGCCCTCACCTCCTCTTCGCTCTGTTTCCTGTTCCCCGCTCGCATTCCCCTCCCTTTTCCTACCGGAACTCCCTACCACAACAGGCGCTATTAGCTCTTCTCCTGATTGTTCTCCTCCTCCTCCCCTTCCCCCTCCTCCTTCAATACGCCTACGCCCCTTCCTCCTCCCCAACCTTCGTCAGCAGCTTCGGCAGCAGCAGCAGCAGCAGCAGTAGCAGCCCCGGCAGTTCTGCCAGTGCCGAGCCTGGCTCGGAGGCTTGGGTGCAGCTTCGGGTGCTCAACTTCAATGTGCAGCAGGGATTCAGCCGTGCAGGTTCAGTGAACATGGACGCCGTTGAACATGTCATCTGGCAGCAGAAGCCGGACATTGTATTGTAAGTAGACAATGCAAATGTATTGTGAAAATAGGGCCCTACTTTGTACAATTGAGTTGTGCAGGTTCAGTGAACCTGGACGCCATAGAGCGCGTCATATGGCAGCAGAAGCCGGACATTGTATTGTGAGTAACACTGTGCAAAACGTATTGTTGGTATGGGGCCCTTCTCTACTCTGTACAGTTCAGCCGTGCAGGTTCAGTGAACATGGACGCCGTTGAGCATGTCATCTGGCAGCAGAAGCCGGACATTGTATTGTAAGTAAACTACTTGTATTGTTAAATACAATACAGCCATGCAAGTTCAGTGAACCTGGACGGACGCCTATGGCAGCAAAAACTGGATTGCGTGTGTTAAGTCTCAACAGGATGTAGTTCAGTTTCCTGTTCATCTCTGCTTCACCTCTGACTGTGTTTGACCCTGATTGACTGTCCTGTATAGTTCTTCCCACGTGGGTCCCATGGCAGGTTGCAGGAGTCGGACACAATGCACACGATCCACAGCAATGTTGACTCTGGCTGACTAGTTTGACCATGCTTGACCGACCTTGACCTTGATGTGCTGTCTCTTTCCACATTGCTCGGCCCCCCATTGCAGGTTGCAGGAGTCGGACACAATGCACACGATCCATGGCAATGTTTACTCTCTCCGAATTTTTTTACCACGTTTGACGATGTTTGACTGGCCTTGACCTTGAATTGTCGTCTCCTTCTCCACTCTTATCCCCATGGCAGGCTGCAGGAGTCAGACACCATGCACATGATCCATGGCAATGTTGACATGGTGAGTGAGTCACATGCTGGTAGGGTATTCCTGGAAAGTCGTGTTCTGAGTCGACTCAAAACACAATGTTGAGATGGTGAGTCGCATGCTGGTAGGTTATTCCTGGAAAGTCCTAAAAACCTTCTCATACTGGGCAGGGGTGTACCTGGTAGGAACTCAGCTCAATGCTTGAGAACATGTGAGTCAGGGACGAGACTTGCAATCACCGTGCTGAGTCAGGTGTGAGCGTGTGAGTCAGCACCGTAAAAGTGCTGACTCTCATTGGGTGGTGGACTCGCGTCAGTTGTAGCATGGCTGGTTCATGGGGCTGCTCCATCCACCCGCGCGCACTCATTACTTCCCCCTACCCCCCTCTGAACCCTCTGTGTTCCCTCCCACAGGTGCAATACCTAGCAACATGGCTGGGCATGCACGCGTGGTCCTCCCCTCCCGCCCGCCACCAGTCCTGGGGCTGTGCCATCCTCTCGCGCTTCCCCCTCCTCTCCGCCTCGCCCTCCCAGTCCCTCCCCTCCCCTCACGGCGAACTCGCCTGCTTCCAGCACGCCGTTATTCTCCTAGGCGCTGGTAACATGCTTCCCGGAGGCGGTAACATGGTTACCAGCAGTGGTGCGGCTGCTGGTGGTAACCAGACAAGTGGGGTCGTGTCTGGTTACCCTGTTCACATCATGAACGCGCATTTCAGTGATCTTGAGGTGGATATTCGGTTGGAGGCTGAGCGGGCGGCGTCGCTTGTCCGTAGTGTGCTGCAGACAGGAAAAGGGGGGAAGGAGGGTGGGGGAGAGGAGGGAGTGAAGGAGGATGGGGCTGAGAGGGAGGAGAGGAGGACTCAAGAAGAAGGGTTGCAGGGAGGAATGGAGACAGCAGGTGAACTGTCAGGTGAAATTTCAGGTGAATCGGGTGATGTGGTGGATGGAACGGCAGATGCTCCTTCACGTTCTCCTGCCCATGATGTTTTGGAAGCAGAGTCAGGGACGGCAGCAGGCGGTGCAGCAGCAACAGCAGAAGCTACTGGAACAGCAGCAAAGAGCAGTTTATTCAGTAGCATGGAAGCAGCAAGCAGTGCAGCCGCATTGGATGTGACAGAGGAAAGTGCAGGAGAGGAAGAGGCTTTGGAGGACCCTGTTTCTGGGGCGGAGGGCGAGGCAGCAGTAGCATCACAGGCAGCGCAAGCAGGGGAAACACAGGTTGCAGAAACGGCAGAAGCAGCAGGATCAGCAGCAGCAGCATCGGCATTTGTGGCAGGATCGGCTGAAGGAGAGGCACTGGCGGAGGGAACTGCAGCAATAGGGCCAGAAGGTGCATGGGAACCAGAGGGAGCACCAGGTTCAGTGGCAGCACCAACATCATTAGCAGCTGCTTCACACTCACAACCAGCTTCACACTCACAACCAGCTTCACACTCACAACCAGCTTCACACTCACAACCAGCTTCACACTCACAACCAGCTTCACACTCACAACCTGCTTCACACTCACAAGCAGCTTCACACTCACAAGCAGCATCAGCATCACAAGAAGCACCAGCCCCTACATCCACCACCAACCACCCTCTCGCTTCATCCCTCCCCTCTACCCCCACTCCCCCACCAACGCCCGCCCCGTTTCACTCCCTCGCCCCCACTGCCCTCATTTTTGGAGGAGACTTCAATCTTCCCCCGCTCTCCCCGCCCTACCTCACCCTCCTCTCTTCGGGTCTCATAGACACTGAGGCTGAGAAGATGGGCGCGTGGAAGAGCATGGGAGACCGGGACCCGGGGGCAGGGTATGTGTTTGTGTCGCGGGGGAACGTGGAGTGTGAGGCGTGGGCGGAGCCGAGGTATGATCAGAGAAAGACGTCTGATGGGTACCCTGTGGTGGTGGATGTGAGGGTCACTCTCCCTGCTGCTGCTGTGTGAAAGTCCTGTGTGAAAGAAACAGCAGGAGTGTGCAAGTTGGTTTCCAAGGGAGGGGCTGGGTGGAGTGTGAGGCGTGGCGGGAACCTAGGTACGACCAGAGGAAGACTTCTGATGGGTTTCCTGTGGTGGTGGATGTGCGGGTGTCGCTCCGTGCTGCTGTACGAGGGGGGAGGACACCGGAGGGCAATCAAACACGCTCCCTGCTGGTGTGGCGTGGTGTCTTGGCTAAGAAAGGAGTGGGAGAAGAGAAGGAGCCAGAATAAGGCCGGAACGGGTTTTTTTGTCATCCCTGCGCTCGCTGGGTGACTGGTGATGGGTGATGGGTGAAGCGGTGGTGTGTGGGTGTACACTTTCCGGGCAATGGGGCTTACTGCAAGCAAGTAAGCAAGCGAGTGGTGGCGATTGGAGGCGGGTACGCACGCTTGAGCAAAGCATTGGATGAGAGTGGAGCAGAGAGGGGGCCTTGGTTGCGGGTACGCATGCTTTCCAGGCAATGGGGCTTACTGCAAACAATAAGCAAGCGAGTGGTGGCGATTGGAGGCGGGTACGCATGCTTGAGAGAAGCATTGGATGAGAGTGGAGTGGAACAGAGAGGGGGCTTTCTTTCGTTGCGTCAAAGAAGCATCAACCACCTTCTTTGCGATAGTGTGATGAAGAAATTGTTGAGACAGTGAAGGCATGCAAGCTGGGAACGAGAGCAGAGCACTCTGTGTTGCACGCAGGCAGGCGGACTGTTGGGAAATTAGCAGGGATTCTGACACCTGTCAACCACCTTTGCGATAGTGTGATGAAGAAATTGTTGAGACAGTGAAGGCATGCAAGCTGGGAACGAGAGCAGAGCACTCTGTGTTGCACGCAGGCAGGCGGACTGTTGGGAAGTTACGGTAGCAGGGATTCTGACACCTGTCATCTTTGCGATAGTGTGATGAAGACAATGTTGAGACAGTGAAGGCATGCAAGCTGGGAACGAGAGCAGAGCACTCTGTGTTGCACGCAGGCAGGCGGACTGATGGGAAGTTGGCAGGGATTCTGACACCTGTCAACCACCTGCTTTGCGATAGTGTGATGAAGACAATGTTGAGACTCTTTTGAGACATCTTAAAACCAGGGTGCACATTCAACGCGGTTCGGCTTGAGATGTTGGGAAGGGGGTTTGGAGAAAAACAGTGATTGGCTCACGAGGGGCGACAAAAAAATGATTCCGCTAGAGCTTCGGGCATTTCGTAGGTGGCGGGAGGGGGTGAAATGGCGGGAGTGGGTGAAACCGAATGGCGGGAGGGATGAAACAGATTGGCGGGAGGGGGGGGAAACGAAATTGCGGGGGAGGGGGGAAACAAAATTGCGGGGGAGGGGGGAAACGAATCTCGACGGGGAGGGGGAAATGAAATTGCGGGGGCGAGGGGAAACGAAATTGCGGGGGAGGGGGGAAACGAATTTCGACTTGAAGGGGTTGAAAGCACACCTCGTAACCCACTCAGTCAAGGGATAACCTTTGATGCACATTCAGCTGAATGTGCACCCCGGTTTTAAAAGTAGAAGAAAACGCACTCAAGATGGGATTAGAGAGCAGGCAGGCGGACTGTTGGTAAGTTAGAAGGCTGCTAGAGATTCCGGTCAAGTGCAAACTAATCTTCACCAATCTTTATCGGGGTGGGAGGAGAGCTAGGCAGAATGCTCTGCTCTATGGCAGCACTAGAAGCTGCTAAAGCTTCACACTTAAGGTTTAGGTCTGTGCTTGTTTGTTCTCACATCACATACCGCTTCTTGAATTCCTCCCCTCCCCTTCCCCACTCCTCCCCCTCTCCCTTTCCCACCCCCCTTTCCCCCTCCCCACCTTTCGCCCCACTCTTACCCCTCTTATCCTTGTGTCAACTACCTACGGTAATAACCCAACTCCCCTGTAAGCAGGGGTTCTACAGTGGTGTGTTTGTCCGGGTGTATACGATATGAAGCAAATCTTGTCTGAAAAGGCACCTGTGCATATCTTATTTGAGCTTACTTTCACAGCTGTCATAACAGCCTTCCAAACACCTCATCTGCAAGGAATACGGTGGTACCTACTGAAATGGACATCTGGTCTGGTCCGCTTACACCACACATAAGGATTGGAACACAGAGTGAATAATAATGTTATGTTTTGATGTCATACATAGTCCTTCAGATGTAAGGAAAGCACAATTATTGTCAGAATACTGAACGAGAATGGGTGCATTGAACAGAAAATTGGGTACAAGTACTAACCCTAATTGGGTTGTACCCCTTTATGGGCTACCCCACTATAGCCTACACAATGTAAGCACTTTAACATTCTGACACACCCCCGTAGCGTAGGCAAAGTGGGGGAGAACAAGTGGTCACAAGTCCAGTCAAGAAAAGGCAAAGCAAGCTCAGGGTGGATCACGAAGTCACCACACATTCCGAGCACAAGCAAATGGCCACAAGGCCAGTTCACATGCTGAGTTATATAAAAGAGAACAAACAGTACAGTGATCATACACTAGCAAGAGTAAGCATGCAGGTATATATATAGATCACAGTACAAGCAAAGTCACGCAGTGAGCAAGTGAGGCAAAGTAGGCACAAGGCATAAAACATTTCAGACACGCTGATGATCACCAGACTGAAGTGCCTTGGTGAATATATAAGCAGTGTTGGCCCAAGTGGCCACGTAAGCAAGACGAAGCCGACCACGTTGCTGCAACTCTCGAGCAAGGAAGTAAGGCAGAGCGATGTGCTTCGTTCTGTACTCCAGTCTGTGCTCCTGACAGAAGGCAATCATGGCCTTGTTGTCTACGTACAGAACTGGAGAAGAACGAGGCCGCTCTCCAAAGTCGGTCAGCAGGTAGGTGAGCCAGCGTAACTCCTGTGCAGCCATGGCCCCTGCGTAGATCTAAGCCTCACAGCTGGAACTGAGAACAGAAGACGAGCGGGTAGACCGTCAAGAAACAGAGCCGGAGCCAAGGCTGAAAGTGTAACCCTGTGACGACCGCTGCGCAGCCAAGTCGTCAACCCAAGAAGCATCTGCGTGACCAGTGAGGACAACTGGACCCCGTCCTCCAAGCATGAGCCCCATGCCCGAAGTACTGCACAAGTAACGCAACACCCTCTTAGCGGCCTCCCAGTGCTCTGGTCGGTGTCTCCCGAGCGCAACGTAGCATGCCAGGATGCTAACAGGGTAGGCAAGGCCAGGTCGAGTGCAGATCATCAGGTACATGAGGCAGCCAACAAGCTCTGGATACGGGCCACTCGGCTCTACAGACTCGTCCGAAGGTGGAGCTGAGAGCGAGTGATCGGTAGGCAGAGGAGTGGACTGTGGCGAGGAGTGCTGGAAGCCGAAGCGCTGAAGGACCTGGTGCACCATGTGTGACTAAGTCAGGGTGATGGTGCGCCGTGCTCTGTCCTGGGTGATTTGCAAGCCAAGATAGCTGCGCAGCTCACCCAGGTCAGTGCAGATGTGTCTCTTCTACAGCTCCGACTTCACAAGGGCCGGTGCCTCAATGTCAGTAGTGGCAAAGACCAAGTCGTCGACGTACACGAGGACGTTGAACGGCGACAGCGAAGTGTCGGTGCGTAGAAACAGCGACGGGTCAGCAGTCGAAGGAGCAAAACCAAGAGCCGCAAGCGTCGTCCTCAGTGTGTCGTGCCACTCGCGAGGCGCTTGGCGGAGACCGTAGACTGGCCGCCGGAGGCTCCACTGGGTACCTGCAGGAAACGACCCAGTGAAGCAAGGTGGACGGGGCAGCCAGATCTCCTCGTGCAGGCTGCCCTGTAAGAAAGCTGTGCTGAAGTCAAGAGAGTGCAGCTCGTAGTCACGCTGAGCGGCGACGTGCAGCAGAACTCGAAGAGTGGTCATCTTCGGGGTAGGGGAGAAGGTCTGGAATAAGTCAACTCCCTGTTGCTGACTGAAGCCTCGTGCAACGTAATGAGCCTTGAAGACAGGCGGAGAACCCGGCGGCCGCTTCACCCTGAAAATCCACATGCCATCAACTATGTTCGCCCCAGAAGGGGGAACTGCGTCGACGCAGGTGCCTGTGGACTTCCAGGATGCCATCTCTGCGTCCATGGCTGTTTGCCACTGAGAGGAGTAGGGACCCATAGTCGCCTCTGCGTAAGAGCGCGGGGTCGGGATGACTGGTGCATCCGGGTCTCAGGTGCAAGCAGCATGGTCACGAGATGAGGTACATCAGCTGCAAAACACTCAAAGTCCTCTTGCCTGTCCTCAAGGACGTCCATGCCAAGAGCACACTCACCCCCGACGGATGGAGGACAATCAGGCTCCGACTTAGCAACAAGACTAGTGGCGTAGTCGAGACGACAGGCGGCAGCAAAGTCAACAAGCTCAGCAACTAGGGCAGACGCAGCAGTGGACTCAAACGAAGGGTTAGTGACAACAGTGGCTAGAAGACGAGGGACAGTAGGACTGGCAGCACGAGCTAAGTCAGACTCAGGGTCAGGAACGGCAAGAAGAGAGGACGCAGGAGGAGGCGGCAGGGGAACTCGCAGTGGAACAGAGGAAGGACGAAGTGCCATAATGTGAGTGCCGGGGACAGGAGGAGGACGCGGACGAGGAACACGACGACCAGTGTGAACAGCGCGAATAGGCGAGGCAGGACGAGACACATGCTTATGACGCTCTGTAAAAGAGTATGTCTGCTCAGGTAAGGAGAAGGAGCAGGCAGTGGGGAGTCTGGCTGTAACTGTGGCTGCGACTGGTGAGGTGGTGGACTCAATAAGCTAGGAGGAAGGCCAGTAGAAGACGGGAGACTAAGAACCTGGCGAAGGACCGAGTCAGGAGGCGGCAGAGACGACGGTGGTGGCGGAACAAAAATCAGTCACCGCTGCACAGTGCCTCCAGCACCAGTACCGCCAGCTCCAGCACCCCCAGCGCCAGCACCTCCAGCTCCAAGGTCTCCAGCTCCAGTGCCTCCAGCTCCAGCGCTTCAAGCTCTAGTGCCTCCAGCTCCAGCTCCTCCAGCTCCAGCGCCTCCAGCGCCAGTGTCTCCAGCTCCAGAGTCTCCAGCTCCAGTGCCTCCAGCTCCAGTGCCTCCAGCTCCAGCGCCTCCAACGCCAGGGTCTTCAGCTCCAGCTCCTCCAGCCCCAACGCCTCCAGCGCCAGCACCTCCAGCTCTTGGGTTGACATCTCCAATGCCTCCAGCTCCAGCGCCTCCAAGACTAGCAGCTCCAGTACCTCTGGTACCTCCAGCTCCAGCAAGAACTCCAGCACCTCCAAGAACTCCAGCACCTCCAAGACTAGTAGCTCCAGCACCTCCAGCTCCCGTGTCTCCAGCAGGTTAGCCTCCAGCTCCAGCAGTGCCACTCCTAAGGCATGTGCACTGAGTAAACCATTCGCGCAGCTGCTGTGGTGAGAGAGGCTCCCGCCGGGGAGACAGTCGTGGCGAGGCACCCACAGGACCTCCAGCAGATGCAGGACCCCGAGGTTCAACACCCCCAGACTCTGCACCCTCAGACTCTGCACCCCCAAGCTCCGCACCCTCAGGCTCAGCACCCACAGGCTCAGTACCCCCACGCTCAGCACCCCCATACTCTGCACCCTTAGGCTCAGCACCCCTAGGCTCCGCACTCGCAGGCTCAGCACCCCCAGACGCAGCACCCCCAGACGCAGCACCCCCAGATACAGCACCCCCAGACGCAGCACCTCTAGTAGCACCTCAATCTACAGCGATCCCGGCAGGCACGGTCCCGGGGAGTGGGTCTACCTGAGACACACCCAAGGGAGCAGGACCTTGAGGGGGGAGGGGGTCTACCGGAGGGGGACCTGGAGCAAGGAAGAGCGGCGGGGGGGGGGAGAGGGGCAGTGTGGTAGGGGAAGAGACGATAAAAGGGAACCGACTCGTCAAACGTGACGTCCTGAGAGGGGAAGACACGACATGAGGTGGGGTGGTAAAACTGCCAGCCAGGCGCGTCAGGGGGAAAGCCAAGGAAGACGCAAGAATAGTGCGGGCGGAGAGCTTGTCCGCGGACGTATCGCGAACAAAGGCACAAGAACCCCAAAACACCGACGCATCGCCAACCTTCCCCGTCCAACGCAGTGTAGGCGAGGTCTCCGGCAAGGAGACACGGGGCCAGAGGTTGAGCTGATGCGCAGCGTACCGGACCCGCAAACGGCCACAGAAAATGGGGAGCAGCCGCATGGATCATGGAGGTATGAGCCACCTCCATGACTGAGCCAATGCGGCGCTCAGCAACCCCATTTTTCTGCGGGGAGGCCGGAAGCATGAACGACTGGAGGATGCCCTCCCCACGACAAAAGTCCCGCAAGAGGTCGGAGGAGAACTCACCACCTCTGTCAGAGTGCAGACGTAGGATAGGAAGGTCCTGGCGGAACCGCTCGCGGAGCTGGAGACAGACTGCAAGCCTCGTCACCAAACTCTGCGCGCCAAGCGTCGTCAAGGCGGGAGAAGCAGCGGTGCTGAGAGTGAAACTTCCCGCATGTCTGACCAGCACGGTCACCCGTGCGAATGACATACGGGCAGCGAACACTAACCCCAGACGGCCCACGCTGAGCAAACCACTCACGAAGCTGCTGGGGCGAAGGGGTCTCGCTCCAACGCTGCTGCTACTGCCTCTGGCCACCGCTAGAACCTCCCCTCTTAACAGCTCCACCCCGACTGCCACCACTCCCACTGCCGCCACTACCGCCACCCCCACCGCTGCCACCACCGCCGCCACCGAAGCCCCCACTCCCGCCACCACTCCCACCGCTGCCACCACCTCCGCCACCTCCACTGCCTCCACTGCCCCCACCACCACCACCCCCGCTGCCACTGCCACCACTCTTGTCACCCTTGCCCTTGCTGCTGCGGCGCTTTCCACTAACAGCAGAAGCAGCCCCGACATCCTCAGCACCAAGGATGTCAACAGCAGCAGCAGAAGTGTAGGAGGGGGCAAGGGGGGAGGGGGAACACCCCTCAAAGAAGGGTGTGCGAGGAGTGCCACGAGCGGCACCTATAGCGACTATGCTAGTCTCAGCTGCAAGGAGGTGCTTCTCGAGCAGGTCGACAGTGAGGTCTGTGGGGTCAAGTGCGAGAAAGTGGTCCCTGACTGCGCGAAGAGAGTCAGGGAGGCGGGTGACTATGAAGTAGAGAGTGATGTACATCGGGGGCGGGTTCCTGTCAAGGAACTCTGTTGGGAGGGCAGCGCGGTAGCGAGCGTCGCTAATGCAGAGGTGGGTAACGAGGTCCTCGACTGTGGCAAAGGCGGACAACTCGGGAAACAGGTAGGGCAGTATAAGGCGGCCTAGAGCAGCAGTGGCAGGGGAAGAGTAAAGAGCGACTACAGCGTCGTACAGGGCTTTAGCAGTCTTGTGCTGGCCAAAGTGAGCGCGTTCGGCTAACGGCATGTGGTTGCGAACGGCTAAGCAAGCAGCACCGTCACGAGTAAGCCACTGTGAGTGAGTCACACTGTCAGCTGTGGCGGGAGGGGCGAGAGAGGCTCCAGACGTGTGGTCAAACAACGAAACGCTGTCGCTAGAATCGCTGTAAGTCGTCGAGCCATGTATCGAACTGGATCGGACGGCCCTCATGATCAAAGGTGAGAACACTGAGAGAAGCCATAGCGAGCAGAGCAGGCTTGCGCGCGACCAACAGGACAGCACGCAGGCAGGGCGGCGCGCGAGCACTAGGGAAGCGCGCAGGGCAGGGCGGGGCGGTGCATGGCTAGGGCAGGGCGGGGCAGCGCACGGCTAGGGAAGGGCGGTGCGGCAGCCAGCAGGGCGGCGCGCAGTCAGCAGGGCGTCGGCCAGCAGGGCGGCGCACTGTAGGGCGGCGCGGTCAGGAGGGCGCCGGCCAGCAGGGCGGGCAGCAGCCGGGCGCCGGCCAGTAGGGCTGCGCGCAGCAGGGCGGGCAGCAGCCGGGCGGCGCAAGCAGCAGGGCGCCGGCCAGCAGGGCGGGCAGCAGCAGGGCGGCGCACGGGTGCAAAGGGCGGCGCGCGGGCTGCAAGGGGCGGTGAGCGGGCTGCAAACGGGCGGCACGCGGGCTGCAAAAGGTGGCGCGGCAGCCTGCAGGGTGGCGTGGCGGCCAGCAGGGTGGCGCGCGGGCAAGGCAGGGCGGGCAGCAGCAGGGCAGCGCGCGGGCTACAAAAGACGGCGCACGGGCTGCAAATGGCGGCGCGCGGGCTGCAAAGGGCGGCGCGACGGGCTGCAAAGGGCGGCGCGCGGGCTGCTAAGGGCGGTGCGGCGGCCAGCAGGGCGGCGCGACATGTAGGGCAGGGCGGCAGGGCAGCGCAAATAGTGGGGCAGCGCTCTGTGGTGGGCCCTAAAAAATCGGTCCAAGAACAGGACCTGCTCTGAAACCATGTCAGAATACTGAACGAGAATGAGTGCATTGAACAGAAAGTTGGGTACAAGTACTAACCCTAATTGGTTCGTATCAATATCATTCTATGCACGATCCTATTTTCATTTATGGATCAATATAAAAAAAAATCATACATACTGTGGTGTATGATGCTAATTGAGGAATTGTTTGTATGATCAACGTATTTGTTTCAAATACTAAGGGCACTGCAGTCAGAAACCTCACTATTTGTTCTATTGATCAGATATTGCCTACATTTGTTATCATTTGTGATAGTTTGTTTGTTTAATCTTCTACTTTCAAAGTTGGGCCTGAAACAAATGTGAGAACGTTAGCGGGTTGGTCTTTGGAGAAAAATATTGTGTACAGTAGGTTAGCGAAACTTACAGCATTGCAGTTTCTCAAACTGCCAGCTCGAGCTGGCAGTAGTACAGCCCACCCCGCCAATGCGATTGCCAAGCAGAGTGCATCGTTGTATCCCTCCAACATGCGGTTCGACCAGGTTCATTTGTTCTCAGCTGCGTTGGCAGTCGAACGAGCCTGCCAACGCACACAGCGATATATTCTCAACGAATCATCTTTCCTTTTGCCATCTCCGCCTGCATGTCTCTTGCCACGCGAGGTTTTCTATGCCACGCTGGTTGCTTCTAGCGGGTTCCAATCCATCCCTGGCGGTGCGCGAACTCGACCTCACCCTCCCCCCCTCTCCCACTTTCCTGGAGGTTCACACCCCCAGCACTCGCTCTTCCTTGTTCCCTCCCTCCCATCTTCCTCCCTTGGACGCCTATTACTCCAGCATACCACGTCGTTCTTTATTCACTTGTTTCTGCTTGGTCGGTGTGTCTGCTCCCGCCAGTCAGCTCCCGTGACTCCACCTACCCCGATGCTAGTTGTCAGAATAACAAACAAGAATGAATGCAGTGAATAGAAGTTGGGTACAAGTACTAACCCTAATTGGGTTGTACCCCTTATGGGCTACCCCACTATAGCCTACACAAATTAAGCTATATAACATTTTGACACACCCCTGTAGGCAAAGTGGGGAAGAACAAGTGGTCACAAGACCAGTCAAGAAAAGCAAAGCAAGCTCAGGGTGGATCACGAAGTCACCACACATTCCGAGCACAAGCAAAGGCCACAAGGCTAGTTCACATGCAGAGTTATATAAAAGAGAACAAACAGTACTGTGATCATACCCTAGCAAGTGTTATAGTCACAATAAGCTTGAATGTGCCTAAAACTAAAGATAGAGTGCACAGTCGGATTTCTGCCCAGCGGCTTCAAACGTTGATAGCGTTCTAGTCACAGCTGTAAATTACTTGCTTCAAATTGGATCTAGAGCGTCTTGACGTCGCCAACACTAGGCAATTTAGATTGCATGATTTCATTCAGAATTGACGACACAGCGTTGGTTTGAACGAACGGTACTATGGCAGCCACTATTGTCTTAGAACACAAATTAGGAAGAGTTACGAGTTGGGAATGACTCCCAGCTCCTACAAACCCCAAGAGCCAAGGTAGAGTGATGTGGAACAATGCCACACTGTCCCCAACCACGAAGGTTCTCGAAACTACCCTCCACAAGGGCCTACACCAAGAGAAATGTTACACTACACAATGTAACTATTCTCACTATCTCGAAGTTTACCCTTTTGGAGAGCTTCGAAAACACTTGAATCTTGAAACCAAGACTTTGGTTCTTCAAGATAAATTCTTCCCTGAGTTCTTGGAAGTCTGTTGCGCACACCTGCGACACGCCGAACGTTCCACACACGACAAAATAGAAAAACGCACACGACACGCAAACGACGACGTGGCACACGATTAGCGATAACTCGCTATTGACTCAACACACACATTAAGAAATCATGCCTCATCATTCACACACTATTGTTAGCATGAAATATATATTATATCATGCTCTCATACCATTCCACGCACACACGCAGATACGCACACGGACAACAAGCCGAATGCAAACCATAGGGTTGCACCAACAGCAATTGTAAGCATGCAGGTATATATATATAGATCACAGTACAAACAAAGTCACGTAGTGAGAAAGTGAGGAAAAGTAGGCACAAGGCCTAGTAGAGAAACGCTGATGATCACCAGACTGAAGTGCCTTGGTGAATATAAATCAGCAGTGTTGGCCCTAGTGGCCACGTAAGCAAGACGAAGCTGAACACGCTGCTGCAACTCTCGAGCAAAGAACTAACGCAGAGCGATGTGCTTCGTTCCGTGCTCCAGTCTGTGCTCCTGACACAAGGCAATCATGGCCTTGTTGTCTACGTACAGAACTGGAGAAGAACGAGGCCGCTCTCCCAAGTCGGTCAGCAGGTAGGTGAGCCAGCGTAACTCCTTGTCAAACTAACGAACAAGAATGAATGAACTATGAAAGAGTTGGATACAGGTACTAACCCTAATTGGGTTGTACCCCTTATAGGCTACCCCACTATAGCCTACACAACTGTAAGCACTATAATATTCATAGGCAAAGTGGGAGAGAACAAGTGGTCACAAGAAAAGCAAAGCAAGCTCAAGGTGGATCACAAAGTCACCACACAGTCCGAGCACAAGCAAAGGGCCATAAGGCCAGTTAACATGCAAAGTTATATAAAAGAGAACAAACAATACAGTGATCATACCCTAGCAAGTGTAAGCATGCAGGTATATACATAGATCACAGTACAAGCAAAGTCACGCAGTGAGCAAGTGAGGCAAAGTAGGCACAAGGCCTAACACAGTAGAGAAGTGCTGATGATCTCCAGGCGGAAGTGACTTGGTGAATATATCAGCAGTGTTGGCCCTAGTGGCCACGTACGCAAGACGAAGCTGGCAACGCTGCTGCAACTCTCGAGCAAGGAAGTAAGGCAGAGCGATGTGCTTCGTTCTGTGCTCCAGTCTGTCAACTGGAGCTGAGAACCGAAGACGAGGGAGTAGACCGCCAGGAAACAGAGCCGGAACCGAGGCTGAAGGTGTAACAATGTGACGACCGTGTCAAAGTAACAAACGAGAATGAATGAACTAGCAAAGAGTTGGGTACAAGTACTAACCCTAATTGGGTTGTACCCCTTATGGGCTACCCCACTATAGCCTACACAAATGTAAAAGCTATAATGTTCTGACACACCACCATAGGCAAAGTGGGGGAGAACAAGTGGTCACAAGACCAGTCAAGAAAAGCAAGGCAAGCTCAGGGTGGATCACAAAGTCACCAAACAATCCGAGCACAAGCAAAGGGCCACAAGGCCAGTTCACATGTAGTGTTATATAAAGAGAACAAACAATACAGTGATCATACCCTAGCAAGTGCAAGCATGCAGGTATATATATAGATCACAGTACAAGCAAAGTCACGCAGTAAGCAAGTGAGGCAAAGTAGGCACAAGGCCTAACACAGTAACAAAACGCTGATGATCACCAGGCGGAAGTGCCTTGGTGAAGACATCAGCAGTGTTGGCCTGAGTGGCCACGTACGCAAGACGAAGCTGGCCACGCTGCTGCAACTCTCGAGCAAGGAAGTATCACAGAGCGATGTGCTTCTTTCTGTGCTCCATTCTGTGCTCCTGACACAAGGCAATCATGGCCTTGTTGTCTACGCACAGAACTGGAGGCGAACGAGGCTGCTCTCCCAAGTCAGTCAGCAGGTAGGTGAGCCAGCTTAGCTCCTGTGCAGCCATGGCCCCAGCGTAGATCTCAACCTCACAACTGGAGCTGAGAACCAAAGACGAGCGGGTAGACCGCCAGGAGACAGAGCCAGAGCCAAGGCTAAAGGTGTAACCCTCTGACGACCGCTGCATAGCTGAGTCGTCAACCAAGGAAGCGTCTGCGTGACCGGTGAGGACAACTGGACCCCGTCCTCCAAGCACGAGCCCCATGCCTATCGTACTGCACAAGTAATGCAGTACCCTCTTCGTAGTATCCCAGTGCACCTTTCGGTGCCTGCCGGGAGCCACGTAGCGAGCCAGGAGGCTGAGAGGGTACGCGCGGTCGGGTCGAGTGCACGTCATCAGGTACATGAGGCAACCCACAAGCTATGGGTACGGACCACTTGGCTCTACGGACTCGTCCGAAGGTGGAGCTGAGAGCGAGTGGCTGGTAGACAGAGGAGTGGGCTGTGGCGAGGAGAACTGGAAGCCGAAGCGCTGAAGGACCTGGTGCACCATGTATGACTGAGTTAGGGTAATGGTGCGCCGAGCTCTGTCCCGGGTGATCTGCAAGCCAAGATAGCTACGCAGTTCACCCAGGTCAGTGCAGGTGTGTCTCTTCTGCAGCTTCGACTTCACAAGGGTCAGTGCCTCAGTGTCAGCATTGGCAAAGACGAGGTCGTCGACGTAGAAAAGGACGTAGAAAGGCGGCAGCGAGGTGTCGGTGCGTAGAAACAGCCAGCCAGGCGCGTCGGGGACAAAGCCAAGGAAGACGCAGGGGATAGCACGGGGGGAGAGCTTGTCCGCTGACGTATCGCGAACAAAGGCACGAGATCCCCAGACCCGGAGCACCGAGGCATCGCCAACCTCCCCCGTCCAACGCAGTGTGGGCGAGGTCTCCGGCAAGGAGACACGGGGCCAGAGGTTGAGCTGATGCGCAGCGTACTGGACCGCAAACGGCCACAGAAAATGGGGAGCAGCCGCATGGATCATGGAGGTACGAGCGACCTCCATGACTAAGCCAATGCGGCGCTCAGCAATCCCATTTTGAAGAGGGGAGTCCGGAAGCGTGAACGACTGGAGAATGCCCTCCCCATGACAAAAGTCACGCAAGAGGTTGGAGGAGAACTCACCACCTCTGTCAGAGTGCAGACGCAGGACAATAAGGTCCTGGCCAAACCGCTCGCGGAGCTGGAGACGGACTGTGTGGATCCAAGGGATCAAGACATCAACGACCTGACCCTTGCTGCGCAAGGGGAAGACCGTGGTGTACCGCGTTTAGTCGTCAACTACCAGCAGAAAGTAGCGCTCACGACTCTGTCCACTGACGTGAGCTGGGCCCCACACGTCCATGTGGAGAGTTTGCAGGGGAGCAGTCGTCGGGGGAAACGAGGAGGAGTGAGGAGCGGCGCGCTGCCGCCCCTCGACGCAAGGGAGGCAGGGCGGGGCAGGCGAGGGCGGCAGGGGAGGCAGAGACCTGGGGAGACCAGAGACAAGAAGACGAGAGTGCATGCCACAAATGCGAGGCAGGGAGGGGTGACCCAGGCGGTGGTGCCATAGAAGAGTCTGGTGCGACAGGAGGCAACACGAGCAAGAGGCGGCTACCTGACCTGACGCGGACACCTGAGCAGACACAGCTACATGAGAAGGCTCGGTAGCGAGTGTGTACAGACTCGACCCTGGCCGATGAGTGAACGTGGCCAGGTGACGGCCCGTCCGTGTGCACGTGCAGATCGACACACGCTGACCCCCAGGAGTGGTGGTAGTGACCATCACATCCTGGAGGGCAGCGGTACTCACCAAGTTCGTAGAGAACGAGGGGAGGTGAAGACCTGACAGTGAGCCAGACGGAACCGCCGGACATGGAAGGACAGTGGAGGAACGGGCCACGACCGATCCCCCGGAGGGGTCAGCCAGTCTGACCGGGACAGGTGCAGGAAGAGGAGTGAGGGTGGTGCTGTCACGAAAGAAACAGCGCGAGGCGCCTGAGTCCAACGTGAAGGTGTGCAAGGCCTCAGCAGGCGCAGTACCAGGGAGAGTACCAGACTCACTAGCACCTAGAGCAGCAGCGGCAATACCTGGGTCAGGCGGCACACACCGGTAACAGTCACCCTCAGAAAAAGCATACATAGCAGAAAGAACAGCATCAAATTCTAGGTCAAAGATAGCAATCCTAGACTTCAGCAGATCTGCCCAGCGAGGGAGCTCGACGTCGTCACCAAACTCAGCACGCCAAGCGTTGTCGAGGCGGGAGAAGCAGCGGTGCTGAGTGTGGAGCCTCCCGCAAGTCTGACCAGCACGGTCACCCGTGCGAATGACATACGGGCAACTACCCCCAGACGCCCCACGCAGAAGCCACTCACGAAGCTGCTGGGGAGACGGGGTCTCGCCCCGACGCTGCTGCTGCTGATGCTGGCCACCCCCAGAACCGACACGCCGAGCTCCAGTCCCACAGCCACCAGTCCCACCGCCTCCACTGCCGCCACTCCCACTGTTGCCTCCACCACCGCCACCGGAGCCCCCACTTCCACTAACAGTCCCACCGCCGCCACCACCTCCACTACTGCCCCCACCACCACTCCCGCTGCCACCTCCACCACCGCCGCTGCCACCACCACCACCCCGGCCACCCTTGCCCTTGCTGCTGCGGCGCTTCGCACTAGCAGAAGCAGTCTCGATGTCCTCAGGAACAGAGACGTCTGCAGCAGCAGCAGAGGCGTAGGAGGGGGCAAGGGGGGAGGGGGAACACCCCTCAAAGAAGGGCGGGCGCGGAGTGCCACGAGCAGCACCTACAGCAACTGCACTAGTCTTAGCTGCGAGGAGATGCTGCTCGAGGAGGTCAACAGTGAGGGAGGTGGGGTCAAGAGAGAGGAAGTGGTCCCTGACAGAGCGAAGAGAGGCAGGGAGGCGGGTGACTATAAAGTAGAGAGTGATGTACATCGGGGGCGGGTTCCTGTCAAAGATCTCAGCAGGAACGGCAGCGCGGTAGCGAGCGTCACTAGCGCGAAGGTGGGAAACCAGGTCCTCGACTGTGGTAAAGGCGGACACCTCGCGGAACAGGTAGGGCAGAAAGAGACGGCCTAGAGCAGCAGTGGCAGGGGAGGAGTAGTGGGCGACTACAGCGTCGTACAGCGCCTGTGCTGTCCTGTGCTGTCCGAAGTGAGCGCATTCAGCTAATGGCAGCTGGTTGTGAATGGCTAAGCGGGCAGCAGCGTCGCGAGTAAGCCACTGTGAGCGAGTCGAACTGTCAGCTGTGGCGAGAGGGGCAGTAGCAGCTCCTGACGCTAGGTCAAACAGCGAGACACTGTCCTTAGAATCACTCAATAGGTACAGCTGCAGGTCGTCAAGCCACGTGTCAAACTGAACTGGTCTACCCTCATGATCAAACGCAAGGACCCGAAGCGAAGCCATAGCTGTGCAGTACGTAGGAACAGCAGTAGCAGCTGTAGCAGTAGCAGTAGCAGCGGTAGCAAGAGCAGCAGTGGCAGTGGGGCTAAGAGGCCGAGGGGGTAGGGGTCGACTGGGCCGGGTGCGCGAGCTAGGGACGGGGCCGAGCGCGGGCTAGGGTCGGGGCCGGGCGCGGGCTAGGGACGGGGCCGGGAGCGGGCTAGTAACGGGGCCGGGCGCTGGGCTAGGGACGAGGCCGGGCACGGGGCTAAGGGCCGATGGGGCCGGGCGCGGGCTAGGGACGGGGCCGGGCGCGGGGCGAGGGGCCGACGGGGCCGGGCGCGGGGCTAGGGGCCGAAGGGGCCGGGCGTGGGCTAGGAACGGGGCCGGGCGCGGGGCGAGGGGCCGACGGGGCCGGGCGCGAGCTAGGGACGGGACCGGGCACGGGCTAGGAACGGGGCCGGGCGCGGGCTAGGGGCCGACAGGGGGGGGGGGGCGGGCGCGGGCTAGGAACGGGGCCGGGCGCTGGGCTAGGGACGAGGCCAGGCGCGGGGCTAGGGGCCGAAGGGGCCGGGCGCAGGCTAGGAATGGGTCCGGGCGCGGGGCGAGGGGTCGACGAGGCCGGGCGCGGGCTAGGACGGGGCCGGGCGCGGGCTAGGAACGGGGCCGGGCGCGGGGCGAGGGGCCGACGGGGCCTGGCGCGGGCTAGGGACGGGGCCGGGCGCTGGGCTAGGGGTCGACGGGCCGCGTAGGCTAGGGGCGACGGGCCGAGCGCGTAGACTAGGGGCGACAGGCCGGGCGCGCGTAGGCTAGGGGCGACGGGCCGGGCACGTAGGCTAGGGTCGACGGGCCGGGCGTGCGTAAGCTAGGATCGACGGGCCGCGCGCGAAGGCTAGGGTCGATGGGCCTAGGGGCGACGGGCCTAGGGGGGGTACTAGCAGCGTAGCAGGTGGTGGGCCCAAGGAACCTGCTCTGATTCCATGTCAAAGTAACGAACGAGAATAAATGAACTAGCAAAGAGTTGGGTACAAGTACTAACCCTAATTGGGTTGTACCCCTTATGGGCTACCCCACTATAGCCTACACAAATGTAAAAGCTATATTGTTCTGACAGACCGCTGCGTAGTTGAGTCGTCAACCCAAGAAGCGTCTGCATGACCAGTGAGGACAACCGGACCCCGTCCTCCAAGCACTAGCCCCATGCCTGACGTACTGCACAAGTAGCGCAGTACCCTCTTCGCAACATCCCAGTGCACCTTTTGGTGCCTACCGGGAGCCACGTAGCAAGCCAGGAGGCTGATAGGGTATGCGAGGTCAGGTCGTGTGCACGTCATCAGGTATATGAGGCAACCCACAAGCTCTGGGTACAGACCACTCGGCTCTACGGACTCGTCCGAAGGTGGAGCTGAGAGCGAGTGGCCGGTAGAAAGAGGAGTGGGCTGTGGCGAGGAGAACTGGAAGCCGAAGTGCTGAAGGACCTGGTGCACCATGTGTGACTGAGTCAGGGTGATGTTGCACCGTGCTCTGTCCCAGGTGATCTGCAAGCCAAGATAGCTGCGCAGTTCACCAAGGTCAGTGCAGGTGTGTCTCTTTTGCAGCTCCGACTTTACAAGGGTCAGTACCTCAATGTCAGCAGTGGCAAAGACGAGGTCGTCGACGCACACTAGGACATAGAACGGCGGTAGCGACGTGTCGGTGCGTAGAAACAACGACGGGTCAGCAGTAGAAGGAGTAAACCCCAGAGCCGCAAGTGTAGTCCTCAGTGTGTCGTGCCACTCACGAGGCGCCTGGCGGAGACCGTAGACTGGCCGCCGGAGGCTCCACTGGGTACCTGCAGGAAACGACCCAGTGAAGCCAGGTGGGCGGCGCAGCCAGATCTCCTCGTGCAGGCTGACCTGCAAGAAAGCTGTACTGAAGTCCAGAGAGTGCAACTCATAGTCACGCTGAGCGGCGACGTGCAGCAACACCCGAAGAGTGGTCATCTTCTGGGTGGGGGAGAAGGTATGGAAGTAGTCGACCCCCTGTCGCTGACTGAAGCCTCTAGCAACGTAACGCGCCTTGAAGGCAGACGGAGAACCCGGCGGCTGCTTCACCCTGAAAATCCACATGCCA
Source organism: Closterium sp. Naga37s-1 (assembly GCA_947471745.1). NCBI lineage: Eukaryota > Viridiplantae > Streptophyta > Zygnematophyceae > Desmidiales > Closteriaceae > Closterium > Closterium sp. Naga37s-1. The sequence goes on along the minus strand of CANJKZ010000383.1, from coordinate 753,890 downwards.
TCGACTATGTTCGCCCGAGACGGGGGAACAACGTCGACGTAGGTGCTTGTGGACTTCTAGGATGCCATCTCGGCATCCATGGCTGCCTGCCACTGAGAGGAGTAGGGACCTGTAATCGCCTCTGCGTAAGAGCGCGGGGTCGGGATGTCTGGTGCATCCGGGTCTCCCTCAAGGGCAAGCAGCATGGAAGAGAAACGAGGTACAGCAGTTGCAAGACACTCAAAGTCCTCCTGCCTGTCCTCAAGGACGTCCGTGCCAAGAGCACACTCACCCCCGACGGACGGAGGACTGGCAGACTCAGACTCAGCAACAAGAGCAGTGGCGTAGTCTAGACGACAGGCAACAGCAAAGTCAACCAGCTCAGCAACGAGGGCAGACGCAGCAATGGACTCAAAAGAAGGGTCAGTGACAACAGTGGCGAGGAGACGAGAGACAGTGGGACTGGCAACACGAGCGCGGTCAGACTCAGGGTCAGGGACGGCAGGAAGAGAGGATTCAGGAGGAGGCGGCAGAGGAACACGCAGTGGAACAGAGGAAGGACGAAGTGCCATAGCGTGTGTGCCGGGGACAGGAGGAGGACGCGGATGAGGAACGCGACGACCAGTGCAAACAGGGGAGGCAGGACGAGACGCAGGCTCATGACGCTCTATAAGGCCACCGGTTTGCTGAGATTAAGGAGGAGCAAGCAGTGAGGAGTCTGGCTGTAACGGCGGCTGCGACTGGTCAGGCGGTGGACACAGTAGGGGAGGAATAAGGCCAGGAGAAGACGGGACACCAAGAACCTGCTGAAGTAGGGGAACGAAGTAGGGTCACGGCCGCACAGTGCCTCCAGCACCAGGACCACCAGCACCCCCAGCTCCAGCACCTCCAGCTCCAGGTTCGACAACTCCAGCTCCTCCAGCTCCAGCGCCACCAGCGCCAGTGCCTCCAGCTCCAACGCCCCCAACACCACCAGACCTGGCAGCTCCAGTACCCCTGGTACGAGCACCTCCGGGACCAGTAGCCGCAGCACCTCCACTACCACCAGCTCCAGCAGTAACTCTAGCACCTCCAGCTCCAGTGTCTCCAGCGGCAGGGTCTCCAGCTCCGGCAGCTCCACTCCGAAGGTGGGTGCGCTGAGAAAACCACTCGCGCAGCTGCTGCGGGGAGAGAGGCTCCGGCTGGGGAGACAGTCGTGGCGAAGCACCCGCAGGATCTCCAGCAGAAGCAGTATCCCAAGGCTCAGCACCCCCAGACTCCGCACCCTCAGACTCAGCACCCCCAGGCTCCACACCCGCAGTCTCAGCACCCCCAGGCTCCGCACCCCCAGGCTCAGCACCCCCAGACCCGGCACCCTCAGACTCAGCGCCCCCAGGCTCCGCACACCCAGGCTCCGCACCCCCAGACGCAGCACCCCCAGACGAAGCATCTCGAGCAGCACCTGAGTCGCCAGCTACCTCAACAGGCACAGTACCAGTGAGAGGGTCTATCTGAGACACACCTGAGGGAGCAGGACCCTGGGGCGGGAGGGGGTCTACCGGAGGGGGACCGGGAGCAAGGAAGAGCGGCGGGGCGGGGGAGGGGCAGAGCGGTAGGGGAAGAGACGGTAAAAGGGAACCGACTCGTCAAACGTGACGTCCTGAGAAGGGAAGACACGGCGCAAGGTGGGGTGGTAAAACTACCAGCCAGGCGCGTCAGGGGACAGCGCAGGCGGAGAGCTTGTCCGCGGGCGTATCGCGAACAAAGGCACGATAACCCCAGACCAGGAACACCGACGCATCGCCAACCTCCCCCGTCCAACGCAGTATGGGCGAGGTCTCCGGCAAGGAGACACGGGGCCAGAGGTTGAGCTGATGCGCAGCGTACCGAACCGCAAACGGCCATAGAAAATGGGGAGCAGCCGCGTGGATCATGGAGGTACGAGCGACCTCCATGACTAAGCCAGTGCGGCGCTCGTCAATCCCATTTTGCTGAGGGGAGTCCGGAAGCGTGAACGACTGGAGAATGTCCTCCCCACGACAAAAGTCCCGCAAGAGGTCGGAGGAGAACTCACCACCTCTGTCAGAGTGCAGACGCAGGTCAGGAAGGTCCTGGTGGAACCGCTCGCGGAGCTGGAGACGTACCGCGCGGATCCAGGGGATCAAGACATCAACGACCTGACCCTTGCTACGCAAGGGGAAGACCGTGGTGTACCGCGTGTAGTCGTCAACAGCCAGCAGAAAGAAGTGCTACCGGACCTGACGCGGACACCTGGGCAGACGCAACTACCTGAGGAGGCTCAGTAGCCAGTGTGTACAGACTCGACTCTGGCCGACGAGTGAACGTGGCCAGGTGACGGCCCGTCCGTGTACACATGCAGATCGACACACGCTGACCCCCATGAGTGGTGGTAGTGACCATCGCATCCTGGAGGGCAGCTGTACTCACCAAGTTCGTAGAGAACGAGGGGAGGTGAAGACCTGAGAGTGAGCCGGACGAAACCGCCGGACACGGGAGAACAGTGGAGGAATGAGCAAGGACTGGGCCCCCTGAGGGGTCAGTCGGTCTGACTGGTACAGGTGTTGAGAGAGGAGTGAGGGTGGTGCTGTCGCGAAAGAAACAGCGTGAGGCACCTGAGTCAAGTGTGAAGGTGTGCAAGGCCTCAGCAGGCGCAGTACCAGGGAGAACAGAATCACTAGCACCTAGAGCAGCAGCCTCTATACCTGGGTCAGACGGCACACACAGGTAACAGTCACCCTCAGCACTAACAGACAATGCATACATAACAACAAGGATAACATCAAAGTCTAGGACAAAGATAGCAACTCCAGACCTAAGCAGCTCTGCCCAGCGGGGGCGCTCGGCCTCGTCACCAAACTCTGCGTGCCAAGCGTTGTCGAGGCGGGAAAATCAGCGGTGCCGAGGGTGAGGCTTTCGGCATGTCTGACCAGCATGGTCACCCGTGCGAATGACATACGGGCAGCAACCACTACCCCCAGACGCCCCACGCTGAGAAAACCACTCACGAAGCTGCTGGGGCGATGGGGTCTCGCTCCGACGCTGCTGTTGCTGCCGCTGGCCACCTCCCGAACCTCCACGCTGAGTAGCTCCAGCCGTACCGCCACCACTCCCACTGCCGCCACTACTGCCACCCCCACCGCTGCCACCGCCGACTCCACCAAAGCCCCCACTCCCGCCACCACTCCCACTACCGCCACCACCTCCACTGCCTCCACCACCTCCACTGCTGCCCCCACCACCACCCCCGCTGCTACCGCCAACACCCCTGCCACCCTTGCCCTTGCTGCTGCGGCGCTTCACACTAGCAGAAGCAGCCCCGACGTCCTCAGCACCAGGGACGTCAACAGCAGCAGCAGAGGCGTAGGAGGGGGCAAGGGGGGAGGGGGAGCACCCCTCAAAGAAGGGCATGCACGGAGTGCCACGAGCAGCACCTACAGTGACTACACTAGTCTCAGCTGCAAGGAGGTGCTGCTCGAGTAGGTCAACAGTGAGGACTGTGGGGTCAAGGGAGAGAAAGTGGTCCCTGACAGAGCGAAGAGAGTCAAGGAGGCGGGTGACTATAAAGTAGAGAGTGATGAATGTCGGGGGCTGGTTCCTGTCAAGGAACTCAGCTGGGGCGGCAGCACGGTAGCGAGCGTCACTAGTGCGAAGGTGGGAAACCAGGTCCTCTACCGTGGCAAAGGCGAACAGCTCGGGAAACAGGTAGGTCAGTAGAAGACGGCCTAGAGCAGCAGTGGCAGGCGAGGAGTAACGGGCGACTACAGCGTCGTACAGTGCCTGTGCTGTCCGAAGTTCGCGCATTCAGCTAACGGCAGGTGGTTGCGAATGGCTAAGCGAGCAGCAGCATCACGAGTAAGCCACCGTGAGCAAGTCGCATTGTCAGCTGTGGCTGGAGGGGCGGGAGCAGCACCAGACGTGTGGTCAAACAACTAAACGCTGTCTCTAGAGTCGCTCAGTAGGTACAGCTGCAGGTCGTCAAGCCAAGTGTTAAACTGGATCGGGCGGCCCTCATGATCGAACGCTAGAACGCGGAGAGAAGCCATTGCGGCGCAGCACGCAGGGCGGGCAGAAGCCGGGAAGCGCAGGGAACAGGGCAGGCAGCAGAGAGGGGTGGCAAGCAGGCTCCAAGAGAGCCGGCTCGAGTGCCTAGGGGTGGCGGGCGGGTCGCAAGTGGCGGCACACGGGGCTGCGAGAGGGCCGCAAGGTGCGGCTAGCAGGGCAGCAGGGGCGGCTAGCAGGCAGCAGGGGCGGCTAGGGGGGCCATCAAGGGCGGCGCGCGGGGCTGCAAGGGCGGCTCGCGGGCTGCAGGGGCGAAGGGGCGGCGCAAGAGGCGGCGCGCGGGGCCTGGGGTCGACGGGCTGGCCGGGGCCTAGGGGCGATGGGCGACGGGCTGGGGCTAGGGGCGACGGGCCGGGGCCGAGGGGGGCAATGGGCGACGGGCCTAGGGGCGACGGGCATCGGGCCGGGGCCAGGGCCTAGGGGCGACGGGCGACGGGCGACGGGGCGGGGCCTAGGGGCGACGGGCGTCGAGCCTAGGGGCGATGGGCCTAGGGGCGACGGGCGACTGGCCGGGGCCGGGGCCTAGGGGCGACGGGCGACGGGCCGGGGCTAGGGGCGACGGGCCTAGGAGCGACGGGCGTCGGGCCGGGGCCTAGGGGCAACGGGCGACGGGCCGGGGCTAGGGTCGACGGGCCGGGGCCTAGGGGCGACGGGAGACGGGCCGGGGCGACGGGCCTAGGGGCGACGGGTGACGGGCCGTGGCCTAGGGTCGATTGGCAGGCCGCACGAGGGCAGCGTGCCGGGCAGCAGGGTGGCTAGTGGGGCAGCGCTGTGGTGGGCCTAAAAAATCGGTCCTAACGAAGGACCTGCTCTGAAACCATGTCAAACAAACGAACAAGAATGAATGAACTATGAAAGAGTTGGGTACAAGTACAAACAATAATTGGGTTGTACCCCTTATGGGCTACCCCACTATAGCCTACACAACTGTAAGCACTATAACATTCTGACACTCCAGTGCAGCCATGGCCCCTGCGTAGATCTCAGCCTCACAATTGGAACTGAGAACAGAAGATGAGCGGGTAGACCGCCAAGAAACAGAGCCGGAGCCAAGGCTGAAAGTGTAACCCTGTGACGACCGCTGCGTAGCCAAGTCGTCAACCCAAGACGCGTCTGCGTGTCCAGTGAGGACAACTGGACCCCGTCCTCCAAGCACGAGCCCCATGCCTGACGTACTGCACAAGTAGCGCAACACCCTCTTAGCGGCCTCCCAGTGCTCTGGTCGGTGTCTCCCGGGCACAACGTAGCGAGCCAGGATGCTAAGAGGGTAGGCAAGGTCAGGTCGAGTGCAGGTCATCAGGTACATGAGGCAGCCCACAAGCTCTAGATACGGGCCACTCGGCTCAACGGACTTGTCCGAAGGTGGAGCTGAGAGCGAGTGACCGGTAGGCACAGGAGTGGACTGTGGCGAGGAGTACCGGAAGCCAAAGAGCTGAAGGACTTGGTGCACCATGTGTGATTGAGTTAGGGTGATGGTGCACCGTGCTCTGTCCCAGGTGATCTGCAAGCCAAGATAGTTGCGCAGCTCACCCAGGTCAGTGCAGGTGTGTCTCTTCTGTAGCTCCGACTTCACAAGGGATAGTGCCTCAGTGTTAGCAATGGCAAAGACCAAGTCGTCGACGTACACGAGGACGTAGAACGGCGGCAACGAAGTGTCGGTGCGTAGAAAAAGCGACGGGTCAGCAGTAGAAGGAGCAAAACCAAGAGCTGCAAGTGTAGTCCTCAATGTGTTGTGCCACTCGCAAGGAGCCTGGCGAAGACCGTAGACTGGCCACCGGAGGCTCCACTGGGTACCTGCAGGAAACGACCCAGTGAAGCCAGGTGGGCGGCGCAGCCAGATCTCCTCGTGCAGGCTGCCCTGCAAGAAAGCTGTGCTGAAGTCAAGAGAGTGAATCTCGTAGTCACGCTGAGCGGCAACGTGCAGCAGTACCTGAAGAGTAGTCATCTTCGGGGTAGGGGAGAAGGTCTGGAAGAAGTCAACTCCCTGTCGCTGACTGAAGCCTCGTGCAACGTAACGAGCCTTGAAGACAGGCGGAGAACCTAGCGGCCACTTCACCCTGAAAATCCACATGCCATCGACTATGTTCGCCCCAGGAGGGGGAGCTGCGTCGACGTAGGTGCCTGTGGACTTCCAGGATGCCATCTCGGCATCCATAGCTGCCTGCCACTGAGAGGAGTAGGGACCCGTAATCACCTCTGCGTAAGAGCACGGGGTCGGGATGTCTGGTGCATCCGGGTCTCCCTCAGGTGCAATCAGCATGGACACGAGATGAGGTACAGCAGCTGCGAAACACTCAAAGTCCTCCTGCCTGTCCTCGAGGACGTCTGTGCCAAGAGCACACTCACTCTCGACGGACGGAGGATAGTTAGACTCAGACTCAGCAACAAGACTAGCGGCGTAGTCGAGACGACAGGCGGCAGCAAAGTCAACCAGCTCAGCAACGAGGGCAGACACAGCAGCAGACTCAAACGAAGGGTCAGTGAAAACAGTGGCTAGTAGACGTGGGACAGTAGGACTGGTAGCACGAACTAAGTCAGACTCAGGGTCCGGACCGTCAGCAAAAGAGGACGCAGGAGGAGACGGCACGGAGACACGTTGTGGAACAGAGGAAGGACGAAGTGTCATATGGTGCGTGTCGGGGACAGGAGGAGGACGCGGACGAGGAACATGACGACCAGTGCGAACAGCGCGAACAGGCGAGGCAGGACGAGACACTGGCTCACGACGCTCTGTAAGACCTCCGGCCTGCTCAATGTAAGGAGAAGGAGCAGGCAGTGGGGAGGCTGGCTGTAACGGCGGCTGCGACTGGTCAGGCGGTGGACACAGTTAGGGAGGAGTAAGGCCAGGAGAAGACGGGAGACCAAGAACCTGATGAAGCAGGGGAATGAAGTACGGTCGAGGCCGCCCAGTGTCTCCAGAACCAGCACCAACAGCACCAGCACCCCTAGGGCCAGCGCCTCCAGCTCCGGTGTCTCCAGCAGCTCCAGCTCCAGTGCCTCCAGCTCCAACTCCTGCAGCACCACCAGCTCCAGCAGCTCCAGTACCTCCAGTAAGAGCACCTCCGGGACTAGCGGCTCCAGTACCTCCAGCAGCTCCAGCTCCAGTGTCTCTAGCGGCAGAACCCGCGGCTCCAGCAGTATCACTCCAAAGGCGGGTGCGCCAAGCAAACCACTCGCGCAGCTGCGGTGGAGAGAGAGGCTCCCGCCGCGACAAGGCACCCGGAGGACCTCCAGTAGACAAAGTACCCGCAGGCTCAGCAAGCTCAAGCTCAGCACCCCCAGACTCCGCACCCTTAGACTCAGCACCCCCAGGCTCCACACCCTCAGGCTCAGCACCCCCAGGCCCCGCACCCCTAGGCTCAGCACCCCTAGACCCCACACCCTCAGGCTCAGCACCCCCAGGCTCCGCACGTGCAGGCTCAGCACCCCCAGACGCAGCACCCCTAGACGCAGCACCTCCAGACGCAGCACCTCGAGCAGCACCTGAGTTGACAGCTACCTCAACAGGTACAGTACCAAGGAGAGGGTCTACCTGAGACACCCCTGAGGGAGCAGGACCCTGAGGGAGGAGGGGGTCTACCGGAGGGGGACCTGGAGCAAGGAAGAGCGGCGGGGGGGGGGGGGAGAGGGGCAGAGCGGTAGGGGAAGAGACGGTAAAAGGGAACCGAGTCGTTAAATGTGACATCCGGAGAGGGGAGGAAACGGCGCGAGGTGGGGTGGTAAAACTGCCAGCCAGGCGCGTCAGGGGGAAAGCCAAGGAAGACGCAGGGAATAGTGCAGGCGGAGAGCTTGTCCGCGGACGTATCGCAAACAAAGTCACGAGAACCCCAGACCCGGAACACCGACGCATCGCCAACCTTCCCCGTCCAACGCAGTGTAGGCGAGGTCTCCGGCAATCGCATGCGTGGGAGAGGCTAAACTTGTGCGTGTGGGGAGTGCACGCCGCCTGGCAGCCAGATGTGCGATTCTTCCCCCCTTCCAATTCTTACTTGTCCCAACTCTGTGCTTTGTGTGTTACAGTCAGAGGGCAGGCAGAGGGCCACATGGGGCGGGAAGAAGACAGATAGCGACTTTTACAAGCGCATGGTAAGAGTTGAACTGTGAAGTGTCACTGTTGCTGAGTGACACGTGGTGGCTGTCACTCTGCTACGTGTCTTTTCTGGAAAAGTTCACTTTGTTAACTAAAATCTGCTGCGAATCTCCCGCATTGCTCTCCTGTTCCCCCGCCTCCCGCCCCCCACATCGCCCCTCCATGCGTCACCCGTCCAGATCCTGTTGCGACCCTCACACCCTTTCTATTCGTGCTGCTCATTACCACCCTTTGTCTCTGCATCATCTTTCCTTTCTTTTCCCTCTGGTAACAGATGGAGGCGCATGAGAGGCAGCTGAGGGCCGTGGGGGAGGACAGCAAGAAGCTCATGCACTCCCCCTCCCTGCCCTGTACTATGCTTGCCTTGCCTTGCCTTGCCTCTTTGTTACCCCTCCTACTTTGTGTGCGCCTTGCTCTCCCCCATCTTCTGGTGGCAGATGGAGGCACATGAGAGGCAGCTGAGGGCAGTGGGGGAGGACAGCAAGCAGCTCATGGCAGTCATTCGCTCCATGCAGGTACAATCACATGGACAATATATGTGGTTTTATTGTTGTTGTTGTTGTTTTTTTTTTTTTGGCATGCACTGCTTGCTTTTGACGCTCATGACACTCATTTTCTGTGTGCCCTTGTTCTTGCTCCGTTATAGGATCTAATTGCCGTGTTTCTTGGATGTGTTCCTTCAGTCGGATCTCCAATCACTCATTAGCGAGTACAGCAAGGGCCTACCCTCATCAGTTGTAGAGGGGCAGCAACGGGGAGAAGGGCAACAGAAGGAAGGGGATTCTGAGAATGTTGCTGAGGAGGAGGATAGAGGGAGTGAGAATGGTTCGGAGAGGGAGGAGGAGGTGGAAGAAGAGGAAGAGGAGAACATGGTGAGTGTTTATCCGTCTGCTCAAGTTTCACGCCCCTTGAGATTTTCCCAACCTCTTTATTCGTTCCGCCCTTTCTTCTTTTCCTGCCATTTCTTTCTTTTCCTCGAGCGTCGCCTCTCCCAGCTCCTTGACTCCCTGCCACGCCACCAGGACGTGTACGTGCGTGCGCCCAACAAACAAGGTGACTTTTGAGTCAACTCAAAAGCCACCAGGACGTGTACGTGTTCCTAACCACCATGCCGTCCCCACACATCATGCTTTAGGCAACTTAAACCCCTGCCCTTCTCCCTGTCTGCCCCCCCTCTCTCCCCCACCAGGACGTGTACGCCCTCCCGCCCAACATGGCCTGTCCGCACATCATGGACCTACACCAACGCATTGTGACCACCATGCGAGTTTGTATCGCCATGCAAGTGTGTGCCACAACACCTTGTGGGTCCAGCTGTCGCCTTGAAAAAGGATGGTTTCGAACCGCTGCCGCCTTGTGCACGCCTGTCCCAGCTCATTCCCCCACCCGCCATGGCCTGCCCAGCCCACACATTCATAGACCTGTACATGCTGCCCTGCAGCCGTGTACCGCCCCTCCCACGTCCAGCTGTCATGTCATGTTGCACACACCTGACAAGCCTAATTCCTTCCACCCAACATAGGCCTGCCCACACATCATGGATCTGCCAAAACGCATTGTTAGCGCCATGCGAGTATCTGGTGCCCAATGAATGATCCATTATAAGTGAAGGACCGCGGTGAACCCAGAATGTTGTCCCGTCGTTTACTCAATTGCTTCTGTCTCCGTTTTTCATCCTCCATTTTGTATTATCATTTGCCCGCCCTGCGGTTCACTTCAGGGTCTTGTCGAGAGAGCAGAGCAGCAGCAAGCAGCCTCTGCTGCAGTGGGTGGTGACTGTACCGGAGGGGACAGTAGCGAGATGGCTGCTCTGAGGGAAGAGCTGGAGGCGTGCAGAGAGCGTTTGGCCGAGCAGGTACGTGTGAGGAGGAGTCTATGTTTGAGGCGCCTAAATAATTTCGATTGTAACGAGATTGTAACAAGGATGGAGCACACTGGAACGGGCAAGGTGGGGGGGGGGGTGGTAGGGGAGTGAGGGGAGGGAAGGGGGCAGAGGCGAGGAGGGGAGAGATGGGAAAAGAGGGGTGGTGGATTGGGTGGTTTGCTGGCATGGGGGTGCTTAGGGATGGAAGTAGAGGAAAGCTGGAAAGGAGCTATCTTTCTTCTCTTTATTGAACTTCTGACCTCCCCTGCTGCGTTGCCCTCTTCCCTGTGCCCTTGCTTCCAGGAGCTTCTGATATGCAACTACATGCACACCCCAGGGTGAGTGCCCATGCATGTTGGGGTGATGCGGTAAGAAGGTTTTAGGTGAATGCCGTCATGGACTTAAATGATGTGGAGTTGGTTGGTTCAAATGTTTTGCGGGCTTGATTTGGTTGTTTTGCGTATGGTAATATTTGTTAGGGTTCTTAGCCGTCCCGGGGAATTTCTCCCAATGTGCAAACAAAAAAAAAACTCCATTCATCCCCCCCCCTCCCCCCCTCATGCTGCATTTGTTTTGTACCAGGAGCGCTACGAAGACACCCCTCAATAAGAGGGAGGAATTGACGCCACTCTACACCGCCCAGGCATCCTGGGCTAGATGACTAAAACGATAGCATAGACTCCCTACAAGCTCCAAGTTCCAGCATTTTGCTGGAAAGGATTATAGATTGGTCGCAAGAAAAAATTATTAGTGAAATGTATACTTTCAGGGCGATGTATAACCAGTAAAGAGTTTGTCGAACTTCACATTTATTGATTCCTCGTCTGGGTGGCTCCAAACCAAGCTTTGGTCTGGGCATGTGGTTTCCCGCCAAGGGACGTCCCTTCTGCAGTTATTGCTGTTCTGCCACAGTCAGCACGAACCTATCACATGCTGAGGAGGCTGTCATCGGGTCAAGTTGCGTTGTGTTGTGGGCGCATGCCACCCACGTGACGTGACGAACGAAGCCTTGCTTCACGGACAAGACGATCTAAACTGCCACTTGTGTCGTTTCCGGTAGGGACACATGAGCGCCACACTACAGCTGTCATCGAGCGAGAGTGGTCCTCTCCATTGTTGCCTACAGCAGTGGGTGTTGCCAGAGATAATAAACGTTTATTTCAGAACAATCGCAAACGTTTTGGTGGAGTTGTGCTTAGAATTTATTTTGTAAACTACATCACGAGCAACAATAGAGAATGTGAGACACAGACGATAGCTACTTTTCGTGCTGTTTTTTACATAGTGAACACGAGTATCCAAGAGATTCATGCAAAATGTATCGATATAGATAAATGATGTCATAATTATCAAATGTTGCGTAAGCTAGCATATTATGCAAGTTCACCAATGTGCAATTACGCTATATAGCCAAAGAAGCCCCGAATATTCTTGCGGCTGTCACCAGTCGTTCTGTACCAAGGTTGGCATTTTATTGACAATATTTCAGTAAGAGCAATCCGCTGTGCACGGTAGGTCCCATTTACGACAAAACCAATATACACCCTCTTTCTCACTCTCTCACCGGCGGAAGCACTGGCTACAGTGTTTGGACGTAGCGGGCTGGTGAGATAAGTCGGTTGCGGGCAAAGTCGCACGAGGGTTTGAAACACGCCTTGGGCCGTAAAAAACCATTAACGTTGAATAACCGTCCTGACCGCTTTGAAAACAACAGTACCATTGTAGAACGTAGAAAACCTTGACTAAACGACCTGGGTCAAATTGTCACTGTAACGCATGTGATAGGACCTTCTTTGGTCCGGTGCGGCTACACTAAGCGTCTCGGTCAGTATAACATATGCCAGTCTATCGAGAATGAGGGTGTAATTCCCACACTGTTGGAGAGCGAGCCAACACGCAATCGTCCGCATGCCCTTCCTGATGAGGCGAATCGCGATTCCCTCGAGAAAAAGGTGCCAAAAGCAGTTGCCTTTCGCATGCTAGATGCTGTCGCGAATGTTCGCGACGATAACGCCGTTCGCTGGACACTCGCGGACCGTCTTTACACGTGCAAAATCGCCACGAAGTGATTGTGCGATTGTGATGACATGGGCATGACTCAGACCATTACCAGAATGTTGCTGTTGCCGAAAGTCCCTTCCATGTCAGCCAATCTAGAAACTGCCATAAACTGAATCTGCCCAGGGGACGCACAGCTCAACCTGCCTGTCTCACGCGCGAAAAACTGCCATTCTGCGCGAACAGAAGCAAGCGTGCAAGGCGGGTCAGAGGAAAGTGGGGTGGACGAGAGGGACCAGCTCATCTGCAGTTGAGAAGGAATGGAACGATCTCGATGGCGCATCTGGAGTGTTGCACAGAGAAGTGGATGATTGACTAGGGATCCCAGAAGCTATATTGGGATGTTAGGCGGTGTAATAGGTTACAGAACGGTAAAGTTTGGTCCTGACGTTGCCCCCACAGATGATCACGTGTAAGCCCTCCACCCGAGCTCTACAAACAAAATCTAGCTAAGCCCTCTGATCTGAATCAGTGATAATTTTTGTTAGCTCCAACCACATTTCTCGCACCATTCGGGTGTTGTCATACGCTTTAGGTTGTGAATTTGAAGTATTTTGTCTTCAATTCGTCTTCTCGATGGCTGCTGCTCACTGCGAACGCACAGGCATTCCACCAGTAGGCTCGCTAGCTCGAGCCGCCAGCCTACCGCTTCACCGGCAAAGCTCGCTTGACGCATTCAGGCGGCGCGTGAGTCCGCTTAAGATCGAGTCCCCTGCAACGGCAGACGAACCCGAGAAAGGGGCCCCTCTGAATCCGTGGGACATTAATTATGATGAGATATTTCCGCAATGTGCGCGGCTAGCGGAGCAATTTAGCCATGTGTCGGTCCACCAGCAACGCACCAATGAGCGCCACGCACGTTCCCAAAGTGAGTTGCCGATCGGGGTTCCGCCGCCGCGTCACCAGAGCCGCTTCGAAGAAACTGCCGTCCGTCTCACATCCTCGCCGCCGTCGCCTGCGGAGAGCTCCCCATCGCGAGCCCGGAGCTTCCGCGAATTGCGCTCCCGCGTTCTCGGCTGCTCACTCGGCTCGCCATGCACCGTGTCGCTCGCGAACTCGCGTCAACGAGATGAAGGCTCGCGATCGCAAGACGCTGGGCGTTTCGAGGCACATCCGGAAGAGGCTGGCTTGCGTGATTGGTGCTGGGCCAGGCAGGGGAAGAGTAACAGCCTCAGCGGAGAAATTTCTGTAACCGAACCCTGCTACGATGTCGACGATGTTTACGGTAACGGAGCAGACTACAACGGCGAGCCGAAGCAGCTCATTTTTTCCTGCCCGCGGTACCTGAGCAAGCAGGCGTCTGAACCGCGAATGTCGGGGCCAACATTCAATCACTATAATTGGTCCTCTGATTTTGGCGAAGTGCGCGATCGGCGGGCTAAGAGTTTCGCTCTCGACCGATTACCCGTGGCGAGCATTTGCGACGCGTATCTCGGGCTTGACGATCTGGACGACGCTGCTTTCTCGGATGACGACGCCGGCTTGTTCACCGACGAGATGCTGTTTGCGAGCAAAATCGGCACTTCTTGCGAAGAGTGTACGAACGAAAGCGAATTTACGGAGCCAAATACAGAGGATGTGTTACTGGGGAACTAACTGCACCCATTGCCAAAGTAGCGAGTGGCGGAGCGATTTCTCCCGTAAGGGGCAACGGCGGCATCTCGTTTGCCGCATCTCTCCTTCCTCAGGCGAACCACCATCCCTACTCTTCTTGAACCAGACGTGGAATTCAGGCTTGCATGCAGCAGCCTCCTTTTCTGTGGGTGTAGCTTTGCCCTGTATTGTTATGAATCGTAATAAACAAATAACTGCATCATGAATCGTCTAAAAAATCCAGGGATGATGTGTTGTGTCCCGAAAAGAGGAGTCCATTACTGATGCCATCCTTCGTAGGATGCCTGGTGCCACTAAGGGCGTGTAAAATCGGGAACTCCGAAAATTCGGCCACAATCCGTCGGCCCGTTTTTGCGAAGGTAACAAGTTTGCGAGATTCGTCAGTCGAGTGGCTACTGTCGTCAATTTCGCAAAAGACTAACGAATTTGATGGCCGTTTAAAACCAGGGTGCACATTCAACGCGGTTCGGCTTGAGATGTTGGGAAGGGGGTTTGGAGAAAAACAGTGATTGGCTCACGAGGGGCGACAAAAAAATGATTCCGCTAGAGCTTCGGGCATTTCGTAGGTGGCGGGAGGGGGTGAAATGGCGGGAGGGGGTGAAATGGCGGGAGTGGGTGAAACCGAATGGCGGGAGGGATGAAACAGATTGGCGGGAGGGGGGGGAAACGAAATTGCGGGGGAGGGGGGAAACAAAATTGCGGGGGAGGGGGGAAACGAATTTCGACGGGGAGGGGGAAATGAAATTGCGGGGGCGTGGGGAAACGAAATTGCGGGGGAGGGGGGAAACGAATTTCGACTTGAAGGGGTTGAAAGCACACCTCGTAACCCACTCAGTCAAGGGATAACCTTTGATGCACATTCAGCTGAATGTGCACCCCGGTTTTAATAAGTCGACACGAAAACGACGCCGGATCGCCTCCAAAACGGCCAAGTAGTCGACATAGTGGGCGACAATCGCCTGCGATGTCGCACGGCATCACCGAACGACAGAATTTGTGATCGTGTCAAATGATAAATTTCGCCGTCAAATGTGCGACCCCGTCGAACATACCCAGCCACTGTAGTAACTCCAGATTGTACAACTTCTCCGAACTGGCCTGCAAATCGGCCACCAGAGCTGTAAAATCCGCAAATCTGCAAATGGTGGCTGAAAACTGGACGACTCGAATTCGGCCACCAAGTCGACTTTCGTGAAAGAAATGTCGATCACATGGTCGACGAAATTTCGGCCAAACCCCAACTTCGCACTTGCACGGGGATTTTACACGCCCTAATCGTTTGCAGTGCCTGCCTCCTTTTCTCATCCTAACTAGCATAACTATATTGTGAATATTGCCAACCTCCGCTCACGGTGTAATGACAGCTATCATTATCGACAAAGACGTTTCTGTAGCATTCAACCTATCCTACAGCTCCCCATCAGCCTGTTTACACAGGAGAGCATACTCTCCCCCCATCAACTCCATCACCTCCCTCCACAGCCCTGTGTTCCCACTCACTCCCACCACTCCCTCTCTCCTCCCTACCACACCACCTGTCTCACTGCTCTGACCACCCCTCTCCGCCGCCTCGATACTGTCAATCTCGCTACTGGCACTGTCGCCTGCACTCTCTACCGTGATAGTTTCTCTCAGGGAATGCCTGAGAATGAGGTCTGGCGAGCATGCTCCCAAGTACCACACCCCTGCTGCCACCTCACGCTCCAACTGCCCTGGCGCCCAGCCTGGGGAGGGAAAGGTATCGGTGTGAGGGGTAAAGGACATGCACGGAAAAAAGGGACTGTGAATGGAGATGAATGCTCCCAAGTACCACACCCCTGCTGCCACCTCCCTCTCCAACTGCCCCGGCGCTCAGCCTGGGGGAGGGAAAGGCAACGCGGGGGGGAAGGGAATGTGAGAAAGAAAAGGCCTCTAGGTGCCTTGGGGGCCGTCTTTTGAGGCACAGGATGAGGTCTGGCGAGCATGCTCGCAGATTCCACACCCCTGCTCCAACTTCCCTGGGCGTAGCCTGAAAAGGGAATACAGGAGGGAAGAATTTTGAACTTCAAGAAAAGAAATCCCCCATGGCCCCCCGTGCCCCCGTGCCCCCGTGCCCCCATGCCCCCCTGCCCCCGTTCTCCAGTTTTTCCGTCTCCCCCCCAACACCACTCACCAGCATATCTGGCGAACCATCGATAGTCCATGCTATTGCTCTGCCCGCTCCCCACATGCTCCTTGATCCGCGAGTACCCCCCCACATACACCCCTGGACACACCTCCCGCGCGCCCCCCTCCCCCCCCACCAAATCCGCCACCCCGTGCAGGCAGTGCGTGGACGTAGAGCCGACATCGCCGCCCAGATACAACGGGCAGGCTGAAAATTCCGGCAGGAGCTCCTCGAATCCTGCAAGCTGCCCGAGCGTGTACTGCGAGGGTCTGGGAGGATTGAGAAGAGCAAGAGAGGGAGAGAGAAGGCAGAATGGGCCACAAGCGGAAGGAGAGGGCGCATAGGGGAAAGCAGGGGTGGTGAGAGGGAAGGTGGGGGGTGAGGGAACGGGGTGAGAAAATGAAGAGAAGCCGGACAGAGATTGGGAACAGTGGGATGGTGGGATAGTGGGATAGTCGGATGGTGGGATAGTGGGATAGTCGGATGGTGGGATAGTGGGATAGTCGGATGGTGGGATGGTGGGATAGTGAAATGGTGGAATGGTGGGATAGTGGAATGGTGGGATAGTGGGATGGTGGGATGGTGTGGTGGTGGGACATACCTGTTCAGAATCACGCCGGCAGTGCCTTGTGGCCTGGAGGCATGGCATGGGGGCGAGGGTGGAAGTGAAGGGAGAGGAATGGGAAGGGTGGGAGACCCGAAACGCAGCGCTATCGAGTGAAGTGGAATAAGCATCCCTCCACTGAATTAAATTCATTTGCAACAAATGTATCTGAGCTTCTTGTACAAGTGCATTCCCTCGTTCTTTGTCCCTTACACACACTCACTCCCTCACTCCCTGACTTCCTCACTATCTCTCAACAATTCCTCCCTCACTCATCACCTCACCCACTCTCTCTCGCTCTCACCCGTGCATGAGAAGGAAGATCACAGCACGGTTAAAGTACTGCTGAGACACGCCGAACGCCCGGGGATGCGCCAGCAGCACACACCCCGTCTCAGGCACTGCAATGGGGTGAGCCCACGACTTGGGCGAGGAAGAGGAGGGGGAGGAGGGAGAGGAGGAAGGAGAGGTGGAGGAAGGAGAGGAGGAGGAAGGAAGTGGGGAGGTTATATTGCTTCTTCTCTCCTCTGCTTCCGCGTCCCCTCCTGCTTCTCCTCCTGATGCTGCTCCTGCTGCTCCTGCTGCTCCTGCTCCTGCTGCTGATTCTGCTGCTGATTCTGCTGCTGCGGCATTTGAGCCTGCTGCTACATCTTCCAAGCTTGGCAAATCTCCAGCCGTCGATGTGCTCCCTGTCAACGCATCTCCACCGTCCGTTGCTCCAGACGCGCCAGGCTCTTCCCCCGCCACCCCAACCTCCCCGCGGATCAGACGCGCGCGGAACTCCCGCCAATCCCCCAGGCTGCTCACAATGTCCGCGCTTTCATCCTCGCTAAAGACGTCCCCGCTAGTAATATCTTCGACTTTGTCCTTGCGCTCACCAGATACAGCATCATCCGATCTCTTATCTGTATTCTCATCATCTTCAAAGCGTCCTCTTTCCTTTCCCGTCTCTTCTCCCCCCTCCCCCTCCCCTTTGTCGTCGCTAGACCCGGTTCCGTCCGCGTTACCAGCAGACGCGTTGCAGTGTACGCGACGGGTGGAGCCGGAGTGTAGAGACGACGGGATGAACCGCGCCGCGGCGAGCCTTATAAATTGAGCAGACGGAGGGATGTTGCGAAGTGGGAAGGATGGAAAACTTATTCGAACCAGAGACAAACTGGTGGATAATGGACTTTTGGTTCGACCAAAGGTAAGTTTTAATTACACTAAAAACATAACAAATGCCTGATTTTTGCGTGTGAATTCAAATGCAGGTAGCGAGATGGAGCGAGAATTTGACGACTATATGGCGAATCTGTAACCACAGACCGCACAGACGAACACTTACTGTCCAATGGGGACGCGGAGTTTAACCACGTGGCGACCTTGGGTTCGACTGGTCTGCACACGTGGCAGATGGGATTGTTGCCGATGGACGGCGGATACCGGACGGACGTTCCGCGAAGCAGCGCCGTCTCCGGCAGTCGATGCAAACATAGGCGCCGAAGCAGCAGCAGAGGCTGCACTGCACGGTAGCGCGCATGAGCTGACAACGAGACGCTCCATAATGGGGATTCGAGAACGGGTAAAAGGTACGGCGCTGCACCAGGCGGAATGCACTCGCGAAGCAGCAGCAGCGGCAATCCCGCTATAGTAGCTATAGCCTACAATCGATAACAATGTCAAGCCCAGAATAATCCGCTACTTTCAGTTGCGAAGCGAAGTGGCCAGTCTAGAACATTCTCTACGGTGTAGCGGTGAGACTGCTACATAGTCCAGGCCAGAATGCTGCTTGCAAGAGAAGTTTGGTCTGGTGTGGAGATTCCCCAAGAATGAATGTTATAAGTTGTGAAAGGAAAGAGTGCGCAGAACTCAATAATGCGGAAGTGATTACAACGTCTGAATGAACAACGAGGCCTAGGCACAATATAGCAAGGCTAGCTAGGCCGAGGTCGCGGGGTCGCGAGATGGTTGGGTGCAGGTTCGGGGTTGGAAAACCCGAAAGCGACGCGGTGGTGGCTCGGAAGGCGAGGTCGGCGGGCCGAGCCTGGTTTTCCGAAAGTCGGGGTTGTACGCGTACAGTGTGACCCAGTAAGGAATCCGGAAAATTCCTTACACTACCCCCCCCTTTAAGAAAGGTGGTGAATATCCGAAACACCTCGGCGGGCCAGGTAAACGTCCAAAACCGGGTGTCCCAGTAGCGAATCAGCAGCGACATACGTGTCGTCCTCGCTCGTGCGGTCTTTCCAGCGAAGCAGGAATTTCACCGAGCGGCCGGCGGCAGTCACATCCACGCGATGGTTAAGAATCTTCCAAGGTTCCAGCGTTGGCTCTGCCACGGGGCGAGTGGTCGGCGCGATGGTTGGTCGAGCAACAGCTGGCGACTGCGGCTGTTCGTAATGACGCAACAGGCTGACGTGGAAGGCGTCATGGATTTTCCAATCGTCGGGCAGCAGCAGCTTCGCGGTGACAGGTGTCACCATCTGGATGATACGGAATGGTCCCACGTATCGGGGCCGTAATTTCGCGGGCTGCGGCAGCCGAAGGTTCTTGGTGTCCAGAAGTACAACCTGCCCTGTGCGGAAGGGTAAATTTCGTCGGTGTTTATCCGCCTGGCGACTGGCCGTGGTATTAGCCTTGCGAATGAAATCGGCTGCTTTCGTTCGGGCGGTTTGCAGTTCCGTGACAAACTGCTGCGATCTTGGTACCGGGTTGTCCACAGTCGTTGAAGAGGGTACCACGGGGTCTATCCCGTAATTCAGGAAGAAGGGTGATTGTTTAGTCGTGGCCGACGGGGCGTTGTTGTACGCGAATTCCAGCATCGGCAGCGAATCTTCCCACTTGCGAATGTCGGGGCAGTTGGTGCGAATCAGCTGTTCCATGGTCCGATTTGTCCGTTCCGTCTGTCCGTCGGTTTGCGGGTGGTATGACGACGAAAACTGCAGGCGGGTACCGTACTGTGCCCACGTTTCCTGCCAGAACTTCGACGTAAATTTCGGATCACGATCGCTGATGATCGCCGAAGGTAACCCGTGTAGGCGTACGACGGTGGAGATGAACAGTTTGGCTGTATCTTCGGCTGTGATCGTCGTTCGGCATGGGGCGAAATGCGCCATCTTCGTTAGGCGATCGACGACGACCAACACCGAGTCGTTGCCACTTGTGCCAGCTGGGAGCCCCGTGACGAAATCCATCGTCACCTGTTGCCACGGTCGTTCGGGTGGCGCGAGGGGTTGCAGCAGTCCGGCTGGCCTTTGTCGCGACGACTTCATTGCTTGGCAGGTCGGGCAAGTTGACACGTAGCGTTGCACATCGGTCTGCATGTCCGGCCAGTAATAATTCCGCTGCAGCAGCTTCAGTGTCTTGTCGGTGCCGAAATGCCCGGAGAGGTTGGAGTCGTGAACCTCCTGCGTCAGCAGCTCCCGTAAAGGCTGGTATGCTGGTACCCAAATCCGGTTCGTACCGGTTTTTAGGTAGTATTTGCCGTGCGGTGTAGTAGCCTGTTGTTGCGGGTTCCGAAAAAACCTGTCGATCTTGTAGCCGTGGGTGAATAGTCCTGTTAGCATCGGGTTGGTGTGGGCGATTAGTACTGCCGCGTTTTGCATGGATGGTCGGGTAAGGGCGTCGGCGATGTTGTTGGCGCCCTTTTTGTACGTGATGGTGTACTGGAAATTGGATTCGAGGAAGTCCAACCACCGGATTTGTCGCGGGTTGAGTGTCGGTTGCGTGCGCATGTACTGTAGCAATTTATGGTCGGTCCGAATCGTCACGTCGGCTCCTGTGAGGTAGCAGCGCCAGACGCGAAATGCATGGACGATGGCCAGCATTTCTTTGTCGTGGACTGGGTAGTTGCGCTCAGGTGGCTGCATCTTGCGTGACTTGTAGGCGATGGGTTGCAGCCCTTGGCCGAAGTCTTGTAGCAGGACGGCGCCGACGGCGAAATCGCTGGCGTCCGTGACGACTTCGAACGGTCGAGATGGATCGGCGAGGCGGAGTACCGGGGGTGAACCCAAAATGTTTTTGAGGGCGTCGAAGGCGGATTGCTCCCTCTCCCCCCACCTGAAATCGTTGTCGTGGTGCAGCAGGTCGGTCAGCGGCTTGGTTATCCCTGCCATATTGGGTACAAAACGACGAACGTAGTTAACAAACCCCAGAAGACTTTGCAACTCAGGGATATTAGTAGGCGGCTTCCACTGAACGATGGCGTCCACCTTACGCGGGTCGATTTTAATCCCTTCGCCAGAAACCACATGCCCCAAAAACTCTAATTCCGGCTTCAGGAATTCACACTTAGACCCCTTTGTAATTAGCCGATGCCCCTGTAAACGCCGGAACACCTCCTCTAAATCCCGCAGATGGTCCTCTTTTGTCGCGCTGTACACCAGTATATCGTCCAGGTACACGATGACCTTCTTGTCCAGCATGTCCCGAAAAAATCCATTCATGGTGAGCTGGAACGTCGAGGGCGCGTTTGTCAGGCCGAACGGCATCACTGTGAACTCGTAACTGCCGTAGCGTGTGCGAAAAGCGGTCTTCGGGCAGTCGTCGGCGAATACGCGAATTTGGTGGTAGCCTCCTCGCAGGTCGATTTTCGAAAAATATCGAGCTCCGCGAAGTTGATCCAGCAGATCGTTGGTTCGCGGGATCGGGTAACGCGACTTTATCGTGACCCGATTCAGCGCCCGATAATCAATGCACATGCGTAGGCCACCGTCCTTCTTCGGCATGAACAGTATCGGTGCTGCATACGGCGACGTGCTGGGCCGGATAAATCCCTTGGCGAACAGGTAATCCAGCTGGGCCCGCAACTCGGCGAGTTCTGGTTGACTGAGCCGCCACTGTGTCCGCACAGTAGGTTGCGCGCCGGGCTCCAGCTGGATCCGATGATCCTCAGGTCGTTGGGGGGGCAAACCATCCGGGAGGTCATCCGCGAAAATTTCGGGATACTTCCGAATAATGCTCGCCAATTCCTCGGGGACTGCCGCGCAGAGGGTGTCGATGTCCGCGATTTTCTCGGAAGCTGCCACTTCGTACAGGTGCACTAAGAAGGCCTGAGCTCCGCTGTTCATCGCACGCTGCATGTTGACCGCGTTGACACGTGTCGTCACCGGCTCCGGCTCCGTCCATTTCGGAAGCGTCGTCTTCCCTCCGTATCCTCGCACGACGCACGCCCCAGTCGTCCAGTCGATCGTCGGATTGAAGCGCTGCAGCCAATCCCTCCCCAGCAGCACATCGCAGCCGTCTAACGTCGTCGCCAACATCCTCATGCCAAACCCGAATTTGTCGCCGCACTGTATCCGATTTTTTCGCGCCTCATCTCGGATGGCCAGCGGTGTCCCGTCCACCAACCTTGCATCGATCTCTGGCAGACACCTGGTCAGCTTCACCCCCATTTTTTTTACCGTTGCCAGGTTGACGAGACTGTGGCTCGCCCCACCGTCAACGAAGATTTTAATTTTATAACCGTTAACCCTCCCTACCACCAGCACAGGGTAGTCCACGTGTTCACCCACGTTATTCGTCCGGTTCTGGTCGATAGCGCTGATCGGTACCACGACCCGGTGTGGATGGTGATTGTCGGGCGACAGGGTCTCGTCAGTAGGTGGCCCGTCTGCTACTGACTCGTATCTTTTCCCGACCCTTCTCCGTCGTTCTTCTTCCCCTGCTTAAGCCTCGGGCAGTCTTTTTTCAGGTGGCCCAGCTGGTTGCATAAAAAGCATGGCCCAAGGGCTCGGCTAGGTGCATCCACGCCGTTGATCGTGGGCTGCTGAGTCGGTCCACGAAATCGAGGGCCCTCCCGGGAGCTCGATCTCGCCCACTGCATCAGCGCATCCGTTGACTCGGCTTCCCGGACGGCGTCGTTGAAGCTGCGTGGCCGGGTTCGTCGGACCTCGTACTGTATCTCGTATTTCAGGCCCGCCACGTAGCGATCCAACCGCTCCGCGTCGCTCATGTCGTCCACCTGGTCCGCCAAGTTGCAGAATTTGCTGGTGTAGTCTTGGACTGAAGTCAGCTGCTTCCAGGTACGCAGCTGCATGCGAGCAGAGTCCGAGGCGGATACGTGCTCGAATCTGGTTCGCAAGGCGGCGCCCCACTCCTTCCATGTGCGTATCGTGGCCGTCCCGAAAATCGATGTTGCCTGATGCGTGACAGGTGTTGAAGTCCCGTCGTTCGCACGTGCTATTCCTGCCGAAGTCCCTTCGTGTTGCAGCGTTCGCCTCCACCACTCCAGCGCAGGTCCTCGCAACAGTGAAACTGCGAAATTAATGCGGGTGGCGTCGTCATAAATCATAGCAGCATTAAAGAACACCTCCACACCGAATAACCATGCGGAAACAGTGACAAACTTGTCACTCGGGTTAAATGGGGGCGGGTTTGTCGGCTTGATTTTCACAAAAGCCGTTGCTGCCATCGGGGCCATTGGCATTGCTGCTGGCGTCGCCGTCGTCGTCGCTGCTGCACGTGGTGGTACTGCACGCGATTGTTGTGGCGACTGTTCCTGCTGCGCCTGCCTCGCTTCGTCCGCATCCATCTCGCCTTCCAGCTCGCTCCAGACCCGCTCATCTGGTGTAGTGCTGCTACTTGCGTCGTCCACGACAGGCGACTCCTGGCGCGCTTCACCACGCGCCTGGTGTAGTTCGTCGTTTTCCTTCCGTAGACGCTCCATCTCTGCAGTCATACCCTGCAAGTTGGCCTGCATCGCACGGAACTGTTGCATGAACTCGTTGAACTCGGCCTGCTCCATGTGCCTCAGGCTTCGTCGAACGGGCAGGGGGTGGCTCGCGATTTTTCTGACTTCGGTGAAGGCGTTAATGCTATCATAGTCGGAGTGGAATAATCAGATCTATTCCACGGGCCGACCGCTTAACAGCCCACCAAGTCTATCGCTCCCCTTCTACAAACTACCCCGGAAACGCGAGGGTAACCTAGGACTTTAGGCTCTGATACCAAGTGTTATAAGTTGTGAAAGGAAAGAGTGCGCAGAACTCAATAATGCGGAAATGATTACAATGTCTGAATGAACAACGAGGCCTAGGCACAATATAGCAAGGCTAGCTAGGCCGAGGTCGCGGGGTCGCGAGATGGTTGGGTGCAGGTTCGGGGTTGGAAAACCCGAAAGCGACGCGGTGGTGGCTCGGAAGGCGAGGTCGGCGGGCCGAGCCTGGTTTTCCGAAAGTCGGGGTTGTACGCGTACAGTGTGACCCAGTAAGGAATCCGGAAAATTCCTTACAATGAAGGAACTTGTGGTAACTCTGAACCCGCAGAATGCCCTCACGATTTTCGAGATTGAGCGACGGGAGTAGCGAGACGATGCGAAACGTGAACGCAATACGTGGCGCCATGTTGCTGCTGCGGGTACTGACTAGGGCCGTGAATCTTGGTGTCGCCACGCAATACGCGTTCTTGACATAATATCCAGATTAGAGGATCCATTTGAGAGATTTGGTACAATATCAATGGAACAAGATTCTTAGTGTACATAGCCGTATCTGGAGCACTCTCAAGATAAGTCTGACGATGTATGTAGCCCAATTATCGTACAAAGCCCACCCACAATCTGCCTTGTATTCATTTGGCAGAAAGTTGATGCACGTTTCCCTAAAAACATCAACAAAACTTAAATACTCGTACATCTCAAGTTCACGAGTCCAAGAAGCGCTTGGTAGTACGCGCGGTAGTAGGACAGAAGTTCACACACCTGGCTCACCTAGGTACTTGCTCACGAGCAATATTATGTATGGTATGACCCTTTTCATGCCTCCCAAAGCAATACCAGTTTCTCACTTAATCCACAGAAAAAGCTGATCGGACAGGGTCCGTCGCCTGTCCGCATGGAACGACAATGAGCCCGCAAGAGTCTTGTTTGGCTGTTCCACCTCCTTCACATCTGGCAGCCTCGGCTTCCATGTCCCTCCTTTCTGCCTCTCAATGCAGTACCAGTTTCTCACTTAATCCACAGAGAAAGCTGATCGGACAAAGCCCTACGCCTGTCCGCATGAAACGACAACGAACCCGCTAAAGACTTGTTAGGCTGTTCCACCTCCTTCACATCTGGCAGCCTTGGCTTCCACGTCCCTCCCTTCTTCCCTCCACCCCCTCCTCCTGACCCTTGCGCACCAACGTTAGCAGCATAAGTTAAGTGACACGTGTCACTTAGCATCTCCACCCTCTTTCTAAAAGCCTCGAGTGCTGCTTTTAGCTCGGCGTCGTTCTCCTCTTTGCTGCTCTTGAGCTTGCTGCTGCCGCTGCTGCTGGATCCTAGGCTGAGAATGGCGCTGCTGCTGCGACTGTGGCCGTGACTGCTGCTGCTACTTCCACCCCCACCACCACCACTTCGTGCCTTGCTGCTGCTGTTGCCACTACCACTGTTGCCACTGCCACCATCACCACCACCACCAGAGCGATTAGCAGCAGCAGCGCTGCCACTGCTATCCCCGCCAATACTGCTGCTGCTGCTGATGCTAATGCTACTCGTAAGTTTAGTGGTGAGGGATTGCGATCGCGGGTAGCGGTGGGATGCGCGGGTAGCAGAGGGGGCGGAGGCGAGAGGCACAGCGGCAGCAGAGGAGGACTGAAGAGCTGCAACCACCGCTGCGGCTTCCGTGGAAGCTTCTATGGAGAGAGCACGGAGGAGGCGACGCATGGGGCTGCGGTTTCGACCCCCCCCCTCCTGGTGCTGCTCTGCCTGCTGCCTCTCTTGTTGCGGCTTCTGCTGCTGCTGCTGCGGGTGCTGATTCTTGTGCTTCACCTGCTCCTCAGATTCCCCCGGCGTTGCCTGCTTGCGACCCTCTGCTTTTGAAACAATGCTAGTGGGTAAGGCGCTAGCAGCAGGGAATCCGCTGGCATAAAGGCCGCCAAATGCGGCAGGGGCAGCAGCAACAACAGGCACATGGGCAGCAGATATATCAAGTGACAAGGCGCCGAGAAACCTCCGCAGAGGGCTTCTGTTGCGATCCACCTCGCCTCCCTTGCCCTGCACCCCAGCGTCAGAAACACCCCCTGCACTCCCTCCAACCGCTCTGCCCCCCTCTCCACCGGCACCTTCGCCTTTGCTTCCCCTCGCGAGTTTCTCCTCTTCCTCCTGCTGCCGCTGCATACTAAGAGACTCTCTTAAGCACCAGAGCGCTAGTGTGACATCAGCTGCAGCACTTACACCCGGCTCCTCCTCCTGGGACTTAGCCAATGCTGCCCCGCCTTCCATGCTCTTTCTCCGTGCTTTCATGCCGTCTCTGCTACTAGGCGCGTTCCCCGTTTCTCTGGTACGATCAGGAGCACTGTCTCTGTTGCTTGCGTGCTCTCTGCTCCGCCCCTCACTGCTCTTCCTTTCCTTACCAGCACGCCTGCTGCTGTCACTTTCATCCTCCTGCTGCATTCCTCTGCCCTCATTATTATCGCTGCCCCTGCTGCTGCTCCTGCTTCTACTATCACCCCTGCTTCTGCTTCTGCTTCTGCCTCTGCTGCGATCACTCTCACTGCCTGTATCCGGACTTGTGGCTTCCGAACCTGAGCTTCCCAGCTCCGAATCATCCTGCCGAACCTGCTGCCCAGGTCCGGAGAAACGCTCCTTCTTCTTCACCGGACCAAACCTGGGGCTCGCAAGGTCTGGGTCAGCAGGGCCGAGCCGGAAGCTGGAGAGAGGTTCGGAAGCCAGGTCCGACCGATTCCCGATGCTGGAAGGATCGGCGGCATGAGAAGCGAGCATTCCGTCAAAGGAAGGATCGAAACAGGTGAAGCCAGAATCGACACCATCATCGTCCTCATCAGCAGCAGCAGCATCAGCAGCAGAAGAAGAAGCAGCAGCATGAGCGGAGTGAGAAGCAGAGGCATGGGGAGGAGCGGGGGAGCCATGGGGGTTGTTGAGAGTATGGGCAAGGCTGATGCTGCGGGACCAGTCCTCACAGGGCGCATCTGAGGGAGGCACATTTATGGGAGGCGCGTCCTGCCCCTCCTCCCGTTCTTGATCATCACTGTTGCCCTCAGCCTGCTGATGTCCCGACTGCTGCTGCTGCTGAGTTTGATTATCCTGCTGATGATGCTCGTGCGGAGGGTCGTGCTCATGGGCAAGGCCAGAACTAATCGGAGGTCGGTGCTTCTGCTTGGGATGCCTGGGTGACCCAACACCCTGCACTCCCCCTTTCTCCCTCTCCCGCCTCCTCTCCTTCGCCCTCTCAAACATTTCATCCCTCCCCTCCGTTTGACTCCTCCCTCCCAGCCTCGCCTCAACGCCAAATCCACCCAAACCGTCAACATCACTCACACTCCCCCTCCGCTCTCTCATCCTCCCCTTCACCCGCTCGCCCATCCCCTCCCTCCCTTCCGTGTTACTCCTCCCCCCCAGCTTCGCCTCAGGACTAAATCCTCCCAAATCAGCACCCCCGCCTATACTCCCCCCCCTTCCCTTCTTCCTCTCTCTCATCATCCTCTCTTTCGTCTCCTCCCTCCCTTCCGTGTGACTCCTCCCCCCGAGCTTTGCTTCAGGGCTGCCACACCCCAGGCTGGCTCGGTCAATCTCCCTCCCCTGGGAGGCAGCGCGGTGAAGTGCCCGGGATTTATCACCTCTGGTTGACTCGCTTGACTCCTTTGACTCCTTTGATTTGATTGACTTGTCCGGATCCCCTGGCTTGCCTGCTGCACTCCTCGGCCTGTCTGGCTTGCTTGCCTTGTCTGCGTTTTCCGCCTTCTCTGCCTTGTGTGCGACCTTAACAGAATCTGCACTCCCACCGCCGCTATTGCGGTTACCACCACTATTGGTACGGTCACTGCCGCTGCTGTCACGGTAACCACCAGTGCTGTTCGCGAAGCAAAGGTCCGGGCTGCACCCATCCCCAGCTGTCCCATCCAGCACCGCGCCTCCATAGCTCACACTGCTCGCATGCACGCCCCTCCGCGCCCTACCACCGCTGCTGCTGCCACTGCTGGTGCTGCTGACAGTGCTGGTGGTGCCGATGGTGCTGGTGCTGCTGCCAGTGCCACAGAACGCGCCGCTGCTGCTGGCAGTGCTGCTGCTGCTGATGGAACAAGCAGCCGCGGCAGCAGCGGCTTCAGCCACACTCAGCAGGTTGTTTGGGTCTGAGGTAGACCTACCCTCGCGGGAAGACGGACGGCTGTTTGGTCGGTGCGTGCTGCTGCTGGTGCTATAAGGACTGGTAGCAGTAGCACCCGCAGCAGCACTGCCAGAAGCTGCAGCAGCGGCAGCTTCAGACGCGCTTAGCAGGTTGCTGGGGTCAGAGGTAGATCTGCCCTCGCGGGAGGAAGGGCGATTCGTTCTAGACAGGGTGGTGTTGGAATGGAGCGAGCGAGAGAGAGGCGAGGACGCGGGGGAGGGTACAGGAGGCAGCGAGGAGGATGAGGAAGACGAAGACGCGCCAGCAGCCGTTGATTTCTCTCGTCTCCTCACAGCACCGCCCTCACCAGAACCGCCTGTCCCAGTGCCGCCTCCCCCAGTAGTACCCCCCACTCCCCCAGCACTACCTCCCCCATCCCCTCCGTCCGCTCCGCCTCCTCCGCTGGCCGTGCGCGACAGCTTGCGGTGCAGGGAGCTGCTGGCGCGCGCGTGCTCGCGGGGGGACCCCGCGGACGCCTTGGCGGAGGGCTGCGCGGAGGGCTGTGCGGAGGGCTTGGCGGAGTCAGGTTTACTAAACGGCTTAGAGGTAATTTTAGAAGATAATTTGGCTTTGATGGGAGAAGGGGAGCCGTGGGAGGGGGAGGACGTGGCGTGGGGGGAGGGATGGGCGGGGGAGTGGAAGGGGGAGAGGGCGGAGGGGGAGGCGGAATCAGTGGCGGAATCGGAGGTGCTCGCGGGCATGGCTTCAGATGCGGAGGCGGAGCGGGGAAAGCGGAGGGCGGAGCCGCGGCGGGAGCGGAAGATCACGGGAACCAGCACGCGATGGGGGTGCGGCTGCTGCTGCTGCTGCTGCTGCTGCTGCTGCTGCTGCTGCTGCTGCTGCTGCTGCTGCTGCTGCTGCTGCTGCTGCTGCTGCTGCTGCTGCTGCTGCTGCTGCTGCTGCTGCTGCTGATCCTGATCCTGATTCTCGTTCTCGTTCTGGCCCTGATTCTGACTCTGCTGCTGCTGCAGTTTCTGCAGCGATCTCTGCGGGGGCTCTGCAGCATGCTGACCGTTCGATTCCTCGCTGATTCCTATATCCTCCGAAGGCGAGGCAGGGCGCACCACAAACACATCAGTCTGCCCGGCAGACGAGATCTGACCCCACGGCCCGCTCAGCATCTCACTCTGCTTCTGTCTCTCACTTTGGCTCGAGTCAGACCGATCAGAGTCAATCGCGGCAAGCTCACTCCACGGCCCGTGCCCCCCCCCACCTGAGCCCTGATCCCAGGGCTGCATCCGCGCGCCTGGGTTTTCACCTGAGCCGCCTGCTGCTTCTGCTGCTAGGAGGCCTTTTCCCGCAGTGGCAGTGACGTGGTGAGGGGGAGGCGGGGAGGAAGAGGAGGAGAGGTGGGAGGGAGGCGAGGTGGAGGTGTGAGGTTGGGAGGGGGAGCAGGAAAAGCTATAGGAGGAGCGGTGGGTGGGAGGGGTGGGTGGGCGACCGGACAGGAGAGCCGCGGGCTTGAAGGCACGAGCGGCCGGCGGATCCTGGGGAGTAGACTGGGGAGAGGGGGGGAAAAGGGGAGATGAAACGAGGGAAAATGGGAAGCTTTTCAAAATTCTCAATGGGGATAGGAGAGCCACGGGCTTGAAGGCACGAGCGGCACGACCCTGGGGAGTGGACTGGGGAGAGGGGGGGAGAAAGGGGAGATGAAACGAGGGAAAAAGGGGAACTTTTCAGAAGGGACAAAAGCGCAGCGGGCTTGAAGGTACGAGGGGCGGGCGGATCCTGGGGAGTCGATTGGGGAGAGAGGGGGGGAAAGGGGAGATGAAAAATGAACAAGGGGGGAGGAAGGGACAAGAATGGGGGGGGGAGGGGTAAGGGAGAACGGGAGAAGGAGATTAGGCGCAAAGCAGGCGGAAGGGCGTAAGGAGAGTCAGCTGGGTCCCTAGCGAAACTGAATAGTTCCGCCAGTCTTGTTTGACTGGGTCGCACGCACAGTTCCGGAAGAGAGCCTCTTCGCAAGCGAATCAACGTGTGTCAAAGGGTGTGCAATACAAATACCCCCAAAAAACACCCAGATGAATGTATACTGCCGCTTTAAAGAGGGACTTGATAAACCGATGATTCCGTCTTATCTAAGACGTTTCAGCAGTTTCTCCTCCTTCTAACCCTCCGTCTCGCAACCATCCGCGTCAAATTCATTGCAATCGCTATTGCGTGCCTGCGGTTACAGTATCGTCCTCCATTTGTGGCAACTGGAATGCCATGCATCAGTGTGTGGCGCTTTCGCCTCCGTAACTTTGCGTGACCTCCCCTCCTCCCCGATCTCCTCCCCCCTCTCCCCCCCCCCCCCTTTCCCCCTTTCTCCTCTCCCCTTCCACTTTTGAGGCCTTTTAGAAGAGTTTGAGAAATCTGAGAACGTTGTGTGCCTCCGCGTTCCACTCATCGCGCGTTACAGCGTGAGCACTTGTTCGACATACGAGGCACGTTCTTACGTTCTCGTCGCCTGTGCTATAGATTTGAGACGTCTCAAGACATACGAGGCACGTTCTTACGTTCTCGTCGCCTGTGCTATAGATTTGAGACGTCTCAAGACATACGAGGCACGTTCTTACGTTCTCGTCGCCTGTGCTATAGATTTGAGACGTCTCAAGACGTACGAGGCACGTTCTTACGTTCTCGTCGCCTGTGCTATAGATTTGAGACGTCTCAAGACATACGAGGCACGTTCTTACGTTCTCGTCGCCTGGGCTATAGATTTGAGACGTCTCAAGACATACGAGGCACGTTCTTACGTTCTCGTCGCCTGTGCTATAGATTTGAGACGTCTCAAGACATACGAGGCACGTTCTTCCGTTCTCGTCGCCTGTGCTATAGATTCGTCCAGGTATAGCTCGCCCCACTGTTTCCTCTCGCACTATCCAGAAACGCAATGTCCATTTTCTCCGTGCTCCGAACACAATGAGATGAATGGACATTTCGTTGACCTACCACAGCTTTTGTAAGAACGACGTTGGATCCACATTCCACCGTTCAAAAGCATGTGTCCCTGCTTAAGTTGCTCCTTATATTCTATAAATAAGGAATTAAGCTGCTCTCTCACCTCTGTCGGGGAGCATAGAGCCGGATCCACGTCGGACTGTTCCATAGCCTGAGATCCCGCTTTCCGTAAAGCGCGCTGCATGCTGCTGTAACTCCCACCGCCTTCTCCGCCGGCTCTCGCGTCGCGCGCCGTCTCTCCCACGGCCACGGACGCACTTTTCGGAAACCGCAATCCCGCAGTTCCAACTCCGCCGGTAGGTTTCGGTTTTATCTTCGGCAGAAGTAAGTACGAGCGGCCCGGAACGAGTAGATGGTCAGGGGGGAGGGGAGGAGGCGACTCGTCTCGAGCGTCGCGTGCGTTGCTGATGGCGACTAATTCATGCTCCGGGTAGTATCGGAGGACTTTAGAGACTGGCTGCGCACCGGTGAACGCGTCTATGGCCGCGTCGCCCATGCGTATGGAAAGAGGCTTGTCACTGTAGATCGCCATTGGTAAATTATAATAAGGTAGTAAAGCCGACGTGAAAGGGGAAAAAACGAGCTCTAAGCTTCTAGAGCATCTGATTTTAAGGAAATGGGTGCTGAAATGAAAATGCTGGGACTGTCATGGACCGTCTTCAGGATAAGAATGGCTCAGCGTCTATAATAGCTGCATTTTCAGATCACAATACAAAACATTAACTGACACATCCTTCGCAAAATGCAGACGAACATGGCGGATGGTCGTTGTGGACTGGCTATAGCTCACGTCCTTTCCTAAGTTAGTGAGCTGAAACTCTCCATGAATAGGTGAAGCCCGCTCGACCACTAACGATTTGCACAGAGCTGCACAATGGCAGAAACCTCCATGGCCCTTGAACCAGACACACAACACCACACCACAGATATTCGCCGCCAGCCTTGGGATTGCCCTTCCGATTCTGAGACTCCATCTCTTCAGAGTTGCATCAGTCAGGAGAGTGATGTTGACCAACAACCACAGCCATGGCGCATGATCCTCCAGCCCGCAGATGTCCCTCGAATATGACAATCTGGATAACATCCATGGTAACGACCATATCTTCCAACGGTACGGAGCGGTTCTTTACAAGAGAAAAACGGTTCTCAGCGTCACTTATGATTGTTACCATGCGAACCACCCACCCAAGAGAATTTGTTGGTATTGGTTGGGGATGGAGGATGGAGTGCGCCTAGCAAAAGTCGTCTCAGAATGGTTCAGCTGTTCAGCGAAGCATTTCGTCAACCCTTGGTTTCGCGCAGATATGCTTCATTGTTCGAGTGTACACATACCCGGCCGTGCCAAGCCCAGAGCTTCCGGTCTGACCTACCAGACCAAACGCCGTACAGTACAGTACTGACCACAAAAACAGGCCGAGCCAAAGGTTTGCAGGCCCTACAGGGCCTCCCATTGGCTGAGTCGACTTTTGGTTCGGTCTGTTGAAAGGTGAGGGGCAGCCTCCGATTGGTGCACTGTTGGCTTTCTCGGCTTGGATTTCCCTCAGGTGTATCATCCCTCCAAATATATCTCAGCGGAACAAACGAGTCCGCCTGGGGGAGCTCGCTGCCCGCGGGCAAACAAATAAAACCCATTCGGGCATGCATCCGGTCAGGGAGGCATCAACCCTAAACACTAGGAGGCATGGATTTAGGGTTGATGCCTCCCTCGGTTGGCATGCCATCCGATAGGGCTTTAGTTTTTTCCTGCCCGAGGCAGCATGTCGTCAAGCCGTCAACAGGTCGTCAGGCTTGACGACCCGTTTCCGCTGGGATATTCCTCGGCAAGCTTTGAAAACGACGCCCAGCATGGAACCAACAACCAGGCTGTCCAACACACACGACATGGGAAACAGCGCAATTTGACAGCATGTTCACTGTACCCACTCACTGGCCTTGCCGTTGTCCACCATACAGTGTCCATGGAGACCTAGGTTTGGGTTTGGTCAACGCTTTTCCAGCACGTTTGTACAGCATGCGATAGGAATTTATTTGTTTTGCCGTATAGACGTTTTTTACTAAATTCAGCATTACTGTTACGAGTGCGATTGAGTGAGCGAGCGAGGTTTGCACTATCGAGACAAGAATACAATGAGCGAAGGAATGAGCGAAGAGTATATAGCGAAACTACGGTGGTAACGGTAACGTGGGGAAATGGGGTGCGCGACGGGCCTGATGCCGAGGTTTAGGGAACTGTCGAGGCGAAGGTCCGGAGCGCGGCGGGTTGCCAACCGAACCGTGAGGTTGGGTCGCATCGTGAACAGTGGCGGGACTGGTGTCGATGCGAATGTCGCGAGTGGTAACGGAAAATTGTGGGGTGCTGTCAGTGTTGTACGCGCTGAGCAGGGACGCGAAATAAGGAAAATATATTTTCCTTACACTACCCTCCCCCCCAAGGAGGCCTCCCTTACGAGAGTGCGTGTATATCCCTGAAATTTCTGCTGCGCAAGTACTCGTTGAGGACGGGGTGGTTTTCGATTTTGTCCAAGGAAACCCAGTTGTCCTCGGTGGGCGTGCGGTCTCTCCAGCGTATTAAAAATTGGACCCTTCGGGCTCCACGTGGGTCACGAACGCGGTGGCTCAGAATATTTTCGGGCGTGATGACTGGCTCGGTTGGTGGTCGAGTCATGCTGGCTGGGCGATGTCGGGCCAGTTGGCTGGTGGATGGGATGTAGGGGCGAAGCAGGCTGACGTGGAAGGAGGGGCTGACGTACCAGTCAGCGGGGAGGAGGAGGTGGGCTGTGACCGGTGTGATCATGTGGCTGATGCGAAATGGCCCGCAATATCGGGGGCGGAGTTTCAGAGTTATGGGCAGGCGGAGGTTTTGGGTGTCGAGTAGAACTAAGTCGTTGGGTTGGTAAGTGACGGGTCTGTGGTGGTAATCGGCGTTGCGCTTAGCGATAACGTTCGTTTTTTTAATTGCGTCTGCTGCCCTGGTCCGTGCTTCTTGTAGGATTTTTGCGAATTGTTGTGCTCGCGGGACCGGGTTGTCGGGATTCGGGGTCATGGGTACTGTAGGGTCTTGTCCGTAGTTCAGGTAAAACGGTGACTGTTGGGTCGTGGTGGATGGCGAGTTGTTGTACGCGAATTCGATTAGTGGCAGTTGCTGTTCCCAGGTGGTGGGGTCGTCGCACGTGGCTCGGATTAACTGTTCCATGGTATGATTTGTCCGTTCTGTCTGTCCGTCGGTTTCGGGGTGGTACGAAGAACTGAACTACAGCCTCGTGCCGAACTGCTGCCACATGTTCCGCCAGAAATTGTTGATAAACTTCGTATCGCGGTCGCTGATGATCGCTGCTGGTATCCCGTGTAATCGAACAATGGTTGCGATGAAGAGGCGGGCCGTTTCTTCGGCTGTGATTGATTTCTTGCAGGCTGCGAAGTGTGCCATTTTCGTCAATCGATCGACGACGACCAGTATCGCGTCGTTCCTACTTGCACCCGCCGGTAACCCCGTGACGAAGTCCATCGTCACCTGCTGCCAAGCACGCTCTGGGGGTGGTATCGGTTGCAATTATCCTGCCGGCCGCTTCCGTGATGATTTCATGACTTGGCAGGTGGGGCACGATGCCACGTGTCGTTGCACGTCGGTCAACATTTCGGGCCAGTAATAGTACCGCTGCAGCTGCTGCCGTGCTTTCTCTACTCCGAAATGCCCTGAGGTAACTCCGTCGTGTGCCTCCTGCAACAGTAATTCCCGTAGGAGTGTGTAGCCCGGTACCCAGATGCGATCAGTGCCGGCTTTTACGTAATAGACTCCCCTTGCTGTTGCAAACTGCTGCGAATTTCCGCCTGTAAAAAATGGGTCAGTCTGATAACCGTGGGTAAATAGGCCTGTTAACAGTGGGCTGGTCTGGGCGAGTAGTATGGCGTGAACTTGGGCTGTGGGCCGGGTTAATACATTTTTTAGGGTGGAGAAGGCAGCATGCTCTTTCTCCCCCCACGTAAAAGTGACCCCCTTCCGCAGCAAATCCGTTAGCGGGGCCGTTAAGCGTGCCATGTCGGGGACGAACCGGCGCACGTAATTAACGAAACCCTAAAAAACTCTGCAGATCCGTGATGTTCGTCGAGGGGTGCCACGCTTTTACTGTGTCCAATTTCTTTGGGTCGATTTCTACTCCAGCCTCCGAAATAACGTGCCCCAAAAACTCTAGCCTATCCTGAAAAAACTCGCACTTGGAACCCTTGGTCAGTAGTCTGTGTTTGTCTAAAACTGTAAATACTTCTTCTAAATCGACTAAGTGCTGCTGCTTATCCCAACTGTAGACTAGGATGTTGTCGAGCTAGATGATCATACATTTATCTAAGAGTGGCCTAAACGCCTCGTTCATTGTCATCTGGAAAGTCGCCGGCGCGTTGGTCAGCCCGAAGGGCATCACCGTGTATTCAAACGACCCGTACCTAGTCCTAAAAGCTGTCTTGGCACAGTCCGACGGTTCGACCCTAATCTGGTGGTAACCTCCCCGTAAGTCAATTTTCGAAAAGACCCGTGCTGTTCGCGGTTGATCTATCAGTTCGTCGGCGCGGGGGATGGGGTATCGCAATTTAACTGTAACCCTGTTCAGTGCTCGGTAGTCGATACACATGCGAAACCTGCCGTCCTTCTTCGATGTGAATAGGATCGGTGCGGCGAATGGCGATGAGCTCGGTCGGATGATTTTTTTTTCCAGCAGGTAATCTAACTGCTTCCTTAGCTCGTCGAGCTCGGGCTGTGTCAGTCTGAACTGCCGCTGTACGGTTGGCTGTGCCCCGGGCTCTAATTCTATTATGTGATCGTGCGCCCGCTGAGGTGGCAGTCCCTCTGGTAAGTCATCGGGGAAGATCCCCGGGAATCGTTTCAACAGTTCCTGTAGTTCCGATGGTACTGCCGCCAGTAGTTTCTGAAAATCACTCGGTTTGTCCGCTTCTTCCACTATCGCGATATCCACCGCGTACACGTCAGCTCCAGCGGCGACAACCCGTTTCATCGTGATGGCGTTGACGTGGACCGTTGAAGACTCAGGCGACTGCCAGCGAGGTAGGTCCACCCAGTTACCGCTACTTCGCACAGTGCAGTTGCCCGTCGTCCAGTCGATTCGCGGGTTGTATCGTCGCAGCCAATCACGTCCTAGTAAAATGTCGTGCCCATCCAATGTCGTCGCGAGCATTTCCTGTGTAAACCCGAAATTCCCCCCACAACGGACTTTTAGTCTTTCCACATTTTCCCGTATGGCCAGCGGCGTTCCGACAACTAAGCGTGCATCGATCTCTGGTAAGCACCGACTAAGTGTCAGTTGCATCTTCCTTGAAGTCGCGGTATTAACTAAGCTGTGACTTGCACCTCCGTCTATAAAAATCTTCACTGCTGCTCCCTGTATTTTCCCGTGAATCAGTACTGGGCAATCCGTCGCAGTACCCTCCTTATTCGTCCGAGCCCGATCGATAGCGTGAATCGGTACTGCTACTCGGTGAGGGTCAGTGAAGTTGGGCGAGCAGGCAGTCTCGTCAGTAGTTGGCCCAAATTCTACTGACTGCTGGCGTTTCCCGGCCTCTGAGACTCTCGCCCCTGCTCTGTTCCGCGGCGCCTCAGCTCCTCTGGGCATTCACTCTTGCGATGGCCCGGCCTATTGCAAGCAAAGCAGCGCCCCTTAAACGGTGCGGCAGCTGCATTCGTCGCAACGGCGTGTACGGTGGCGTGCTCGATCGGTCCCCGAGGACGTTGTCCGTAGTAGGACCCCGGTCTCGGTCGTCGTAGGATGTCGATTTTCTCGGCGAGCGCGAGGATCTCGTTGAAATTCGAGAGCCCGCGTAGCATAATTTCGTGCGATATGTCCGGCTTTAGCCCTCTGACGTAGCGGTCCACCCGCTCCGCTTCGTGCATATAGCCGACTTGTTTGCATAGTGCGAGAAAGCCGCTAGTGTAATCTTGAACCGACCCGAGCTGCTGCCAAGTGCGCAGCTTCTGACGCGCCGAAATCGAAGCCGCGATTGGCTTGAAACGCGCCCGAAGCCCTGCGTGTCAGAACGTTATAGCTTATACTTTTGTGTAGGCTGTAGTGGGGTATCCCATAGGGGGTACAACCCAATTAGGGTTAGTACTTGTACCCACTTCATTCACAGTTCATCCACTCTTGTTTCTTCTCATGGTATCGAGCAGGTTCCCTAGTGGGAACTGATCCTAGGGCCCACCATCGAATTTTTTTTTTTTCTGCCCGAAGCGCGCTCCGCTTAGGCCCGAGTCGCGCCTCGGGTCCTCTCTCTACCGTCGCGGCCTCCCTCGAGCCGCCCTTGCTCGGCCGTCGCCGCCCTTCGCGGCCCGTCGCCACCCTACGCGGCCCGCCCGCCGCCCTTTTGACGCCCGCCCCGGCCACGTGAGCCGCCCGTCCCGTGCGACGCGGCCCCTGCGCCGCCTGTCCCGGCCCGTCGCCACCTGACGCGGCCCGACGCGGCCCGTGCGCCGCCTGTCCCGGCCCGTCGCCGCTCGTCGCGGCCCGTCGCCGCCCGGCCCGTCGCCGCCCGTCGCGGCCCGTGCGCCGCCTCCCCCGGCCCGTCGCCGCCCGTTGTGGCCCGTGCGCCGCCTGTCCCGGCCCGTCGCCGCCTGGCTCGTCGCCGCCCTACCCTACCTGCGGCCCCGCCGCCCTACCTAGCGGCCCCGCCGCCCTACCTAGCGGCCCCGCTGCCTCACTCGGCGGCCCCGCCACCCTACCTGCGGCCCCGCCACCTCGCTCTCGGCCCCGTCACCTGCTGCAGCGCCGCCCGCCACCCTAGCCGCCCGAGCCATCTCACCCGGCCGAGCAGCTGACCGCCGTGCCGCCCTTCAGCAGCACAACCGAGCCGCCCGACAGCAGAGCAGCCGAGCCGCCCAGCAGCCGAGCCGCCCGGCAGCCGAGCCGCCCTGCAGCCGAGCCGCCCAGCAGCCGAGCCGCCCAGCAGCCGAGCCGCCCGGCAGCCGAGCCGCCCAGCAACCGAGCCGCCCAGCAGCCGAGCCGCCCAGCAGCCGAGCCGCCCAGCAGCCGAGCCGCCCAGCAGCCGAGCCGCCCAGCAGCGGAGCCGCCGACCCGCCGAGCCGCCCAGCAGCTGAGCCGCCGAGCCGCCGCGCCGCCCTCCTTCCGGGCCGCCCGACCTGCCCAGTCTGGTGAGCACAGCGCCTTTTCACTGCACTGCCCTCACCCTACTGTTTGCGCTGCTAGTCGTCTAGGGTCATGGCTACCCCTAGTGTTCTCGTCTTTGACGGTGAGGGTCGGGCCATTGACTTTGAGGTCTGGGTAGATGACCTGCAGCTGTTCTTACAGTGCGATAGGGCAGACGACCTCTCTCTCTTTGACCTCACCTCTGGAGCCTCCACTGCCCCTGCTGCTGATGCTGACGCCACTGTTCGCTCCCAGTGGGCCACGCGCGACGCTGCTGCACATCTTGCTGTGCGTCGCCACCTCCCTACCTCCGAGCGTGCGCACTTTAGTCAGTACAAGAGTGCTCAGACCTTGTACGACGCTGTAGTTGCGCGCTACTCCTCCCCTGCCACTGCTGCACTGAGCCGTCTCATGCTACCGTACCTCTTTCCTGACCTTGCTGCCTTTCCCACAGTCGCTGACCTCATTACGCACCTCCGCACTAGTGACACTCGCTACCGTGCTGCACTCCCTCCTGACTTCTGCGCCAAGAACCCCCCCCCCATGTACATCACTCTTTACTACATAGTCACTCGCCTTCCTGACTCCCTTCGCGTAGTCAGGGACCACTTTCTCTCTGTCTGTCCCACCACTCTCACTGTTGACCTCCTCGAGAAGTCCCTCCTAGCGGCCGAGAAGAGCATAGTCGCTGTAGGGGCCTCTCGTGGTGACCCACGCACCCCCATCTTTGAGGGGTGTTCCCCCTCCCCCCTTCTGCCCTCTGTTGCCTCTGCTGCTGCGGCCGACCTCCTTGGTCTTGAGTCGGTCGGTGTGGCGTCTGCCCCTAGCGGGAGACGCCGCTCTGGCAAGGGCAAGGGGGGCAAGGGCGCTGGAGGAGCGAGCGGGGGCGGTGGAGGTGGAGGTGGCGGCAGTGGGGGGAGTGGGGGTGGCGGTGGGAGTGGAGGTGGGGGTGGAGGGGTCGGTGGCGGCAGTGGAGGCGGAGGTGGCGGCGGCGGTGGCGGTGGGAGCGGAGGTGGCGGAGGAGGCGGCGGTGGAGGCGGAGGCGGAGGCGGCGGCAGTAGCGGAGGCGGCGGAGGCGGCGGAGGCGGCGGGGGTGGCGGTGGTGCTGGTCGCGGGTCTTCGCAGAGGAGTGGCTCCGGTGGTGGCTCGCGCCAGCAGCAGCAGCGTGGTCGTGACACCCTGTCCCCTCAGCAGCTTCGTGAGTGGTACACTGCGCGTCAGCGGGGTGGGGGTTTTGGTCCGTGCTCCTACGTTTTGCGCACCGGCGACCGTGCGGGTGAGCAGTGTGGGGGTGCCCACCCCACCCAGCGCTGCTTTGGCCGCCTGACGGACGCGTGGCGTCACCAGTTCCCAGAGGCCTCAGAGATCCCTCGCTGGGGCGAGCTGTCCAGGGCGGGTGTTGCCATCTATGATCTTGACTTTGATGCTATTCTCTCTGCCATGTATGCTGTGTCTATTAGTGATGAGGGTGACTGTTACCGGTGTTTCCCGCCCGATCCGGGCATTGAGACTGCTGCGCTAGGTCCTGGTGAGGCTGCTGCCCTAGGTGCTTGCGACGCTGCTGCTCTTGGTGCCCGTGTGTCTGCGTCCTCAGGTACTGGTGAGTCTGCGCTCTCAGGTACTACGTCGGCTTCGGCCTCCCTCACCTTCACCCTTGACTCTGGGGCGTCTCGCTCCTTCTTTCGGGACTGCACCACACTCACACCGCTGAGTCGGCCGGTTGCAGTGTCTCTGGCTGACCCCTCTGGGGGTCCTGTCCTGTCTCGCTTCTCCACAGTCCTCCCGTGTCCGGCGGCTCCCTCTGGCACCCTGTCTGGTCTCTACCTCCCCTCGTTCTCTACGAACCTGGTGAGTGGTGCTGACCTCCAGGATGCGGGTGTACACCAGTTCACTCCTGCGCGTCAGCGGGTGACACACTGTACAGAGGCTAGCACAGGCCGACACCTGGCTACGTTTACCCGTCAGCCGGGGTCGAGCCTGTACACACTGACCACTGCGTCTCCTCCCGTTACTGAGTCTGGTAGAGTCGCTTCGTTGGGTCGGGTGTTTGCTGGAGCGTCCAGGTCTGGTCCTGAGTCTGCCCCCTGTTCGTGTCGTCTCCTGTCTCACGAGACTCTCCTCTGGCATCACCGTCTTGGTCACCCCTCTCTGCTTCGGCTCAGAGGCATGGCCTCCCGTCTTCTAGTGTCTGGTCTCCCCCGGTCCCTCCCTCCCCTTCCTCAGGGCCCTGGCCCTACCTGTGTCCCCTGTGTCGAGGGGCGCCAGCGTGCTGCCCCTCACTCCTCCCAGTTTCCTCCGACAGAGGCCCCGTTGCAGACGCTTCACATGGACGTGTGGGGCCCAGCCCGCGTCTGTGGGCAGGGTCACGAGCGCTACTTCCTACTCGTTGTTGACGACTACTCGCGTTACACCGCAGTCTTCCCCTTGCGCAGCAAGGGTGATGTCACTGAGGTGCTGATCGACTGGATCCGCGCAGCTCGTCTCCAGCTCAGGCAGAGCTTTGGCTCCGACTTTCCTGTTCTGCGTCTGCACTCGGACAGAGGCGGGGAGTTCTCCTCTGGCCTTCTGCGAGCCTACTGTCGTGCACGAGGCATCCGTCAGACCTTCACACTTCCGGACTCTCCGCAGCAAAATGGGATTGCTGAGCGCCGCATTGGCATGGTCATGGACGTCGCTCGTACGTCTATGATGCATGCGGCTGCCCCCCATTTTCTGTGGCCGTTTGCGGTGAGGTACGCGGCGCATCAGATCAACCTTCACCCTTGGGTCTCCACGCCGGAGACCTCCCCAGCCTTGCTGTGGACGGGGATGGTTGGCGATGCGTCGGCGTTCCGGGTCTGGGGATCTCGGGCGTTTGTCCGCGACTTGTCTGCGGACAAGCTGTCCCCTCGTGCTGCTCCTTGCGCCTTCCTGGGGTTCCCCCCCGACGCGCCTGGGTGGCAGTTCTACCACCCCACCTCTCGCCGTGTTCTGTCCTCCCAGGACGTCACATTCGACGAGTCGGTCCCCTACTACCGCCTCTTCCCCTACCGCACTCCGTCCCTCCCCCCGCCCCCGCTCTTCCTTGTACCAGGTCCCCCCCCGGTAGACCCCCTCCCCCCTCAGGGTCCTGCCCCTTCAGGTGTGTCCCAGGTAGACGCAGCCGAGCCTGTCGAGGTCACTGGTGACTCTGGTGCTGCTGAGGGTGCTGAGCCTAGGGGTGCTGAGACTGGGGGTGCTGAGCCTGGAGGTGCTGAGCCTGGGGGTGCTGAGTCTGGGGGTGCTACGCCTGGGGGTGCTGAGCCTGGGGGTGCTGAGCCTGGGGGTGCTGAGTGTGGGGGTGCTACGCCTGGGGGTGCTGGGTCTGGGGGTACTGAGCCTGGAGGTCCTCCGCCTGGAGGTTCTCCGCGTGCTTCGTCTCGTCGGGAGCCACTCTCTCCACACGAGCTGCGCGAGTGGTTTGCCCGGCGCTGGAGCCGTGCTGCTGGTGCTGGAGGTTCTTCGGCTACTGAGGGTGCTGCTGTTGCGGGTCCCGGAGGTGCTCGTACTGGGAGTACTGGAGCTGCTGGGCCTGCAGGTTCGACTGGAGCTGGTGCTGCTGAGGGTGTTGGCGCTGCGGCTACCACTGGTGGAGCTGCTGGAGGTGCTGCTGGAGCGGGTGCTCCTACTGGGGGTACTGGTGCTGTCCCTGCTGTTTCTGGCGTCGCTACGCGGCCTCGACCGTACTTCGTTCCACTCCTGCAGCAGGTTCTTGGTCTTCCGCCTTCTGCTGGTCCTCCTCCTCCCTTGGAGGGTCCACAGCCTGTCCCGTCGCAGTCACAGCTACAGCCTACCTCCCCTTTGCCTGCTCCTTCTCCCTACACTGGTCCTACTGGAGGTCTTACTGAGCGTCGTGAGCCTGCGTCTCGCCCTGCGTCGCCTGTCCGTACTGCTCGCGCTAGTGGTCGTGGTTCGCGTCCGCGTCCTCCTCCTGTCCCTGGCACGCACCGGATGTCTCTGCGTCCGTCCACTGCTCCTCTGCGTGCCCCTTTTCCTTCTCCTCCTGAGTCCTCCCTTCCTGCTCTTCCCGACCCGGAGTCGGACTCTCTTCGTGCTGCCAGTCCTACTGTCACGCGTCTCCTTGCTACTGTCGTCACTGACCCTTCTTTCGAGTCTACTGCTGCGTCTGCCCTAGTTGCTGAGCTCGTCGACTTTGCTGCTCGCTGTCGCCTAGACTACGCTGCTAGTCTTGTTGCTGAGTCTGAGTCTGTCTGTCCTCCGTCCGTCGGGGGTGAGTGTGCCCTTGGCACGGACGTCCTTGAGGACAGGCAGGAGGAGTTCCAGTGTCTGGCAGCTGCTTCACCTCATCTCGTGTCCGTACTGCTTACCCCTGAGGGAGACCCGGATGCACTTGACATCCCGACTCCGCGCTCTTACGCGGAGGCGATAGAGGGTCCCTACTCCTCTCAGTGGCAGGCAGCTATGGATGCAGAGATGGCTTCCTGGAAGTCCACAGGCACCTACGTTGACGCTGTCCCCCCTCCTGGGGCGAACATCGTCAGTGGCATGTGGATCTTCAGGGTGAAGCGGCCGCCGGGTTCTCCGCCTGTCTTCAAGGCTCGTTACGTGGCTCGTGGCTTCAGTCAGCGGCAGGGAGTTGACTACTTTCAGACCTTCTCCCCCACCCCGAAGATGACCACTCTTCGGGTACTGCTACACGTTGCTGCTCACCGTGACTACGAGCTGCACTCTCTCGACTTCAGCACTGCTTTCTTGCAGGGCAGCCTGCACGAGGAGATCTGGCTGCGCCGCCCACCTGGCTTCACTGGGTCTTTCCCTCCTGGTACCCAGTGGAGTCTCCGGCGTCCAGTCTACGGTCTCCGCCAGGCGCCACGTGAGTGGCACGACACACTGAGGACTACGCTTGCGGCTCTTGGGTTTGCTCCTTCTACTGCCGACCCGTCGCTGTTTCTGCGCACCGACACCTCTCTGCCGCCGTTCTACATCCTCGTGTACGTCGACGACTTAGTCTTTGCCACAGCTGACACTACTGGACTCGCCCACGTGAAGTCCGAGCTGCAGAAGAGACACACGTGCACAGACCTGGGTGAACTGCGCAGCTACCTTGGCTTGCAGATCACCCGGGACAGAGCACGCCGCACCATTACCCTGACTCGGTCACACATGGTGCAGCAGGTCCTTCAGCGCTTCGGCTTCACGTACTCCTCGCCTCAGGCCACTCCTCTGCCTACTCGCCACTCACTCTCAGCTCTGCCTTCGGATGAGTCCGTAGAGTCGAGTGGCCCGTATCCAGAGCTTGTTGGCTGCCTCATGTACCTGATGAGCTGCACACGACCTGACCTTGCATACCCTCTTAGCATTCTTGCACGCTATGTTGCTCCTGGGAGACACCGACCAGAGCACATGGCTGCTGCGAAGAGGGTGTTGCGCTACTTGTGCAGTACGTCGGGCATGGGGCTAGTGCTTGGAGGGCGGAGTCCACCCGCTCCGCTTCGTGCATATAGCCGACTTGTTTGCATAGTGCGAGAAAGCCGCTAGTGTAATCTTGAACCGACCCGAGCTGCTGCCAAGTGCGCAGCTTCTGACGCGCCGAAATCGAAGCCGCGATTGGCTTGAAACGCGCCCGAAGCCCTGCGCACCACGCATCCCACGTGCTGTATTGGGCTGTCTCGCAGAATGAAAGGCATTGCCGTACCTGTTCGTCGTTGTCCTATTCAATCAACTTTAAACTGCCATGCTAGTACACAAAAAAAATAATGAGATACACGTCTCAAAACCTGATTGCTTGCTTCCATTATAGTTCACATCACTCACTCTCCTGTGATCGGGGTGTCTACATGTTTCTTTGCATAATTGTTTTGTGGTGCGTGGTGAGAGAATGACGCGATGCCAGGTGGCAGAAGCGGATTTGAGGAAGGCCTTTGCTGTTGCCGGCTTTCCATGGGCCGTCAAGATACCACATGGGGAGGATGGCAGGTAAGAGGTGGTGCAGGTGAGAGCAGGTGCAGGTGAGAGGTGGTGCAGGTGAGGGGATGGAAGTTGGGAAGTTGGGTGGATGACAGGCAGGTGGGATTTGGTGCAATACGGCAAGGCAAGGTGAGAGTGCAGCATGTGAGGCGAATGATAGGTGAGCGTATGGGAGGTGAGGTCTGGTGCAAGTGGTTTGATGGGACGGGAGATGGGTGAATAGCAGGTGGGTGCATGTGAGATTTGTGATACCTGCTCTTGATCTTTGTTATGGATAATCGATGGAGACCATGTCTACAGAAGCAACACAAATAGACATGGGCACCCTTTGGATCTTGTTTTGGCTGATCTCGCTCCCTCGGTGCCTGTGATTCATTGCCCCCTCTTTACTGTGTGCACGCAGGCCTCGAGGATTCGCTTTTGTCACATTCACTACAAAGAGCGACGCAGCAAAGGTGAAAGCCTGTCCTGACTGTTTAACTCACAAGCTCACACACAGACACACAGCAACCTGCCAACCTGATACTGACACACAGCATCAGACAGACTGGCGGGACAGGTAAAGAGATGCATGAGGCACACATATTTTTGGCTCATGCATCCATGATGCTGTCTGTCTGATGTACAGGTAAGATATCCACGAGCCACACGCATCCAGAGAGTATTCCGCATTCCCAAAGAGATGATGACTTTTGAGTCGGCTCGAAATTCACACTCTGACTGACAGCACATGTCAAGAGATGCATGAGCCTTACAGATTTTTCCCCTTCCCTTCCAGGCCTGAGATAGTGCAACACACTCCCCCCCTCCTCCCACCCCCCCTCCCCGTCCCATCCTCCTT
Organism: Closterium sp. Naga37s-1; assembly: GCA_947471745.1. Classification (NCBI taxonomy): domain Eukaryota; kingdom Viridiplantae; phylum Streptophyta; class Zygnematophyceae; order Desmidiales; family Closteriaceae; genus Closterium; species Closterium sp. Naga37s-1. The sequence goes on along the minus strand of CANJKZ010000383.1, from coordinate 709,517 downwards.
TCTTCAGTCAGACAGAAGACGGGATTTTTAGTCAGTCAACAGTGCACGGGATAGTCAAACCGACCGCCTCCACACATTTTCTCCCTCCTCCGCCCCCTCCTCCTCTCCCTCCCCTCCTCCTTTCTTCTGGCAGGCTATTGAGAAGGTCAGCGGCACGACCATCAACGGCCGAGCCGTTTCGGTGGGATGGGCGGTGGCAAAGAGGGAGCACATGGAGAGTGTGGAGAAGGAGAAAGCCAAGGAGAACAGAGGTCGGTGTGTGTGTGTGTGTGCGTGTGTGTGTGTGTGTATGTGTGTGTATATGTGTGTGTGTGTGTATGTGTGTGTGTGTGTGTATGTGTGTGTGTGTGAATGGCTGGGTAACTGGGTGTGGCTGTGTGTATGTGTTTGCACAAGTGTATGTGTGTGAGGGCCTTCTTCTGTGCGTGTGTGATGACTTGTACCTGCTGTGCATTCAACTGCCCCCCTTGTTGACTTCTTCAACTCTAGTCCATCAGGTGTTTACGTATCAGTTGTTTCCCTCCTTGGTTCAATCATCCCTCTTTCTTGCACTTGCTGCTCTTCCCTTCCCCCTTGTGTTTTTCTGAATGATGGGGTGCCGTCGTGTCGATGCTGTTCGACGATTACGAGATGAGGACAAGACAAGTTTGAACACTTTTTTTTTCTGTGTTTCGGCGTATTTATGATCACTCGTTTCCTCTCTCACTTCTCCAATCAGATGGGTTGTCGATGCTGTTGGACAATGAGGATGAGGAGATGAGGATGCTTTTGAACTCTTTTGTCCTGTAGTTCTTTATAACTATGTTCACCTGTTCCCTCTCTCGTTTCTCGAATCAGATGGGTTGTCGATGATGAGGAGATGAACGAGGGAGTTCTCGTTTAAGGCGCCCCAAAACTCTTCCCTTCCCCCTTGTGTTTTCTTGAATCAGATGGGTTGTCGATGCTGTATGATGATGACGATGAGGATAATTCTGAACATTGTTTTCTGTGCTTCTGCGTGTTTATGTTCACCCGTACCCACCCTCGCTTCTCCAATCAGATGGGTTGTCGATGCTGTTCGATGATGAGGATGATGAGATGACCGAGGGAGGGGAGGAAGAGGAAGAAGAAGATAAGGAAGCGGAGGAAATGGAAGAGGAAGTGGAGGAGGAGGATGACGAGGAAGAGGAGCAGGAAATGGAAGAAGAGGAGGAGGATGAGGAGAGAGAAGCAAGGGTGAAGAGTCTTTTGGATATGGAAGCAGAGGAGGAGGATGAGGAGGATGATGATGAAGATGAAGAGGAGGAAGAGGAGGAAGAAGGGAGTGAGGAGGAAGAGGTTGAGGATGAGAGTGAGGAGGGAGAGGAGGAGGAGGACGAGGAGGGGGAAGAGGAAGAAGAGGACGAGGAGGATGAAACAGATGATGAGGAGGAGGAGGAGGTAGATTGGGAGATGGAGATGGGTGGTGGTGGCAGCAGTGGTGCCGTGCAAGGGAGTGAGAAGGATATGATGCTACGGGTGCTGTCCCGAGTGGTTGAGCAGGGGAAGGGGGAGGAGGGGATGGAGGGCGCAGGGGAGGAAGTGGGGTTGAAAGCAAAAGGTGTGGCTGTGAAAGGTGGGAAGGAAGGGGATGCAGCGAAAAAGGGGAAGGAGGGGAAGGAGGGAAAGGCAGGGAAGGTTGGCGAGGGAAAGAAGACAGGCTCTCGTGATGGCAAGGAAGGGACGGGTGTGGAGGAAGGGGAGGTGACGGAAGGGAAGGATGGGAAGGGCGAGAAGGCAGAGGCGCCGCCAGCGACGGTGTTTGTGAGGAACCTGCCTGTGGATGCCTCAGCTGACCGCATTCGAGCAGCCTTTGAACGGTTCGGCAAGGTGGCTGACTGCAGAGTCGTGCTGCACCCCGTTACCAGGTGAGTGGCTGTGTTGGGTCGTGCTTTGTAAGCCGTGTTGTTACTAGTCACACCTGTCGCACCTGTGCTATGAGGCGTTTGATCTGTTCTGCAAGGTGGTTGACTGTTGCGCGGTGCTGTGCTGCACCCGGTTACCAGGTGAGTTGCTGTGTTTTTGAGACGTCTCAAACAGGTCACCCGGTTACCAGGTGAGTTGCTGTGTTTTTCAGACATCTCAAAGCTCACCCGGTTACCAGGTGAGTTGCTGTGTTTTTGAGACGTCTCAAACAGGTCACCCGGTTACCAGGTGAGTTGCTGTGTTTTTCAGACATCTCAAAGCTCACCCGGTTACCAGGTGAGTTGCTGTGTTTTTGAGACGTCTCAAACAGGTCACCCGGTTACCAGGTGAGTTGCTGTGTTTTTCAGACATCTCAAAGCTCACCCGGTTACCAGGTGAGTTGCTGTGTTTTTTAGACGTCTCAAACAGGTCACCCGGTTACCAGGTGAGTTGCTGTGTTTTTCAGACATCTCAAAGCTCACCCGGTTACCAGGTGAGTTGCTGTGTTTTTGAGACGTCTCAAACAGGTCACCCGGTTACCAGGTGAGTTGCTGTGTTTTTCAGACATCTCAAAGCTCACCCGGTTACCAGGTGGGTTGCTGTGACTGTCCATGGCGCATGCAGGTTACACGATGTGTCCCGGCTATCTGGTGGGTTGCTGTGACTGTACGAGGTGTGTTGCATGCTAAGCCATGTGTCCCGGCCGGTTACCAGGTGCGTTTTCTTATCAACAGCATGAGTGCATTCTTTTATTCTAATAAGTCACACTGCCTTACTCCTCTCGACTCCAATGCACCCCACCACACTACCTGCTGAATCCCCTTAGGCGTCCCGGAGGCTCGGCGTTCGTCCGTTTCGAAACGCCCGAAGCCGCGCAAGCCGCCGTGGCAGGCTCGGCCCGAACCGCCAAGGCCAGGGCCAAGGTTGGGGGAGAGGGAAGGAAGGGAGGGGTGGAGGAGGGGATGGTGGTGGTGGGGGGGCAACAGACCCTTGTGACTCTGGCAGTGCGACGGGAGGAAGTGTCTAAGGTGGTGGAGAAGAGGAAACAAGCTGAGCAGACAGAAGGTGACGGCTGGGCCCGTGGGCCCGTCTTCTCGCGACGGTGGCTCGTAGGCGCGTGGCGACGTCACGATGACTCGCCACCAGTCCATGGCAGGGCCCCTCAGCAGCAAAACAGCGTAGCGAATCTTCGCTGCGTCCGACTCGACATAATTGGCGTCGAAAAAGACGTTCATCGTGAAGACCCACGACTGAACCGTCGGACCCCCACGTTGGCTCGGGTTGAGACAGGGCGGACGCTGCGGCTTGAGTGGCATTGGTGTCGTGACGACATACTCGCCACTTGTCGCCGCAAATTCCACGTGCCGTCGGGACTCGCGGGGCTCCCGTGGGCTCGGTGCGGTCCTCTTTCTCTCCATGCCAGGCATCGAGTGAGTGGCGCCCTCACTGGCTGCGCCTGAGCGCTGTCCCACGCTGTCATTCTGTGTCGGTGTGCCGGAGGAGATGACAATCGGGTCCTCCGAATGTGCAGGTGCATGTGTTGGTGCTGGTGCGTTCACTGTCGATTGTTGGCGAGCGAAGTCGCGTTCCGCCGTGAGTGTGGCGATTTCAAGCGCCGATTCTTCGAGTTGGCGCATGAGCCGATCTAGTTACTCCTGTGTCAGTGTCGCGACATTGAGTTCTGCCATGGCGGGGGTGTCGGGCAAGCTCAGCGAGAGCCTCTGTCGTGGCCGTGCGTGCTTACGAGAGAGCACTACGAGCGGCGGTGCTTGATCGCTGAGAGACGTATACCCCCCCAAAAAAATTGATAGTGGGGAAGCGAAGGTGTGGGTGCGGTCCGAGAGAAGATCGTATGCTCTGATAACCAAGTGTTACGAGTGCAATTGAGTGAGCGAGCGAGGTTTGCACTATCGAGACAAGAATACAATGAGCGAAGGAATGAGCGAAGAATATATAGCGAAACTACGGTGGTAACGGTAACGTGGGAAAATGGGGTGCGCGACGGGCCTGATGCCGAGGTTTGGGGAACTGTCGAGGCGAAGGTCCGGAGCGCGGGTTACCAACCGAACCGTGAGGTTGGGTCGCATCGTGAACAGTGGCGGGAATGGTGTCGAGGCGAATGTCGCGAGTGGTAACGGAATATTGTGGGGTGCTGTCAGTGTTGTACGCGTTGAGCAGGGACGCGAAATAAGGAAAAGGAATTTTCCTTACAATTACAGAGTGCAAACAACGGCGGCACAGAAGAACAGCTTCAATCATATGGCATCATGCTCCACCAATAGCTTACATAACTAAACGGCACCATTGAGTCAAATGACCATCCAGAATTACATCTTTCTAGAACCATCCTTACTATGGCTTTTTTCTTCATCACCTGTTTCCTCAGGCACATGCTCATCCTCCTCCTCATGAGACTCTGTTGTCTCCACTTCACTTGTCCCGGATCCACTACTGTTTTCAGCAGGACTGGTTGTGCTGCGGCTGCCTCCACCCAATATTGTGCTGCCTCGCAGAATTCGTGGGAGCCAGCTGTCAGACGCTGCGCTCTCCAGTGCATCCAGACGCGCCTTAAGCATCTGCAATTCCCGCTCAAGCTCAAGGTCCTTCTGACGAAGAGCCTGGGTGGGGTTAAGACGAATAAAGCAAACACAAACAAAAGGCAATGGAGTAGCAAATGAGCCTCCTCAAGCAATCAAATAATCGGCAAGTAAAAATAAGAAAGACCTTAAGATTCAACACTCACCTCCCTTTCCTGCCGTCTCTTCTCCTCTTTCCTCGAATCAGCTATCGAGCTTCTTGTGTACTCTGCAACAACAACGCCACCAGCCACCTGCAGAAAAGACAATGGAGGAGCACCCACATGAGCCAACTGATCCAATCCACTGTGTGAAACCGACTCACTATATATAAAAGAGCCTGTAACAACAGACCACCGTCACATTTTAAACATTCGTACAAAACGTGCCTTTATTGCTCCAGCATGACATAACCAGTTCAGCCATTTCACAACCCCAGGATCTCATGTCAACCACTGCAGCCTCCACACAACTCAATTTCCCCAGCTCACAGTACAAACCCTTCCAAACCACAGGGAATATCCCCAGGAAAAAGACATCATCAACCCAGTCCCTAGGACTCCACCAAACACCTGACATCCCCAACAACTGCAAACTCCCATGCGAAGGGCATTAGCAGCTAATGGATGACTCCAGCCACCACAAGCAAGCGACTCACCCCAAAGACTACAAACTCGCCCACGAGGTCTGCTGCAGTCCACACTGCTTTGAGGTCTCCCAGAACTCAACCGCGAATTCTCATAGGAAGGACAAGCAGCTACCAGCTGACTCCAACAACAGCCACAAGTGGCCGACTCACCCCAAAGACTACAAGCTCGCCCACGAGGTCTGCTGCAGTCTCCACTGCCTTCTCCTCTATCAGCGGCTTGATGTCCACGTTCGTGCTGTAGCCATACAGTCTGCGCTGCATCCCTACGTTGATCTTATGATAGCTCTGCACAATGAAACGAGGAGATGTGAATATGCAACTATTGAAACACAAGCTGGGAGCAAGTGCAGAATCCGATCAACACAGGGAAGCATTGCTCGGCGAAGGAAGTTGTCAGGAATCAAAGAGCCACCATTTCAACCTTATGCGTAACCTCGAAATCAGCTTAAAGTCAAGGAAGGAATGCGCCAAACTGGAACAAATACCGACCTGAGCGAAGTTGATGATGGTTCCCCGGAATTTGGGATGGCTCTTGGCTCTTCGCTTGATCGCATTAGCTAGAGGCTTGCTCATAGTTTTGACCGCCAATGCGCCGAGCTTGAGGATTGGGAAAACCATCTTGATCGATCTCTAGGAGGGTTCCCCAGCAATAGGTTATCAGCCAGCAATTGCTGACGATACTTCAGTCGAAGAGATAGGAAACTAATACTACCACTGTTCTGCCAGGAAACTGCTTAGACTAGGGTTGCTGGTGAAAGGACCCACAGTTCCCATGAAACTAACGACAACGGCTCGTAGACTGAAGAAGGCGAATGCGCTAAGATTAAACGTCAGGTGAGAAGCAGGTTCCGTGATCGCCTCTCACGTCGCCTCATAGTGGCTCTGCTCGACAACGACCCAGAACGTAATAACTCTGCTACCTCTAACAGCGGATGCCCTTGACACTAGCCCACAGGCGATACACCAGATCTATCGTTGGAGACACGCTTCTTCGTCTCAAGAGCTCCCAGGTAGCAGAAGTAGAGTAACGCGCTTCGATACCCCTTGTATCCTGCCTAGAATCAAGAGTCGCCTTGTTGTGAAAGCTGTTCAACCTGTGTCTGATTGCTTCAAGCTACTTGGCCACTATGCAGCTGACGGGCGAAGTTGCTGAAACTTATCAGCCATCAGCTATGGTTTCCATCTATATATCCGCAAATCTGAGTTTTCCCCAGAGTGTTCATCCACTGATCGTTCTGTGCGCTTCAGAAGCCTTCTGCCCAGTGGATGGTAGATCCTTACTCCCATCGTTTTGAAATGCCACTCACCGTGCAAAACCGTGGTGTACATGAATGGTAAACTTCTCTGAATGCGCGCACGCAACCGCCACGGACTCATAGGCAGCCAACCATTCCCATGTGACATCATTCTAGGCTCGTTTGGCTGGGCCTCTTGTGCGCCTCCCGTTGTCCAATTAGATGATTCCCCGAACTACAGGTTCGGCTGAAGCAAGTTCAGCCGTGCCAAAAGGCTTCGGGCAACTGTGAAACTGACAGAAGGTCAGAGCAGATTACCAAGCCTGGTTACCAAAAGCTAGGCTCACAAACCAGCTTGGGGGGCAATTGCAGATGCTTCAGGATATGCTTCTGGAGACACGCAACAACCGAACCAGAGCCAGGTTCAGCATGAATCTACCGCCTAAACGCAGACTCGTTTTCTAGTATTAGTCGGAAGTGGCTACAACTCCACACAACTTTGTTTTGAAGCAAAAACTGCACTTCAGATTGTTTGGTGCACTCCAGATGCAATTTCAAGGGTGATGGTCCATCACATTCTCGTCACGCCTCCTTCACATTCTGTTCGGTTTCTAAAAAAATCAGCTCACACGCCCGCCGTCGCCGCCATTGTTTTGCAAAACGCGTCGCGGCCATGGGATCCGATAAATCGCAGCCGGCGCTTCAGGTGCGTATCTCCTTACCTTTTATTGTGGAATCATTTTGTCCGTTGCACGGTTCCCGCTTGTTGCGACTTATCGCATTTGACCTACCCTCTTTCCTCACCCCACCCACTACGACGTAACGGATCGGTTTAGCGCCTCAATACCCCTCGTAACCACTGACAATATCTCACCTGCTCCCCTCGCCGCACCTGTTTTCTTTCGCACCACGCACTACCCTCGGCCCACCCGGCGCTCCCATGCATCAGGTAACGGATTCGTTGTACGAATAATGCTCGGCCGAGGAATTTCACGCCTCAACATTTCACCTGCAATGTTTCACTGCCCTTTTCGCCCTTTACCCCAACCACTGCCCATTTCCCACCCGCCCGGCCCGCCCCTCCCGCTGCCATCATCATCCTGCAGCAGGTGACGGACCAGTTCAGTGCGGAAGATGCTCGCAGGGGAGATGACACGCCGCAACACTGCACCTGTCGATTTTTCCCTACCCATTCCCCTTCCCATACCCCCTGGTCGCCCCACCCACGGCCATGCATCAGGTGACGGACCGGTTCGTGCGGAAGCTGCTGTCAGAGGAAACCGCACGCCCCAATGCCCATTCCCCCTCATTCGCCCTCGCCCCACCTCAGGTGACGGACCGTTTCGTGCGGAAGATGCTTGCAGAGGAAGCGAGCGAGAAGGAGCGGAAACGAGCGGGAAAGAAGGGGAAGGGTAGGGGGGGGCGCGGGGAACATGGCAGAAATCAAGCGGGAAGAGGAATGACAGATGGAGGCAGCGTCTCGTCTGCACTGCTGCATGCTCCTCCGCCTCTTCCTCCCAGCCTGAATCCCCTGTTCTTCGGCTCTGCTGTGGCTGCTTCTGTGGTAGCCGATTCGGCCGTTGCTGCTGATTCTGGTGGTGTTCTGCCTCCGGGGTGGGGTTTGCAGCAGAGGCAGAGGCGGCGTACAGAGTGCAGCGGAGAAAGGAAGAGCTGGCGGACTTGGAGAAGACTTTGGAGCAAGTGGTAAGCGGTGTGGGATGTGTGGGAGATGTGTGAACTAAGGTGAAACTGTACAGGAGCGCTGTGAGGCAGAGGTGGCGTACAGAGTGCAGCGGAGAAAGGAAGAGCTGGCGGACTTGGAGAAGACTCATGAGTGATGTGGGTGGTGTGGGAGTTGTGTGAACCACACTGTAGGACTGCTGCGATCTGGGTGATCTGACATCCTGTGCTGTCCTCACATGTCTGTTGTGACCTTCTGCGTTGCTCCCTGCCCTTCCCTTACATGTCGTTGTTGTTGTTGTTTTTTTTGTTGGTTCCTCCGTTCCCGCATCGCCACTTTACCAGAAGTCTCTACGGGCCGACATTGCTCGTGAGCGGCAGGAGGAGGCTGCCCGTGCCACCAACATGGCGCAAGCACTGCAGGCACAGCAGTTCAGGTGAACAGCAATTTAAGTTTTATGGAAATTTGGTCAGACGTATTTGAGGCTCTGATGCTCGTGGCTGAAAACAGGCAAGGACTTCCAGCCTTCCCTCGCACTTCAGCTACTGAAGTTCAATCCGCAATCCCACTTCCACCTTTTCAAAGCAGACCGCCGTCTCGGGAAGTGCCCTGCCAGGCTGAGAGGGAGGAATGCCTAAGATGCTACACTCAAAACATGAAGGTGTGATGACAAAATTTGTTGTTCTGTACAAATATCTAACCAAGTTTCACGAGCCTGTTTTTTCGGTCGGTCAAGATCTGGCATTTGGATTGAACCTCTCTGCTCGAGTTGACTGTGTATTTGCCTGTGTTTCCAGGATCCGCTTTCTTGTTCAAGTGTTGTGAACAAGTTCGTCGAGTGTTCACGGCAAGCTCAACAGGTACATCAAGTTGAATCAACGTGTTCGTTTTCTCCTCTGATGATTTGCCTGCTTTCACTTTCCAGTCCTCATGTTGTTACTAACCAGTATCCGTCTGTTGGCGTGTATTTTCGTGTTATAATATGCAGGCATTCTTGGCTTCTGAAGGGAGAGAATAGAAGTTGTTACGGTACTGTATGGAACAAACACATGGAGTTACTCAATAAGCTCCTCAAGGGTCGCCTATATACACTTTTCATTATGCTTCCGCTCGTCTAGTTTGCTGCGCCTCGCTGTATCGAGTTCTGTACCGAGCTTGGGCTGAAAGAACCAGTGGGCTTTCAATTTGTGGTGGTGGGCGACGCAGTACTATTGGCTGAGCTTGTGGCGGGACTTGATGACACGTGTGATCGTAAGCTAGCAGCTACCACCGCAGATGCCGGTGCAGGTTCACAAGCCTCAGATCGACGCTTTAGGATTTGACACATAGGCATTAATTTGTTTTCGCAAATTCTCCCCTCAGCCCGAACGTGCGGTTGGGTATTCAGCGAATATGCGGGCCATGCGCGGCGCGGCGTGGTGCATTTCCGTCCATAGGCCATAGGGGACGAGCCAAGAGTCAGGTGTCACGACTCACGAACAACTCAGCAATTCGGGGGAACTGAGTACTGGACTGGACAGACGCAATGTGACGAGGAGGGGCAGGAATACGAGCCACAGCCGCAGCTAGTTCTTGGGGGTCTCCCAGGAGTCACCACCGCCACACCGTTCCCAGAAGCATTCATGAAACAAATTGGATAAAGAAGCGTTGCTATCAGCTGCCACACAAACCACAACCGCGACCCCTGCATTTTTGTCTCAAATCGCTCTACAGGCATCACTGCTGGTTGTTGAAAAGGTCATAACTCAACTTCTGCTAGTCTAATTTGTCGAATTATCTTTCGAAGTCTTAGCACAGCCTCGGGTGAATTCGGACTTCACCGCTATCATGGCGCCCTCGATTGCCCTACACCACGGCCTTCGCCTGTGCTCGAAATCGACACCCACCAGAAGGCTCTCCTCCGCGCCGTGCCCCGCAACTCTCCGCGTTCGCGCTAACCTCCCCCCACGCGATGTCCGCGCAAGCGCGTCCCCGCGCGTCGTCTCGAACGCACTCACGGCGCTTGAAGCACCCGTCAGCGCTTCGCCTGCAGCCGGAACTGCGGCGGCGATTAACTCCGTGGTGCAGAAGATGGAAACGATGGGGTTGACGGATACGAGCCTCGTCTCAACCAATGAGCACAGAGCGTGGGTGGCATCTGCCTGCGTGGCCCTCGGCGCACTGTTCGCTCGCGGCGTGGTCACCACAGTGGACGATGCGAGTGTTACAGCCGTGCTGGGTGCAGTTGCGTCGGCCGCTGGGTCGTATTTACTTGCTGATTTTGGAACGGGCGTGTATCATTTTGGAGTGGATAACTACGGGGACAGTTCGACGCCGATTTTCGGGCCTCAAATCGACGCGTTTCAGGGCCATCACAAGCGGCCGTGGACGATCACCAAGCGACAGTTTGCGAACAATCTGCACGCGCTCGCGAAGCCGATTCTTTACTCCACGCTGCCATTCATTTTCGTGCTCCCGCATTCGGCCGAGCAAGATATATTCTTTAGTGTCTTCCTCGCCTCCGTTATGTTCAGCCAGCTTTTCCACGCCTGGTCCCACACGCCCCGCGTCCTCCTCCCTCCATTCGTCCCCATTCTCCAAGACGCCGGCCTCTTAGTTTCCAGAAAAATGCACGGCGCGCACCACCGACCTCCTTATAACGCCAATTACTGCATCGTCAGTGGAGCGTGCAACCCCCTTCTCGATTCTATTGGTTTCTTCTCCGGCCTGGAAAAGTTCATCTTTCAAACGACCGGGGTTCCTTCCAGGTCTTGGAGTGAGACTGCACCTGAATGGCTGGAAGAGGGTGGGTACTACGAGGATGGGTCAGATGAGCAGTGAGCTTGTTCATCCCCGTACTTCCTTCAGATTTCCTTATTTGTAATTAATTATTTGAATAAAATCTAATATATTGTTCCAGATTTAATGGACTTCTATTCCAAGCAATGCATCCAAGCAATGCAGTCCCATCAATATTGGTCGCGAGCGGATGACATCACATACATGCTAGGACGCCCTTCACTAGCTAAGTTTCGCATTAGAAATGGAGCGGACTTCTGTTTGTGAAACAGAGCAGGTGTTTGGGAATTATGCTGTTGGGGTTGTTGACGAAACGGACGAAACTGGTAGTCTGTGTTTGAGACATGGCGTGACTGTACCTTGCTAGGCTAACGACTTAAGGGCGGGTAACCACACACGTCGTTGTTGATTTCAGTTCACATTGAATCCAAATGCGCGAACCTCAGTTCTCGGGCCTAGCTTGCATAACCTTCGCATTTCGCCAACCATTTCGTCGTTCGAATCAGTGCGGACACCAGATGAACCAGCATTTCACCTACGTGGAGCCTCCATGTACCAGCGGTTTACACCAGTTTCCCTCGCTCCACGTGTCTCCTCTCACAGCCAGGATCAAACAATCTGCGAGACCCCCCTGTGCCATGATGGACGGGCACCGGAGAACTCCAATGTCCTAGTCAGCATTCCCGCCAAGTAGTAGAGCATCCCCCTTCCTAGAAACTTGAACATCGATTCGTCAGATCCCGACAGCTCAGCACCTCAAATAATCCACCAATCATTCTCCTATCTTGCATTCCCTCCCCACTTCCAATTCTGACCTCTGCATCTGCACATCACCAATTTCCCAGCCCAGTGTCAGCCACCACCAGAGCAACAAAAAAATTCAGACCTTGGAATTGCACGCATCACTTGTGTAAATGCTTACCGACCGTTTCTTTTCTCTCTAACAATTCCATTTGGTCAGGGCCCTTGTCTTGCGCCTTTTCTCTGTGATATTCAACTCTGTACGAGCCCGTCGTAAGAACCCATTTGCCTGGTCATTGTCTTGCCATGGCGTCCCTCACTGCCCATGCCGCTGCTTCCGTTGCCTCATACGCCTCGGCGTCGCGCACGGCTGCCACGTCAGCAGCCGCACAGCAGACTACCATGTCCTGCTCACTCCGCACCCTCCCCTTCTCCATGTCCACGTCATCAGCCGCCTCCAGCTCAGCCACCCCATTCTTCCAGGGCGCTCGCCTCCCCTCCCTGAAAGTCACCACACGCGCCGCCGCATCTCCCGCCGCAAAATCAGGCGCCGTGCAGGTCCGCGCGGGGGAGATCATCGAGGTGGAGCTGGAGCGGCCGTACGGCCTTAAATTCTACCGCGGGGAGGACGGCGCGATCTACATCGACGCGCTGTACCCCGGGCAATCCGGGATTCTGAGCAAGCAGATCCAGGAGGGCGACAAGGTGCTAGCGACGAGCGCCGTGTTCGGCGGAGAGATGTGGCCCGCTGCGGAGTACAGCCGCGTCATGTACACCGTCAGGCAGCGCGTCGGCACGCTCCTGGTCCGCCTCGAGAAAATGGGAGGTGAGCTATGGATCCTTTTTGTCGTTTTCAAGCCGGTTGTTTGGAGGCATGAATTGGCCGTTGAGCTTAGCGATTCAGACATACGGTGTGGCTATCCTTACAACTGGATTACTGTGTACAGCTACGATAAATCATATCAGATGGTAGTCATAGCCTAACATTCATCCAATTTGATTTGTTCTCTTATCGCAGGGCAAAAGATTGGTCCGTGGAAGAAGGACAAGTACCTGGAGGAGCGGGCCGCCGGCAACTACGGCGACGCCATCCGCGAGAAGCAGATGGAGAATGCGGCGCTCCGGCAAGAGCAGGCCGAAGAGCGCGCCGCTGCTCTCGACAAAGGTCTCCAGCTCTACAAGTAAGCCTTAGATAGCAATGCATGATCCTCCTTATGTTTCGGATTCCATCCTGGGCATGTTGACATGAACCACTTCCTTCTGCACCAACCCCAGTCGGCATCTTCGACAAACCTGGGTTGAGAAAATTAGCTGGGCTCAATCGTGTCTCGAAATCTTGTGTTTGGTTATGCCACGTGGCAGGGCGGGCAAGTACGAGGAGGCGATGCAGAAGTTTCAGACGATTATCGGGCTGGTGCCGTCGTACCGGGAGGAGGCTGTGGCATTCTACAACATCGCCTGCTGCTGCTCCAAGCTCAAAAAGGTGAGGCTCCTGGGGTTAGGCTCCTTGGGAGGTATTTCCTCCTCCGTGCTATTGCTCAGAGCTTGGGTGAGGGTCCTTGGGTGTTTTTTTGGTTACTTGTGTCCGTGATGCGTTGTTTCTCAAACTGGTAGTATCACGTCGTCGCGGTTAGAAATGTTAACGAGCAAAAACGATGCCATGCCGATGCAGCCGCGACTAACTCGTAAAGTGGGAAAAGTATGTGCTGTGCTTTCGTAGCAAAGGTTTTGATTGAAGAACCTTTGCCTGCGCGAAGTTATTGCACAGCAATGGAGGTGCATTGCAGGTTGCTACAGATGTGCTCTTCTGACTATTGAACTGCGTTATCAATAACCGGAATCACTGGTACATCAAGCTGACAACAGTGCGATGGAATCAGCGACTCACATTGAACTTCTGACGTCTCCCTATACACTCGACCACTTAGATCCCTACTACCCCGCTCTTCTCGGCTCATCCTTTCGCCTTGGTGTCATCTATTCCCCTTCGCTGGCTGCAGGTTGAGGGCGGCCTGCAGGCTCTAGAGGCGGCCATGGAGGCAGGCTTCGATGACTACAAGGTGAGACGCCAAGAGAAGATATTGGCAAGAGTGTGAGGTCATGTACGAGAGAGAAAAAATAAGATTGATGGGTGTACGGCCTGGGATTTTCAAGCTCTTGTTCGAGTGGAAGCAGTTGAGCTTCTGAAGGAACTATGACACTGATTTTCAAGCTCTTGTTAAAGGAAGCTGCCAAACTGCATGCTGCAGTGTGGCTGCTTGGGCGTGGAACCATAATTGTTTTTGCACTGCTGTTCGATCTGAGCCTTATATCTCATTTTCCTACCTTTTTCCTACCTTTTGTTTCCACGTTAATTGCAGAAAATCCGTCAAGACCCTGACCTGTCCTTCGTAAGAGACGATGATGAGTTCGATGAGCTCATGGACAGGTATGATGAGCCAATCATCAACGAGAATGCCATCAAGGCACTGACCAGTGTGTTTGGATTCTTTGGCAAGAAATAGAGGCTATATTCTGTATGATAAAATAGGATTGCTTGTGTTTTATGCTCCTAGTTCAACAATAAAGAACATTTTTGTGCTGTCAACAGCATGATACTGAAGTTGGTTGATTGTTCGGTACTGTTGAGAAGCTTCATTTTTTAAGTAATCTATGCTAGGAACCTGGTTCCTCTCTGGTCAGAGAGTGCACAGTACCACCACCCAACCCTCACTGCATCCGCGTAACAATTCACAATCAGCTGTATGCACAAGTACCTGCTGCAATTTTCAGTGGAATAAGCACAAGAGCCAGCACCAGCATGCATATCCACATGGCTGCCTCATGTTGCTGTCAGAAGAAAAGTACCTAATCCAAAATCCAAAAAGACTAATCACCCAGAATCAGATGATTGTGAATGTCAGCATAGCACCCAAAATCAACCTAGGATATAATAGATGTACCGTAAAAAAAAAAAAGCCAGGCCCCACAACTATGCTACCGAAAGTGACTGATGTGCAGTGATTGGAGAACTCTAATGCACTTCAACAATGATTAAGGCTCTTGTAACATTTTCCGGGTATCCTTGAAATTGCAACGCACCCTTGCACAGAACATGGATCACCTCAGATCAGTGGCATTCGCGCACGCCGCTAAGCTGGTCTCAGCCTAGTTAGCTGAGCTCAGGGCCAGATCACCCCAAACCACGTCAGACCAGGCAAGACCAGCCATCCCCTTCTTATGCGCGTAGTTCCTTCGGGCCCTTTCGCTTACTTGTGCTGCTTTTAGTCTCAGCGCTCGTCGCATCTGTACTTGATACCCAATCCACGTAGAACCAGCTATCAGAATGTATCCGTCAGGATCGGCCGGGACGTTAGCGGTTGCTGTCACGACTGCCGGCGCCGCAGCGGCAGCCGTGATCGCGTGCCGTCTACTCTTCTCCCCCGCACCAGCAGCAGCTGCAGAAGCAGAAGTAATTACATCAAATGCCCACACAGATTCCGGCACTGAGAATGTGGTATCTAGAATACCGGATTCGTCAGATACCTCTTTAAATGCCGCCTTGAAGTGGCTGGCATCCGCGGCGCGCGGGATTAAAGACCATGCGGAGCGGCTCGTCGGACGCGTTAAAGCCGAAGCTGATGCTTCCGATTCGGGATATTTAGATTCTATAGTATCTTATTTACCCCAAGGGTACAGCCTAGCCGGAAAAGCAGCCACCGCTGCCGCGATTGCCGCTGCAGCGGCGGTTGCGGTGGGCGGGACGGCGCTCGCGATCCGGGCCGCGGTAGGCGCGTCGCGAAGGAAACGGCGGCGCCGCGTGATCGGAATCATCCCCGCGCGATTCGCGTCGTCGCGGTTCGTGGGGAAGCCGCTAGCGCTGATTGCGGGGCGACCCATGATCCAGGTAGAGGGATATCAAGGGAGGGGGGAAGGGGGAGCGGGGGGAGCGGGGGGAGCGGGGGGAGCGGGGGGAGCGGGGAGAACGTGGGAGAGGAGGAGAGGGGGAGAGGGGGGAGGGGGGTGAGGGGAAGAGGGGCAGAAAGGGTAAGGGGGAGGGGAAAGAATGGGAGATGGGGAGGGGGGAAGAGCGGAGAGGGGTGGGTCCTCCCATTACCACCAACCACTTCTCTCCCTGCGTAGTTTCACTCTACTTAAACCCTCACCCCTTTCCCTCCCCTTACCCTTCAGCCCCCATTGCCCCCCTCATCTATCATCACTCATACTCTCCCTACTGTCCTCATATTTCCCTCCCTTTCTCCTCTCTTCCACCCTGCCCGCTTCACCCTCCCCTTTTTAACAGAGTCCCGCTTCTCGTCTCACCCTTCCCTCATCCCCCCTCCTCTTTCCCTCTTCCCCGTCCTCCTGCCCACAGCACACGTGGGAACGTGCAAAGCTCGCTCAAACTCTCGATCGAGTGGGTACGTGGGAGAGGAGGGAGGAGAGAGGGAGGGAGGGAGAGAGGGATGTAGGGGATAGGAAAGGAGGGAGGGGAGGGGAAACGAAGGGAGAGAAGTAAGGAAGAGGGAAAAGAGGGGGATGGCGAAACGGAGGGGAGGGTGAAGTAAGGAAGATGGAAAGGAGGGGAATGGAGAAAGGGAGGGGAGGAAAAGGGAGGGGAGGAAAAGGGAGGGGAGGAAAAGGGAGGGGAGGAAAAGGGAGGGGAGGAAAATGGAGGGGAGGAAAATGGAGGGGAGGAAAATGGAGGGGAGGAAAATGGAGGGGAGGAAAATGGAGGGGAGGAAAATGGAGGGGAGGAAAATGGAGGGGAGGAAAATGGAGGGGAGGAAAATGGAG
Organism: Closterium sp. Naga37s-1; assembly: GCA_947471745.1. NCBI lineage: Eukaryota > Viridiplantae > Streptophyta > Zygnematophyceae > Desmidiales > Closteriaceae > Closterium > Closterium sp. Naga37s-1. The sequence continues at coordinate 693,158 of CANJKZ010000383.1, read as the reverse complement.
GGGAGGAAAATGGAGGGGAGGAAAATGGAGGGGAGGAAAATGGAGGGGAGGAAAATGGAGGGGAGGAAAATGGAGGGGAGGAAAATGGAGGGGAGGAAAATGGAGGGGAGGAAAATGGAGGGGAGGAAAATGGAGGGGAGGAAAAGGGAGGGGAGGAAAATGGAGGGGAGGAAAATGGAGGGGAGGAAAATGGAGGGGAGGAAAATGGAGGGGAGGAAAATGGAGGGGAGGAAAATGGAGGGGAGGAAAATGGAGGGGAGGAAAATGGAGGGGAGGAAAATGGAGGGGAGGAAAATGGAGGGGAGGAAAATGGAGGGGAGGAAAATGGAGGGAACGAAGGCATGGCCGATGGCAATGAGGGGCGCTTAGCTGGTGCCACCCCTTCTCTTCTCTTCTCGGTCCCTCTTTCTTCCTTTCCCTTCCTCCTGCGTGCCCGTATGCCTGCGTGCCCGTATGCCTGCGTGCCCCTATGCCTGCGTGCCCCTATGCCTGCGTGCCCGTATGCCATGGCTCCCTGCACTGCATGCCTGCACTCGTTTTCCTGCTCCTCGCCTCACTCCTTCCCTCCCCTCACCTCACTCCCCCTGCCCCTCCCCTCAACCCTCCTCTCCCCTCAACCCTCCTCTCCCCTCAACCCTCCTCTCCCCTCTTATTGCAGTGGTCGCAACGGACGATGAGAGGATTGCTAGCTGCTGCCAGGGGTTCGGTGCTGAGAATTCTCAAAACTCCCTTCCAATCCCATACCCGCCCTTTCTTCCGCCTCTCCCTCCCTCTCCCTCCCTCTCCCTCTCCCTCCCTCCCTCTCCCTCCCTCTCCCTCCCTCTCCCCCTCTCCCCTCCCTTTGCAGTGGTCGCAACGGACGATAAGAGGATTGCTAGCTGCTGCCAGGGATTCGGTGCTGACGTCATCATGACGTCAGCAGCTTGTGGAAACGGTAAGGCTGAGCATGGCAGCATGGGGGCATGGGTGTTTTAGCCGGGTGCACCTGCATGCCAATGGACGTATCATGAAAGTGTTAAGGCATCACATGCTTATGGTAATCTAGTCAAGGCGTCAAGGATAGTAACGTCTCAAAACATGCTTATGGTAATCACACAAATGCAACAACGTTCAAACGCCCTAACATTGCGGCCCTCACTCTTCCGAACCAACTCGGCAGGTTCGGAGCGGTGTGCCGAGGCAGTGGAGAAGCTCAAGGGGCAGTGGGACGTGGTGGTGAACATTCAGGGTGACGAGCCGCTTATCGACCCAGCTACCATCGACGCTGTTGTCATTGCGCTACAGGTACTTGCACTGTAGTGGGGCAGGGCCGTTATTGTGCTTCAGTGGGCCATTGGGGTAATCAGGCAGTGGGGCAGTGGGGTCTGTCAAGGGGCAGTGGGACGTGGTGGTGAACAGTTAGGGGGACGCGCCTCTCATCGACCCGGCCACAATTGATGCAGTCGTCATTGCATTACAGGTGACAGTGTTGTGAACCCAGTTGTTGTGCTGGAAGGTCAGGGGGTAGTGGGAAGGTCAAGGGGCAAGGCAGTCGAACGTGGTGGTGAACATTCAGGGCGACGAGCCTCTCATCGACCCGGCCACCATTGATGCAGTGGTCATTGCAATACAGGTGATTATGCTATGAAGCTGGCTGCTGTGCTGGAAGCTCAAGGGGCAATGGGGAGAGCCAAAGGACCACAGGGAAGGTGAAGGTGCCAGTGGGGCGTGGTGGTCAACATTCAGGGGGGGCACGCCTCTCATGGACCCTTCCACAATTGATGCAGTCGTTATTGCACTACAGGTAACTGCTCTGTAGCTGCTACAGTGAAGCAATGGGATGCCGGGGCAGTGGGGAGGCTCAAGGGGCAGTGGGGCGTGGTGGTGAACATTCAGGGTGGGCGCGCCTCTCATTGACCCGGCTACTACAAACGCGGTTGTCATTGCGTTGCAGGTAACAGTGTTGTGAACCCAGTTGTTGTGCCGGAAGGTCAGGGGGTGGTGAGAAGGTCAAGGGGCAGGGCAGTGGAACGTGGCGGTGGACATTCAGGGGGCGCGCCTCTCACTCACCCGGCTACTACAAACGCGGTTGTCATTGCGTTGCAGGTAACGCAACTCTCAACATACAGCTCTCCAATTTTCCAATCCTATTGGCCCAGCCTTTGCACCCATTACCTTCCATAGGCAATGGGGGTATGATACATGTCTTCTCGATCATAATCCCACCCAGCCATGTTCTTTTGATTACTTCATAAGAAGCACCTGAGGCGGTGGCAGCAACAGCAGTGGCAGATATGAGAGCACCCAAACCACCATCACTCCAAACGTGTGTTCCCCCATTCATTCACCAAACCATGTTTGTACTCACAATTGACTTCACAGGAAGCACCTGAGGCAGTAGCAGCGACGGCAGTGGCAGACATAAAAGCATCGGCAGCACCAGACCCGAACCGAGTCAAGTGTGTGGTGGACAGCAGAGGCTTTGCTCTCTACTTCTCACGGGCGCTCATTCCCCACAACAGGTCAGTGGTCATAAAAGTGTCGTCTACTGTGAAAGACCTTTTTGTTTCTCAGCAATGCTGATGCATTCCCCACCAGTCTCACATCCGCTCACAGCTCCATCCATTGTCAGAGTAATCAAGTTTCCGCCTACATTCCCTGTGTACCCTGTGGTCATGCGTCTCTTTCACTATAATCTGGTCCTAAAATCCAATCTCAGAGACGGAGTGCCTCGTTCCGGCTTTCCCTACATGCTGCACCTGGGCCTGCAGGTACTTACCCTCCTCTCTCGCATCCCTCACTCCCTCCTCTTTCTAACCCCCGCCCCTCCCCCCCCTCTCCCCTCTCTCCATACCCCCCCTCTTCCCCACTTGCTCTACTCCATCTCTCTACCCCCTCCCTATGCGCACGTAAACTCTCTGCCTCTACCACCCTCAAGTCCCCATCACCACCACACCACCCCAAGCATGCATGCACGCATTTGATGCTACAGCCGTCCTAGCACAGCACGGTACAGACCGCGTGAGCCAGTGAGACTCGGGTATTGCAAGAACCCTTCATCCCCGTCTTTGGGGATGCGCGGTATTGCACCCCCACCACTCCGAACCGCCACATCATCTATCTCCTTTGATGCATGCAGGCATATGACGCAGCCTTCCTAGCACAGTACAGGGCGAGTGAGCCGGGGAGATTGGAGGAGGAGGAGCAGCTGGAGCAGCTGCGAATACTGGAGCAGGGATGCAAGGTTAAGGTGGGTTGTCATGAGTTGACGGTGGGTCGTGGGTTGTCATGAGTTGACGGTGGGTCATGGGTTGTGAGTTAAAGATGTATTCCGATGCAGCTGTGAGCTAAAGCAGCTCAGGATACTGGAGCAGGGATGCAAGGTCAAGGCAGGTGGCGTCTGGTGGGTTTATTGTGGGTTGATGATGTAGTGGATTAGAATGCAAGGTCAAGGCAGCTGGAGCATTAGAATGCAGGTGTGAAGGTGGCAGAATAGGCAATGCAGTGGATGTGCCTTGATGTGCCTAACCGTAAGCACCTATTGTCCATCCCTTTCCTCGCTTCTCCTGTGCTTGCATGCCCATGCGTGCCCGTGTGCTTGCGCAGGTGGTGAAGGAGGCACATTCATCCCATAGGGCGGACATGCCTTGATGTGCCTAAGCACCCAATGTCCATCCCTTGAGTTTCCTGTGCTTGCATGCCCCTACATGCCCCTGTGCCTGCGCAGGTGGTGAAGGGACACATTCAGCTCACACGGTGGACGTGCCTGCTGATGCAGATTGTAAATTCCTACTTGCTGCCTGCACGCCTCTGCGTGCCTCTGTGCCCATGTGCCCCTGTGCCGTGCCTATCTGTCTCAACATTCTGCTGTGCGTGTGCGTGTGCAGGTGGTGAAGGCGGCGCATTCAGCGCACGGGGTGGACGTGCCTGCTGACTTACCTCAGCTCAGCACCATTGTCCATCCCTAAAGCTCACTTGTCCTGTGCTGGCACGTCTGTGCGTGTGCGTGTGCATGTGCAGGTGGTGAAGGTGGCGCATTCAGCGCATGGGGTGGACGTGCCTGCTGACGTCAAGAGGATCGAAGACCTGCTGCTGAGAGGAGGGCGATGAGAGGAGGGAGCGACAATGAGAGGAGGGCGATGAGAGGAGGGAGTGACAATGAGAGGAGGGCAATGAGAGGAGGGCAATGAGAGGAGGGCGATGAGAGGAGGGCGATGATGCACACAGTGATCACCCTTTCTCCCTGATGATTTGCTTAGTTTCTGGAAATTAGCTGGCCTTGCCTTAACATAAACTTTTAGTTTCCCACAAAAGCAAATTTTAAAATGAGCTGTCGAGTTGGCCCTGGTTTGCCGCTAATTCAAGCATATTTGCTATTTTGGACTAGGCTCGCTGTTGGCTCAATTGCAAGCATTAGTGAGGCCGAACTCACTCATGCATGAACGGTATCATCATAAATCAAGTTTCATCACTACTTGGGGCGAAAAACATTTTAAAGACCAAACACGATGGTCGACCATATGGGCGGTTCTGGTATGGCCATAGCTTGGCTATCTGGTTCGTGGCTCGGCTATGAGGTCAGTAGCTCGGCTATTGGGTTTACGGCTAGCAGTGCAGTGCTTACATGCAGAGGCAGGGATCCAACCCAGAAGGAGGCAAAGGCATCTTACCAGAGTGTAGGTGTGGTCAGCGCAGTGCTCCTCGCAGCGCAGTGCAGAGGCTCCTCCCTCCCGTCTCCCTTTCCCTCCCTTCATCTGTGAATTTGGGACGATGGGAATTTGTGGATTTGGCGATTTGCATGCACTCCCTTCAACCTGGGGCTAAGTACTGGGTCTGGGAGAAGGCACCTATAGGGAGGGGACGCAAGAAATGAGCCTATAATGAGGACCGAGACCATAGCAAGTGATAGCATGTCAAAATACACAGTGCAGGAAACAGACTCACACACAGAAGGAGAAAAGTCAGTCATGGAAATGGAAAGCAAAAAGGACATGAAGACAAGCGAAGGTAGAACAAAAGGAACAAGTGGAGCAAGGGGGAGGGCCAGAATCTTGAGCGACATGGATAACCTTGCTCAAGCAGGGCGACATGAAAAGAAGTGACGAGCAGCAAGCAGGGAGATTTACGTTACCCTTGCATGTAGTCCCTCTTCTCGCCTCGTCTCCGTCAATGCTGTCGTTGCACTGACAGTCATTCCAAGATGTCAAGCCACTGCTGTAAGAGGAGCAGAAGAGAGGACGGCAGCAGAAGAGAGGAGGGGGGCAGACGAGAGGAGGGCAGCAGAAGAGAGGAGGACAGCAGAAGAGAGAAGGGCAGCAGACGAGAGGAGGGCAGCAGAAGAGAGGAGGGCAGCAGAACATGAGAGGATTAAAGAAGTTTATTCAATTTAATGGACGCAGAAGAATGTGCGATAGGAGAGACGATTGATCACAGAATTGAGGGGGAGAAGGACGAACGGACAAGGATGGAAGAATGACAAATGGGCAAGGGTGGAAGAAGGACGAACGGACAAGGGTGGAAGCAAAGCGATAGAGTTGAGGATAGGGTTGCAGGAAGTCAGTCCACGGACGGAAGGCAGCAGAGGAACGGGAATTGCAAGCGCCAAACCAACAAGGCAGGGAAAACTGGAGATAGTAGTAAAGTGAAAATCATGTGGAAGGATGGAGTGGAAACAGAGAGGCGATGGTAGCACACAGCACTAGAGCGCCGAGCTAGCAGGCAAATACGGAAGGGACGCAGCATGATTATGAATGCATTCTACTCTAACCCCCTATGACTCTAGTATGAGCTCAAGCCGCCCCAGTGCCATGCGCTACCATTGCCAAACGCCGCTCATCTCTCACTCAACTTTTGATCGCTCCCATTCGAAAATGGGCTCATTTGTTTCGAGCGCACGGTGACGGAAGAATGCGGTACAAAAGTGGGCAATGATAAAACACGAAGCAGAAGCGGTAAGGATGGCAAGGGCGAGGGGAGAGGGAACTTAGCCGTATGGGGGTGCTTGCAGGACAGTGGCGTCAGGCTTCCAGGAGGCTCGCACACCGCTGTGACTGCCTGCCGTGCGTCATCCCACCGCCCTCCCTCCCTGCACCACGCTGCCATAACACCAGACGAGATGGGAAGGAGAGCAAGAAAACAGAGCAGGGGAAAGGAACCCAAGTAGTCAGTAGAAGCATGAAAGTAGTGAAATGGATGCAAGGAGGCAGAGATAACAAGAACGATGAGTAGAGGAAACGAAAGTTGAAGATAAAAAGCACGTGGCGCTGTGACGCTGTGAAAGGGGAGGCGATGGTAACACAACAGCACTAGGGCAGAGAGCTAGCAGGCAAGGAGGACGAGGTAAGGAAGGGACGCAGCATGGGTATGAATGCATTCTATTCTACTCCTCTACGACTCTAGTATGAGCTCAAGCCGCCCCAGTGCCATGCGCTACCATCGCCACGCTGAATTGACGTTTTGGTTACGAGCATGCACCGAGAAAGAAAAACGACAAGACATTGAACCAAAGACAGAAAGCGATACGGATGGCAAGGAAGCGAGTAGGGCTTCAGAGGGGACTTAGCTGTGGGGTGGTTGGACGACAGGATCCATCGCATTCGCCTTTCTCCTTCGCCTTCGCATTCGCATTCGCCTCCTCCTTCGGATTCGCCTTCGCCTTCGCCTTCGCATTCGCCTTCGCCTTCGCCTTCTTCGACCGCCTTCGCCTTCATCACCAATGTCAGCGCCGTCGGCGATGGTTGTCGCTCCGTCCACCAATTGCCTCCGCGTTCTCCTTCCCGTCAGCAAGCGCCGTCGTCAGCGTCAGCCGTCCTCGTCAGAACTTTCCGTCGTGTTGGAAACCTTCCGTTGCGTTGAAAACCTTCCGTCGCATTCGTCACTGTCACTGCAATACGACGGCAATTGCCAGCATCAACGAACTTGTCAGCCTTCCACGATTCCGACCTGATCGTCGACGTCAGAACTCGCCGTCTCAGTCGCAGTCTTGATCCTTAGTCGCCTCGTCACCGTCAGAAATCCCAGTCTTGGTCGTCACCATCAGCACGACTCATCAATCGACGTCGCCGCAAAAACTACTAGTTCCCGCGATCTCAGCATCAAAATACGCCATCCCAATCATCAAAACTCGCCATCGCAGTCAGGAACGAGATTTCGCGTCTCGATCGTCATACAGTCGGGGACGCGTTTCTGGGACAACGTAAAATCATCACCGTCCGGAAATCTCTGCAGACTTATATGATCATCGCCGTCAGAAATCCGCATCGGGATCGCCCGAAGGGCTTTAGGGCAACCAGGTCCATCAGATTCAGCTTGCCTTTACCGTCAAACGCAGCCTCCGTCGTCAACGTGAAACCTCCCCGACTCCGTCCGAAATCTATGCTTTGAACCCCCAGAAGATGCAAATCAGCCGTACCCTCAACGGGATGAACGTCGTCAGAGAACTCCGTCTTATTCTCGAACAGCAGCGAAAAATCTCGCCGTCTCGACCATCAGTTCCAATCATCAATCGACGCCGATCCTCTCCGTCACCGTCACATATACTCGTCACCATCAGAAGACGTCAACCGTCACCGTTAAAACTCCTCATCGAAATATTGACCGTCAGAAATCTCTCGATTGTCGCCGTCACCATCGTCCGTCGGGAATTAATATCTCGAACGTCGCCGTCAGAACTTCTCATCTCTATCGTTGTCGTCAGAACTCGCCGTCTCCGTCGTTCCGGTCCAAAGACACCGTTTAATAGTTCGAAATTCCCTGTCTCCGTCTCGGTCTGTGCCTCGGTCCTTGTTTTGAGACGGTCTGTGCCTCGGTCCTTGTTTGAAAGTTGTTGTCGTGGTGTACGACAGAACGGCGTCATCGTTGCTGCCTGAAACAGCTGTGGCTGTCGCCAAGTGAACCATGCTTCATGACGGCTGAGAGGCATCACGAAGAACCGAAATTATGTCACGAAACCGTACCTGACAGCCTTAAGCAGAAATTTCTCGATGTGCTAGAGGATCACAACGGCGCTTCGAATAACGACCTAATCAGTATTGAATAAAGAGAAATGCTACTATTTCTATAATCGAGCTACTCCGAATGCATTAAGTAACGTAGTAGCGCTTTATCATCTACAGGTACGACTAGGACTATGCTTGAGAGGTATTTAACGGTCTGTGATCTAGATGACCGCAATGAAGGATAGCTGACGAAACCAGTTGAGCCATGAGTATTCCTCAATCATGCTAGACCATGATACTCGAACACAAGATCATCTAGAATTAAGCTGCTAAGAATACTAAGATTTAGACCTACTTAACGGTTGGTGATGGAACTTCAAACGGCAGCCATGGATTCCAAAGAAACGGATGAGTCTGATGCCTAGGAGTGTGAGAGAATTGCCGTGATCATGGAAAGAAAGGCGTTCAGGGAAGCTCGATTATGGAATTCAGGAAGTGAAAAGAGGGGTTCAGTGAAGCATTTCAGGGAATTCAGAGGGTTTTAGAGCGGTTTACAGGGATCCACAGAAGCAAGAGAGGTGAGACCAAGGGGGAATGCAGCAAGATGTTGGAGGGCAAACACAATCGCTTCCCTTTCCCAGCTCTGGTGCAGGCCGCCGCACCGTCGGCGCTCGGCCTCAGTTTCGTGAAACAGGGAAAATTGCTTTTCGCTTGCGGGATGATTGATTCGCGAGAGTTTCGACAAGTTTCGTGGGAAAAGTTACAACATCTCCGAAGCGCGGGAGTATCATAGTTGCGTGTGTTTGCGCGGGAAACATCGCCACATGTCTGACAGACGCTCATTCCCGTATACCACCTCCGTATTACGTATTATCATCATAGACATTTGTCATTTCTATTAGAACATGTATACATTGCAAGCCTTGTGCATTGTCATAAATCAGGAGACTTTTGGTGGTGAAAGAAAGATGCTCTATGTTCTATTTTGGTGAGACATGTGAGTTAGGACATGGTCATACAGTCATTCTTATCCCTACCAAACACGTTCTGGCTTTTACTAATTTGATTGCTTCTCATGGTGCTGCTGCTCATACTTTCCAAACCTCCCAGCCAATCCCTTTCCAACCACAGCAGCACCACCAGCACACAGCAAGCAGCAATGCCAGTTACCACGCTGAAAGCAACGCCTGTAAGAGAGCTAGGTGGTCAGTAAGACAGCACCTGTACCATCTGTCATCCATCCACCCAGCTGTTTCTCCACAAAGCTCCTGCATTTTCAACTCCACCCTTCTTCACCCCTGCGATTTGTACGCAAATCGTTGGCGCTTTCTCAAAACTCGCTCAATCTGTCATCCGTCTCCTCCCCCCTGCATCTCTCCCCGGGTCCCCTCCCCCCTCTTCTCCCTCCTCATCATCCAAGTATATTATTTCCGCCATCTGTCAGATCTGATCTTCTGAACGACTCAAACCGCGCTCATTCAGTCATCCTTCTTCTCCCCCCTCCATCTCTCCCCCCATCCGCCTCCCCCCCTTCCTCCTCCTCGTCATCCAGGTAGATATTTTCAGCCATCTGCCAAATCTGCAGGATATTATCCTCTGCCACGCTGGCAATCACCCAGTCATCATTGCCGTTCCACGAGAAATCAGATATTTTGCTCGTGTGGCCCCCGTGGATGAACAGTAGCTCGGGCGGCCCATCCTCGGCATCATCTGGCGCCTGCTGCTCGCCGATCCTGAGATCAAGGTTCAGGATGAAGGGGGGGGGGGGGGGGGGGTGGGCAGAAGCGGTTGGGCGTGAGCGGGAAGAGGTGTTGCGCGAAAGGGGGTGTGGAAGAATTGACATCTCTGCAATTCTACAGACAATCCGCCTTTGAGGAGTTTACATATGAGCAGCTGGTTGAGCCGCCAGGTGATTGGGCTGGCTGACTTGAAAATAAATTAAAATAAATATATATAGACTATATGATGAAAGGAAGTCGTACGAGAGAAAAATGCGGATTGTAGTACCTGCTAAGGTCCCAGACCATGAGTCGCCTGTCAGCGCCACAGGAGGCGAGGATAGTCTCGTTCTGGGGGCTCCACCCCACTTGAAACACCTCCTCCCTGTGCATGGTGGGGATGGAGGGAGAGGGAAGGGGGATAAGGCAGGGGTGCCATGTTAGGAGGTGGGCATACCCTGAAACAAACAAAATTTAGGATATTATGCATGATAAAGTGCACAGTTTATAATACATAATGATGTGCATACATGTGTCTTGAAATCAAACAAACATGTCCACTCACGTGTGTTGAACAAACGTGTGAAGGCGTCTGGAGAGGTTTCGAATGTCATGCAGAGCCACGGTCTTGTCAGCTGACCCTGTCACCAGCACCCACTCGTTGAACGGATTGAAGGAGAGGCAGTTCACCTGGTGGGATAGGGTCACGTGCGAGGAATGAAGGGATTCAGTAAGAAGTGGGTTGCGGGTTATGAGGAGAAGAGGGTTGAACTGAATAGGCAAAAGGGGGGGTGGAATGGTAAGCCACACGGTCTTGTCCGCTGACCCTGTCACCAGCACCCACTCGTTGAAGGGGTTGAAGGAGAGGCAGTTCACCTGGTGAGGGGCGATCATGTGAGCAGAAAGGAGAGGAGAGTTATAGAAACTGAAGATAGGAGAATGTGCAGGCGAATGGGCAAAAGGGGAGTGGAATGACAATCAGCATTCTCAGCCAATAGTAATCAACATTCTCGCCCCCAACTCCCACTCATTTCCCTGCTTTGTATACACCACCTCTCTTTCGCTAATTTGACTTGAAACACAGAGAGTTGACTTGATTGACCAGCGTTGACTTCTTACCTCTGCTGGGTGTGCGGTAACCGCATGCGCAGGTTTGTCAACAGCGGAGGAGCGCAGGTCCCAGAGCAGCAGCTGCTCGTCGTCCCCCACGGACCCAAACAGGTACTCGTGCCGGCAGTGCCACGCCACGTCTTCAACAACCCCCGTGTGTGCCTGGGCGGGAGTGGGAGAGTTGCACAAGGAGAGGGTGTGGGCGGGACAACTGAGCTTTTGAGACAGCAGACAGCTCATCTGTGTGTGTGTGTCTGGGGATGAGGAGGGAGGGGAGCGCAGGTCCCACAGCAGCAGCTGCTGGTCGTTCCCCACGGACCCAAACAGGTACTCGTGCCGGCAGTGCCATGCCACGTCCTCCACCACCCCCGTGTGCGCCTGGGTTGGTTGGGGTTGGGTGTGTAAAAGGGGGAGGTGGGGGGAGGAGAGGGCGTGGGGGTTGAGCAAGGATAGGACGCGAGTGCACTGCCATGCCACATCCACCACCACTCCCGTGTGCGCCTGGGTTGGGGTTGGGGGAGAGGCATGGGGGAAGGCAGAGGTGCGCACGGAGAGAGTGTGGGGGGTACGGGGCGGGGGCAGGCAAGAAGGCCTGAGAGCGTCTGTGGTTGCTTTGGAACTCACCCCCTACTCAACCCGCCCCTCCCCTCCCCCCTCCTCCCTCCTCCCACCCACCCCACTCACCCGAAAGACATGCTTTGCCTCCACCACTTTATTCGCCTTTGTAGCAGCCCCGATGTCCCACACGCAGATCTGCATGTCGTCTGACCCGCTCAGCAGGTGCCCGGCACGGAAGGGGCTCCAAGACAGCCCGTACCCCTCCGTCTTGTGGCCCCTTAGGCGCAGGTCGGGGCTGCATGTGCCTTCTTGGGGAGGCTTGGATGGGTGCCTGCTGTAGTCGAACACGAACACCTGTGGGCCAGGGGCAGGGGAAGCGAGGCGGAGCACGGGAGCAGAGGATGGGTGGGTGGGCAGGGAAGGGTTGCACGTGCCCTCTTGAGGTGTTTTGAGGGGTTTTGAGGGGTGCCTGCTGTAGTCAAACACGAATACCTGTGGGCTGGGGGCAGGGGACGCGGAGGGAGGGAAGGCAGCAGAGGGTGGATAAGAGAGTGCGGAAGGGGCTCCAGGACAGCCCGTACCCCTCCGTCGTGTGGCCCCTCAGGCGCAGGTCGGGGCTGCATGTGCCCTCTTGAGGGGGTTTTGAGGGGTGCCTGCTGTAGTCAAACATGAATACCTGCGGAGGTGGGGAGGGGAGGCGGAGGGAGGGGAAGACAGCCCGTACCCCTCTGTTGTGAGGGGTGCCTGCTGTAGTCAAACACGAACACCTGTGGAGGCGGGGAGGGGAGGGAAGGATGGGTCGGGCGCAGGGAAGGGGGAACAGGGATAACGGAATGGAAAAGAGCACCTGTGGTAGGGGGGGAATGGGCGGCACAGAGGAATGGGCGGCACAGGAAAGGCAGGGAAGGAAACAGCGGGTGGGCGCGGAAGGGGCTCGAGAACAGCCCGTACCCCTCCCTGGGGAGGCCGTAAAGGCCGTACCCCTCCCTGGGGAGGCCGTAAAGGCCATACCCCCTCCTGCACAATGGGCCTCAAACATCGACTCATCCCATGCATGCAGTTTTGAGGGGCGTCCAAAGCTCGTCCATCGCACCTCAGCAGAGACGGTCTTAGTGGCGATGAGGAAGGGGTTCTGCGGCATGTAGCGAGCTCGGTTCACCTCGCCCTCGTGGTTGATTTGTTGCACCACTTGCACCTGAGAGAGTGAGCGCGTGAAGGCGGGAGGAGGAGAGGGGAGGGGTGGGGGATGGTGTGAATGGTTAGCAAAGAGAGACCACTTTAGCGCAATCGGTGCTGAATATTCCATCTTAGTACCCCTCCCCCATCCCCACTTCGCCCCACCCCCGTCCTCCCACCCTTCTCCCTCCCATCCCCTCCCTACCTTGCATCCTTCTCCCTCCCATCCCCTACCTACCTTGGCGCATCCAGCTCCGAACCCGCCAACGTCGCTGCGCTGCTCATCATACTGCCGTGCATCCGTCTCGGTGTCGTCCAGAGGCAGTTGCACGTCCACGAGCATCAGGTAGTTCTGCTCGTTTCCCCCCCCTGCCCCTCCTACCCGTCTCCCCACGCACACTTCCCCCTTCCCACCTTGGCGCACCCAGCACCGAATCCCCCCACGTCGCTCCTCTGCTCGTCGTACTACCGGGCGTCCGTTTCTGTGTCGTCCAGAGGCAACTGCACGTCCACGAGCATGAGGTAGTTCTGCTCGTTTGCCCCCCTTTTTCACCCCATTTGCCCCTCCTCCCCATCTCCCCACTCCCATCTTGCCACACCCATTCCCTCCCCTCCCCCCCCCCAACCCACCCAACCCCACCCCCTTCCCCCTCCTACCTTGGCGCACCCAGCACCAAATCCCCCAACGTCGCTGCGCTGCTCGTCGTACTGGCGCGCGTCCGTCTCCGTGTCGTCCAGAGGCAGCTGCACGTCCACGAGCATCAGGTAGTTCTGCTCGTTGTCCGACGTGTGCGTTCCCAGCACCATGCGCTGCACCGAGTAATCCTTCCCCGCTGGTTCCTGCCGTTCTGTGTGGGGGAGGGATCGGGGCGAGAGAGAGAATGGATTGGGGCAGAGAGTGGTTTTGAGTCATTGAGAGGCAGTTGCACGTCCACGAGCATGAGGTAGTTCTGCTCGTTGTCCGACGTGTGCGTTCCCAGCACCATGCGCTGCACTGAATAATCCTTTCCCGCTGGCTCTTGCCGCTCTGTGGGCGGAGAGGGGCGGGGAGAGGGTCGAGGAGAGGGTGGGACAGGGCGAGGCAGCTGCACGTCCACGAGCATGAGGTAGTTCTGCTCGTTGTCCGACGTGTGCGTTCCCAGCACCATGCGTTGCACAGAATAATCCTTTCCCGCTGGCTCTTGCCGCTCTGTGTAAGAAGCAGCACAGGGGCGGAGAGGGGCGGGGAGAGGGTCGAGGAGGGGATGAGTCAGACGAGGCAGCTGCACGTCCACGAGCATCAGGTAGTTCTGCTCGTTGTCCGACGTGTGTGTTCCCAGCACCATGCGCTGCACTGAATAGTCCTTCCCCGCTGACTCTTGGCGCTCTGTTAAGTGGGAGCGGGGCGGAGAGGGGCGGGACGGGGACGGGAGAGGGTGAGACAGGGAGAGGCAATTGCACGTCCACAAGCATCAGGTGATTCTGCTTATTTTCCGACGTGTGCGTTCCCAGCACCATGCGCTGGACCGAATAGTCCTTTCCCGCTGGCTCCTGCCGCTCTGCAAGGGGAGTGAGGGGAATGGGGTAGTACGGAAACGCGGGAAGAGATGGTTTCAAGCCATGTCATATCCCGTAGTTGCAGCGCGTTGCTTAGCGATCGGTACGTGTAGCGAGGTTGTTTTTGAGACGTCTCAAAAACAACCTCGCCTACACGTAGCCATGTCATATCCCGTAGTTGCAGCGCGTTGCTTAGCGATCGGAAGGCGGCGGTGAGGAATGGCGGAGAGGGGAGCCCGCGGGAGAACGGAGGCCGAACAAGACCGGACGTCAACGCACGTGGTATCATCTGGGTGACACACGTGGCATCCAGTGCACAATGAGAGACGATCAATCAAGCGCGAATGGAGGGAGAACACGTGGCATTATCTGGTCGCGACACCATCGCACCTGGCATCCATTGCACGGTGAGCGACGGCCATTCGAGCGCGTGCGTGATGACGAGGTCGTAGAGGAACGGCGTGTTCTTCTTCCAGATCTTATACTCCTCGTTGATCACCCGCTCCTCCCCCTCGTCCGGATACTCCTCCTCCTCCCGCGCCATTCCGCCCGCTCTCAGAACCTAAAAGTGTCTCTTAGTTAAAACTTTCCGTTTTCCCTAAAAGGAAGTCTGAGTACGAAACTTGAATTCCCTAGAACTCGAAGATCCTACTTCGCTTCCGATTGATGGATGAATGCCGCTAACGGCGATCGTGAGAGCGGGAAAAGGGTTGTCGGAGAGAGGACCTGGTTGAATCAAGAGAGAAGTCTCTCTGTCGATCGGAATAACACGCTCTGACTTAGTCGTGGGTGGAGGCGATAAAGCGGGTCTGAATGGCGAGTCAACAGCGAGGCCAGGGAGCCTCCGAAAGGCAAACGTTAAGAACTAACGACAGGGGTGTGGAAAGACGAGGGAATGGAAAGGCGACGAGTTGGAATAGTAGGAATGAGGAGGGAAAGATGACTGAATTGAAGTGACTCGAGGAAGTGAAGGCTCGACGTCGCCTTCGGTTTGTTTGCAAGGTATAACCAGCGTCAGCGCTGGCGTTTGGGATTCAAACGTTGCCGCGCAAATTCATATGTTTGAATTGAAGACTAATAAAAAAATGGTATAAAGGAAATTACCCGTATTTACGGACATCGGCCCATTAGCTCAGCTGGTTAGAGCGTCGTGCTAATAACGCGAAGGTCACAGGTTCGAAATCTGTATGGGCCAATTCCCTTTTTCCAGCTTCAGCTTGTAAGGGGACGTGTTGCTCCGATGGACGGATCATCTCTTCTTGATCCAGCTAGCTGGTTCAAGAAACGTCCCAAAACTGCAACTAACAATTCCAAGGTTTTCTCAACCCCGAAAATACACGTCAGTTCCAATCTTTCAGGAGAGAACCATCCCCCCCCCGTACACGTCCTGGTTTTCGTCTCTCCTTTGCTCAACTGCTTCCCATCAGCGTGTTGTGTTTCCCTGCAGCAGTAGTTGCACTCCCCTACTCTCTAATCGAGCAACCATCAGACCTAGATTTCATCTTATCGCTCATTGCCGACGCATTATTCTTAACAGCTGTTAGTGTTACTACTTCGCAACTAACTACCTCATTCACCTACTTTGTTGACCAACGCCTTTTCTTTTCTTTCCGTGCGCGTACGCATCGTGTGAGTGCTTGACCATTGTCCTCTAACCTGAACATTAGTAGGCATTAGAGAGAAGCAAACAGTCATAAGAAGGCCGCGCATTTAGCCTCTAAGGGGGTGTCAGGAAGACCGCGTAGTTTAAGACATGTCGGCGACGGGAACGCCGCCGCGGCGCATCGTGGTTGCGATTGACGACTCGACGGGCAGCACCGAGGCGCTCCAATGGGCACTCGATAACATGCAGCTGCAACCCGGTTCGTGCCAGGGGGGTGAGGGTCAGGCGGGTGGGTGTCAGGCGAATGGGTGTTGGGCGGATGTTGGTCAGGGGAACGCGGGTCAGGGGAATGTGGGGTTCAAACGCGTGGGCGTCAGATGCTGTCATTCCGTTCTCTCTGCGTTTCAAGGTCGCTCTGTTTCGTCCCCCTCCACCGTCCGAACGACCTCCTCATTTCGCTCCTACCCTCCACTCCACCCATCCTTCCAGCTTCCACCTGCCCTCATGTCTGTTCGCTCCTCCTCGCTGCATCCATACCTACCCTCGCGACACCATCATTCTCGTCAACATCAACACTCACTCCTACTCCACTTCCGCAATCCCTAGCAGCTGAAATCCATTTTCCTCCTCTGCTGCCGCCCTCGCGCTTGTGCAGGTCGCGACACGATCATTCTCGTCAACACCCAATCCTACTCCTCCACTTCCGCAGTCCCTTCCCTTGCATCTAAAACATTTGCCTCCTCTGCTGCTGCGTCCGCCCTCCCCCTTGTGCAGGTCGCGACACCATCGTTCTCGTCAACACCCAATCCTACTCAGCAGCCCCTACTTCCCGGCCAGGTAAGACAATACTTCCCGGCCAGATAAGACAATACTTCCCGGCCAGATAAGACAATACTTCCCGGCAAGATAAGACAATACTTCCCGGCCAGATAAGACAATACTTCCCGGCAAGAGACAATACTTCCCGGCCAGATAAGACAATACTTCCCGGCCAGGTAAGACAATGCTTCCCGCTCCTGCCTTGCCACAATGTCTCCCTTCCTGTGTTTCTCTGCCTGACAGCTGAGCCCTTCTTCTCTTTCCCACCTTGCTGCCCGTTCCCCCTTTTTCCCCCATACCAATCACAGGCTTCCACGTGTCACAGGGGGAGATCCAGGCAGACACGCAGAGGAAGAAGGACGTCGGGTACAAGCTGCTGGAGAAATACAAGGCGCAGTGCGAGGCGCGGCAGGTGAGGGAGAGTCACCTGGTAAGGGCGCGAGGTAAGGGCGCGAGGTAAGGGCGCGAGGTGAGGGCGCGAGGTGAGGGCGCGAGGTAAGGGCGCGAGGTAAGGGCGCGAGGTAAGGGCGCGAGGTGAGGGCGCGAGGTAAGGGCGCGAGGTAAGGGCGCGAGGTAAGGGCGCGAGGTGAGGGCGCGAGGTGAGGGCGCGAGGTGAGGGCGCGAGGTGAGGGCGCGAGGTAAGGGCGCGAGGTAAGGGCGCGAGGTAAGGGCGCGAGGTAAGGGCGCGAGGTAAGGGCGCGAGGTAAGGGCGCGAGGTAAGGGCGCGAGGTAAGGGCGCGAGGTGAGGGCGCGAGGTGAGGGCGCGAGGTAAGGGCGCGAGGTGAGGGCGCGAGGTAAGGGCGCGAGGTGAGGGCGCGAGGTGAGGGCGCGAGGTGAGGGCGCGAGGTGAGGGCGCGAGGTGAGGGCGCGAGGTGAGGGCGCGAGGTGAGGGCGCGAGGTGAGGGCGCGAGGTGAGGGCGCGAGGTGAGGGCGCGAGGTGAGGGCGCGAGGTGAGGGCGCGAGGTGAGGGCGCGAGGTGAGGGCGCGAGGTGAGGGCGCGAGGTGAGGGCGCGAGGTGAGGGCGCGAGGTGAGGGCGCGAGGTGAGGGCGCGAGGTGAGGGCGCGAGGTGAGGGCGCGAGGTGAGGGCGCGAGGTGAGGGCGCGAGGTGAGGGCGCGAGGTGAGGGCGCGAGGTGAGGGCGCGAGGTGAGGGCGCGAGGTGAGGGCGCGAGGTGAGGGCGCGAGGTGAGGGCGCGAGGTGAGGGCGCGAGGTGAGGGCGCGAGGTGAGGGCGCGAGGTGAGGGCGCGAGGTGAGGGCGCGAGGTGAGGGCGCGAGGTGAGGGCGCGAGGTGAGGGCGCGAGGTGAGGGCGCGAGGTGAGGGCGCGAGGTGAGGGCGCGAGGTGAGGCGCGAGGTGAGGGGCGCGAGGTGAGGGCGCGAGGTGAGGGCGCGAGGTGAGGGCGCGAGGTGAGGGCGCGAGGTGAGGGCGCGAGGTGAGGGCGCGAGGTGAGGGCGCGAGGTGAGGGCGCGAGGTGAGGGCGCGAGGTGAGGGCGCGAGGTGAGGGCGCGAGGTGAGGAGAGGTTTACTGGGAGCGAATAGTGAGCTGCTGGTGTAATTTGTAAATGATGAGCACTCGGATGCATGCTTAGGATGCATGCTTGGGATGCATGCTTAGGATGCATGCTTAGGATGCATGCTTGGGATGCATGCTTAGGATGCATGCTTAGGATGCATGCTTAGGATGCATGCTTAGGATGCATGCTTGGGATGCATGCTTAGGATGCATGCTTAGCTCTTGAGTCGACTCTAAATGACTTTTGAGTCGACTCAAGAGGTTTACTGGGAGCGAATAGTGAGCTGCTGGTGTAATGTGTAAATGATGAGCAGTGCGAGGGGTGTAATGTGTAAATGATGAGCAGTGCGAGGGGTGTAATGTGTAAATGATGAGCAGTGCGAGGGGTGTAATGTGTAAATGATGAGCACACGGATGCATGCTTAACCCTTCTGCTCCCTCCTCTCTCAATGCGTTCTCCCCCAACCCCTGCCTCCTCTTCTGTGCTGACGTGGCAGCTGCTGTGCGAGACGCGTGTGATGATCGGCGATGCCAGGCTGTCGATATCCGAGGCAGCGGAGCAGGCCAAGGCGGATGCGGTGGTGGTGGGGAGTCGTGGGCACGGGGCTCTCAAGAGGTGAGCCCTGGGGGACCAGGTATGCTTATGCTGTGCTTTACAGGCAGCAGCAGAGCAGGCCAAGGCAGACGCCGTGGTGGTGGGGAGCCGGGGACATGGCGTGCTCAAGAGGTGCGTGAGTGAACACGGTGTGTAAGTGGTGGAGGAGGGTAGGTGCGCTCAATGTGTGCTTCACAGGCAGCAGAGCAGGCCAAGGTGGATGCCGTGGTGGTGGGGAGCCGTGGGCACGGTGTTCTGAAGAGGTGCGCACAAAGGGGGGAACCATGTGTGCTCAGTGTGACAGTAAGTAGCATGGGCCAAGTCAGATGCCGTGGTGGTGGGGAGCCGGGGACAAGAGGTGCGCACAGGGGGGACAGGTGTGCTAATGGTGTGTGTGCTTCATGGGCAGCAGAGCAGGCCAAGGCGTACGGACGCAGTGGTGGTGGGGAGCCGAGGACATGGGGCACTTAAGACGTGACTTCAACCAGTGTCTGACACTGCCGTGCTCGTGGACTGACTCAGTCCCTTCCAGGCTGATTCGTGACTCAGACGATTTTTGAGGCGCCTCAAAAACTGCCGTGCTCGTGGACTGACTCAGTCCCTTCCAGGCTGATTCGTGACTCAGAAACCGAACACTGCCCCTTGCTGTCTGCTGCTCTACCCAGTAACCCCCTCTCCCCTCCCCTTCCCCCGAACCCCAAACCACTTCCCATCCCTCCCATACCTGCAGGCTGGTGCTGGGCAGTGTGAGTGAGTACTGCGCGCACCATTGCCCCATGCCAGTGATCATAGTGCGACCCAACAAGATAGGCCAGCCCGATCCTGCCGTGCCAATGGACTGACAGGCTCTTATCAACTGATGCTATCGACCCACATACTCACACGTGGGTGGTTTTTCTCATAAACTCGCAAGATACTGTTTTTTTTTTTTTTTTTTTTTCTAGGATGGAGTGACAGGCTCTTATCAACTGATCACTGTGTGAGTAGCTGTGTTTGCTGAGAACTGGCTGAACCATGAGTTCTTGTTTTGCTGTCAACCATAACAGTTCTACAAAAACACCACCAACCAATGGTCTTGTGAGCCTAGAAACGACATGGAAGTCTCCATCTAGAATGTCACCTGCAACATGGACCAGAATTGCAGCATTGTAGTGCGGGAGAATATGCCACAAGTAACCAACTTGGGACTCGATAACGTGAATGGTAAAAAAAAAACGCGAACGGTCACTGTATCGGGTTTTCTGACGGGTTTGGTAAGCGGGGTCACGGATTCAGTCACTAACAACAGGTAAAAAATCACGCGAATGGTCACACATGTAACTCCCGCCAAAAAAACTTGAAACTCAACAAAATTCCCGCTCGCGCCCAACCAATCTGCGAACTTGTAAAAAAACTAAAACCCAATCGGAATCGGAAGCGGTTTGGGAACGGATCAACCCTAAACACCTGGCGAGTTACGTGTTTAGGGTTGATCATCCGAAAATGCATCCAGGTTCTTTCTGGGTTTCATTTTGTTTTGGCGGGAGTTTCATCTGTGACCATTCGCGTTTTTTTTTACCAGCTGATTGTGACTGATTCCGTGAAACGCTTTATCAGTCGTGTGAAAACACCCTTTGCAGTGACCGTACCCTTTATTTTTTTACCAAACATGTTTTCGAGTCCCATGATGGTTACGAACGGCATATTTTCCCTTGTAGTGCAGGTACCAGTCCGGTCCGGTCCCGTCCAGCCACCCCTCTGCCGCTTCATCAATACGTGAATCATGCGCCTCCTCTCTGTAATATATTTTTTAGTCGACTAAAAGAATCACTGCATGTGAGATCCAGCTCTCCCCAAGCCACTGTGACAGCTGCGTCATTTCCTCCCCTGCGTCAATCCCCGCGTGTGCGCCGCCTCACCTTGGTCTCACCCCCCTCCTTCGCCTCCTCCTCCGCGCCCGCAGCCTGGGCTTCCGAAGCTGCAGGAACGGGTTCCGGAGGTGCAGGCTCAGCAGGCTCCTCTGCTTCAGCAGGCTCTGTGGTACCCTCGTTAGGCTCATCTGCTGCAGCAGCCTCAGCCTTCTCCTTGACATCATCCTTAGGCTCGTCCTTAGCCTCCTCTGGAGCATCATCAGGGGCAGAAATATCCTCCTTCTTGGCCCTCTCTAGAGACACCTGCTCGGGACGACAAGCACAGCAGGAGACATGGAGATATTGGTTTGGAGACGTCCCAGAACCAACTTATGTGCTCACCACCACACATGTGCCGCTTGGCACATGAAAGTTCTGAGCCAATTTAAGGAGGCTCAAGAATAGCTCACCTCAACCTGGTTCAAAACCTGAATTACCTCAACAGCCCCAACTCCTCCTCAGTCTGGTCTCACTCCCCCCATACCCCCAACCCCTGATTCCCACCTTTCTGGCTTCCACATCCCAAAGTCATGACCTCGCCTGGTTTGCCGGCCGCCTTTTGAGTCGACTCGAAAAACATCTCGCATGCAACCGTACCCCTCAGTCTGACCTCATTCCCCTCCCATATCCCTGCAACCCACAAAAGCGGCCAAACCTCCTCCCACATCCCCAAGTCCTGAGATTACCTGGCCTGCAACCGTACCCCTCAGCCTGCGGGCCGCTTGGGCGAGGAGAGCAGCACAGAGATGAGCAGCAGGAAGGGCACGAGGGGGATGAGGATGATGATGCCACGCCTTGGCCCATGTGCAAGTCCTGAGCTCAACTTGCCTCATACTCAACCCTGCATCATCACACAACTTACCCCCAGCCCCTGAACACACTTCCTCCCAACAATTCCAACCTTCATGTCAACCTCACTTCCTTACCCTACTGCTGTGCTCACCTGCCCTGCCGGTCGCTTGGGCGAGGAGAGCAGCACAGAGACGAGCAGCAGGAAGGGCACGAGGGGGATGAGGATGATGATGCCCACTGCTGCGTATGGGTACTTGGCTGCCTCTGCTAGGATGGCCTGGGGGGGTGAGGAGGAAAGAGGGGGGAGAGATGGGGGAGAATGGAAGAGAGAGGGAGAGAGAGGTGAGTTTCAGTGGGGATGAGGGCGACGATGCCCACTGCTGCGTATGGGTACTTGGCTGCCTCTGCTAGGATGGCCTGGGGGGGTGAGGAGGAAAGAGGGGGGAGAGATGGGGGAGAATGGAAGAGAGAGGGAGAGAGAGGTGAGTTTCAGTGGGGATGAGGGCGACGATGCCCACTGCTGCGTATGGGTACTTGGCTGCCTCTGCTAGGATGGCCTGGGGGGGTGAGGAGGAAAGAGGGGGGAGAGATGGGGGAGAATGGAAGAGAGAGGGAGAGAGAGGTGAGTTTCAGTGGGGATGAGGGCGACGATGCCCACTGCTGCGTATGGGTACTTGGCCGCTTCTGCTAGGATGGCCTGGGGGGGTGAGGAGGAAAGAGGGGG
Organism: Closterium sp. Naga37s-1; assembly: GCA_947471745.1. Lineage (NCBI taxonomy): Eukaryota > Viridiplantae > Streptophyta > Zygnematophyceae > Desmidiales > Closteriaceae > Closterium > Closterium sp. Naga37s-1. The sequence goes on along the minus strand of CANJKZ010000383.1, from coordinate 671,210 downwards.
GAGAGCAGCACAGACAGACACCAGGGGAAGGAAGGGCACGAGGGGGATGAGGATGATGGTGCCCACTGCTGCGTATGGGTACTTGGCTGCCTCTGCTAGGATGGCCTGGGGGAGCAAGGAGACAAGAGGAAGGAAAGTTGGAAGAGAAAGAGAGAGGTGCGTTTTAGTGAGGGATGAGCATGACCATGACAGCGTGCAGGCACTCAGGATGATGGCATGTGGGAGGGAAGGTGACGAACTGACTTTTGAGTCAGTTGAGTGCGTTCTAGTGAGGGTGAGGTTGAGGATGAGGATGAGGTTGAGGGTGAGGATGAGGATGAGGATGAGGATGAGGATGAAGATGAGGATGAGGATGAGAATGACCACGGCGGCGTGCAGGCACTCAGGATGATGGCACGTGGGAACAGGAAACAACAATGACAGTGAGAGGAGAGAAGGGGGGGGTGACGGGATGAGCGAGAGGGAGGGTGAAGAAGTGGGGGAGATTGACGGTGAAGGGGCGGGAGAGAGGGAGGGCGATGCGGGGGAGAGAAGGAGGGTGAAGGATGGGAAAGCGGGAGGGTGAAGGGTGAGTGAGAGAGAGGGAGAGTGAACGACGGGAGAGGGAAAGAGAGAGAGAGAGAGGGAGAGAGAGAGAGTGAGAGAGAGAGAGAGAGAGAGAGAGAGAGAGAGAGAGAGAGAGAGAGAGAGAGAGAGAGAGAGAAGGGTGGAGAGGGATTGAAAGAGGTGGTGATGGAGCAGGGCGGGCAAGCAGCGCACCTTGAGCTGGGGGCGAACGGGCTTGAGAGGAGGCGCATCTGCTATCTTGTGGAGCGTCTCAAACAGCTTGCCCTGTTGTGGGGAAGACACAGGGGGGGGGTGGGGGGGGGGGGGGGTTTAGTGGGGATGAAAGGGTTGCCGTGGAGGTCAAGATGTTGGTTCACTCCAAGGAATGCAGCGGGGATGAGGGGGGTTTGAAGCACATTTTCGTGGAAAAACGCGAACAGCTTGCTCTGACATTGACCACTAGGCCCTGGTTGGTCTCACACCCGCCGCTCACATCCCATCCCCCCATAGCACATCTACCCGCCAGGCAACCTCACTCACCTCTCACCCGCCGTTCTTAGGGTCTCTTTCTCAAGCTCTGCATCCTCCTCCCGCCTCCCCTTCCCCCATACCGTTTACCCATAGGACATCTACCCCCCAGCCAACATCACACCCCCCACTCACCTCCCACCTGTCCGTCTCAGCTGGCCTAAAACCACGCACTCACCTCCCACCTGCCCCTCTCAGCTGGCCTAAAACCACGCACTCACCTCCCATCCGCCCTTCCCGGCAGACTCCTTGAGCTTAGCGTCCTCCTCCTCGCGCTTCTTCTGCTCCGCCTCCTTCTCCTTGGCGAACTTGGTCGCCCATCGCTCCCTCCGGTACTTCTCCGCTACAGCAGGGTCGCTTGTAACGAGGATGTTGTCAAAGAGAATGCCGTCCTGGTGGGGTTGGAAGGGGCGAGGAATGGGTTGGCATGGGTGGGGTTGCGTGAACGTGGATGGGTGGATGGGCAGGTGGGTGGGCAGATGGGTGGGGATGGTTAAATGGGTGGATATGGATGGGTGGGTGAATGGGTGGGGTTAGGTGGATGGGTGGATGGGTGGATGGGCGGGAGGGTGAGTGGATGGCGGGAGAGAACGGTCGAGGGGCTGTAGAGCACGGTGAAGGAGCGGGACATGACGTTCGAGGGGATCGAGGGGCTGGAACTGCTACTGCTCCTTCACCGTGTGCTGCAGCCCTTCGAGCCCTCGGCCATCCTGTCCCGCTCCTCCACCGTGCGCTGCAGCCCCTCGACCGTCCTCAGTGGATGGGTGGGTGTGTGGGTGGGTGGATAGGTGGATGTGGATGGTTGGATGGGCGGGTTGGGGGATGAGTTGGACCCAAGTGCAAACGCGTCTCTTGTCAAACTAGGAAGCAATCTCCCCGTGATGGACAGAGGAGGAAAGGAGATGGGGGAAGCATTCTCCAGATGGAAAACTGCTATGTTTGCACCCTTTTGAGCCGACTCAAAAGTCACCTCATGGACAGGGGAGGAAAGGAGGTGGGGGGAGGATTCTCCAGATACACAACTGCTATGTTTGCACCCTTCCCAGCAACACTCTCGTCTTGTGCAATGACATGACCTCGTTCTTTCATGTCCTTTCGCTTGCAGCCAATGCACTTGTGTGCATTGCCCTTTCTACACTACGCCCTGTTTCTCATGTCCCGATCCCAGCTGCTCATCCACCAACCACCTCTCGTCCTACCCAGAAACCCCAAACCGTTAGCCCCTCTCACACACCTATCTCCATCCCCCCCCAGCACATCCCCGCGCCCAGGCACTCACCGACATGGTCCAGATCTCAATTCCCACAGCAGCGACGCTCTCCAGGTCCGGCCGATCCAGGTGGAAGTAGTCCGGGTTGGGGATATCCCGAGCCTTCCACACGCCCTTGTACACGGGGTTGTCAATCAGCGGAGCCGTCCACTTGCCCTTGTACGCGGGGTTGCGCTTCATTGGCCGCTTCCACTCGCCGCACCCGGGCGCCTCCTCGCACTTGGGGTTCGGGGTTTTGGGCGGCTCCCACTCGCCGTCCTCCTCCTCGTCCCAGTCCTCGGGCTTCTTGGCCTCGGGATCGTCCACCTGTTGAATCGAGGAAGGAAGGAGGTACAAGAGGTGGTTGGGGGAGGCGATGGTATCGGGCGTCGTAACCTGTTCATCCTTCTTATGGGTAGTGGTGGGGGGGGGCGATAGGATTGGGCATTGGCATCTGATCCTGGAATTCAGGCGGAAAGGAGGATTCCAAAGGAAGTGGTGGGGGGAGAACGATAGAATTGGGCAGCGTCACCTCCGGGGACAAAGCCATTCAGCCACCTCCCAGGCGCGAGTGGCTTCGATGTGCTCTCTTGACAATCGATCAGCCACCCCTTGGATAAAAAGCCCGTTAAACTAGTTCCGACTGAACAACCATTGCCTTGATTGACACATCCCCCTACTCAAATCCTCGAACTTAACGTCCAGCCCATCCTAGGGCTTGCCAAGCAGCTCCTACAAACCAGCATTCCGCCACAAACCCATCAGAGGAAACCCAATCATTCCCCACTCATGTCCTCGTCGTCTAGCCACCCCTGACGCTTGCCACACAGATCTTATGACACAGCATTCCGCCACACGCCTACCCGGACCCCAATCATCATCCCCACGCACCTCCTCGGGTTCGTCATCCAGCCACCCCTCGGGCTTAGCGGCATCCTCGTCGGGGATCTCGCGGGGAGCGTCCTCGTCCCAGTCCTCCGGCTTGGTCGCCTCGGGGTCCTTGATCTTGGCGCGCTCGTCCCTGCACGCACACCACCACACGTCGCAGGAATGGCGCGCGCGCATCGTTCAGTGGTTGCGATTAGTTATGTGGAATTCGCGTACGATTCCACAGACAATGCGCGCGCGCATCGTTCGAATTCGATTCGTTATGTGGAATTCGCGTACGATTCCACAGACATTGCGCATGCGTCGCAGGAATTGCGCGCGCGCGTGCCGTTCAGTCGCTGCAAGTGGAAATTCGCTTCTTCATGTGGTAACCGTACGAATTCGCAGACATTATGCACGCGTGCGAAGAGTGACCAAGCGGAACAGAACGCTTGGTCGACACAGACAACCGAGATTCAAAGAATTCATGGTGAAACAAACAGCCGTGAACTCAATTTGCTGGAAGCAAGCATAAGACTCACCTGTCATCGCTCTCAAATCGCCAGCCATCGCCCTTCACTCACCAGTCGTAGACCTCAACTCACCAGTCCTCGGGCTTCTTATCCTCGGGGTCCGGGATCGTCTTCGGCAGCAGCACGGGCGGCTGGAAATCCTTCCCGGAGAGCAAATCGCCCTCCGCCTTCTTCTCGCCATCGATGAGAATCTCCACCGTGTTGTTGGGATACACGATCGCCGTGTACACGTGCGAGAGCTTGTCGAATGTGTAGGGCGACGCGGGCTTCTTCATGTGGTGCTCCATGTACTCGCCCGTCTTGGGCGACTTGTGGCGGAAAATAAAGTGCACTTTATTCGTCGAGCCGCACTTATCGGGTCCGAACATGATTGAGTAAGGCGAGTCGTCCTTGAATTGGCTCGGAGTCCAGCCCGCGGTCTGATTGGTCCCAGGGGGAGGACAGATTGGGAAGACACAAGCAAGGAGGAGCAAGTAGGCAGGGTCAGAAGAGACTGTACAGAAATAGCGAAGAGAGGTGTCGAATCAGGTCGAAAGGCAAGAACGAAGCACTTTCAGAAAATTTCTCCAATTAGGCCTACAGATTCAGTTTCAATTGCAGTACCTGCGGCATGAGGAACTTGAGATACGCTCCGCCGCACTCGAGGTTGTTCTGCAGGCGCACGTCGTACTGCAGCACCAGGGTGTCCTTCTTCGGGTCCACGGGCTCAGGGAGCTCCGCTGCGATGCCGTACTTCTTCGCCTTCTCGGTTACCAGCAGCCCGTAATCGCCCGAAGCTTCGCCGGCAGCCCATTTCCATTTGCCTGAGCAAGAAAATAATGGAAAAATGAATTCTCAGGTTGTTCTGGATAAACATTGAATGTGCAAATACGGTTCATGGGTGCTTTGGAAATTTAGTCACATAAACTGCAGCAAATCGAGGCGGAAAATCTAAGACTTACCCGTGTAGTCTGCGCTGCTAGAGACGATCCAGCGACCAGCGTAATCCTCGTCAAACGTCTCAAAGAATTCCACCTGCATGGATCGAGATGGGAGTGAGGAGTACGGACGTCTGGCATCCAGAAACGAATGGTCGTAAATGCGGTAACGACAATTTGTCCGCAAGATCTACCCGCCAACACACCAGACAGCCGAGGAGTATTTTCAACTTACGGCAAGGCATGACTGGGAGGTGATGAGGACGAGCGCCAGCAGAGCAAGAACCATCGATCGTGCCATGATCTACGATCCCTGCTCCAGATCGAGAGACCAGTAGTCAAGGAAAAGCGAAGTCTATCTGACTACTTTCAGACTCCCTACTCTTCAACAATCCGTGGTCTTGCGCTATGCCTGGCTGGCTGCTGTAACTCAAAAGCCTCAAGGTTCACCACTGATCTGCTCGGTGCTGTGGAATGGAGCTTGGTTTTCCTGCCAGAGGAGCCTCGGGATGATCAGGATTCAGCTGTGCAGTACAGTACTCAGCAGGTGTCGAATTCTGAAAAATCCCGCGCGAGATGTGATTATGTAGCCTGCCAGCCGAACGGATTCTTCCAGAAGCTAGGACCGATTAATGGGCCTCCGCCCTTCGATCAAGATCGATTGAAAGCATCTTCCTGAAGAATCGACGGTTCTATCGAAGCATTCTGTAACTCACACATAAAGAACAGCACCAGCTTCATAGTGGAGCTCAATGATTGGTTGATTGGTAAAATTTTGAACCTCATTGGACAGCGAGACGTGGCTCTCTCTACCCGAAATGCCCAGTCACTGCAACTGTTACTTCCCCCAGCTCGGAGAATGACAACATACAAATTATTCATCTTGAGGGAAAAATTATGTCACCCATATGCAGTCATTCCTTAGTAGACCCCCCTTTTCAAATGCATAGCCCAATTGGGGCGTCCAGTTAGTACATCTCTTGTAGATAAACATTGATGACAAGCACTTAGGGCGAGGTCGCGTCAGTTTACATTTCATCCGTCGTGGCGTACAAGAGTACACGCACAGGAGTAATCACACAGAACGAATGAGGGACAAACATGCCAAGTTGCTGACCTAACCATTAGCTGTACAGTAGAATCAACTACGGTTAGATTCTGTATTAGCACCAAACAAAGGTACATCACTGCATTGAGGCGGGTACAGAAATTAGTAGGAGTGTACTCTTGCCTCTACGCTCTAGCTCAGTTTTCATGGTTTTGTTCAGTTCAAACCACCACACCTTGACCCTAACTATTCTTCATAGACACTGTTCCATGGGCAACTGACCATCCCAACTCAATTACACCCAGACCTCTTGGGAGGAAACAAGAGTGGCCCACGCCCTGACCACAACTTGACAACATTGGCAAGAACGAAAACATGACTAAGAATGTGCGGAGCTACATGCGACTACGCTAACGTCTTTCTCGAAGACCTGACAACGGACTGACTGAAAGATGGAATGAAAAAGTGAGACCTAGAAAAATGGAACACTTACACGACCACGCTGACGCCTAAGAGACCTCTCGGACACCTGACCATGGGCTATACGAGTTGGACAGACGGGATGAATGTGAGACCTTATTAAAAGGGCAAATACTCGGCTACGACAGACACCTCCTAGGTCACCAGACAACAGACACGGCCGATACGAGTTGGACAGACGGGATGAAAGTGAGACCTAATTAAAAGGGCACATACTCCCACTGAAGACACCTCCTAGGTCACCCGACAACAGAAACGACCGATACGAGTTGGTCAGACGGGATGAAAATGTGAGACTTGACGTTACAATGGATGGGGATGGGGCGAAGACAGGTGTCATGACTACACAACGGACCAGAACTGAACCCTCTCAGAACACTCCCCGCTGCATTCGCCGGCATCTACCAACGAAAACCCTCTACTTTGGACTGAATCCGACCATGCCACTGAGACTCCGACTGCCCATAATCGGAACTCTTCAACCTCACATCTCTCTTCCCTCGCACAGACACCTGCAGCGGACCTGTTACCTTGCACAGTTCCCCATTACAGTCATTGTCAATCCATGTTCTTGAGGGAGGGGGGATTGCGTGGATGCAAAGAGCATTGAGTGAACGTGATTATAGTAAACAGAAAGACAAAGGATCAATGTACGGACCAGCGCGCGACTAACCTCGCGATCTCCATCTGGCTGCGAAAATGCTTCACTGCCGTAACAAAGACCGTACAGCTAACCAACGCGCATTATCCACACGAGGGAGCCCTCCTCCTACTTGGCAAAGACGAAGGAACATCACTTGCTTTACTTGATGCTGCACTTGGCACCGGCACCCTCCAGTTGCTTCTTGGCATCCTCCGCATCCTCCTTAGCAACAGCCTCCTTAACCTTCTTAGGAAGACCCTCAATCATGTCCTTGGCCTCCTTCAAGCCAAGGCCGGTGATCGCTCGCACGACCTTGATCACGGCGATGCGCGACGACGCGGGGACCTCCTCCAGAAGCAGGTCGAACTCGGTCTGCTCCTCAACCACGGCAGCGGCCTCGCCGGCGGCGGGAGCGGCAATGCCGGCGACCGGCATCATGGCAGCGGCAGACACGCCGAGCTCCTCCTGCAGCCTGTCAGTGAGAGTCCTGGCCTGGATAAGCGTGAGGTTCTTAATCTGCGAAACAAGCTCCTCAATATCGGTGGTCGCGGCGGAGGCCACGACGCGACCAGCAGCAGCGCGGGTCTTCCTGACAGGCGCGACCGACACGACGGGGAGGGCGGATCCCCGTCGGAGGGACACGGATGAGAGGCATGGGGAGCTTGTGAGCGCAAGCTTGGTAGCGAGGGCCGCCATTTTCGAGTCTGAGAGTAGGCTACGGGGAGACTACGGACGGCGACCTCGTAAGGGAATTGGAAGCGAAGGGAATGGCGAGCAACAGATGCTAGCGAGGGAACGGAGAAACGGAAAATGGCTGCAGGGTGTAGTGGGTGCAGGGGAGGGGGACTCGCAGGCAGCACACGGAACAGTGCTAAGGCGGAAGTTGAGGTGGATGACGTGGCATATGGATGTCTGAGCGTCAAGGGCGGAGTGCGGGCTGCCTCGTTGCCTGCTGGGCGGATGAGCAAGGGGGGAAAGCTGATTGCAGATGATGTGTTGATGGACTGGTGGTATACCACGCATAAATTTTGGTGAGTGTGCAGACGTGGCCTTCGAAGGCTGTGCCAGATGCGCTGTAAAGCGGATGAGTGGATGATGGAGGCTGGCGAGTGGTAAGCTCTTGGTCCACGACTGTCGTGTGACCTAATCGAGAAATCAACACAGGTGAAAATTGGAGTGAAAACAGAGCGTTGCAATGTAGTTTGTGAATACGTATACTAGAAAGCGTTTCATATCTGCATCCATTAGTCTAAGTGGTCACAAAAATATGAAAACAGCTGCAACACGGATTGGATAGGGATAAAATATCCAGATAAGGCCACAAATAAAAATTTACATCAACCTTAAAATTAAATGCACATGGGTGCATGGTGTATGTATCCATGTAGATTAGGGTGATGCCGTAAGCGTGCAAAATCATTAATTCATCCGCATACGAGATAAAAACTCTGGTATTATTCACACCAATTTACACCTTCCCTCATAAGCTTCAAAGGAGGGAGTGCCACCAACAGCTCATAAGATGAGAACTGCATAAATGTTTACTACAAGTGGGAGTGAGTGTAGCGACTGTACAGTACAGATCTGTACTCATCATTGCGTTCGTGTCACTAACGCACGCCTCCACTTCCCCTTGGTCTCGGCCGCCTCCGCACAAAAATCCGCTTTTTTGTGGATAGAAGCATCATTATGGTGGTCCTGGAGAAAGATTATTGTCTTTTTTCTTATGCGAGCAGCAGGAGGTCTCGACTCGTAGCTCCCGCAGCTGATCCCTCGCGTCGCGCCTCATGGAGCTCGCCAGGCGAGGAGGACCCAGTAGCTGCCCTCCGGAATATCATCACCATGATTGCCGCGAGGAGGGGAACGGGCAGCCAGACATTCAGGTAGAGGAAGAAGAGACGACTCAAAAGGAGGAGGATGATTCGTTCATCAGTCCCGAACAAGGGTCAAAGGAGATCAACGATGAAGCGATACTTCACCTGCTGACCGAGAAACAGAGGCCGAATAGCGGTGGTTCTAGCGCTGTTACAGAGGGTTTCGGTTGCACTGCGAGCTTGTCGAAACTCATAAGCCAGGGGAGCAGCATTGCTAATGTCTCTAACCCTTTTTTGCTCGTTCTTCTCATGACAGTTACAATGTCAATTCTCCCGAGGCAGTTTTCCTCGGCTCAGGCTCCCCAACATCTATAAATTTCACAGTTTCTGATGAATTCCCTCGTGAGCAACCGTCTGGTTCCTCAAGCTCCCCTCAAGAATCTCGTGGCTCGGCTCAGGCGAACACCCGCTCGTTCCGCGAACCAAGTAGCAATCTTGTCCAGAGGCCGTTCTCTTTCAGTGATTCGTTAGAAACGGACCCGTTTGAAGCCGGAATTTTACAACGGGAACAGGAACTTATGCAGCTCTGGACAGAGCTGCTTTGTCCAGGTTCACCGTACGCAACCCGTGACGCCAGCAGCAACCAGACCAGTACTACTAGCTCTCAACGAAGCTCCAGCATTCCTGCGAGTGATCCTGACGTTAACGGAACACTGACAGAAAGCAGCTACACTGTTATTAGCGACGAGGGGAGTCCTGACATGGTACCAATGAATGCAGCAGCAGCACTGGCTCCTTCTGACGGTTCATCACACCATCCTCAGGAAGCACCACCGTTGCAGCAGCAGCAGCAACAGGAGGAGGAGGTGGTGGAGGAGGAGGAGGAGGTTCCAAGCGGAGAGCCTGTCCCTCCGCTTGGTGAGAGAGGGGAGGGGTCCGTCCTTCCACCTGTCCCTCCTATCCCCCCTGTCCCTCCTGTCCTTCCGCCTGTCGCTCCGCCAGTTCCCCCGCACCTGATGAACTGCGAGGCGATGATCAAAGCGGTGACCCAATATGAGAGGTTCGCGCGTGGACGGCATGGGGTGGAAGAGGTCCCGTGGGCTCTGGTTCGCGAGGGGAAACGCGGTGGGTCCTTCCAGGAGTTTTCCCAGGGGAAGAAGCGAGAGGGTGCGAGTCAGGCGGGGCCTGCTGAAGGGAAGGAGGTTGAAGAGGAGCAGAGAAGGGGCGAAGGAAGGGGGAGGAAATTGGGGATAGCAGCGAGGGGAGGGATGGGCAAGGAGAAGGAGAGGAGGGTTGGGAGGCATGGTGGGGAGATTGAGGAGGAGGGGGAAGAGGATGGGGGGAGGGGAGGGGTGGTGGAGGGACCATACCCGCCGTGGGTGGTGGGGGCGGACGAGGAGAACTACCCGTTGACTCGGCGCGTTCAGAGAGACATTTGGCTGCACCAGCACCCTGAAAACTGCTCCCTCCCTTCAGTCAAGTAGGTGCTTGTAATGGTGCCTATGGGGGTGCTTGTAAGGGTGCGGCCTATGGGGATGCTTGTAAGGGTGCGGGCTATGGGGGTGCTTGTAAGGGTGCGGCATATGGGGGTGCTTGTAAGGGTGCGTGCAGAGGGACATATGGCTGCCTGTAGTGGTGCTGTAACGGTGCCTGTAACGGCGCCTGTAACGGTGCCTGTAACGGTGCCTGTAACAGTGCCTGTAACGGTGCCTGTAAGGGACCTGTGGTGGTGTCTGTGCTGGTATATGGTGCTGCCTGTGATGCCTCCTCCCCCCTTCCATCCCTCACGCCTCCTTTCCTCGCAGGTTTCTCTACACCACGCTAGCCCATTCACTACAAGCGAGGGCATTGGCGCGCAACGCATCAACTTTCGGTTTGTCAAACCCCCACTCCCTTCCGTCCCCCCAATTCCCTCCCTCACGCCTCCTTTCCTCGCAGGTTCCTCCTAAGCCACTTTCATCCCTTCACTCCAAGTACGGCATTGGCGCGCAGCTCACCAACATGGCAGGGGCGCCTCAGAGAAGAGCAACCCAGCTCTCAACCCTCTCCCATTCCATTTATTCTCTCCCCTGTTCCCTCGTAGGTTCCTCTACGCCACATTTGTCCCTCAGTCCAAGTATGGCATTGGCGCGCAGCTCACCAACGTGGCAGGGGCGCTGGCGCTGGCAGTGGCGTCAGGGCGGGTGCTGGTGTTGGCAAAGTTCCCGAGGGCGATGCACGGAGGGTGTGAGGGGCGCAAGCACAGCCGCTGGCACTGCTTCTTTGCACCGGAAACGAGCGATGCGTGCAGAAGGTGCGCGTTTGCCCTGAAAAATGCAGAATCCATGCTTCACGTGAAAAAAATTGTATTTTGAGACGTGCAGAATCCATGCTTCACGTGAAAAAAAAATGTATTTTGAGACGTGCAGAATCCATGCTTCACCTCTTCGCTCCGTGCAGAAGGTGCAGAACGAGCGATGCGTGCAGAAGGTGCAGAACGAGCGATGCGTGCAGAAGGTGCAGAACGAGCGATGCGTGCAGAAGGTGCAGAACGAGCGATGCGTGCAGAAGGTGCAGAACGAGCGATGCGTGCAGAAGGTGCAGAACGAGCGATGCGTGCAGAAGGTGCAGAACGAGCGATGCGTGCAGAAGGTGCAGAACGAGCGATGCGTGCAGAAGGTGCAGAACGAGCGATGCGTGCAGAAGGTGCAGAACGAGCGATGCGTGCAGAAGGTGCAGAACGAGCGATGCGTGCAGAATCCATGCTTCACCTCTTCGCTCCCCTCTCACCCGTTATTCCATAGGCGATCTGTTTCTAAATCTGCAGGCGATCTGTTTCTAAATCTGCAGGCGATCTTTTAGATTTCTACAAAGTATGCACCTTCCCTTGAATCCGTGCTGCTTACTGATCCCTTCGCTTCCCTCCCGCCACCGCACAGGTTAGCCCATGACCTAATGGCCGAGCAGCAGGCAAGCGCAGAAGTGACTCTTGAGTCGACTCAAAAGTCACCTTCGTACCTTTTCCCTTCCCTCCCCTCTTCCCATCCCCCAGACGAGCCCATGACCTAATGGCCAAGCAGCAATCGCAGAATCCTGCCACAGCAGAGCCAGAATCAAATCTTCGGGCAAAATCGAATCTCCCAGCAAAATCAGACGTGCACTCAAGCCTGCCTGTGGTGCGGCAGCAGGATATTCCCGGGGAGCTCGTGTGGTTTCCCCCCGTGCCCGCCCTGTGGGGTGAGCCGTGGCTGCGCATCCCGGCTGTCATTGACATCAACGGACACATGCAGCAGACCACCAAGACCGGGTGAGTCACTCATTGTACACACGCCCTCTCACTCCACGTCTTGGGCTTGTTGATTGCATGCCTGACTGCGCATGCCTGACTGCACGTGCCTCAGTGCACGTGCCTCAGTGCACACGTCTCTCACAGTTGCTCTACCCATTGCTCTTCCCATTGCTCTGCCCATCCCTCCCTGCAGCAAAAAAACCGCTGGTGGAGAGCGCAGGCATGGCGCTCGTTGCTGCCTCGCCCTCGTGCTACCACTGCACGGGAGCATTCATGCCAGTGCCAGCCCCCCAACGTCTGCCCATGCGTTGCTCTTCCCATTCCTCCCTGCAGCAACGAGGACCGCTGGTGGAGGGCACGGGTGCTCTTCCTCATGCCCTCGCCCTCACGCCACCTCTGCACATGATCATTCATGCCAGTGCTACCTGTATCCCTCTGCCCATTCCTCGCTACAGCAACAAGGACCGCTGGTGGAGGGAGCAGGCGTGACGCTCATTGCTGCCTCGCCCTCGTGCTACCACTGCACAGGATCGTTCATGCCAGTGCTACCCCCACTGTCTGCCCATGCGTTGCTTTTGCCATCCCTCCCTGCAGCAACAAGGACCGCTGGTGGAGGGCACGGGTGCTCTTCCTCATGCCCTCGCCCTCACGCCACCTCTGCGATCATTCATGCCAGTGCTACCTGTATCCCTCTGCCCATCCCTCTCTGCAGCAACAAGGACTGCTGGTGGAGGGCGCAGGCGTGGCGCTTCCTCATGCGCTCGCCCTCGCGCTACCTCTGTGCCGTCATCAACCGGGCCAGGCACGCAGCCTTCGGGCCAATGGCGGCTCGCCACGTGGCACACACAGAAGCCGCAATACTTCAGGCTGAGAAGCTGGGCTTTGCTGCGAGCACTCTCCTCTCTGGGACCAACCAGCTTTCTGCTGGCTATCCGCTTCTGGATAGTTCTCAGAGCAGCCTTTTTCAAAGCAGTCATCCCAAGAGTAATAAAGGAGTGCAGAGCGGTACTTCTGAAAGCAATTATTCTCAGGGCGTTCTCTTGGATACAATTTCAGTGCCGTGGGTGCCACGGCCGATTGTGAGCATGCACGTGCGCATGGGGGACAAGGCGAAGGAGATGCGGGTGGCGGGCTTTGGCACGTACCTGCACCTGCTGTCAAGAGTGCGTCAGTTCGACCCCTCCGCTACAACCGTCTGGCTCAGCACAGAAATGCAGCCGGTAAGGCAACTGGAACATTACATGACATCCCATTCTGCTCCATCTGCTTCCTTCAGCTCCTATCGTATGCCCCCTCCTTCCACTGCTGTGCACTGCAGTGCTTCCTTTGAAAATGCTTCCCTTCAGCTTTTGCTTTGTGGGAATTTGCTGGGTATTGCTGGTTCGTTGTTGGCGGCTGCTGGCAGGTTGTTGAAAGGGCCATCCGCACTCCTGGATGGGACTGGAAGGTCACTGACATACCTCGGATGCAAGGAGAGGAGAGCATGCCAGCCTATGAAGCCCGGATCGGGGCCCAGCGCAGTGTTGAAAATGCCTGGGTTAATTTGCTCATGGCAGCGGAGGCTGATTATTTTATAGGTGCTCTTGGTTCGACGTGGTCCATGCTAATTGATGGCTTGCGGTGTACAGGAGGAAAGATGCTTGCTGGTTTTTTAAAGCGACGGTGCACATGTGCCACCCAAAACCCAGAACCCTGGCGAACTGTTACTGCGGATGGAAAGTGTCCGCACGAAATCCTGGTTTTCGCCAGCCAGCACTTTCGCGCTGGCAAGCCTGGTTAAAAAAAAAAAACTTCTGAACCCAACACTGCCAAAAGTTGCCCGTCGCTTTAAGCACATCAAGGGACAGGCATTGGTAAGAGGATATTTTCCAGTGGAATGCTGGCATTTTGGGCTTGCCTGTGATGTATTTGTTGTGTAGTACAAAGTTAGCATTTTGATCTACAATCGCAGACGTGACGCACAGAGGTCGTGTTCTCCTTGGTCAGCCTTGTTCCGAACCAGCCCTGCTCAAACCTGAGCCTCGGCCCCCCTGAACGGTGGCGCGAAACCAGGCTCGGCGCATGACCGAAGTTCGGCGTTGAGCTCTTTAGGCGCGGCAAATCTCGTAGCCCAGATCGGATGAACCGAATCAGTGCGTTTTGTTGTGTGGTTCGGCTAGGGCTCCCTTGTCAGGAATCTGGGAAGGTGGGCCTCCTGCCCGAGCCTTCCCTCGGTTTCATCCAATTTCCCAACTGGACTAGCTTTCGGTTCGCTGCTGTTGTGCAGAACACAGAGAGATTTCGAAGTCATCTTCGGCTCTAGTACAGTCGAAGAGTTCACACGAAGAGAAGCAACCTCCATTTGGCGCAGTACGTTCAGTGTTCAGGAAACGCAGTTGCAGTCCCTGATTGACGTGACAGAATCAGGAATCGTTTCGCTGTCCCAGCACTAGTTTGGCTGGCCAGATTGGTCATTGACAAGACGTTTAGTGGGCTTTTAATCCACTTTTAAGCCTGGTCCGCCCGCACGGCAGAGCTCAAACCGCGTCGTCAGCTCCAGGCACCAGAGTCTTCTGTGCTCTTCGGTCCACAAGTAAGCAGACAGATGCACTTGATCGATGCTCGACCGATCCTTGCGTGACCGATCATTCCTAGCATCTAGACTCTTATCAGCTTCCTTAGCTCGACGGCAGTCATTTCAGCAGTTCAAACTCTACTATTGACTTCCTTAGTTTTTACATCATGGAAGGCTGATTCTAGCTGTCTCCGTGGATTAAGAGGCTGCAGCTCAGATGGGCTTGGGGGGGTTCTTGCGTTCCGGAGCCTCCTTCGCGGGTCGGTTCGTGGCCGTTCTCGCGGTCCACACGCTAGGACGGGTCGTATGGCCGTTCTTCCGAGTCGCCGCGATCGCCAGCAGCAATGTCTGGTCCAAGCTGCCTCTCCGCCTGGTACGCGTTTCTATTAGCATTGCTGTTTCTATTCATATTCCTACCGCAGCTGCCGCTGCAGCTGCACCTTCAGCTTCCTGGTCCTACTCGTGTCATATCGTTAGCAGTCTGTCAAGACACGTGTGATTCTGGCCTTCGCAGTCGGTTCAGAGGAGCAACGGAGAAGATAGAGACGCGCATGTGAGTAGAGACGCGTATGGCAGTGAGAGACGCAAATGTCAGTGACTGATACACGTGGTAGTGAGAGATACACGTGGCAGTGAGAGATACACGTGGCAGTGAACGGCACACGTTGCATTGAACGAAAAACACGACAATGAGTGAGGCACACGAAGATAAGTGACCCATATGACGATGAAAGACACACAATCTACTCCATGCTCTCTCCCAGCCGATTACAACCCTGACTGCCCAACCATGCTCAACAATACCCAACCACGCCCAACCACTTACCCTCTGCAGCCGATGCCGGCGGGAGCTGCCAGTTCCGTGGCGCGGCTGCGGCCCTTCTGCGTGCCGGTGCTGCTGCAGGTGGCCCTCAGCTCGCTCATCCCCCTCGCCTTCCCCGATGTCTGGCGCACTCTCCGCTTCTGGGACCGCCTCATGCCCATCTACATGGGGTACGTCGTGAGAGGAACGTTGAATTCTCTTTGGGAATCACTCTTGAGATTTCTCAAGGTTTTTTTCGGTTCTGGGACCGCCTCATGCCCGTCTACCTGGGGTGAGTTTTTTGGGCCGCCTTCATTGCTCGTACGTGCGTTCTTTGAGGCACGTTGATCGCCCATGGCCGTTCTCTTTGGATGCGTGTTTTGAGCCGCCTGAAGAGCCTTTCCGCATTCACGTGGAATGCGCTTGCTGGGGTTCCCTAATAGCTCTTGCCAATCTGTGCGTTCTGTGAGGGAGGCATGCGCCTCTCCGCATTCATTGTTTTTCTACGCAGGGAAGCAAGTGGAAGCATCTGTGTGCATGGCACTTCTGTACCCCAAACCCCATCCCCCCAAACCCCATCCCCCCAAACCCGCACCCTCGTTTCCCCACCCCCTTTTTTTTTTCGCCCGCCCTCTCCTTCTACTCCCTCGTCCTTCACCCTTTCCCTCCTCTCAACCCCCTCCCCTCCCTCCCCTTCCCCCCTTCCCCCTTTCCCTCACCTCCAACCTCTTCCCTTCTCCAACTTCCCCCCCCTTCTCTCTCCCCCACCCCCCCCAGACAAAGCTGGCGGTGCGCAAGAATCCCATTAAGGTTCTTTTGAGGCTCCTTCCCCTCCTTCCCCCCTTTTAAGAGCACCCTCCCCCCTTAACCCTTCTCCTCCTCCCCCCAGGTACATGAAGACCAAGCTGGCCGTGCGCAAGAAGCCCATTGAGGTTCGCCACGAGAAGTGGGCTGTGCGCCACGAATGGGGCGGCAAGTGAGTGAAAGCCGGGCGGCTGTGAGCTGGAATGGGCGGCAAGTGAGCGGGGTTGGGGCGGGAAGTGAGTGGGTATGGGGCGGCAATTGAGCGTGAATGAATAAGTGAGTGGGAAGTGAGCGGCAGGTGAGTGAATAGGGCGGCAGGTGAGAGGGAATGGGGCAACAAACGCCACCATGCATGAGGCAGCATGCGTCAGGCAGCATGCGTCAGGCAGCATGCGTCAGGCAGCATGCGTCAGGCAGCATGCGCCAGGCAGCATGCGTCAGGCAGCATGCGTCAGGCAGCATGCGCCAGGCAGCATGCCTGGTCGACAAAAGATTCGAAATAGCCGAGCAAGAGTGAGGAGACTAGGAATAGGGTGCATCGTGTTGTTCTGATGTGGTGCTCCCTTTGTCCTCTCACAACCACCCTCACCACCAGCCCCACCACCATCCTCACCAGCAGCCTCATCCCTCTTCCATTGATGTCCGCTCTTCCCTCTCTTCTTCCATTGGTGTCCGCTCTTCCCTCTCTTCTTCCCCCCCAGGCTAGTGCACGACCTGGTGCTGCGTCTCAGCGGTCTCTACGTCAAGTCTGCACAGATCCTTGCCTCTAAATCGGTACGCTCTCATTCTTGCTTTCAACTCCGGATATGCACATCCCGCATTCGGATGTGCACATTCGCATTAGAGCCCATCCTCTCACTCCTCGCCTCCCGCCCCCACCTCTCACAGGTTTTCATGCCAGCAGCTTTGGTGCAGCGCCTCTCAGCCAAATTCGACAGCATGTTCCTCCACAAACACTCACACACCTGGCATGCCCCCATGCCCCGCCCCCTTCCCCTCCCCTGGTTCTCCCCGCCCCTCTCACAGGACTTCATGCCAGCAGCGTGGGTGCGGCGCCTCTCAGCCCTATTTGACAACGTGCCCCCGCGCCCCTACTCGCAAGTCATCCGCTCCATCCAATGCGAGCTCGCCATCTGTCCTCCTCCCAGCCCCTCCACCACCCCCGCTCTTCTCCCTCCTCCTCCTGTTGCTGCCCCTACTGCCCCCCCTTCTTCTGTCGATGGTGATACTTCCGCTGCCGTTGATGCTGCCGTTGCGAATGGTGAAGCCGCTTCCATCAAGCCCGCTACAGCCGACATTCCACCCAGTCAAAGCAAGTCAACGCAGGTCAAGCACCGTGCACTGCTGGTAGCAGACATGTTTGAGAGCATAGACGAGGAGTCTCTCGCCTCAGCCTCCATAGCCCAGGCGCATGCAGCTGTGCTCCTGCACCCACTCCCTGAGAATCACCCCACTGACCCCACCAAGGTGCTGCCTATCCTGCCGCACCTCACGAGCAAGGAGAGGGACGCCCTTGGGATTGCCGCGGAGTGCACTGAGGCGTGTTTCCTGGCGAATACGGATCGGCTGTGGGTGGAGCCGCTATTCCAGTCTGCTTTCCAAGCAGCGGCTGTAGAGACAGCAGTTGCAGCGGCAGAGATTGCAGATGCAGTAACAGCGGAGACAGCAGGAGTGGCAGCAGGTGCTGTTAGTCCGCTACAGGTTGTAGCAGCACCAGCGGCTGTAGCGGCGGCAGAAACACCAGCAGCGGCAGCAGAAACAGCAAGAGTGGCAGCTACTGTGACTTCTTCCCCTGCATTAGGTTCGGCAGGTGCAATGAGTGCAGTAGTTGCGAGCAGTAGTCCAGCCACAAGGAGAACCATGCCTGGGGTGATATCCCGCCTGGTCCCACTGGATCGCAAGCCCATCGGAGTCATGACTGCCGATGGCACCATCCAACCCATCTCCCCTGCCGGCCCTGCCCTACCTTCGCCTTCTTCTGGTGTTACCGCAGCAGGGGAAACAGGCGCAGCAGGAGCCATGCTGAAGCGGCCTATCCCTCCACGGCTGGCCAACGACAGGACAGAGGAGGGCGAGCGGGAGGAGGAGGGCGAGGAGGAGCAGTTCTTCGATGGGGAGGGAGGGGAGAGCGGGGAGAGTGGGGACGAGAGAGACGATTTCTTCGACGCGCATTCCGAGGCCCATGAACTTGGCGCTGACGTGGCGAGCGGCAGCCACGTGGCAGCGTGTGAGGGACGGGAGGGAGGGGCCACAGGAGCAGCAGAGGGGGGGGCCGGCGAAGAGGGAGGTAACGAGGAGGAGAAGCAGAGGGAGCGGGAGAGGGAGAGGGAGAGGGAGCTGGAGAGGGAGAGGCAGCGGGGCAGAGCGGTGGTGGTGAAGGTGCAGCACCTGGGCATGGATATCATCATGCGCTCCGACCTCAGAAACATCGGCCGTGTGGCTGAATTCCTCTCGCCCCAGCTGCCCTTCGACCTCCGCAATGTGAGCTCTACAGTGCTGTAGCGATGCGGTGCGATGCGGTGCGATACAGTGCTGGTGCGGTGCGATGCGGTGTGGTGTGGTGTGGTGTGGTGTGGTGTGGTGTGGTGTAGGTATATGCAGTGTGAGCTCTCGGCTGCACTAACGCACATGCACTCATCAGCATGCCTGTTGGCTTGTCTATTCCCTTTCTTCCTGCTCCCTCTCCCACTCCCCTTTCTTCTCGCCCTTCTCCCCTCTTCCCGCTCCCTTCCTCCCCTTCCCTTCGTCCCCTCTTCCTCGTCCCCTTCCCATCCCCCTCCCCTCCCCCTCCCCCCCGCTCACAGATAGTGAAGGAGATACAGCAGACCATTCCGAACGAGTTCAACTTTCAGAGGGAGGCCGCCTTCATGACCACCGTGCGCCACAACCTCGCCTGCCGGGGCTTCCACCAAGTCGTCTGCCCCACGCCCGTCTTGAGTCTCTGCACTCGCCGCATGATCGTCATGGAGGTACGCAAGGGATTCTGTGGGGTGCCACTGGGTGCTGTGGGGTGTTGTGTGGTGCTGTCAGGGGGTTTTAGTGAGCAAAGAGGCGTCTCAAGGCTTCCACCAAGTCGTCTGCCCCACGCCCGTGCTCAGTCTCTTCACACGGCGCATGATCGTCATGGAGGTAGCAAGGGGTGCTGTGCGGTGCTGGTGGGTGTGGGGTACTATTCAGGTGTTCCTCGCCTGCATCCACCACAATCATTCAGGTGCTGTCAGGTGGTGCAGTTGGGTGCTACATCCCTCAGTGCCTCCCTAAAGCTCTCTCCCTTTCCTCCTTACTTCACTCCGTCCCTCCCATCTCTGCCCCTCCCATCTCTGCCCCTCCCATCTCTGCCCCTCCCATCTCTGCCCCTCCAGAGCTCTACAGCACACCCCTACGACACAAGCACACCCCTACGACACAAGCACACCCCACATTTCCCCATCTCTATTCCTTTCTTCCTCGCTTCGCTCTGTCCCCACCGGTAACTCTCTCTCTCCTTTCCCCCCTCACCGTTCCCCCCATTCGTAATCCTTGCAGAGGCTCTATGGTACTCCATTCACGAAGTTAATCGACTCCCTACACCCGTACAAAGATTCCTCCCTCCTCCCTCCTCGTCTTGCCGCCATGCGCCTAGAAGCAATCTCAGCCATCCGTTCCCTCCTCGAATCCTATGGTGCCATGTTCTTCCTGGACGGTGTTTTCCACGCCGACCCGCACCCAGGAAACCTTTTGCTGCTGCCCGGCGCCAAGCTCGGGCTGCTGGACTTTGGGCAGTCGAAAGTTTTGGAGCGGCAGACAAAACGTTCGTTTGCCCGGATGGTGGTGGCCCTGTGTAAGGGTAACCAGCTTGAAATCGCCCTAGCTCTGCTGGGAACAGGGATATCGTTTGGGGGGGAGGCTGATTGGACTACTTTCTTCTCTAAACCAGTGGAGGAGTCGACAGGGGCGAGAGCAGGGGCAGAGGAGGGTGGGAAGGACGGGAAGGTGGGCGGCGAGGCAGTGAAAGTTGAGCCAATGATGAACGGGCACGTGTCAGAGAGTGCGCAATGTAACGGCCTGGCAACAGTCAATAGTGTGGCTGCTCCTGCTTCTGCTCCTGCTCATGCTGCTCCTGCTCCTGCAGGGCTGGGCCTTGGTTCTGGTCTGGGACCCAAGCGGCCAGCAGCTTCGGGCTCAAATGCAGCATCACGAGACACGGTCGCAGCAGCAGCAGCATCAACAGGCACAGGGACAGGGACAGCAACAGCAGCATCAGGAGGAGAGGCAGTAGTGGGGCTGCCTGGTCTTGGTCCCAGGCCGAGGAAAAAGAAGACAGTTGCGTTCAGTGACCCCCTCACTCTCGGCCCTTCTGCCTCCTTAGGTTCTGCCGCCGTCGCTGGTGCTGCTGCTGGCATGCCAGCTGCCCCAACTAAAAGCAACCTCATTGCCCCCGCACCTGCAGTGCTTGCTGCTAGTTCCGCCACTCCTGCTGCTACCCCTGCTGTACCTACTGCACCTGTTTCTGCTGTGGCTTCTGCTGCAGTGCCTGCTGGTAGTTCGTCTGCCACTTCTCCTGCGGTGGCTGCAGGGGGGTCACCAGTGCTGCATGGGGTGGAAGGAGGAACTGTGTCTGCTGCAGTGCTGGCTGCTGTGGTGGCCTTCACAGAAAACGCCCCTCCTGATGACGCCCCTGCTGCTGCCACCACTGCTGCTGCTCCTGCTGCTGTTGCTGCTGCTGCTGGTGTGAGTGAGAAGGGAGGGGAGGAGAGCAGTAGCAGCAAGGCAGGTGCGGGGAGGGGAGAATCCGATGGAGAATCAGTGCTGGCAACGCTGCTGAAGGAGGTGGGGCCGGCAGGGCTGCTGGCAGCAGCAACGCCGCAGCGCCTGCAGACGGTGCAGACGCTGTCGTACCTCATGTTTGACACTCGCCCCATGGCTGAGGCCCAGACTTCCCCCCTTGCTCAGGAGTCCGTGCTTCAAAAGGCCCCTCTGAAGGCTTTCAACCAGTCCTACTGGCTGGTGAGTGGTCTGTAAGGGAGGGGTTTGAAAACGACTGGGTTGGCAGGTGGGTGGGTGACTAGTGGGGGAGAAAGGAGGGGAATGCAGAGGCTGCAGATGGTGCAGACGCACTCGTATCTCATGGTTGACACGTGCCCCATGGCTGAGGCCCAGACGTCACCCCTCGCACAGGAGTCTGGTTTGCAGAAGGCGCCACTCAAGGCTTTTAACCAGTCCTATTGGCTGGTGCGTGGTTTGGGGGGGAAGCGGGGTGGACGGTAGGGGTTTGAAAGGGGCTGATCTGGTTGGTAGTAAGCGGGTGTTGGAGTAGGAGTGGGGGAAATGTGGGGGGAAAGGTGGTGGGGGAAATGTGGGGGGAAAGGTGGTGGGGGAAAGGGGGTTCCAGAGGCTGCAGCCGGTGCAGGCACTCTCATATCTCATGTTTGACCCCATGACTGAGGCTCTGATGCCTCTTGCACAGGAGTCCTCTGTTTGCTCTCATGCCTCTTCAAAAAGCTCCCCTCAAGGCTTTCAACCAGTCTTACCCCTCATGCTCTTCCTCTCTGCCTCCTCCCCCCTCTCCCCTCCGTGTGTATCATGTTGTGAGGGCCATGCTGCTGCTGCTGAGACGGTTGTGCCCACTCTCTTAGCAGGTCGAGTAATCCAATTTCCTTTCGCACTTCCTCACCCCCCCTTTTACTCCCCTTCCTTCCACATCCATCTGTATCAGATCGTCCGGGCCATGCTGCTGCTGCGAGGGCTGTGCCACTCGCTAGATGCTGACATCTCAGCCGTCCAATTGTGGAGGCCCTATGCCGAGGCTCTGCTTGCACAAGACCCGTAGGAGAGCCCAGAAGCTGCTGCCAGTGCATTGAGAGCCCAGAAGCTGCTGCCAGTGCATTGAGAGCCCAGAAGCTGCTGCCAGTGCATTGAGAGCCCAGAAGCTGCTGCCAGTGCATTGAGAGCCCAGAAGCTGCTGCCAGTGCATTGAGAGCCCAGAAGCTGCTGCCAGTGCATTGAGAGCCCAGAAGCTGCTGCCAGTGCATTGAGAGCCCAGAAGCTGCTGCCAGTGCATTGAGAGCCCAGAAGCTGCTGCCAGTGCATTGAGAGCCCAGAAGCTGCTGCCAGTGCATTGAGAGCCCAGAAGCTGCTGCCAGTGCATTGAGAGCCCAGAAGCTGCTGCCAGTGCATTGAGAGCCCAGAAGCTGCTGCCAGTGCATTGAGAGCCCAGAAGCTGCTGCCAGTGCATTGAGAGCCCAGAAGCTGCTGCCGGTGCATTGAGAGCCCAGAAGCTGCTGCCAGTGCATTGAGAGCCCAGAAGCTGCTGCCAGTGCATTGAGAGCCCAGAAGCTGCTGCCGGTGCATTGAGAGCCCAGAAGCTGCTGCCAGTGCATTGAGAGCCCAGAAGCTGCTGCCAGTGCATTGAGAGCCCAGAAGCTGCTGCCAGTGCATTGAGAGCCCACAAGCGCTGCCATGCCACTGCATTGCACCTTTGGGAATTTGGAGAAGTCCAACTGTGGAGGCACTATGCCGAGGCTCTGCTTGCACATAGAAAAGCCCACCAGCACTGCCAGTACATTGCACCTGTCGATTTTTGAGGCGCCTAAAAACAATAATAGAGCAGCGCTCCTAGTGCATCACCCCTTCGCCAGCGCTGCTGGTGCCACGCCCATTCTAGGCCAGGCCACCACCACCCTGTTGGGCTCGTTGATTCTAAACTGCCAGTTCCTTTTCCTGTAAAAGATCCCATGTGCAGCCCCTGTTGAGCAGCAGAAGTACATGGATTTGACACCAACTTGACGGTGTAACCTGCCATGGTGATTTGAGTCTAGCAGTTGATTTAAAGTTGTGTGTGTGAAGTTAAATTGAGCTGAGGCCTTGTCATGCACAGAATGGCAATGCCATATCCATAGTTCTAAACAAAATAATAAGCAATAAATAAGCAACAGCAATAGCAGGCCGCCTAGGAGTAAGCCTCTGTGGAGTGGGAAACCGACAGAAAACCTTTGCCTCAGCCTCACTT
This sequence comes from Closterium sp. Naga37s-1, assembly GCA_947471745.1. NCBI lineage: Eukaryota > Viridiplantae > Streptophyta > Zygnematophyceae > Desmidiales > Closteriaceae > Closterium > Closterium sp. Naga37s-1. The sequence continues at coordinate 648,169 of CANJKZ010000383.1, read as the reverse complement.
ATATACGGTGCAGAAGTACAATGAGTGTATATATAGATGAAGTATGTTAGTCTTCAGGATGATAGCTGTTGGCAGGACGCCGTATCTCATATTATCCCGTTGGGCTTGAGGACGCCATCCACACCGTGCGCTCGGATAAACTGCCCCTTGAATAGATCTGGATCGTCGATTTGTGCCCACGTCAGCACGTTCGCCCCAGGAGGGCCCAGAGCGACGGTTGCACCATGCGAAAGGAATCCCGTCTGGGTCTTGAAACGTACGAGCTGCTTCCCGTCCAATTGCGTTTTCAGTTTCCCGCCAACGGGAATCGACTTTATTTGTGCGAAAGGGTACATGCCTTCGATGACATTGAAACGAATCAGGTTGCCCATGAGCTTCGGCACTATAGCGCGTATGCCGACTCCCGTGAGAGCGATGTTGGTGGGGATTAGCGCCGTGTTTTCGGATAAAAACTCCACACTAATGTTTGCGTCGGGTAGCTTCTCTGAAAGAAAGAAAGAAAGAAAAAAGGTATGGGGAGGACAGGAGATGAGCTACACGTTGAGGTGTCGCGTCAATCACGTTAGCTGAAAATGAGTAGGAAGAGGAGATGAAAGGGGGGAAGATGAGCGGTGGCGGTTGATGGAGGTTGGGTGGTGGTAAAGTGGGATAGAAAAGGAACAAGGAAATGGTAACACATTGGCCGAAAGTGACGACACAGCACTTACTTAGCTGTTTGATTGACCGTTGTAACGCGTTCGCTACAATCGAGTATTTGAACGGGTTCTTGAGAAGGGTCTTCTGCAGCTGCTCCAGTTCCGCGATGAACTCGGCAGGCGTCGGCCCCGCAGCCGCCGCTGCGGTGAGTGAGAGAACGACAATTGCTCCTAGCAAAGCCCTACTCGCCATGACACGCTACTCGTGCGGATGCTATTAGGTCGATTATCTCGCTCGTGAGGGACTGCGAAAATCTATATATACACGCTCGGTTATGGCTGCTGTGGTTGACGAGTCGTCTGCGTTCGGTTGACTGGTCCTACCGCGTGGGCCGTGAGTTCAGATGGAATCGTCAGTCTGTGCGAGTTACCGAAGAGAAATACCTAAATATCACGGATTCACCCGCAATGCTAGTCTGTTCAGTGTGCTTGGCAAGGCAGTGTGCTGCTTATACTCCAGCAATGGGCCACTTGCAATCGCGCCAGCTGTCGGCGCTAGCAAGCTTTCAAACATGACAGACAGCGACCGACATTTTTCTGATGGAGGGAGGTGGAAGTGGGAAGTGACTTGATTTGGAAGCATTGCAGATGCTTCCCCTCCCACACCTGAAACTGTGAGCAAGTGCGTGAGCGACGAAATTGGAGGAATTGGAGGAGAGGGCGTGGCGCGAAATTCAGCTTGCGAATTCTGGAAATAATTTGTTCGCAGCGGCTCGGGAATTTTGTGAGCGCGAGGAGCACGAAGGAGAGGTGGCGTGAATTGCGGACTGCCGTTGCAGCAACTGATGAAGCCATCCCCCTTCCGTGTGTTGCGTTGGCAGCGAAATGCTGAGCGGGTTACTCAGCTGTGCGACAGAACATGCTGTGCACTGCTTATACCGTTTTAGCCAATAAAAACTGCCTCGATATGCTATCAACCATTCGCATGCAATACTTGGGAGACTTAGAAGCTCCTGAACAAAGAAAAGTGTCAGAATTATATATTTGTAGAAACATGTACAAACAAAAACGTGGATGAGCAGGACCTATGAACATTTAACAAACACAAGGCAAAAAGGGAACCTGTTATTCTGCTAGATCACCCTGACCAGCAGCACCCACTTCCGATCCTCCAAAGCACCATTTCTACTACACTACCTAAGCCAAGCAGGCGGTTTCCGAGCAAGGCAAGGAGTTCGTAACTGGTAGCAGGCAGGCAGGCAACTGTTCGGAGCCCACCCCGGCCGTTGACTCAGGGTCAAATACGCCGAAGCCCGTCTACAGTTGTAAGCGCATATTTGAAATAAACACTCGCAAGGCGACATATTCCCGCAAGTGAGGGCCTGATCAGTGAATGGCCATGGGGGAGGGGGACACGGTGCTGTGGAAGTGCAGGTAGTGCCGGTGAGAGGCTTTAAGAACATGCGGCCACGGCAGGCGGATTCGCACGGCGCGCACACTCCACCCCTGAACGGCATCGCATATGCCTTTTTCGCCGCACACCCGCTGCTGTACGTCACCCCGTCGGCCCCACACACGACCGACGTTGCCAGCGGGCAGACATCCGAAAAGATCCGGTTTTTGCAGGGTATTAGGAGCAGTTGCCCTTGTGAGATGGCGGAATCGTCACAGGAGGGGAGCGTGTTTGTGTCACAGATAGAAGTGGGGAAGGTGTTGTTGAGGCAGAGAGTGTTGAAATACTTGGTAATGGATGCGAGGGTATCGTTGGCAACGACGGTGTAGGGGATAACGTCGGATGAGAGAGAGTCGGCGCTGAAAGCGTCGATTGCTCCTGCGACGCACACCTGCTGCCCGATTTGGAAGTACGGCAGGTCACACTGCGATGGGAAAAAGGAGGAAGAGAAATACAAGAGGAAAACGTAAGTAGGAGAAAGAAAAGATCAGACTGAGAAAAAGGAGAACAAGAGCAGGAAGAGTTATGGTGTACACAGGAGCCTACCCTGAGAGCCCAAGGTGTAAAACTAGAGCTTACCCTGAGTCCGGGGTTGAGCTTCATGAAGTCATCCATGGAGAGCAGAGCAGCGTTGGCGATGCGGCTGCAGGTGTCGGCCTGGGTGACAGAGTACCACTCAGCGCACTCCATGCTCACCAGCTCCACTGTCAGTGGTGCCACACAGAGCAACATTGATGGGTCCAGAGGGGTTGTGCTGGCGCATCTCAGCCCTGGGTTGAGGCTGCGAGGGGGTAAGGGAGAGCAAAGGGAGCGGAAGCAAAGGTGGGTTACGAGGACTTTCGCAGACTCTTAGCACGTGTGAGCCACTTGCAGCAAGAGGCGGGTGAGCGAGCCGAGAAAAACACTCACAGCAAGAGGTGGGTGAGCGTGATGCTGGCGTTAAGCGCCACATTCATGCAGGTATCCCCCAGTTGCACCCGGTACGTCTGCCCACACGACACAGCCGCCGGCGCGGTTGTCGACAGCATCCCCGACCGCACACACACCGTCGATGACACTCGCAGCGACGGCGACGGCGCGGGCAGCGAGCAGTTCACGCCCGGGTTGAGCGCTTGTAACACCTTTGTGGTAACGTTGTTACGTGTGGCGATGGCGGTGCAGGTGTCGTTCGGAGAGATGAGATCGACGGCTGCGCAGCCGAAGGTGACGTTGGTGTCGCCGGCAACGATGAGGATGTAGCCGGGCGTGAGGGGCGGGACGGCGCAGTCTATGAAAGGGTTGCGGGCTTCGAGGGACGCGGGGGTGATGTTGAACGCGCGCGAGAGGGTCTGGATGGTGGGGAGAGGGAAGAAAGAGGGGTGGGGAGGAGGGTGAGGGGTAGGAAGCAGAGCTGGGTAGCGAGGGGAGAGGGGACGAGGTGTAAGTGGTTTGGTTAGGTACAGGAAAGTGGTTGGGTATAAGAATTAGAACCTGTAGTGGAAACGGAAGAAGAGGAAAAGGGAAGCGAATATATAAGAAAGAAAGGGAAAGAGCGAAGGGAAACGGGGAAAGAGAAGGGGGAGGGAGGGAAGAAGAGGGGAGCAGGAGAGACTCGCGGGAGAGGCGAGCGGAGAGCCGGGGAATTGCAGCAGCAGCACCAGCGGCGGCGGCGGCAGCAGCAGCAGCTCCTCACCTGGCACGTGTCTCCCGCAGCGACGGTGTAGGTCTGCAGACCGCTCTGGAACGTGCCCAGCACGCACGTCATCGCACCGTCCGTGCGCGCGCCAATCACCGAGCCCTGCGCGCATCACGAGGAGGGGGGGGGGAGAGAGAGAACGTTACATACAAGAGGCGGTGGAATAAAACAGGAACTGGGGCGGAGGCGGGCGGAGGGAAAGGAAAACACGAGAGGGGGCGGAGGCCAGAGGAGGGGGACCGGGGGGCAAGTGGGGAGAGGAGGGGGTACGTGTACTCGAGAGAGAGGAAGGCGTACGTGCTAAGGGGATGTGTGGGGGGTTTGTTGGGGGGAAGGGGGGCGGGTGTGGTAGAGGTGGGGAGGGGGGAAAGAGTAGTACCGTGGGGCAAGAACAGGTATAGCTGCCGTCGAATTGATTCGAACACGTTCCGGAGCCGCACGGATTCGGGTTCGCGGCGCACGGGTCCGCCCGAACACATTTGGGCGGCCCGGTCGATTCCCTCCTCTCCACAAATCCCGAGGGGCACGTACAACGCGCCGCGCCACCCGAATCCAATCTGCATGTGCCCCCACCGCACGGCTGCGGGCGAACGTTACACGGGTTCGCATTACTTCGCGAATCGTAAAAGGTTGGGTACACCGCAGGTTCGCTATGGATGTTACACTTCCCAGTCGGTTGGCTGTCGTTGAAAATCGGCAGCTTCATGTAACCCATTTCGCCCCACTCCGGCCCCCAGGTGTTTTTCAGCAGCCAATACGGTCCCTCCGTCGCGTCTAAACTGTAACCCATTACAATCATCGCATGGTCGATATCTTTTCCGCAAGCTCCTTTAAATAAACCCCCTCCATATGCCCGAAAATCGTCGCTATCTGTCGCGATGTAAACCAAAACCGGCTGCTGCGAAACCGCTTTCATCAACGAAACCGCGCTTTTCGCCGGAACCTTTTCCCAACCGCTAACGTTCCCCAATTTCACCGCTCCGGTTTGCAATGCTCGGCAATTCAACCCATCCATAGAAGTGTACGGATAATCGATTTCCCGCGCGACGCCGCTGTTGCTCATCGCGTAAAGAAACACCCACTCGGGCCAGCCGCCGCTACAGCAGCTGCCCGTGCCGCAGTCGCAGACCTGCTGCGGCGCGAGCGGGACGGGCGCCGTGGCGTTGAAAGCGAGGGCCCAGAGCATCGAGAGGAGGTCCGTTGCTGCTAACGCCCAACAGCTCTCGCACTGCAGGGAGTGGGGACGAGGGGGGACGATGCGGGGACGGGGACGGAGGGGGAACGAAGGGGGGAGGGGGAAGGGAGGAGGGATAGAAACACAGTGATGAGAAGGAGAGGGCGGTAACCCTAACTTGACCCCCGATACCCGACCCAGTTGCGCCCGAAACCGGAAACAACCTAGCAGTCCCGTCCTGCACCACGCTAAACCCGTCCGCAACGACGTACGCTCTCCCTTACCCCGTCCTGGAGCAGCAGGCCCGTCCTGAACCGCGACGCGCGCCAGTCCACGAACCGCAGCTGTGTCACGGTCTCGAAGCGGTACCACGGCTGGTTCAAGTCGCCCGTCGTTGGCGGCGACCCCAGCGCTGGCGCCTGAATCGGCACCACGTCCGTGGTCAACAGCCGACGCGCCCGCTCCGCGGAACTCAGGCGGGAACTCAGCCCGCGTAACGCCCCGGATCGCCGCGGAATAGCGCCGCCGCCGCCGCCACTGCCGCTGCCGATGCTGCTGCTGCTAGTAAGGGTTCTACTAATAACGGTGCTGCGGCCATTCCGGCCGCTCGTGGTGATGCGTTCCAGGTCTGTCGTCGCGTCGCCATACCCCTCCTGCAGAAACACTTGCGCGATTTCTTCGAGGCTGCTGGGCTGCGGCGCGCCGTGTTTCACGGCGACCCACTTCTCCCGCATGTGCGCCTCAAACAGTGGCTCCGTCAGTGCGGCTTCTCCGCCTATTGCGGAAGAGGGACGCCGCATTAAGTCTACGGCAGGGCCATTGCGGCTGGCTAGGGTTGCAGTCGGGTGGAGAACGGTGAGAAGGACGACGAGGGCTAGGGCCGTACAAGAACGCAAGAAATATATTCGTCTCCACATCAGGAAAATCGGAAAATGCCGGATGCCGTCCCCTTCCAATTTAGGTGAACTGTTTCGAGTCGAGTTAGATAATAAATTGGGCGCTCCCATCGCCGCACCGCGCATGTGTTGACGACTCCTCGAAGCCTGATCCGTTAAGAGCGTCCGTCCATCGCCGTCACAGCGGCCGGCCGATTCACTGCTGGAGCCGCCGTTTGACCAAGAAACGTCAGCAGCACAACCACCTAATCTATTCTCAAAGGTCGGATGCATTGACGGGTCAGAAATAGCACACGTGGCTGAAGCTCGACTTCTTATCCTTATCCGCCGAACGACGCTACGGAGTCTAGACGGTCTTGAAATAAGCGGGACCGATCGAGCTTGTTAGTCAGACTGGAGGGGTTACTAGCTAAAACGAGCGAAATCAGCCTGCTAATTCATAGCTCCAGAGCGAGCTTTATGTCGCTTCGACGCGTCACGGCGAACGAACCCGCAGGCCAAGAAGGCCAAATTTGGTTCATCCTTCCTAGCGTTGGTTGGATGTCCCAAAAATGCCTGTGATCATTCCCGAATTCTAGACCTCGTCCAACATTTCGGACACTCCTATTGGTTCGCAGGCCTTTTGCGTTTTCACTCCCAACCAACCTTCCTAAGGTTGAAATTCTTGGCCTGCGGGTTTTAACAAGATTCCTATTGCAGATTAGCATAGTCGAGAATTGGCTGCAACTAGCTCTGTCAGCTGAACAGAAGTTAGTAACCTTCCAACTCAACTGAACGGCTGTTGAAATTGCTGTTTCGCTCGTTCCACCACTTCTGCAGCTGAAACCCCACTCTCCAGTCCTTTCGGTCTCGTTGCGCTTGACCCGCGTGCGCTGCTGGGCGTTTCGGTAACGGCCGCAGGAGTAGCACGTAACCCTAAGGACGTGGTGCAGATCGCACCGATCTCACGCATTCGGTGGTCGACCGGATCAGAACGCAATCGATCGGGTGTGATTTCCCCGATCTGACGCAATCATCGGGTGGTTCTTTGAAACACAGGGCATATTTGTCGCTCCTGCTGGAAGTGGTCGGTGTTACTTACACCACCGAAGCAGGGCAGACGAACAGAGGAACGCGTTGGGCAGGGAAGGAACTGAGACTAGCCTTCTGAGAAGTTCCCAAATCGCACAACGTGGCAACTGACACTTGCAGAGGGGTTCTTGGGTGACAGGTCAGCAGCAACAGCCACAGCACTACTGCTGCAGTTGCGTCCGTTTATGAGGCAAGGTGGCAGACTGCGGTTCTTTTCCGTTATGAATGGACAATGGGGGAACTCGTCGCGGCTGGATTTTGTGGCAAGGACTCTGCCATTCACTGTGCACCACCTTCCAGAAACCGGCAACTCCATCTGGGCAACCTAGAAAAACATTCGCACGTTTGTTTTCCTTCATCTGCCAACCATACACACCGCGCATTTTTGCAGCGGAAACGCCGACACACGTCGAAAAGTGTCGAGAGCGGAGAGTCGACCGATGTCGGGCCTCTTGAGAGATCAGACACCTCAAACCCTCGACACTTCTCGAAGGTTGTCGAAGTTTTTGCACCCTTTATTTTGGTATATATAACGGGCGTTTAGGGATTGAGCTCTCCCCAACTAGAAGTGGGTGGAGTTTCAGCCAGTGGCCCAGTTGGATGGGTTGGGTCTGGCCTGGATTCTCAAAACCCCAACTGTATCGGAAATCTCCACAGACCCATCACAGCCCGACGGATGCACCCGCGTTTTACGGCGCCCAGGGCGGTGGAAGTTAGCATTTGCAAGACTGTGTGAGCTGTGTCACCAGCGCCAAAATGGACGAAATCGGCCAACACCCGCACCGTGCTTTTCAAAGACGTGCACACACCGTTTGAGAAAGATTCGAGAAATGTTGCGAGTATGTGGAGCACTACGAGAGTACAAATTTGGGGGTATTATATCTTGGTCCATGTTTTCAACCATAACTACATCACATCACATGGTACTGCTTCAAGTAAACAGTACGTTCCACAAATAGCTTCACAGCTACCACAGCCCCATCGATGCACAGAAATTGCGGCTCATTGAAGTAGGATCTTCCACACCACCACGACCACCACCACCAACTCCAGACACCACAGCTGCTGACGTGGACGGCGGAGACGCCAGCTGGCGGCAGAATAGAAACGCAGCCTGGATCCTATCTTCCGGGGAAGCATCCGGCGCAACCACTGCAGCCAGCCCCTTCATTTCCCTAGCCACAGTTGTGTACCGACCAATCAGATTCAGGACTTCTGTCTCTGCTTCCTTCAGCACAGGTAGCGGGATCTGGTGTGCAGCAGTAAGGGGGGGAACGTGAGAAAGTTTGTTATTTTGACCAATCAGATTCAGGAATTTTCTCTCGGCTTCCTTCAGCACTGGTAATGGGATCTGGTGAGCAGCAGGGGAGGGAAAAAGGGTGGAGAAGGGGAGAAAGGTGGAGAAGGAATTGGGGGGGAGAAGTGCGCATGCAGAGAGGATAGGCTTTTGAGGCGCGTCAAATTTGGGGAGAGTGCGTTTGCAGAGGAGAGGATAGATACGGAGTAGAAGAGATAAAGCATGAAATGTGGACCAGATGTTTGCGCACATCCACGGCATAGGCATACTCGTTAACAGCTACAAGCCATCGCAAGTGTAGTCGCAGCAACGGCTAGAGGAAAATTCTCTCACCAGAGCGGAGGGTCCCTCATACGCCTCCCCGGTGCCAGCAGCCCGCACCGGCTTGAGCGTGAGCGGGTCAAAGAAGAGGTGCAACGCTGCTGGCTGGGTGGGCTGCTGCAGTGAAGCTGTTTGCAGCGATGCTGCTTGTAAGGAGGATGCCTGCATGGAGGGGTTATACAGCTGCAGTGATTGCGAGGGGTCGGACTGCTGCTGCTGTAGCGAGACTGTTTGCACTGACTGCTGGTGGATCAGAGGCCTGATTACATCAACAGATTGCTGCTGCTGCTGCTGCTGCAGTGACTCGATAAGAGGTGACTCGTTACTGTGCGAGCCAAGAGCCAGGGGCATTATCAGGAGAGCACTGAGGCCCACTGCTGCAGCTGCCTTGGCAAAGAGAGCGGTGAGAGAGGAGAAGGGCGCTGGGGGTGAAGGGGGAGACTGCTGGGATGATGCAGTGGGTTGGTCAGTGGCGGCAGGGAGAGTAGCTGGGGGAACAGGAGAGGGGGGATTGGAAGAGGGGGAAAGAGAGGTGGGGGGGCCAGAGGAGTTTGAAGCAGAAGAGAGAGATGGGAGTGTGGCAGTTGCTGCAGCAGCATCACCTCTGCTCTCCACTTTCACTTCTTCCTTGCCTTCTTCTCGATTCACCTCTGCTTGCTGCTGCTCCTGCTGCGGCTGCTGCCGCTCATTCCCTGAACCAGTACCATCCCCTGCTGCTGTCGTAGCTGCTGGTGCTGTTGCTTCTGTAGCTGCTGCTGCTGCGGCGGCGGCTGCGGCAGCAGAGGATGGTACAATAGGTGCAGCAGCTGCTGCTGCTGGGGCGCCTGCAGCGGATGCTGGTTTCGAAACCTGGGCGGCTGAAGCTCCAGAAGCTGTAGCACGTAGAACTGCCGCCCGGGAAGTGGATGGAACTCGGGCGGCAAGAGGTGCTGCTCCCAGCTCACGGCGTTTGGCATCTATTGCCATGACAGCTTCCCGCAGACAAGAGGCCGACGCCAGAATGGTCTCCTCCTCCTGCATACAGGGATTGCCCGATTGTTGAAAACAGGAAAGGAGCAGACAGATGGTCGGGTCAGGCTTTTGGGGTCAGCTAAGATATGCGTGGGTAAAGGCAGATGAAAGGCAAGGAGATTTGAAGACCAAAAGTGACAAGTTGAGTTGGGATACAAGCAACGAGTGAGCAAAACAAATCTCAAAAAAATATCTCAAGCCTTTGGGAAGAGTGAGCAATGGGCAAATATTGTTGTATGTGCTGGTCTGCTAACGGTTTTGAGGCGTCTCAAACAGGCAAATACTCCTCTATGAGCTGATCTGCAAACAGTCAAGGGTATGTTATGTTGTGCATGTCAATCGTATACCAGTAAATCACTCAATGCTGATGTGTTGATGATATGAGATGGGCGTACCTCTGAGAACTGCTCCTCTATTGGCTGATCTGGTAACGACGACAACGCTGCTGCATCCACTGCTGCTGCATTCTTGCCCAGCCGAGACACATGCTTCTTCACCCTGTAGCCACATGCCACGCACATGCAATGCACATGTAGTCAAAGTCAATGTGGCCAACACTCAACAAACAGGAAGCGGGCTGAGAAGCCAGAGTAGAGAAGGTTCAACTGCATTGACTGCATTGACTGCATTGACCAAGCACAACCCACCTGGACTGCAGAGCAGCAGCCCCTCGCGACAGCTCCGCTGCCAGCCTGGCAGCATTCGGCTCTTTCTGCCCGCCGTCCACCCCTGCCGCCCCTCCCATGCCGCCCACTCCTGCCATCCCAAGCAGCTTCAGGGTGCCGGCACTTAACCCATCCAGCAGCCCAGCCAATCCCCATCCCTCCCCCCTTCCCAATGCTGCCAACCCTACCCCTCCTCCAGCATTACCCCGAGCCTGCAGCTGCTCCTCCAGCCGAGCCACTTGCCAGGTCATCTGCCGAACCTCCGACCTAGCCTTGGCAAGAGCGCGGAGGCTCGTGGTGTCCTTGTCCCGGGCAGCCGCAAGCTGCCCGAACAGCGCCGACATCTTTTCTTCTGCCCGGCCAAGCAGCGCTTGGGCCACACCCTCTTTCTTCTGCAACTCCTTCACCTGCCCCTGCAGCACAAATACCCTCTGATTGGCCGATTCTGCTGCTGAACGGGCAGCTGAAAGCTCCTCTTCCAATTTCCTAACCGCCTCTCCAGTAAACCATGGTGCTTCCGCCTCCCCTGCAACCTCACCCAGCGAATCAGAACCCGCCACCTGTCCCGCGCTGCCATCACTGCTGGCACCGGATCGCAGCTGGTTGAGCTGGTGAAGGAGCGAGGTGGATCGCTGGGTGGCTGACGTGGCTTCCTGCGTCGCGCTGGCGAGCTCTGATTGGAGGAACGCCACCTGGGATCTGAGAACGGCGAGAGAGCCTTCCACCTCCTCTGCTACAGTGGACTGTGTTAGGGGAGGGGTTGGGGGGGAAGAGGGTAAAGGAGGGGAGACGGGGGTTGCATGGAGGAGTGGTGGGGGGAAAGGGGGAAGGAAATGAGGAGAGGAAGCAAATCCACTCATCGCAATTGCCCCAAAATACGTGTAATTAACCAGGGCACCTGATTCTGATTTTTAGGCGCTACAGAATTGAGCAAGCAAGCACAAACCTGAGCTGACAGGCTCTCCACTTTGCTCGATAGCACCCGAACCTCCTCCCGAGCCTCGGCCTCTTTCCGAGCCACCTCGTCCACCTGCCTCCGAAGCTCCGCCTGCCCAGCCATCGCCGCCGTCACAGCCGCTTCCGCCGCCCGCTCCCTATCCCTCCCCTCCGCCACCTGTCGCTCCAGAAACGCCAAACGCTCCCGCTGGGCCGTGCGGGCGGCAGCAGCCTCAGTCAATTTGTCAGCTAGCGCAACGACGAGGCCGGCAAGGCTCGTCTCGTTCTCCAGCGCGTCAGCCACCGCCGCCCGGGTCTGAAGCAGAAGCTTCCTCGAACCTTCCTCGCCGCTCTCTCCCGCCGACTCGAGCTTCGCAAGCAGCTTCTCAGCAGCTTCCCTCCTCTCCTTCGCCTCCCTTTGCATTCTCTTAGTTGCTCCCAGCTCTGCCATTACCGCTTCAGACCGCGCTACTGCACCTTTCCACACCTCCCTCTCCCTCCTCTCCCTCCCCTTCACCTCCTCGAGCTCCCGCGCGACACCTGTCAGTGCCTGATTGGCCCGTTTGGCCGCGTCAGTGGCTGCCTGCTCCCTCTCCCTCAGAACATCCACAAGCCGGGCAAAGAAATCGCACCGCCCGTGCGCAATCCTGGAAGCTTCTTGAGCAGCTGCAAGTTCCTTCTCAAGCTGCTCCACCTGCACAGAAAGCTCCTGTACTCGAACCTGTGCTGCTCTCTCCCTTGCTGCTACCACCTCCAAAGCCTCATTAGCCCTCTCAGCCTCTCTCCTCGCGTCCCTCTCTCGGCCTTCTAGCTCTCGCACCACACCTGATAGAAACCCTACTTTTTCTTTCGCCTCTGCTGCTGCTTCTTTTGCTGCCGCCTCCCCTTCTGTCACCCTCGCCAGGTCTTTTTCCAGAGTGAGCAGAAGGTGCCGAGCTGACGCCGCCCGCTGCTCTGCCTGCTGCTGCGCCGCCCGGAGCTCCTGCTCCCGCTCGCGCCTCTCCCGGACCTCCGCTTCCAGAGCTGCCACGCGGTCAGCTTCGGCAGCTGCCGAACCTAGAGCTGTGGCTTGGGCTGTGGCCAAAGAGGAAGGTGCAGAGGAACCTTCTCTCGCTTGCAAGGACTGCAATTGGCCGGCGAGTTGACTTGCCAACTGGGTGGCAGCAGCCGCCTCCTTCTGCGCCGCAGCGTGTTTGTCCTGTAGTGCGTTGAGCTGGCGCAGGAAGAAGTTTATCCGATCCTCCGCCGCCCGGGCGGCCTGGTCGGCAGCTTGCTGCTTTTCTTCGAGACGAGAGATGTGAGCTTTGAGCAGAGCAATGCGGTCAGACGAGGTGAGCTGGCGGCAAGGGGCATGTAGTAGCGAGGGGGGAACATGTGACACGTGGTGGCATGAAAGAGGTAGGCAGGGAGTGAGAGGGGTGAGTGAGTATGAGTCTATGTCAAAGGGGCCTGACGAAAGGACAAGGTGAGCTGGGGGCATGGTGCGAGGAGCATGTGACACGTGGCAACAAGGAAGAGAAGAACAAGGGGACGGGTGGAGAGACTATCTATTAAGGGAGTTTTTGAGGCGTCTAAAAAACTACCTTTTAACAAGGGGATGGGTGGAGAGACTATCTATTAAGGGCCTAGAGAACGGACACACGCTGCGGAAAAGAAGACACGGGAAGGAGGATGGGTGGAAATAGCAAGAGTCCGTAGACAGGTGAGTAGCAAGACAGGGCAAGGCAGGGGAAGGGCAGGGCAGGGTGGGGAAGGGCGGGGGAGGGAGGAGGAGGGCGGGGAAGGGAAGGGAAGGACGGGGGAGGGCGGGGGAGGGCAGGGAAGGGCAGGGGAGGACGGGGGAGGGCGGAAGAGGGCAAGGGAGGGTAGAGGAGAGTGGGGGAGGGCGGGGGAGGGCGGGGGAGGGTAGAGGAGGGCGGGGGAGGGCGGCGGAGGGAGGGGGAGGGCGGGGGGGGGCGGGGGAGGGCGGGGGAGGGCAGTGGAGGGTAGAGGAGAGCGGGGAAGGACAAGGCAGAAGAGGGCAGGCAGGGTAGGCCCGGGTAATCCCAGCACTCACATCGACATCATCCATCTGCTTCTCCGCTGCCCGTGCTGCCCTGCGAATGGCTGCCTGCGGAGAGAGAGGTGCGGCAAGGGATGGCATGGCACGATATGTGTGTATGTTAGTGAGTGTATGTGGATGTGTGTTATGTGTGTGCATGCATGCTACTTTTGAAACTTCTCAAAAGTGACACCAACATGGTATGTGCGTATGTGAGTGTATGTGGATGTGTGTTATGTGTGTTATGTGTGTTATGCGTGTTATGTGTGTTATGTGTGTTATGTGTGTTATGTGTGTTATGTGTGTTATGTGTGCTATGTGTGTTGTGTGTGTTGTGTGTGTTATGTGTGTTGTGTGTGTTATGTGTGTTATGTGTGTTATGTGTGTTATGCGTGTTATGCGTGTTATGTGTGTTATTTGTGTTATGTGTGTTATGTGTGTTATGCGTGTTATGCGTGTTATGCGTGTTCTGTGTGTTCTGTGTGTTATGTGTGTTCTGTGTGTTATGTGTGTTATGTGTGTTATGTGTGTTATGTGTGTTATGTGTGTTATGTGTGTTATGTGTGTTATGTGTGTTATGCGTGTTATGCGTGTTATGTGTGTTATTTGTGTTATGTGTGTTATGTGTGTTATGTGTGTAATGTGTGTTATGTGTGTAATGTGTGTTATGTGTGTTATGTGTGTTATGTGTGTTATGTGTGTTATGTGTGTTATGTGTGTTATGCGTGTTATGTGTGTGCATGCGGGTGCAGTCCTTGCACGCCTGCAGGAAAGGATGAGAAGAGGTGCAGCTGAATGGTCAGGTCAGGTATACATCAGTTCAGGTCAGATAAGGTGCACGCATGCACGAATCAACGCACATGCATGCATGCACGCATGGATCAACACGTACCTTGGAGATGGCGTCAGAGAGTGCCACGTCAGCAGCCACCATGCGCTGGAAGCCTTCCGCCACCAGCTTGCGCTCTGCCACCTGGCAGCACGCGATTGGACAGAAGTGGGAGCGGAGCAGAAACCATGCAAAGTGGGGCTGATTCCGAAGGAACGGGTGGCACAGCAACAGGGCCAATCATGCGGAGCAACAATAGAGTCACACTGAGAGAAAACAATACGGTGGAGGCCAGGAGGATTGGACGGGGGAGGTGTAGTGAGGTGTGGTGTGGTGCGGTGTGGTGTGGTGCGGTGGGGACCCACCTGCCAGTCATTGGCGCTGGACCCAGGCACGCCGTTTGCTATCCTACTTTGAAGCTCCTCCGCTGCAAGATCTGTCAGTCGCCTCATGTTGCTCCCTGCAAGCTGCGCGTGAGCCTGTGAATGCACATGCGAACACATGCATGCATACACATGCATACACATGCATACAAAAGCATGGACACGCATACGCACGCACACAACCACATACGCACACAAGCACCAACATGCACACACACGCACCCATATGCACCCATATGCACCCATATGCACCCATATGCACATGCATGCACACACACATACAAGCATGATCGCACATACACAAAGTTAACTGATGCTGGAAACAGACAGCTGGAGCCACATAAATGAGCCATTGCCATACCCCTAGCAACCCACCTGAAAATGCACCTGAGAATGCACATGACCATGCCACGCACGCACCTTCTTCCAGACGCGCATGGGCGGATCGGCAGCCGGACAGGCTCGGTGCATGTCGGCCATAGCAGCGCTCACGTCCGCGCCCTTCACAAACGTCGTGTAGCTGGTAGCCACGTGGCACAAGGAGACACGTGTCGTAAGGGGAGACGAATGAGACATGAGAGACGAAGCGTGGGGCCCCGAAAGGGGAAGGAAGGATTCGAAAGCCGAGCACGTGCGGAAAGAGCAATGCGCAAGAGGGAGAGGCACAGAGCTGGGGGGAGGGAGGAAAAGAGCGATAGGGGAATGGGTCGGGGGGCAGAAGGTGGAGGTGGGGGTGTTGGGGGTGTTGGGGGTGGTGAAAGTGCCAAGGGTGCAGAGAAAGCTACAAAAGATAGACGAATAAAGTGAAACAAGGAAGTTGAGCGTATTACCCAAGCACTCACCCCAGAGCGACGAGGGCGCTGGCAGAGTGGGGCGAGCAGCTCACGATTGCTACTCTGTGCCCAGTTGCCACCAGCGCCGCCACCACTCGCACCGCTTCCAACACCTGCGAAACCACGTCCTCTCCCCCCTCCCCCTCCCCATCCTCCTCCAGGCACCCCTCCAAATCCGACTCCCCCGCTTCCCCCTCGGATAACACTCCCCGCCACCCCTCCCCCGGCTCCCCCTCCCCCCGCGCCGCTTCCGCCCGGCCCCCTGCGGCGGCTTCCCCTACGGGCAATTTGAGCGCCACGCCGCCCTCTCGTGCCAGCTGGCGGGTCACGGCGGACCAATCGACGCCCAGCGATGACTCGTGCTCCGACGGCTGTGATTGGCGGAGGGAATTAAGGAGGAGGGGGGGGAATGAAGGTTAGATCAAGTTACGGAGAGCGAATTCGTGGAGGAGCCGTCAGTACTGAGTTACGCGAAGACGATGGGATCAAGGGGACGAGTGAGCGAGGGATAGAAAGGGAAAAGGAGAGGAACGACGGTTTCGGGGAGAGAGTGTGGTGGAAGGAGGGGGGGAGCGAGTGTGGTGGAAGGAGGGGGGGAGCGAGTGTGGTGGAAGGAGGGGGGGGGCGAGTGTGGTGGAAGGAGGGGGGGAGCGAGTGTGGTGGAAGGAGGGGGGGAGCGAGTGTGGTGGAAAAAGGGGAGTGAGAGAGAGAGAGAGAAATGCAAGAAAGGCGTGAGTCCTGTAGTCATACGGAAACCAGGTCAGACCACCAGCATCACCAACCAGTAACGAGACGACAGCTGTCACGCCCGCCTTGGACGTCACAACATCCACGTCAGCAGCCGACACGAGCGGCGAGCCTATGAGTACGTTCTCTGCCACCTGGCACCACGCGATTGGCCACTCCGCCTCCATGTGAAGACTCTCCTGATGACTCTGCGCCAGCGACTCCCCCTCCCCCAATCCCTCCCCTTCCCCCTCCTCCTCCGTCTCATTGGCGGTAACCGCGCGGAGCGTCCGCGGGTACGTCCCCGCGCGCCTCTCGTCCCGCGGGGCACCCGCGTGTCCGTTCCCGCTTCCCCCTGCAGCGCGCGAGAACGGCGGAACGATTGGGGGAAGCGCGCGGATGGCGGAAATCAGCTGGAATTGCGAGACCATGGCGCTGCTGTCGCCTTCCGCAAACACCACCTCGTGCACATAACCCACTCCCTCCGCCCCTTGCCACCGATCCCCACCCCTGTTGACGCCCAGAAACCCGTTATCAGCTCCTGAAGCACCACCAATGCCGGTGATTTTCGGAATGTTCGACCCGTTCGGGTTCTTCCTGTTAATAGCATTGTCCGCCGAGCGAAAACGGCTATCGGGCTGGTCTTTATTGCTGACATCGGAGCCGCTGAAATCCGACGGTCCACCGGCCGTCGCTTGGATCACCAACGGCCGCGATTTCTTCCCGTCGTTTAGGCGGGAACTGCCGGTTCGCCGGAGAAATCTTGGCGAATGTCGTGAAAAGCGTGGGGATAAATAGCCGGGATATAACTGCTGGCTATTTCGTGGTGACCTAATATATATACCAGGCCGGCGTAATCCGGCTATTGTGACCACGCCGCGGGGATTGCGGAGACGGCTCGTTAGTTTCAACGCTGTTGCACGGCCAGTTGGGAAAAGCGGCTGGACGGACGGTTTCGGGGCAAAGCGAACGGTAATGGGTGACCTGTAGATGTCCTCCGGTCGCCACGTGGCAAAAGTTGCGGTCCGTAAGGTTGCCATTGGGATACAGAGTGGCACGTTGCTCCGAGTTAAAGCATCCGCGAATAGACGACTAAGCGGAGAAGGTCGCAGGCAAGGCAATTGATGCTGCTTGTTAGTCTTGCTCTCCTGACATCCTAGGCGCTAGTAGAAACAACAGAAGATAAAACCAGCAAACGCTGTCAGGGCGTGTCTTGCTCCTTGAAAGTACATTCATTTCTAGGTACTGTTACCCGATAACACCCTGTTACAATTGCAATACCTTACCAACCAGACAGGCGCCCCCCGACTCCTTTCTGGCATACGTTTTTTTTACGTGTCCAAGTTCGTGAGCCGCACGTACCATGCACACTAGTACATAACACGTACAGGTACATTTCGGGGTTTGCAGTATGTGTTACCCCAATTTCGACATTCGCGAAACCAACCCAGGCGAAAATAACGAACCTCACAAACAATCTTGAGCCGCCGAATTTTACACGGACTTCGTAGGGCGGCATTGTTACCGCTCGCGACCGTGCGGTCAAACTTGAACTAGATTCGGTTTTCACAGGGGCAGGACTGTTTTTCCGCGTGCAGAAAGTTGATTCGCGTCAGGCGGACACGGAACAGTTTTTTTGTACGTGCGGGCAGCAGTTTTGTGAACAATCAGAATTACATAAAAATTGTGTGATGGCCAAACTACACCCTTCAAGACACGCCCTTATAAGCAGGGAGCTGAGGTGGAGGGAAGGAGTTTCAAGTCTATCTAAACCGAGGGAGGTGTCCCGATCTGGAGCAGGTTTGCCCGTTGAACGGATCCGCGTTGATAGCGACCTCGCATATCCGTTTTACTCAGCCATCCGTTTATTGTTTTGAGTTATGTTTTGAGCTATCATGTGGATTGAATCGCTGCTTTCCAGAGAACGAGATCTCTGATATTGAGGCAAATGCGGCAAAGCAGAAGGCACACAATAGTGAGGATGTAGGCAAGGCACGAACGAAGCACATAACATAGCCGAGCCTTGACCGAAGCAGGATATTGGCTTCGAGCAGCATCCCACCATTGCTTGACACGTCATCGAATGGTGCTGCGTTGTGCACGCAAACCAATTGCCACTCTGGAACTTGCCCGATGATCATGTACTGTACGTGGTGTACATACACTTGGCGGCACCCGTTGTTGCTTTCCAGCCAACCCTAAAATGACGGAAATGCATTTTCATACAGCCTATTTCTTACTGTAGTTGAATAGTTTGTTTTAATCGGCGCTCTGGCACATCTGGAGTACTTTCTAAGGTACTTTCTGCAAGAATTATGCTTTCTGTGCAAGCGCTGTAAATTACTGTACTGTACCACCTCGACCAACCTTCATGTAGCTCGTGTACTGTATCGCACTGATCTGTATTGTGGCACATGGCATTCACCTTCTTGCTGCAGAAGTGTGGTTGTTCCCTTCCTGCCTGTACTGCTGCTGCTGTTTCTGTACAGTGGTGTGTGTGTGTGTAGTGTGTGTGTGTGTGTGTGTATGTGTATGTGTGTGCGTGCGTGCGTGCGTGCGTGCGTGCGTGCGTGCGTGCGTGCGTGCGTGCGTGCGTGCGTGCGTGCGTGCGTGCGTGCGTGCGTGCGTGCGTGCGTGCGTGCGTGCGTGCGTGCGTGCGTGCGTGCGTGCGTGCGTGCGTGCGTGCGTGCGTGCGTGCGTGCGTGCGTGCGTGCGTGCGTGCGTGCGTGCGTGCGTGCGTGCGTGGGTGTGTGTGTGTGTACCGATCCCAAACGTTATTTAACGTATTCAACCGCGTCAAACGAGCTCAGAACGGAAAGTATTACCCCACAGTGTCCGCTGTCGCCGTCGGGGGAGCTTGCCTCGCTCGCCACTCGCCATCCAGATCAGAACTCCATCTCATTTTTTCCGTTCTGTCGTCGTAGGATCGAATCCCACCTCAGTTCTGATCACCCTCAGTTCGCCTCAACCAGCTTTTACGCACCTCGGACACTGTGGAGTACAATAGTAGGAGGAAATGACGGATCGCCCCGTTTTCAAGTTTCCGATTCCTTTGGGCAGTGGCTTTGACACCGCCTTGCTTCTCCGCTCGCTTCCGACTCCTTGGGGCAGCTGATTTCGACATTTCCAATTTCCTGTGACCAGGAAAATTCTGAAGTTTACCTGGTTTTAGTTTAGTGGCCAGTGGAAAAAATAAACCCCTCTCGGATGGCTGGCCATTTGGGAGGCATCAACCCTAAACACCTTGCCTCATGGTGTTTAGGGTTGATGCCTCCCAAATGGCATGCCCTCCAAGAGGGGTATATATTTTTTGTCCCGAGCTTCTCGGAATTTACGCGACAATTCAATTTATGATATCTCGATAAATAAACACAATATTAGTCTCTGGACTCGAAAAGGGGCAATAGCGTAAATAACTGACCGAAGGTATCGGACTCGAGCGCGAAGCAAGGCGGTGTCAAAACCACTGCCGAAAGGAATCGGAAACCCGAAACCAGGGCGGTCCGTCATTCCCTCACAATAGTAGGCTCTGAAAACTGAGCCTAAAAATGTACCCTCCAACTTGGCAGCCAGATCAGCTTGTACAGTCTCAGAGCAAGCATATCTTTCTCGTTCGAGATAGGCACGTCGAAGAGAACCGACATGTTCGCTTCCTAACCGAAAAATGACACGGGCTATGTGGTCATGCATCCTGGAAAAGGCTCTTCGCCAGCTAGTCCAGTTGTTATTCATGATCGTCGCATAGTACGTACGGATCAACCAGCGCTTCACAAGTACTGTATCCAGGTTGTCGGTAAGCTTATGCGGCTCGAGATGTTCCGACAGCATCTGGTGTCGTCTTGCCGTCATCTGTTTCGCAAACGATCGGCACCATTAATGGGTGACCTCAAACGGAGCGCTGCTTCTACTGTAATGTCAGACACACGGACCTTGGAAAATGGATGGACGATGGTGTATGCTTGCTCGCGGTACCTCTCGCCGCTCGTGCACGAAGTCTCAGGTTCACCTCTTTGGCTTGGAACTCTGATTCACGTACACTGTACATGTATGATCTCGTCTGGGATTCAGCCCGAGTATTCCGGAAGCAGTGTCGATCCGCCAGCTCGCGGAACAAAAAATCCATGGCCGTCGCTGCTGCTTTGCTGCCAAAGAAGTTCTTACCGTTCGCGCCTTCCTGGCTCACCGCGTCACAGCGCCTCATTCGCCAAAACTCCCAGCTACTAAGGCACCTCCCTCTGGTCAGACTATCTGGCGAGAGTTTCCAGCATAGAATATACTCCGACTCTAGTAAGAGTGTCCCTTCCGACTGAGACCAGATTTCTTCTCCCGCTCGGTTTGGTTCGGACTAGAGTTGGAAGAGGTTATTAAGTTGCTGTGACCGGCTTTCAAGTACCATCGTTTCTGCTACCATACGAAAGGGATTCTTACGGAGCAATGCAGGCGGCTCATCCCCGCTAGTGCCTCACTCACTACGGTAGCTCGCCGAGAGCTGTACCGTCGGCCCTTTCAGTGGATAATCGGCGAGTCGCGAGCTACCCTCTTAGACTGACATAGTTGATCTCCTCAAGACGAGCCTCTCTTCACTGTTACTGGATCTCCTTCGTACTTACGGCGAACGACTGATATCATTAGAACGAGTTTGAGTAGTTGGAGGTATTGCTTCACGAGCCGCTGAGTATCTATCAAGGTACGGGACTGTTACCCGGTGTGCGTCGGACTAGACTGCTGCTGCTGCTGCTGCTGCTGCTGCTGCCATGGCGGAAACGCTCTTAGTATTCTCCGAATCCGCGGCGGCTCCGACGCCAAGAGTGATAATTCCAGACCTTGTTCGCCGCGTCAGCAGCCGCGACGCGCCTCCTGCACCGGCACCGGCGGCGGCACCGGCGGCGGCGGCGGAGAGCAGTAGCGCCGCCGGATTCGGGGCGGCATTGCGGAACGAGCGGAAGGGGACGCAGCGGCGCGAGTCGAGGCAGCTCTCCATCCACGTGGAGAGCCCGCGGCGGTCTCCAGCAGCCGCCACGCTGGCAGCGGGATCTCCGCGGAGCCTGCAGATTCTTGACTCGGAAGCTTCGAAGAGCGTTCGTCTGCACCACCGCAGGACCCAAAGCGGCGTCATTTGTTCCAACAGTCACATCAGCAGCCACGTCAGCAGCAACTCGGATCTGGGCTCGCCTGTACGCGCTGCTCCTCGCGGCGGCAGCAAGAGCAGTCGGCAGTTCAGGATACATCCAAGCCCTCCTGGTGGTGCTGACGTGGCACCTCCCATGGTGATGTATCCCCACACTGCTCCCGCCGCGGCTTGGGCTGCTGCTGCTGCTGCTGCTGTTGCTGCTGCAGGAGGGGGAAGCGGAAGCCCCGTTAAGGGGGGTGGCAGCCCTGCTGACAGTCACAGTCACATTTCTCGTGGCAGCCCTCAGTACAGTCACATCCTTCCAGAGAGCAATCAGATCCGTCAGTTCGGACAGGACAGCCCGCGATACGGAAGTGGCGCCGCTGCTAGGAGTGTCGTTGCGCCCCTACCGCCGCCTTCACCTGCCAGCGCATCGTCGCCACGTGGCGTGTTGAGAAGGAGCCCACGTGGACCCGCTTCAGGCAGGATCAGCCCCGGTAGTAGCAGTTTCGTTACTAGCAGCTCGATCAGCCGGAGCAAGAGCATGTACGCGTCAAAGTCGCCTCCAATATCCGTGGTGCCAAAATGCCAAAAGGAGGATTCAGATGATGCGGCTTGGGGACTGCGGTTCGGAGGTTCGGGAAGATCCGTACGATCCCCGGCCTCCGAACCTGGCTGGTCCAGGCGATTCGCGTCAGTGGATCTGGACGAATGGGGCGCCGCCACGTATGCACCGCGGTCGTCTCACGAACTAACCGACCCGTTCGATGCGAGCTATGCGTGCGATGCGAACGACACCGCGTGGGACAATAACTGGGAGTGCGACAGCGTTGCGACGGACACTTCTTCTCACGGACAGGCCACGGAAGATATAGCGATCTATCGCAGCAGCAGCACCGGGCATCGATACCCTGTTGTGATGACCAGCAGCAGCATCGGCAGCAGCGGCCAGCGCGCTTGCCAGTGGGGCGACCCGTGCAGCCCTGCTGCTGCTGCTGTTGCGCTGCATGCCCCTCATTCTGCCTCTTCTACCGCTCACCACGGATCTGGTGCTTCTCCGCATGTCCCGCATGCTGCCCCTTTGAGGGACGACCGGCACGGCGCATCTCTCCCTCCCCCTGCGCGCCAAGGCAGCGGCTCAGCCCGGAAGCAGCAGCTACCGACCCACAAGAGATCTCACTCCGCTGCACCGCACTCAGCTGCACTGCACTCCCACCCCAGTCACCCCGGTCATGGCAGTCTCACTAGGTACCTGCCTCATCTCGAGATCCCAGGGAAAACGGGTCAACTGGGTCAAACCGTTTCGTTATCCGCGAAAGGGCACCGAAAAACCCACTCGCATTCTGCTGCATTGCATGGCAACACCACTCACCTGGGTCAACTGGGTCAACTGAGTCACACCACTCACCCGGGTCGCCTGACGCCTCTTGATCTGACAGGTCAAACGAGTCAAGCAAGTCAAACAGGTCAAACGGCTTCCTCCCCTTCCAGCACCTCGCCTTCTCACGGCTGCAGGCGCAGCAACCTTGCGCTGAAGCACACGGAGGAGGAGGAGGCGAAGCAGCACAAGGGGCAGCAGCAGTTGGTGGGGGAATGCAGCGTGGGCAGCGGTGGTGGCGACGGTGAGTCGAGCGACTCGGACGACGATTTCATCGGGCTCTACGCCGCTGTTGTGCGCAGCCGTGCTGGCGCTGGCAGCATGAAGGCGCGCGCTGGGGGCATGAATGTCGGTGCGGGCACTGGCAGCACGAAGGCGTATGTTAAGGTGGTGGAGCAGGAGGCTGGGGTGGTGGAGCAGGGGGCTCGGGCGGTGGAGCAGGGGGCAGGGGTCATGGATCAGCGGGCGGGCACTGGCAGCCTGAAGGTGTATTCTAAGGTGGTTGTGCAGGGAGGTGGGTTGGTGGAGCAGCGTTGCGGGAGCATGGGTATGAACATCCGTGCTGGCACTGGCAGCATGAAGGCGCGTGCGGCCAATTCACACATTGTGGGAGACAGCGATGCTGCGAGTAAGAGCAGCAGTGGAAGCAGTGCTGTAGGAGTGGGCAGCAGCGGCGCCGCCGGCAGCACAGCAGGCGAAAATCACAGCTCAATGCACCCGGCCAGCACAGCACAGAGGGGTGTGCTGGTCAGCAGGGTACAGAGAACGGCGTCTCGAGACGGGCCCATTCTGCCTGCTGCTGCTGCTGCTGCTGCTGCTGCTGCTTTAGAGAATGGTGTGCCGGCCAGTGCTGCCGCAGAGAGGGAAGGGACGGAGGGAACGGAGAGGAGTGACGAGCAGATGGAGAGGAGGGCGCGGAGGGAAGAGAGGAGAGAGAGAAAGGCCGCGGCAGCGCAAGCGGAGGTACTCCAGAAGGAGATTTCGGAGTCGAACCAAAACTCGGTTCCCCAGCAGGAGGAGTGTCGGGCAGAACGGAATTCAAGGCGCAGCTCGACTACCCGAAGCAGCCTCTCTTTGGCCAGCAGTATTCGAACCAGCATCAGCGGCAGCCTCGGGGGACGGTGGGCGCGGCGGCTTAGGCGGAGTATTAGCAGTGGGAATGGCAGTAGTAGCGGGAATGGCAGCGGGAAGACGGGAGGAGGGCTGGAGGGCGAGATGGGTGATGCTGAGGGGGAGGAAGGGGATGAAGGGGAAGAAGGGGAAGAAGAGGGGAGTGAACAGTGGAGTGAACAGAGGAGTGGTAAAGGGAGTGGTAACGGGAGTGGTAAGGGGAGTGGAAAAGGGAGGGAGAATAGGGCGCGGAGGAGGAGTAGCAGTTTCAGCCTGAGCAGCATCGCAAGCAGCATCAGCAGCGGCTTCCCCTGGTATTCCACTGACAGCGACGGCACTGTAACTCCTGTCAGCAGCGCCAGCAGCGTTACCAGTGGTGCGAACACAGGCAGCAGCGCATTATCGTCAGAGTCTCGGCCTCCTAAGCACACAAGGTCCCAGAGCTTGGGGGCAGTGTGGCAGCAACCTCAACAGCCTCAGCAGCCTCATGGGCCGCGCAACCCGTGGGAAGCAGAAGGGCTGGCATACGGTGCCCAAGGGGCCTCCGAGTTCAAGGGGGAGAAACCCGGGGGTCAGTCAATGGAGTTGAAGGGGTCAAAGGGGTCAGAGGGTTCAAAGGGGTCAGAGGGGTCAACGGGGTCGAAGGATGGCTCAAGGACGGGTGGCAATGCCAGTAGGCAAGGTCATGGTGCTCATCAGCGCCTGGGTACGCGTCAGGCTAAGCATGAGCAAGAGCAGGGTATAAGGCACAGTCATGGGGAAGAGGCTCCCCATATACGTAAGCATGGACACGGGCTCAGGCATGGTCAAGGGGGTGAGCACCAGCACCCGAGCAGATGGGCGTTGAAGCAGCCGCGCAGGTTATTGAGGCAGCTGGGAAAGAAAGTAACGTTCAAGGGAGAGGTGGAGCACATTGCATAACCATCCAGCTCGTGTTTCAGTGCGGGTTTTCCAGAGCATTTTGTAGCTCGGAGTTGGTTTAAGGTTTGTTTTCCTGGCTTTTTTCTGGTGAAACTTGTAGCAAGTTTTGCTATTGGTG
This sequence comes from Closterium sp. Naga37s-1, assembly GCA_947471745.1. Taxonomy (NCBI): domain Eukaryota; kingdom Viridiplantae; phylum Streptophyta; class Zygnematophyceae; order Desmidiales; family Closteriaceae; genus Closterium; species Closterium sp. Naga37s-1. Next base: position 623,586 of record CANJKZ010000383.1, on the reverse strand, counting down.
TTATTGCAAGTGTGATTGGTTTGAGGGAAGCAATAAAGTGTGAATTTCATGAAAATATGGAGATCCACAAGCTGTAAATCTTGTTGTATGACTCTGATAGTTGTAAGGAAAATCACTTTTCCTTACTTCGCATCCCTGCCCAGCGCGTACACCACTGTTCCCGCCAACAGCACCCCACAGCATTCCGTTACCACTCGCGACACTCGCCTCGACACCATTCCCGCCATTGTTCACGATGCGACCCAACCTCACGGTTCGGTTGGTAACCCGCGCTCCGGACCTCCGCCTCGACAGTTCCCAACCTCGGCACCACGCCCGTCGCGCACCCCAATTTCCCACGTTACCGTTACCACCGTAGCTTCGCTATATATTCTTCGCTCAACCTTTCGCTCATTGTATTTCTTGTCTCGATAGTGCAATCCTCGCTCGCTCACTCAATTGCACTCGTAACACTTGGTTATCAGAGCCTACGATATTCTCTCGGACCGCACCCACACCTTCGCTTCCCACTATCTCAATCTTTTGGGGGGGGTAGACGTCCCTCAGCGACCAAGCACCGCCGCTCGTAGTGCTCTCTCGTAAGCACGCACGGCCACGACGGAGGCTCTCGCTGAGCTTGCCCGACACCCCCGCCATGGCAGAACTTAATGTCGCGGCACTGACACAGGAGCAACTAGACCGGCTCATGCGCCAACTCGAAGAATCGGCGCTTGAAATCGCCACACTCACGGCGGAACGCGACTCCGTTCGTCAACAATCGACAGTGAACGCACCAGCGCCAACAAATGCACCTGCACATTCGGAGGAACCGATTGCTATCTCCTCCGGCACACCGACACAGAACGACAGCGTGGGACAGCGCTCAGGCGTAGCCAGTGAGGGCGCCGCTCACTCAATGCCTGGCATGGAGCGAAACAGAGTCACACCAAGCCCACGGGAGCCCCGCGAAGCCCATCGGCACGTGGAATTTGCTGCGACAAGTGGCGAGTACGCCATCACGGCGCCAATGCCACTCAAGCCGCAGCGACCGCCTTGTTTCGACCCAAGTCAAAGTGGGGGTCCGACGGTTCAGTTGTGGGTCTTCACGATGAACGTATTCTTCGACGCGAATTACGTCGAGTCGGACGCAGCGAAGATTCGCTACGCTAGGCGAGTCATCGTGACGTCGCCACGCGCCTACGAGCCACCGTCGCAAGAAGACGGGCCCACGGGCCCAGCCGTCACCTGGAGTTCGTTCTACGAGACAGCCCAGTACATCATGTGGGATGCGCGGTGCGCAGGGCTTCGGGCGCGTTTCGAGCCGATCGCGGCTTCGATTTCAGCACGTCAGAAGTTGCGCACTTGGCGGCAGCTCGGATCGTTCAGGACAACACGAGTGGATTTCTCGCATTATGCGAGCAAGTCGGCTATATGCACGAAGCGGAGCGGGTGGACCGTTACGTCGGAGGGCTAAAGCCGGATATCTCGCACGAAATTATGCTTCGCGGACTCTCGAACTTCAACGAGATTCTCGCGCTTGCCGAGAAAATCGACATCCTACGGCGACCGAGACCGGGGTCCTACTACAGACAACGTCCTCGGGGACCAATCGAGCACGCCACCGTACACGCCGTTGCGACAAATGCAGCTGCCGCACCATTTAAGGGGCGCTGCTTTGCTTGCAATAGGCCGGGCCATCGCAAGAGTGAATGCCCAGAGGAGCTGAGGCGCCGCGGAACAGAGCAAGGGCGAGAGTCTCAGAGGCCGGGAAACGCCAGCAGTCAGTAGAAGTTGGGCCAACTACTGACGAGACTGCCTGCTCGCCCAACTTCACCGACCCTCACCGAGTCATAGTACCGATTCACGCTATCGATCGGGCTCGGACGAATAAGGAGGGTACAGCGACGGATTGCCCAGTACTGATTCACGGGAAAATACAGGGAGCAGCAGTGAAGATTTTTATAGACGGAGGCGCAAGTTACAGTTTAGTTAACACCGCGACTGCAAGGAAACTGCAACCGGCACTTAGTCGGTGTTTACCGGAGATCGATGCACGTTTAGTTGACGGAACGCCGCTGGCCATACGGGAAAAAGTGGAGAGAGTAAAAGTCCGCTGTGGGGGAAACTTCGGGTTTACACAGGAAATGTTCGCGACGACATTGGATGGGCACGACATTTTACTGGGACGTGATTGGCTGCGACGGTATAACCCGCGAATCGACTGGACGACGGGTAGCTGTACTGTGAGAAGTAGCGGTAACTGGGTCGAACTACCTCGCTGGCAGTCGCCTGAGTCTTCAACGGTCCACGTCAACGCCATCACAATGAAACGGGTTGTCGCCGCAGGAGCTGACGTGTACGCGGTGGATATCGCGATAGTAGAAGAAGCAGACAAAACGAGTGATTTTCAGAAACTACTGTCGGCAGTCCCATCGGAGCTACAGGAATTGTTGAAACGATTCCCGGGGATCTTCCCCGATGACTTACCAGAGGGACTGCCACCTCAGCGGGCGCACGATCACCGAATAGAACTAGAACCCGGGGCACAACCAACCGTACAGCGACAGTTCAGACTGACACAGCCCGAGCTCGACGAGATAAGGAAGCAGCTAGATTACCTATTAGATAAAAAAATTCATCCGACCGAGCTCGTCCCCATTCGCCGCACCGATCCTGTTCACACCGAACAAAGACGGAGGATTTCGCATGTGCATCGACTACAGAGCACTGAACAGGGTTACAGTCAAATCGCGATACCCCATCCCCCGCGCCGACGAACTGATAGATCAACTGCGAACAGCACGAGTCTTTTCGAAAAATGATTTACGGGGAGGTTACCATCAGATTAGGGTCGAACCGTCGGACTGTGTTAAGACAACATTTAGGACTAGGCACGGATCATTCGAGTACACAGTGATGCCTTTCGGGCTGACCAACGCACCGGCGACTTTCCAGATGACCATGAACGAGGCGTTTAGACCACTCTTAGATAAATGTGTGATCATCTACCTCGACGACATCCTAGTCTACAGTCGGGATAAGCAGAAACACTTAGCCGATTTAGAAGCAGTATTTACAGTTTTAGACAAACACAGACTACTGACCAAGGGTTCCAAGTGCGAGTTTTTTTAGGATAGGCTAGAGTTTTTAGGGCACGTTATTTCCGAGGCTGGTGTCGAAATCGACCCAAAGAAACTGGACACGGTAAAAGCATGGCACCCACCCACGAACATCACGGAGCTGCAAAGTTTTTTAGGGTTCGTCAATTACGTGCGCCGGTTCGTCCCCGACATGGCACGCTTAACTGCCCCACTAACGGATTTACTGCGGAAGGGGGTCACTTTTACGTGGGGGGAGAAAGAGCATGCTACCTTCTCTACCCTGAAAAATGTTCTCTGTTCACCGCCCGTACTGCGCATCGCCGACCAACACCGCCCATTCGAAGTGGTTACCGACGCCAGCGACATCGCCATTGGAGCCGTACTGCTACAGGACTTCGGCAATGGTTTACAGCCCATCGCATACGAATCACGAAAGTTGCATCCACCCGAGAAGAATTACCCGATACACGATCGCGAAATGCTTGCGATTGTGCATGCGTTCAAAGTGTGGCGCTGTTACTTGACCGGCACCGACGTGACAGTGTGGACAGATCACAAATCTCTACAGTACCTCCGCGCGCAACCCCACCTCAACCCACGACAAATCCGCTGGCTCGACTATCTTGAGTCGAATTTTCACTATACGGTCACCTACAAAAAAGGGGCATCGAACATCGCCGACGCATTAACCCGACCCACAGCCCAAATTCACGCCATACTACTCGCCCAGACCAGTCCACTGTTAACAGGTCTATTTACCCACGGCTATCAGACTGACCCATTTTTTACAGGCAGAAACTCGCAGCAGCTTGCAGTAGCAAGGGGAGTCTATTACGTAAAAGCCGACACCGATCGCATCTGGGTACCGGGCTACACACTTCTACGGGAATTACTGTTGCAGGAGGCACACGACGGAGTCACCTCAGGACATTTCGGAGTAGAAAAAACACGGCAGCAGCTGCAGCGGTACTACTACTGGCCCGAAATGTTGACCGACGTGCAACGACACGTGGCATCGTGTCCCACCTACCAAGTCATGAAATCATAACGGAAGCGGCCGGCAAGACAATTGCAGTCGATACCACCCCCAGAGCGTGCTTGGCAGCAGGTGACGATGGACTTCGTCACGGGGTTACCGGCGGGTGCAAGTGGGAATGACGCGATCCTGGTCGTCGTCGATCGATTGACGAAAATGGCACACTTCGCAGCCTGCAAGAAATCAATCACAGCCGAGGAAACGGCTCGCCTCTTCATCGCAACCATTGTTCGATTACACGGGATACCAGCAGCAATCATCAGCGATCGTGATACAAAATTCACCAGCAATTTCTGGCGGAACCTGTGGCAGCAGTTCGGCACGAGACTACAGTTCAGTTCTTCGTATAGACAGAACGGACAAACCAGACCATGGAACAATTAATCCGAGCCACGTGCGACGACCCCACCACCTGGGAACAGCAACTGCCACTTATCGAATTCGCGTACAACTCACCATCCGCCACGACCCAGCAGACACCATTTTACCTGAACTACGGACAAGACGCGACAGTACCCATGACCTCGAATCCCGACAACCCAGTACCACGTGCGCAACAATTCGCAGAAATATTACAGGTAGCACGAACCAGGGCAGCAGAAGCAATAAAAAAAGCCAACGTCAACGCTAAGCGCAACGCCGACCGCCACCGCAGACCCGTCACTTACCAACCCGACGACTTAGTCCTACTCGACACCCAAAACCTCCACCTGCCCATAACCCCGAAACTCCGCCCCCGATATTGTGGGCCATTTCGCATCAGCCACATGATCACGCCTATCACCGCCCACCTCCTCCTCCCCGCTGACTGGTACGTCAGCCTGCTTCGCCCCTACATTCCATCCACCAGCCAACTAGCCCGAAATCGCCCAGCTAGCATGACACGACCACAGACAGAACTAGTCATCACGCCCGAGAAGATTCTGAGCTACCGAGTTCGCGACCCACGAGGAGCACGAGGGGTCGTATTTCTGATCCGCTGGAGAGACCGCACGCCCACCGAGGACAGTTGGGTCCCCCTGGGCAACATCGAAAACCACTCCGTCCTCACCGAGTACCTGCGCTGCCGGAATTTCCGAGATATACACGCGCTCTCGTAAGAGAGGCCTCCTTTTGGGGGGGGGGGGGTAGTGTAAGGAAAATCACTTTTCCTTACTTCGCGTCCCTGCCCAGCGCATATACCACTGTTCCCGCCAACAGCACCCCACAACATTCCGTTACCACTCGCGACACTCGCCTCGACACCATTCCCGCCACTGTTCACGATGTGACCCAACCTCACGGTTCGGTTGGTAACCCGCGCTCCGGACCTCCGCCTCGACAGTTCCCAACCTCGGCACCAGGTCCGTCGCGCACCCCAATTTCCCACGTTACCGTTACCACCGTATCTTCGCTATATATTTTTCGCTCAACCTTTCGCTCATTGTATTTCTTGTCTCGATAGTGCAATCCTCGCTCGCTCACTCAATTGCAATCGTAACAATAGTCAACCTGCAATCACCCAGGGTTGATCGTGTTTGTGACGGGGCCGAAATGGTGATCGTGTATGTGACGGGCCAAAATGGTGATCAAACCGCTGTAGATTGTGCAACAACGTATTCAACTGCTTCTGCTGAACATAATCTGAGCGAGGTTCGACCTTCCTGAAGAGTTTTGCAACCCGACCTGCTGGATGGCATCAGTGTGCCACCCTCATGTGCACCCTTGAATGGAAGATGGAGCTCTCCTCCCCTTGTTCGACAATCCCGAGAATACACAAATGACATGATCTCAACGCCAGTGAAACACAGATTTTGCCAGAAGGTACAGTTCGTACAACAGGTGGCGCCAACTGTTCACAATCACAAGGCAAGCAAATCCACAGGCTCTCCTGCTAGTGCTTGTCCTAGAGCTGGGCGGGATGTCAAAACTGGGTGGTTGGTAGACTAAGCAGCGTGCCTGTAAATACTCCTGGTCCCTGAATCCTGCTCTTGCCCCTAGGTGCTACACGACCGACTGCCATAGTCGTACTCCCCACTGCACGGGGCCTTCACCTCTAGCATAATACAATCTCCTTGTGTGACTATTTCCGCGAAACGCGAAGTGGTAGCCGATCATTTTGCTCAGATCTCGTCCGTTCATTATTCGCCAATGTAAACGAGCGAGAGTGTAATCTGCCGGATTTTCCGAGCCTCGTGGGCTGACCGAAGTGAACGGGTCGGACTGTTTGGCAAACAGAGATTCCCGCGTGAACATCTCGGGGACTCTCGGGCGGGACTGTTGCGATGGCTGCAGCGGCGCGTCTGTTCACCGCCTCCGTACACATCAAACCCACATGCGAGAAGTGGAAAGTCAGCGGCAGTGGGCGACGGAAGTACGCAGGCCATCCTAAGTGTCCTCCTGATTGGTTTGCCACTGGATGAGGTTATCACGGATGATTCCCCCGTCGAAGCGCCGAATGCGGGAATCATCTGTGCTAATCGTATTTCGAGATTATCTAGCTCCACAGGACATACTTACTTTCGCGGCTGCGCCCTTCGACGCCCCGTCGGAGTAAAAACTGTTCCCAGTGAAAAGTACGACTAATAATATGATATGCGTACGGGTCAGTCGGGAGAACCTGCCCTACTACCACTAGCAGCTGCGGCCTCGTGTCTCCGTAAGTGTATTTCGTAATAAGCCCGTGACGCGACGTTCTGACACAAAGCTCGTGGCTCTCAGAATGACATTCTCAAACCCTTGGGAGCTCCAATTACCCACCGATTCCGTCAGCATGCTCCAACGGTCGCCCGTCTCGAGCCGCTTTACGTCGCTCGATTCCGAATCGCCCAAGAAGTCGTTTCATCGTCGTCACCGTAGCTCCAGCACTATTACTACTGCCGTGCCGTTCTCTTCTGGAGCTTCTGCTACCGTCATGCCGTTAACGGCTACTACCAGAGCTATTACTATTACTGGCAGTGTTATGCCAGTCGATGTTTTGGAGCTCTTCCCCCGCTATTCCTATCGCAAAGAAGCAGCAGACGAATCTTCCGCGTCGTTTCCGACCCGACCCCCGCGGCCAACACCAAGCACACCCCCTTCGGCCGCAGCTGCGGCGTCAGCAGCGACAGCGGCAGCGTCAGCAGCGACAGCGCCGGCGTCAGCAGCGGCAGCGGCGGCGTCAGCAGCGGCAGCGGCAACGTCAGTGTCCGCGAAACATAACCCCCCTTCCCACCGCCGCTGCGTCAGCAGCGTTGCTACTTGCGTCGGCGTCAGCAGCAGCGTCAGCAACGGAGGTAACAGCAGTAGGAGGTGCGTCAGCAAGGACGTTACGTCAGAACACGCCCACATTACCCCGCGTCGCACTTTCAGCCAACAGTTCGGCTCTGCCCAGAAGACACCGCCTAGTATCAATGTCGGGTCCACTATAACGGGGTATGCCTTCACTGCTCCAGCTGCTGCTTGGGCTGGCGCTGAGAGCAACAACAGCCCCCGGTTCAATCACAACAGCCCCCGTTGCAATCTCAGCAGCCCCCAACACCCCAGCGGCCGCTACAGCAACCGCAGCAGCCCGCAGCTCAGCACCAAAAGCAGTCCTTCCAGTCGTTCCCTGAGTGGCAGAAAACAGGGAAAGGTACCAGCAAGCTCCAGCCCAGCACATAAATCCGCACGAGCTATTGCTATTACCACTACAGCACGAAATGTCGCCGCGAGTGCTGTAGGGTACTCTGGTAACAGAAGTTCTGGTGGTGTGGGCCTCAGTGGTATAGCACATTCAGAGAAGGTTGCTGGCAAGATTACAGCAGATATGGTGCAAGGAACAGCTGAACGTGCGTCGGATGGAACTTCAGGTGAAATTGCAGGTGGGGCATTTGAAAAACTTTCAGGTGAAAATTCAGGAGCAGCTTCTGTTGGGAATTTAGGTGGAAATTCAGGTGGAAAGTCAGGTAGGACTTCTGGTGAAGATTCAAGCGGGTCGCAGCATTTGCTGGGCGGGAGATGGCCGATTGGAGCGGCGCGTCAGGTGGTGCATCATACTCGCATGCAGATGATTGGCCAACAGGCAGCACGTGCATCAGCTTCAGCAGCAGCAGGAGCACTGACAGCAACAGGAGCAGCACGTGTATCGCTCTCCTCGTCTTCATCATCATCTGTGTTATCCACCTCACTCACCACCTCAGGGAGAGCAGCACACCAGCAGCAGCATGACCAGCAGAAGCAGCACCAGCGGCTGCAACAGCAGCACCAGCGGCGGTGTTCATCTGCCGCATCACATGGCATTGGTGATAACACCCTCCTGCCGGCCCCATCAACTGTCAGCACGGCTTCTCCACGTGGTAGGCCAGAGAAGCACCTCCCTGCCAGAAGCACCTCCAACGGCTACCAATTTCACCCCTCAGACAACTTCCGCTTCCCTCCCTCCATCGCTGGCTGCAGGAGCATGCCTTCCCCCCCATCCTCCCCCTTCTGGACCCACTCCGCCCCTTCCGCCCAGTCCCCCATCTCCGCCCACTCCGCCCAGTCCCCTTCTCGTTCCCTCCACTCCCCCGCCTCAGCACACTCCGCCCTCTCCCCCTTCTCCCCCCACTCATCCCACCCACGCCACACGCGCGCTGGCTCTCTCTCCGTGCGATCCGATGGCCGCCTTGAGTCGGCGCAAAACTCCCCCCTATCAGCACACTCCGCCCTCTCCCCCTTCTCCCCCCACTCATCCCACCCACGCCACACGCGCGCTGGCTCTCTCTCCGTGCGATCCGACGGCCGCCTTGAGTCGGCGCAAAACTCCCCCCTATCAGCCCACTCCGCCCTCTCCCCATTCTCAACACAACCGCCCCACACACGCGTGGGCTCTCTCTCCCTGCGCTCCTCCTATGCGCCCTGCTCGCCTCTCTCCGCTTCCTCTGAGGTTTCTGCTGCTCCCTCTCCGGCGTCTGAGCCTGGGTGGTCGCGCAGGTGGGGCAGCAGGAGATTCCACTTGGAGCTCTATAACGCGGATGCTGGCTCCTGCAGCACTCAGAATCTATATAGTTTTGGTGCTCCGGATCAGCAGCTTAAGCAGCAGCAAGATCGACAGCAGCACCGAAATTATTACCAAAACCAACCCCAGCAGCAGCAACAGCAGCAGCAGCAGCAGCAGCAGACCCATTCCCCAGCTCCTGTGCTGCCCCGTGGTTGCCGGAAGGAGCTGGCGGATCGGGAAGAAGATGCAGGCAACGACACAGACGACCATGCCTTGGGTCTCTATGGTTCTGTTGGCCCAATGCATCATCACCAGCAGCAGCAGCAGCAGCAGCAGAAGAAAAAGCAGCAAGGGCACCTAAAGGACCAAATGGATTGTGTTGAGGTGGTGGACGGTGGGAAGGGGACAGAAGGTGCGAATGTGGCAGAAATCCAAGAGGAAGGAGATGATGGTAACAACTCAGACGATGATTTTATCGGGCTGTATGGCGCTGTGGTGCGCAGCCGTGGCAGCAGCAACCAGTGGAAGAGCCACCAGCTGAGCAGCAGCAACCAGCAGAGTAACGGCAACCAGCAGAGGGGCAACAGTCAGCTGAGCAGCAGCTGCGGCGGCAGCAGCGGCAACAGCAGCAGCGGCAGCAGCAGCAGCAGCCAGCAGGGTAACAGCAAGCAGTTGAGGAGCGGCCGCCCTGCTGCCCTTGCCATCCCCAGACCTCTCAGCTCTCGTGCTGCGCGCAACCGTCCCGCTCCCCCTCGTGCTGCCCCCGCGGCCATCGCTCCCCTTCATGTTGCTGACTTAACTGTTGCTCCCAATCCTATTGCTCCCCTGCGGGACACGGGGAAAAAGGAGGAGAGGAAGGAGAGGAAGGAGGAAATGAAGGAGAGGAGAAAGGATACGAGAACGGAAGCGAGAAAAGAGATGAAGGAGGAGAGGAAGGAAGCAAAGGAGGAAAAGAAGCATGAGAGGAACCCTCAAGGTAGCATGCATGTGAGCCGCAACCGGGGTAGCAGCAGCAGCGCGGTCATGAGGAGGAGCATATCCCTGACCAGCAGCATCAGGAGCAGCATCCGAACCAGCATCAGCAGCAGCATCAGTGGCAGCATCGGTGAAAGGGTTGGTGGCAAATGGAGCAGACAGCTACAGAGAAGCTCTAGCAGCGCGAATGGCAGAGGGAAGGGCAGTGAGGAAGTTACTGAGACACCTGGGAAAGGCTCTAGCTGCACTGATGGCAGAGGGAGGGGTGGTGAGGCAGCTCCTAAGGCGCCTCAAGAAAGCTCTTGCTCCATGCATGACATTTGGAAGGACGAACAGGCACCAGCGAATCGGCAGCCGACAAAGGTGCAGGAGCAGAGGGAGGGCAGTGTGGATGTGGGAGGGAAAGAAGTGAGTGGGAAGGAGGAGCAGCAGAGAAGGAAGAGCGGGGTGCGAAGGAGGAGTGCCAGCTTCAGTATCAGCAGCATCGCGAGCAGCATCAGCAGCGGGTTCCCCTGGTATTCCACCGACAGTGACAGCACTAGTGCCACTCCCAAAGAGAGGGTGGGTGCTGGTGCGAGGACTGGGGAACCTGCTGGTGTTGCTAGCACAACCGGCAGAGCGCGAGTGAGTGAGTGTAGAGTGCTTGAGGTGAGGGGGGAGATGGGACCAGGAGATTCGGACGGAGAGGAGTTTGAGGGATATGAGTGTGAAGGAGAGTGTGAGGGAGAGGAATGTGGCGGAGGGGAGGGTGTGAGGAGGGAGGGGTGCCAGCCACGCTGCCCCTGGGAAGCAGCCGCAATTTCGTACCCCTTCCTGGGAGCTTCTGCTGGGCCGGAGGAGAAGGGGCATGGTGCCATGGCTGTGGATGGTGGCACGCATGGTGGCACGCATGGTGGCACGCATGGTGGCACGCATGGTGGCACGCATGGTGGCACGCATGGTGGCACGCATGGTGGCATGCATGGTGGCACGCATGGTGGCACGCATGGTGGCACGCATGGTGGCACGCATGGTGGCATGCATGGTGGCACGCATGGTGGCACGCATGGTGGCATGCATGGTGGCATGCATGGTGGC